>CM068744.1:87793321-88471746 GCA_035084275.1 Hydrolagus colliei | reverse complement strand
TGGAGGGGGACGGGGAGAGAGATGGCTTGGGGGGGAGGGGGAGAGAGACGGCTGTGGGGGGGGGAGGAGAGACAGCTGGGGGGGAGGGGGAGGGGGAGAGAGATGGCTGGGGGGGTGGGGGGGGGGGAGAGGCGGCTGTAGGGGGGTGAGTGGGAGAGAAACGGCTGGGGGGGTTGGGGGGAGAGACGGCTGGGGGGGTTAGACGGCTGGGGGGTGGGGGGGGGCAGAGAGATGGCTGGTGGGGGGGGAGAGAGATGGCTGGGGGGGTGGGGGGAGAGAGAGACGGCGGGGGGGGGGGGGGGGGGAGACACGGGGTGGATGTGATAATGTACAGATAGAGATGTGGGTGATGTGAGAGAGACGCACAGACAGACAAACACAGAGATGGAGAGAGTGAGAGACACAGAGAGAGAAAGATATTTACCTCCTGAGGAGATAGGCCCTGAATGCGTGCGCACCCGGAACGCGCAAGCACTCCGAATGCGCGCGCACTTGATATGCGCGTGCATGCGCAGTACAAAAAACCCGAAAATATCGATATTTTGGTATACCTCGATATGAGCCCGTCGATATATCTAAATCGGAAAATTTCCATATCGACGGACCCTAGTGCAGTAAGGAAACTTGCCCAAGGTTTTACCTTAACCCGGAATTTAACCCAGGTCTCTCATTTTTACGGCGAGTGCTCTAACCACTGAGCTACAGGACTCCATAAATAAAGCTAATTTGGACTGAACTGAAGGTCATTAGGCTAAGTATGGCGATATACTTAGAATCAAATATACCATGTAACATATTAGGCAGTTTACTGCTTCAAAATCCATGTACTGTATGTGGAGTCCTGTAGCTCAGTGGTTAGAGCACAAGCCTTACCACCGAGAGACCTGGGTTCAATACCAGTCAAGGCAAAACTTTGGGCAAGTTTTCGTACTCCATAAGCCTGATAATAATCCCTCCAAAAATAAAAAATATAATAAATTGGTCATTTCAATCCACGACTGTTTGTGGGGACATTGCTGTGTGCAATCGGCTGCCGTGTTTGCCCACAAATATACAGTCAATTCACTTTACAGTATATTCCGTGAAGCGCTTTGAGACACAGTCTAGAAAACGTGAATAGAGCTATGCAAGGATTATTATTATTATTATAAGCAAAACTCAATTTTTCCTCAAATGTTCCCAAACCAGTGCTGAGATGAATTGATCTAAAAAGCAAAGAGAAAAACAGCTTCTTTGACACCACTGATAGCTGCAGAATAATTGAATGGAATCCATTGCTTTGTTTGCCGAAAAACAAGAAGCAAATTCAATTTGTTATGTGAGACTTCAGAAGCACAATAGCCACTCGTATCAAATCACGTGAGCACTTTTGGGACAATTTCCTTCATAAAATTTCCACCTCATCCACCTCCACATTCTTTGTTATAACAAATCTGCGTAACAAAAGACTCCAATAAGAGCAATGGCAATTTGTTAAAGTGTGCTATAGCATCCCAGCAACTTGGAACATCCTCCCGACGTGAAAGGCACTCTATAACTGTAATTTTGTTATTTTGTTGTACAAATCTTCCAACTGTCATTTTTCAGTGCATAATGAAATTCATAAAATTCATGTGTATTATTGTTTTACATAAAAGACTGTAGAGGGCAGCATTTGCTCTATCAAACATTTAAATACTTTGTAGATTCCTCATGTTTAAACGTGGAACAAGGAGAATTTTTACAATTGATTCCACTGTTTTACAAATCAAATTTATAGCGTCTTTCCCTAAAAATCAGAAGACAGCCCAGGAATATGTGACTGGGTGGGACTACAGAACTCAAAACTGTAATGACATAATCAATGACAGTGTGTACTGTACACTAGGGTCCGTGGATATGGAAATTTTCCGATTTAGATATATCGATGGGCTCATATCGAGATATACCGAAATATCGATATTTTGGGGGTTTTCGTACTGCGCATGTGTGCGCAGCGCACACATTCTCCCCCCGCCGCCGTCCCTCTCTCCCCCCCCCCCACCGCCCCTTTCCCACCCCCCCCCCCCCCCCGCTGCTGCCCCCCCCCCGCTGCTGTCCCTCTCTCCCCCCCCCCCCCCAGCCCCGGTCCCGTTGCTCTCTCCCAATCCCCCCCTTCCCACCGTCTCTCTCCCCCCCCCCCACCCCTTGCATACCTGTATATTGTATTCGAGGACTATGAATACAATATGGCGGCTTTGCACCTCGGTCAGTGCATTGTGTATAGAGATGAGCATTCTGGGTCTTGTAGTTCAGAGCGCGCGCATCCCGATTTTTTCGATATATCGACTTTTTCGATATATTGATATTTTTGAAATGCCTATATTGGCGTATCGATATGAAAATTATATCGGGTTTTAGCGATATATCGATATATCACTGGACCCTACTGTACACTGATGTTGTATGTAGCCTAGAAGTCAACTGTGGCAGCAGTAGCCTTGAAGGAAATGTACCAGTTAAACATAAAGCAATAAATTTCCTTGAAGAGATGGAAAGGGATCCTTCCTTGACTCTCTATTGCAGTTCTGCATTTGTTTCCAGGTGACAATATTTCTACTTAATGCTAAACACAGCATCAATGATGGACAATGTGGTAGTAATAATAATAATCCTTGCATTTGATACAGCGTTTTTCATGTCTTCTAGACGTCTCAAAGAGCTTCACAAAATATACCGTAAATATACTGTGAAGTGAAGTGACTATATATTTGTGGGCAAAACACAACAGCCAAGTATACACAGCAGTGCCCCACAAACAATCATGGATTGAAAGAACCAATTTTTTTTTGAGGGTTTACTATCAGGCATGTGGAGCAAGGAAACTTGCCCATGGTTTTGCCCTGACCTGCCGGGAATTGAACCCAGGTCTCTCGTTTGTAAGGTAAATGCTCTAACTACTGAGCTGAAAATTCTGAGGAGCAATTTTAAGGCATATTTCTTTATACAGAAAGAAATTAATGGAATGAGTTACCAGGAAGGCCAGGATGTTGGATGCACTTAAGAAACAGTTCGCTCCCCCATTTACCCCAGTCCTTGCAAGATTTCACTGGCTCCGTCTCAGAGCTGCACTCCCCTACCTCTCTGACCTCCTCTCTCCTCACAACAGTACCCATTGCCTTCGCTCTACCGGGCCTGGCCTCCTCCTTGGTCCCCTGAATCCTCCATTCCACCGTCGGTGGTCGTGCCTTCAGCCACTATGCCTGAGGCTCTGGTACTCCCTTCCTCACTCCCTCTGCCTCGCCCCGTCTCTTCCTATTTTCAGATCGCGCCTAAAGACCTTTATTTTTTACCGCGCTTTTGGTCATCTTTTTCCCCTTCCCACAGGCTCGGCCCCAGGATCCATTATTGTGAAGCACTCTGAGATGCTATCTGCTTGGAGCGCACTATATAAATCCAAGTTGTTGTTGTTGTTGTTCATGCTGCAATGCAAAGTCATAGATTGGGTGATCTAAAAGGATGTGATTCAAAGAAACAAACCAAAGGTTAGTTTTCATCTATATCCATTTTGCCAAGTTATCTCACATCGAAGAGATCACGCAAAACCAAATCCGTTTAGATAAGCAAACAGTTGAGAAGTATTGGAGCCCTGCTCAGCTATTAGTGCCTCACTTTAATGAGGTTCTTCTAACTGTAAGCTTCACTACAAAATCAGGCACAAAATCAAACATAGTTGACCATAACTGACAAAGGTGAATTGGGCAAAGAGTTTAAATCAAATAGTTTATGGCTACTTGATTTAAAACCTCCGCCTTGCCCCCTCCCTGGCCTCCTTCAAGCCTCGCCTCAAGACCCCCCTCTTCGACGGGCCCATGGGTCACTCCAAATCCCACCTTTCCCTCCACCTTCTCTGTCCCCAACTCGGGTTTGAAACAATGACTGTCCAGCGCCTTGGGACGTCCTCCTCATGTGAAAGGCTCTACGCTATACATATGTAATTTTGTTGTTGTTGTTGGCTGCTGTGTCTGTTGCTTTAAGTCTGTTAGTCTAAATATAATCTCTTGATCTGAAGCGGGTTGCTTGTTGGCTTTGGTATGGTGGGTGGAGTGGGGGGGGGGAGGATATTTTTGTTTCCTCTTACTGAATGTAAAGCGAAAACAATTACTCTCATTCCTTCTGTGCCATTTTGTCTTTAATCAACAACTGCCTCTTGAATGCAAGGGTTAGACGTTAAGATGATGCTAGACTAGACATGTAATTTACGATGCCACTGTCTGCCACTGATTGCAGGTGATGGCTCGATCTATACATTCAGGCGACTTGGCTCTTGAATAGGCTTTTCAATGTCTTTGAGCATTAATGGATGGGTAGGTTGTTGCATTGTGCAACTTCTTTTACATACTGTTTTGGAAACAAGTGGGTGAAATATCCACATCAATTCCACTCTGCTTCATTGCCCTGTACCTCAGCTGAAAGCTGTATATGTGCCTGTAATAATGTTTGAGATTCGCCACTTCAAAGTCTTCACAGCAAAGTTCAATCTGCTGTTTCAGAATGCACTGTGTGCTTGGTGCTCCAAGCTGCAAATTTGCTTTGTGAGCTGGAGAGCGAATGCTATGCTAACAAGTTTGAATTTGCTTTATGAGCACTAGAAAACCTTAGCTGAAAAGAGAAAAAAAAATCCTCCAGCCTACAAGAAAGATTTAAGATTGAATTGAACCGAGAGATCATAACCCAGTGAGTTTGTATGAAGGGGAAACAGATGTGTTTCTCATTGCATTTGGTCTAATTGAACATTCCTAATCTCGGCTGTAATATCGATCAGATCAGAGCACTTAAGGCAGCTTAAAATGACTGGTTGCTGGCACATCAGTTCCAGCAAACCCAGCGTGATACTGGGGGAATCCTACATCAAACATCAAATGCAAGGAAAGGCGCTATAATAGTAATAATAATCCTTGCATTTGATATAGCACTTTTCACGTCCTCCAGACATCTCAAAGTGCCTACCTGAATATACTGTAAAATGAATTGAATGTATATTTGTGGGCGAAAACCGGCAGCAGTGTCCCCACAAACAGTACCGGACAGAAATAATCAATTTATTATTGTTTTATTTTGAGGGATTATTATCAGGCATGTGGAATAAGTAAACTTGCCGAAGGTTTCGCTCTGACCTGCCTGGAATTAAACCCAGGTCACTCGCTCGGAAGGCGAGTGATCGAACCACTGAGCCACAAGACTCCGATATATCAAATGCCAGTATCATTATTATTATCATCATCTGAGATACCATCCTTCTGTTGAGATGAATATTAAAGATCAATGACACTATTCAAATTGAGAAGGATGTTTCTCCCAGCGTCATGAGTAAACAGCCTTCCAGATAAATCAGTTATTCACTTCATGGTATTTTTGTCGGTCTTGCTGCCCGCAAATCAGCAGCTACATATGCATACTTTTACACAGTTACTTCAAAATTTAAATAATTTGTAACACATAAAAATATTAAAAATGCAAGAATGTTAATTTTTAACACTATTGAATGTGCTCAATTTAATATACAATGATAATGTAGAGTCCTGAGGCTCAGTGATTCGAGCACTCCCTGTACAAGAGGGAAACATGATTTCAATTCCAGGCAGGTCAGGGCGAAACCTTCGGCAGGTTTCATTACTCCACACACCTAATAATAATCCATTAAAAAAAACAATAATAAATTGGTCATTAAAATGTTGGGACTGTTTGTGGGACACTGCTGTGCACAATTAGCTGCCATGTTTCACCCATAAGTATACAATCAATTCACTTTACAGTATATTCTGTGAAGCGCTTTGAGACATCTAGAAGACGTGAAAAGCGCTATATCGAATGCAAGGATTATTATTATTATTCTGTATAAAAATATACAGTCAATTCACTTTACCATATATTCGGTGAAGAGCCTGGATGTGCCTCAACAAGGCAGTGGTTTCCAAACTGTGGGGCGCGTCTCCCTTGGGGAGCGCATACTGTTGGCTGAGGGATCGCAGAGCTTTAGAGTCTCAAGCCCCCGAGTGTGTGTGGAGCTGAGGTGGAACCGAGGACCCCTAGTGTGCGAAGCTAAGGATCCCAAGTGTGCTGTGCCAAAGCGGAGCCGAGAACCCGAGTGCGCGGAGCTGAGTGTGAAGGGGAGAGGGAGAGGGCAACAAAAACATTGCTGAGTTGGGGGGGTGGGGGGTGCCACTATTCAAAGTTTGGAAGCCACTGGGTTAAGGGGCTATATCCAACGCAAGGGTTATTATTATTTAAAGAGCTGAATCAAACTTTAAAATATCCGTGCGGATCTCTGTAATAGTGCGTCAGGCTCATTTTTGAACTCACCGTGCAACAACCAAGAATTGGTCTATCTGCCGTTCGTTGAGTAGATTCTTAGGATCCCACACCTTAACCTCCATCTTTGTTTGGTCTCTGCCATCTGATTCACCTTCCACAGACAAACAAACAGAAATACAATCAGCATATCCAACTTCACTTGCGTGTCAGACAATTCACGATCACCACCAAAAATACTTCACAGAATCAGGTGACTGTTCAGAGGATCCCAATTTTTTTTGTTTGCCTCCTGAAATCAGCAATAATAATGATAATAATAATATAATATTAATAAGTTTCCTTACTCCACACGCCTGATAATCTCCCCAAAAGACAATAATAAATTGATCATTTCAATCCACGACTATTTGTGGGACGCTGCTGTGCGTAATCGGTTGCTGCATTTCGCACACAAATATATAGTCACAACAACAACAACAACAACAAAACTTACATTTATATAGCGCCTTTCACGTCGAGAGGACGTCCCAAGGCGCTGTACAGTCAGGTAGGACAAGAGCAGGGTGGGAAGGATCAGGGCAGGATGAAGAATAGTAGGAAAAGTAACTGTATATTAGTGGGCGAAACGTGGCAGCCAAATTGCGCACAGCCGTGTCCCACAATCAGTCACGGAAGTGGGACTAGGGGCAAAAGGGGGTAAAGAAGCAAAAGGGGAGGGGTCGAGGCAGGGGGAAGAAAAGCAGGAAAGTCGACTGTATACTTGTGGGCGAAACGCGGCAGCCATATTGTGCACAGCAGTGTCCCCACAAACAATCGCGAAAATGGGGCCAGGGGAGAAAGGGGGAAAAGAGGGTAAGGGGGGAGAGGGAGGGAAAGGTGGGATGGGTTAGGGTTAGGGAGGAAGAGGGGGGAGAAAGGGGGGTAAGGAAGAGAGGGAGGGAAAGATGGGTGGGGGCAAGATCAGGAAGAGGGAAGAGGTAGGGAAGGGGAAAAGGGAGGAGAGAAAGTGGGGAAAGGGAGTGAGGGAAGAAGAAGATGGGGGCAGGGGTGGGGGGAATCAAACAACAATAATAAAAAAATAAAAATAATAAAAGTCACTTCACTTCACAGTATATAGAATTTACAGTATATGTGAAGCGCTTTGAGACATCTAGAAGACATGAAAAGCGCTAAATTCAAATGCAAGGTTTATTATTATTATTGTTCCTAACAACAAGATCATCAACCATTTTTTTTTTAAAAAAAGGGGTTAGCACAATTGCCTGTAATTTTGCTAGAAATTGATTCCCTCCTGTTCAGATGGGTGTTAAAGATCCCATGACACTGTTTGAAAGCGATGGAAGTTTCTCCTGATGTCCTGGTCAACAATCGCACAAATAAGATTGCTCAACCACTCCATAAGTATGTGTTGAGACACTGCTGAGCATAAATTGGCTGCCGTGTTGGCCCTGAAGACACAATCACTACACTCTACACTTAGTCCTGTCAAGCATTTGGAGACATCATGCCGACATGAGCCACTATATAAATTGCAAGGATTATTTTGTATTATCCTCTACATTGCTGGTTTTAAAAAAAAATTGGGAGCTGTTTTATTCAAAGCTCATTTATTTCATATCATTCTGCCAAGCTCTATGCTTCGACATAAAGTAATTGAGATGTAAGCTCGGTATATTATGGTATTAATTCTTCAGAACCTAATCTTTCCTCCAAATAAAAATGTGTCCAACTTTATGAGTCCTTCTTCATTGCACAGAGCGTCAAATCTCAGAACCATTTCATACAGATGGAGGATTGTACTCATAACCGTGTCTACTGGGAGTCAACTTCTGTCGGATTCTGCCCCCGAGCCACTCCGTGCAATTTTGTTGGGGAAAAAAGTGTGTTTTTTTTGCAAACCCACACATCAGGAGCAATAATCTAGAACTCCAGAACTCCATGTTCCTTTCTCACACTAATAAGATGCTTAGAAATCCAGTCATCCGGAAATCCCTGTGTGAGCGATGCTGTATAATACAAGTTACTATAATATGTACTGAAACGCTGAATAACCCAAATCATCTCCCTTTAACGCAATTGTATCCATTTACAATTAAACTATGAATATCGAAAACTAAAAAGTAATAAACACAGGGTTTACATGACAAGGAAGGAGAAAGGGTGATACTTGTATATTTCTCCCAATTCAATTCAATGCTATATTATATCCATCATAATAATAATAAAATTGGTCAATTGAATCCACGACTGTTTGTGGGACACTGCTGCGTGCAATTGGCTGCCGCATTCGCCCACAAATATACAGTCAATTCACTTTACAGTGTATTCTGTGAAGCGCTTTGAGACGTCTAGAAGACGTGAAAAGCACTATATCGAACGCAATGATTATTATTATTATCAACACGCGCATATTATTATACAAATCTTTATTCACCAAATGAGACAAACCACTTTCCTTATGATTAATTGGGGTCAGTCCACTGAAGGTGCAAGACATAATCTCCAGCTCAGGATCCCAAACAAGCTCTCGAGGGCAATCACATAAAAATCACAGAAACACAACTTCCTGGTACTTAACCTTGCCCGACTGTTGAAGTAATAAACTAAAATTCAGGCATTTACCAGCTAATTTCAGCCTCCAAAATGCCAGTAAATCGCGGTATTGGCAATACAATTGTTTGAATCCGCTGAGTATTTGAATCGGTGCCTTGGAATGTCCAAGGCGCTCTGTAAGTGTAATTACATTAATTTTGTTGTTGTGGTTGTTGTTGATTAGAAGATAGCGGATAAGCTACCGGGATTCAAACCGAGTCAAAATCAATATCCCTGGCTACCGAATAACAACGACAACAAAATTACATTTGTAGAGTGCCTTTCACATCGGGAGAAATCCAGCAAACACAGTGGGACGAGGGTGGGAGAGAGTGAGCTGGTGGGAACGTTATGAAACTACGGTTTTACTCATGACACATAGTAAGCCATCAGACTTGTTGCATACATAACAACATGTGGAGTCCTGTAGCTCAGTGGTTATAGCACTTGCTTTACAAGCGAGAGACCTGTGTTTCAAATCCAGGCAAGTCAAGGCGGAACCTTGGGTAAGTTTCCTTACTCCACACACACGCCTAATAATAATCCCTCAAAAGATAACCATAATAAAGTGGTCATTTCAATCCACAACTGTTTGTGGGGACACTACTGTATATAACTGGCTGCCGCAGTTCATCCACAAATATACAGTCAATTCACTTTACAGTATATTCCCAAAGCGCAAAAGGTACCATGAAATATACCATGAAACACGCCCTCACCTCTCCCTCCCTCCACCTCTCTCTCACGGACAGCACGGATTTGGGCTTGGATCATTTGGGACCACCCTGCACTGAACCATAATACCACTGCACAAGCAACTCAGTGTTCTTCAAACAGATTAAAAGCAAATAGGATAATTTGCACAAAATCTTCCACATTTTTATACCTCCAAGTAATCCTTATATTTGATATTGTGCTTTTCACATCTTCTAGACGTCTCAAAGCGCTTCACATAATGTACTGTTATGTACAGAATGTAGTGGGCGAAACCCGGCAGCCAATTGTGCACAGCAGTGTCCCCACAAAGAGTCGTGGATTAAAATCACCAAATTTATTATTCTGTTTCTTTTTGGAAGGATTATTATTGGGCAGGTGGAGTACGGAAAATTGCCCAAGTTTTCGCCCTGACCTGCCTGGATTCGAACACAGGTCTCACACTTGTTTGGCGAGTGCTCTAACCACTGAGCTACAGGACTCCACAAAGCTGTGCAGTTTGTTACCCATTTTACAACATCCAAAAGATGCTGGATTGTTCTTCCATGAAGATTATTCTCTGCGTGTTTCTCCGACTCTCACCATTCAATATAAATGTACAGGAAAGACCAATATGACCAACAAAACTAACAAAACTAAAATGTTGGGTGCGTGTTTTTTCCTTTAATTTTGCACTGAACTTAGATTAATCCATGGAATGATTCCTATTAGTTAGGAAAATATGCTGTGTTTCTGGGTGGTTGAGCTACAATGAGTGTCATTTCTTCTTAAATTTCTTTGAACTGGGTGGTGCTAATTGGTGACAGTGTTACCTTCTTTTAGTATATCGGGAATATCTGCTTGGTACCGAGGTCCCACTCGAATTTCTCCTTTGTCGGCCAAGAGAGTTTTCTGTAAAGGATCGTATACCAAAGAGTAGAAAAAGCCATCCTACGAAAGAGAAAGTCAGTACATTAAAGGCTCCTGTTTAAGCGAGGCACAAAAACAAAATAAAGACTTTTCGTCATGTCGCTCCAGTTACGTTAAGCTTCATAGAATCACAGATGGCTAGGGATATATACGGTAAAACTTAAATAAGTTTTTAAATCAGGTCAGCACCATAGCATTTAACTCAAGTGAATTCTAAGTTGCAGGTAAACTGTATAGATCATAGAAATCCCGATTTAATCAATAATCTGCACTGCGCATGCGTAATTCAATGCAGCCACTAGGTGTGCCTGTGATAGTTTGTCACTGCAGCCAGTTGGAGTGCATGCAGTGAGATGTCAAGACTATATTTCCTGCGATTCAATGTACCTTAACCCATCACCACAAAGCACACACTTACCCGCAAACATTGGACGCCCCCTCGGTACTACTTTGGTGAGTGTCAGGCGCCACGTTGGAGTGCAAGTCATCAAAAGATATATCATTTAAACACTTAACTATATTTTACCTCCTTATCCAGGTAGCAGGAAACTAACTCAGTTTCGTTGAGGAGCGAAATGCTGCATTTGCCTCTGGGGGGAAATAAAAAAGACATAACAGACATATTTGGGTCAGTAAAAACGCATTGTTTTCAACTGGTAATAAATCTGAAATATTTTGGGCACAAAAATAAAATCTATAAACTTTTATAGCAATGCTAAATCTGTATGTCATTTGTCTCAGATGGTTAGAACAACTGGTGAAGAGTTTCCAACAGCAGGAATAGAGGACATCTGTTATTAGGCAAGCGCCACATTAGACAACCAAATTCACTTGGAATGTGATCTCTACTGTGGACTCACCGTGACTAGACGTACGATACATTGAAAGAATGAACGGACTGGTTTCCTGCCCAGTCAGTCAGCCACCACTATTCATGAACATTTCTCGTACGTCCGTGGTAGTGACCAAGTCGGCTGTCAGAGTTTTCTGCTCGCTGCAAGTGTTTCGCCCACAAATATATAGTCAATTAACTTTACAGTATATTCTGCGAAGCGCTCTGAGACATCTAAAAGATGTGATAAGGCGCTAGGAGTCATGTAGCTCAGTGGTTAGAGCACTTGCCTTACAAGCGAGAGACCCGGGTTCAATTTCAGGCAAGTCAGGGCAAAACCTTGGGGAAGTTTCCTTACTCCACACGCTTGATGATAGTTACTCAAATTTTTTTTTTGTTCTTTGTTTTATTGAATTGGTCATTTCAATCCACGACAGTTTGTGAGACACTGCTGTGCACAATTGGCTGTCGCGTTTTGCCCACGTATATATAGTCAATTCACTTTACAGTATATTCTGTGAAGCGCTTTGAAACGACTAGAAGATGTGAAAAGCGCTATATCAAATGCAAGGATTATTATTATAACAAATGCAAGGATTATTATATTGGTATTATTGTTATTATTCTACACAGAAAACCAGCCAATGTGCACAGAACATCAATAACAGTCTGACAGAATGGAAGCAGGCCCTCAGCTATTGCTTTTTTGTAAATCCATTAGGACACAGACATTTTTATGAAACTGAAACATGGCTTAATAACAGGATCACCCTGCATAATATACCACAGCTCATTTTTTGAGGTAAAGAACGAGACATTTAGGGGCAAGTCTCGGATATTTGGCAAATAAAAATAGCGGATCGGCAGAGAATAAGATGCACTCATTTGCTCAGCTCAATACATATTCGATTAATTAGCGGCACTCGTTCCCACACTTCCACTCACTGCCAATGCACATTTAAGATGGATTACTTAAGGAAGACTAACAGCTAGTGAAAAGCACATCATTGGTTAAACACAGTCAGAATTAAATAGCCAACCCTTGCCAAACGTGACTTTCTCTAGTGTGGCTTCGCCGATACACGAAAAACAAAATGCGGCACTTTTCTGCGTAACGCGAGTAAAATTTGCGTATACGCGCTGGCTGGCCCCCTCGCGCATACGCATCTGAGAGGACGCCGGCCCCGCGCGCAATGCACACTTGGGAGGATTCCGCCAGCTCCCACCTACGTCCGATGATTCCTCGGCCTCAGAGCAACCTGATGGCATTGCATGGTAAACAGAAGAAACACAGAGAGAGAGAGAGAGTCTCCGAACACTTATAGGACCAAAGATAAAATAATTTAGCCAAGCTGTGGTAGTGTAAGGTGCTGTTTTATTGTCTCCAGTGAGTCAGTGAAAGCGGTGAGTGACGAGAATGGAGAGTGGGCCAGCTGGCTGTAGCCCGCCTCAGTATGCACTTTGCATTGGTCAGGTGTGGATGTGCCTGGAGGCTTGAGGTTGGATAGCCTGTGGATGGATTTCCCCTAACCCTTTTTTCCCATTACTTATTAAGCCTGCCAAACGAGATTTTACCGAGTGCGCAATTTTCGAGGAATGTAACCCCCACGTTCGGCGAGGGCAAACTATATGGCCAAGCAGTTTGCTTTGATAACTAAGTGGTCAAACATTGCACATTCTACCTATATAGCAGGTCCTGGCTTCCCAAGAGAAATCAAACAACTACTAGTAGAGCTTGTTTGAAACCCCAGCAAAACAGGAGCCCTGTAGCTCAGTGGTTAGACAACTCGCCTTACAAGTGAGAGACCTGGGTTCAATTCCAGGCAGGTCAGGGCAAATTTCCTTACTCCACACACAAGCCTAATAATAATCCCTCAAGAAAAACAATAATAAATTGGTCATTTCAATCCACGACTGTTTGTGGGACACTGCTATGTCCATTTCACCCACATAAATAGTCAATTCACTTTACAGTATATTCTATGAAGTGCTTTGAGACATCTAGAAGATGTGAAAAGTGCTATATCAAGTGCATGGATTATTATTATTATAACAAAAGGATGGTGGAATAGAGTGGATGAGAACAACAACAACAAAATTACACTTGTATAGAGCATTTCATGTCAGGAGGATGTCCCAAGGGGCTTGGAGGGGGCGGGATGGATTTCCAGAGGTTGGGAGCAGAGTGGCTGATGGCTAGCCCACCAATGGTGGGGGTGCCTGTTCCACATTGGGGAGGGGGTATAGCAGGCCAGAGCCTGCTGAGCGGAGGGGGTGGGCAGGTTGGTAAGGGGATAAGAGGTCACGGATGTAGGGTGGGGTGAGATTGTGGAGGGCTTTAAATGTGAGGACCAGGATCTTGAATTGGATCCCCTAGATGATGGGGAACCAATGAAGTCGGGAGAGATAGGGTCACAGAGTTTGGAGCGGTAGAAGACACGGACTGCAATTCTGGATTATCTGCAGCCTGTGGAGGGAGGAAATGGGAAGGCCAACCAGCAAGGCGTTTGCATAATCGAGCCGGGATGTAATGAAGGCATGAATGAGGGTTTCAGTGGCTTTTGGGTGAAGAGATGGACAGAGCGAGGCATTGCTTGGATGTTGGGAGGAAAGACAGTTGAGCATCGAACAAGACAACTAGGTTCCTGACTGGCTTGGTGAGGTTGGGTGTGCAACCATGGAGATTGATGCTGCCAGCGCCTGATGCAAGAAGGTGCTGGAGCGAGCCAATCAGTAGGGCCTCGGTCTTGTTGACATTCAACTGAAGAAAGTTAGCTCTCATCCAGGACTTAGATGAAAAATGCAAACTCCAATATCTGCAGGAAAACGCAGCATTGAAATTTACATTCTGTAACATTTATTTTGTTGCCTCTTTACTTTTTACTTCTGTCCAGCTGCTACCTTGTTCTGTGCCAGCTTGGCTCAATGGTAGCACTCTCACCTCTGAGTCAGTAGGTTGTGAGCTCAAGCCCCACATCAAAGTATAAACTGAGCCTCCAATGTGGTAGTGGGACACCATTTTTTGGATGAGATGTTAAACTGAGGCCTTGACTTACTATTCAGTTCGAATTTGAAAAGAGAAGGGAGTTTCTCCTGATACAAGGGCCAACAATCCCCAAAATAAAATTGGTCATTCACTCCGTGGATGTTTGTGGGAACGCTGCTTAAGTAGAACTGACTGCCGTGTTTTGCCAAAAACATACAGTCAAGAATTTTTACAAAATATCTTGTGAAACACTTTGATGCCTCGGTGACATGATCAGACTATGTCAAATGCAAGGATTATTATTATTATCTATATTTACTGCATTCCATACCCCCAACCACCAATAAATTCCTCAATACATATATATCTGTGTCATCTTTCCCACAGGATAGTGTCCCCAAGTTATGTATAGTATAGTATATAATATAATATAGTATAGTATATTCCAGCCTCTGAGAAAAAAAGATGCCTGAGATTTTAAAGTACAATGAATACTAACCACAACAATTTGTTTAAAAAAAATCTGTTTCATCCTGGCTCTCAATAGTTTTATATGTACCAGTTTAACACCATGATCCTGTGGCTTCAAAATATACACCAAGCACAATTCATAGGCTGCAGATCATCCAGAACTCAGCAGCCTGTGTCCTCTCCTACACCAAGCTCTGCAAACCTGTCTCCCCCATTCTCGAACAACTCCATTGGCTCACCATCATTCAGAGAATTCAATTCAATATCCTGGTCCTCCCTCACCTTTAAAGCCCACCATGGCCTTGCCCCACCCAACCTCTGCGACCTTCTAACCCCCTACCAACCTGCCCGCACCCTCCATTCAGCGGGCTCCTGCTTGCTTCATGTCCCCCGATCCATCTGCTCCACCATTGGTGGGCGAGCCTTCAGCCACTCTGCCCCCAACCTCTGGAACTCCATCCGGCAGTCTCTCCGCCTTGCCCCATCCCTGGCCTCCTTCAAGTCCCACCTCAAGACCCTCCTCTTTGATGGTGCCATTGGTCACCCCTTTCGCCTTCCTACCCTCCACCCTCCCCGATCTCCAACCCCAGCTCAGGTCCAAAACACTGACTGTCCAGCACCTTGGGACATTCTCTTGACATGAAAGGCGCTGTACAAATATAACGTTGTTGTTGTTGTTGTACAGTACTAATGGCTTGTACACATCACCATATCCTGTGACATGGGTTATTTCTCTCCAGTGTGCACGTTAATATCCATTCACCCTTGCTCCCCACTGTCCTGAAACATCTTAAGAGTGATACTCAGATTGTCACAGACTAACAAAATGCCATTGAGGTCAAACTGAATATACAAATCTGTCTTAAATCAACCAGAATATGTAAACTACAATGCAAATGATCAGCACAAATTCCACAGGGGATTTAAGGAATAAAAACACAAGTTAATCCAGTCATTTGGCCATTTGAACTAAGTACCAATATTCAGCAGCTAAATTGCTATAATTATTTGAATCCTCAAAGATCCATGCACATACTAATGCAATTCTGGAGCTCAATGATTAGAGAACTTGGCTTACAAGCGAGAGACCCGTGTTCGAATCCAGGCAGGTCAGGGTGAAACCTTGGGCAAGTTTCCTTCAAGACTAATAATAATCCCTCCCCAAAAAAAACACAATAATAAAATTGGTCACTTCAATCCACGACTGTTTGTGGGACACTGTTGTGTGCAATTGGCTGCCGCGTTTCGCCCACAATATTCTGTGAAGCGCTTTGAGACATCTAGAAGACGTGAAAAGCACTATAACAAAAGCAAAGATTATTATTATGTGCCTATTCATTGACCTAAACTAAGTGTGAGCACACATAGAAAAGTGCAAAAAATTTACAAGACTTTAATTAAGGAATGCTCCTAAAGGCAGTTTAACCTCTTGAAAATGACAGTTCGATCCCAAGGAACTCCATCGCGCTTAAAAAATTATGTTCCTTCAATCGAAACATCCTAAATAGAAGCGTACTAAATAGAGGCTTACCTGTATTGCACACATGAAGCTAAAAATAGGCACATTTACTCCATGGACAGCACAGAACTCGATCAGGAAGAAGCTCAAAACAACAACAAAATTACATTTATAGAGCGCCTTTCAGGCCTGGAGGACGTCCCAAAGCGCTGAGTTGTTGATCTTGGATTGTTGGCTGACTTCACACCTCACTATATCCGAAAAATGTGAGGTAGCCATCAACAACAGCAACAACAAAATTACACTTGTATAGCTCCTTTCACGTCAGGAGGACGTCCCAAGGTGCGGGACAGTAACTCCTTGGACCTGAGCTGAGGACAGGGTGATGGAGGGAAAGGGGGGGGATTAGGAAGTGTCGATGGGTCCATTAAAAAGGAGAGTCTTGAGGCGAGATTTGAAGGAGCCCCAGGGAGGGGGCAAGGCGGAAGGACTGCAGGATGGAGTTCCAGCGGTTGAGGGCAGAGTGGCTGAAGACTCGCCTGTGAATGGTGGAGCGGGTGGTTCAGGGGGCATGGAGCAGGCCAGAACCTGCCGAGCAGAGGGGCGGACAGGTTGGTAAGGGGATAGGAGGTCATGGATGTAGGGGCGATGTTGTGGAGGGCTTTAAATATGAGGACCAGGATCTTGAATTGGATGATGGGGAGCCAATGGAGTCAGGTGAGGATGGGGGAAATGGGGGTCACAGAGTTTGGAACGGTAGAGGACATGGGCCGCAGAGTTCTGGATTATCTGCAGCCTTTGGAGGGAGGAATTGGGAAGGCCGACCAGCAGGGTGTTAGCATAAACAAGCCAGGATGTAATGAAGGCGTGGATGAGAGTTTCAGCGCCTTTGGGGATCAGATAAGGGCGGAGACGGGCAATGTTGCAGAGATGGGGAAAGGCAGAGCGAGTCATTGCTTGGATGTGGGGGAGGAAAGACAGTTGAGGGTCGAACAAGACACCTAGGTTCATGACTGGCTTGGTGAGGTTGAGTGTGCAACCATGGAGATGGATGCTGCCAGTGCCTGATGAAAGAAGGTACTGGCACGAGCCAATCAGTAGGGCCTTGGTGTTGTTGACATTCAAATGTAGAAAGTTAGCTCTCATCCACTTGATGTCTGACAGACAGTCTGTTAGGACAATGGTAGTCCTGGAGTCGAGGGTAGAGGCAGAGAGATAGAGTTGGATGTCATCCGCATACATGTGGATGTTAACCCCATGTCTGCGGATGATGTCACCAAGCGGGAGTATATAGATGTTGAAAAGTAAAGGGTCAAGAACAGAGCTCTGGGGGACGCCGCAGGTGATAGTGCGGGGGCCGGAAGAGAAACCGTTGGTGGCGACAAAGTGCAGGCAATGAGAGAGGAAGGAGTCAAACCAAACAATATAACAGAAACTGGGCTACGTTGTCAAACGCACAACACTATATTAAAAAATATGTAAAATTTAGGAAGAATGGCTGAAATTAAAATGACTAAACATTTATTGCCTCCAGTCCCTACCCACTTTTGCTTCCATTTGTCTAGTAACTTGTAAACTAGACAAATGTAATTTTGTTGTTGTTAAACTGAATACAGTAAAATGGCAGCCATTGCCTAGCAACACAAATACAGTGGATGAACTATTAATCCTGTAATGTACACCTCAATCATCTGCAAAGCAATAAACTACGTTTCCCAAGCGAACTGGCTCAACAGCTCTAATGTTCATATGATTGTTGCGCTGTCATGTCAACTCCCTTACTTAATAATGGTTGTTAGTACGCAATGCTGGAAACGAAAGTACAATATTCATCACAAATTATTAGAAACAGACGGGCTGGTAAAATGAAGTGAGATGGGCAAATGGATCTCCATAGTACATTACTGCACGTTGTCAGGCAAAATATATTTATCCAGCAGCTCAAATTGCAAAAGCATCTGAAATGCAAAATGACAGAAAGGCCATACATTCGAAACATGCATTAAATCTACTTGTGATGTTTCCTCTGCCTAAGAAAATGTTGGTTCGTCTTCTCCTCCAGTTTTATTCCAAAAGCACACTTTTCAAGCAACTCGCTGCCAGAAGTAGTGGCAGAATCAACGACAACAAAAAAATTTAATTTGTATAGCGCCTTTCACGTCGGGAGGACGTCTCAAGGTCTGATACTCAAGGTCAAATACTGCTGGACATGCAGTATTCCGGACCCAAGCTGGCTGTGGTAGGAAATGGAGAGAGTGAAGGGTGGGTGGGATGGAGGGGGAAGGATGTTGATTGAAAGCACGGTCAAAGAGGAGGGCCTTGAGATGGTCTCGAAGGAGGCCAGGGATAGACTGTAGGTGGAGTTCCAGAGGATAGGGGGCAGAATGGCTGAAGGCCCATCCGCCAATGGTGGGGCGGGCGAGGAACATGAAGCTGGCTGGAGCCCACTGAGCAGAGGGAGTGGGCAGGCAGGTTGGTAGGGGATCAAGAGATCACAGAGGTAGGGGGGGAGTGAGGCATTGAGGCTTTGAAGGTGAGGACACTGGGAACGAATGGTCCACTTCCATGCTGTACATTCTTCGTAAGAGGAAGATCACAAGAGAACACTCCTGAAATCCTCCTGTATTGTCTCTCCACAGCATCAAAGGGGCCTTTCTTCACATGTGATGCATTGGGTACTATTATGTGCCAATTACTGAGAATAGCAATTTTTTTTGTTACATGTCTATAATGAGAAAAGATCGTCAGTGTTCGCAATAGGTGTGTGATCAGACCCTAATGTAGCTTTAAGAAAAAACCTGGATGGTGAAAATGCATCTCAAAATCAAGAAGAATAAGGCAGACTGATGAATGGAAGAAAAATAAGATGAAGTACTTGGAGATGAAAGTACAGAAGGTAAAAGGGGACTAATGAAAAAGAAGAAGAACAACAGGTGACACACAGAGCATAGAAATCAAATTAAGGGACAATCATATGAAGCATTTCTCAACCTTCAAGGCACAGTCCTTGACTGGTTCCATTCCTACCTGACCCACCGTTTACACTTTGTTTCTTCCAACGGTTTTTCCTCAAACCCCCGCACAGTTTCTCACGGCGTCCCTCAGGGCTCTGTCCTCGGCCCCCTCCTTTTCACCCTTTACACGCTCCCTCTGGGCGATGTCATCCGCAAACATGGGGTAAATTTCCACATGTATGCGGACGACACCCAGCTGTACCTTTCTGCCTCATCCCTCAACCCCCAGACCATCGATGTTCTGACAGCATGTCTGTCCGACATTGAGTCCTGGACGAGGGACAACTTCCTGCAATTGAACGTGAGTAAGACCGAGGCCCTCCTGATCGGCTCAAGCCAGCGCCTTCGCACATCGGGCGCTGCCAGCCTCAACATCCAAGGCTGCACTCTCCACCTCACAAAGTCAATCAGAAACCTCAGCATCATGTTCGATCAAAAACTCTCCTTCCTCCCCCACATCCGTGCCTTGACCAGCACCGCTTATTTCCACCTGCGCAACATTGCCAGGCTCCGCAATTATCTTACCCCCCGCGCTGCCGAAACATTGGTGCATGCGTACATCACCTCGAGGCTGGACTATGGAAACTCTCTCCTCGTCGGCCTCCCCAGTTCCTCCATTCACAGGCTGCGGGTCATCCAAAACTCTGCAGCCGGTGTATTATCCCGCACCCGCCTCCGCGACCATATAACTCCCACCCTCGCCCGTCTCCACTGGTTCCCCTTTCTCCAGAGGATCGAGTTCAAGATCCTCGTCCTCACCTTCAAGTCCTTACACGGCCTTGCCCCGCCCTATTTAACCAATCTACTTTCCCCCTACAAGCCCACCCGGACCCTCCGTTCAACAGGACTTGGCCTGCTCCAAGCCCCCCGCCCGAACCGCCCCACCATCGGAGGCCGGGCCTTCAGTTTCTCCGCTCCCACCCTATGGAATACCATCCCTCAATCCCTCCGTCTCGTTTCTTCCCTTTCCTCTTTCAAGGCCGGTTTGAAGACTTTCCTCGTCGACCGTGCCTTTTGTTCCACCCCGAATTTTCCGACCTCCAGTTCGTGTCTCACCCCTTCCCAAACACTCCCCTCCCAGCTCGGGTCACACGCCTCCTGTGCAGCGCCTTGGGACGTCCTCCCGACGTGAAGGGCGCTCTATAAGTGTAATTTGTTGTTGTTGTTGTTGTTGTTGTTGTTTTGATGTCTGTGTCCAGCTTTCATCTCCAGAAAACACATTTTACAGACAAACCTACCCATCCCCTGAACCAATCCAATGCCCCGAAATCCTCGCACCAAATTTACACAATCAACAGTTGGGACGTTCAGGCTTTCGGCCTCCATCCTCTGAAACACCACCCAGGAATCCCTTCGCCTCGCCCCCCTCCCTTGCCTCCTTCAAGGACCTTCACCTCTCGACTCCAAACCTCAGCTTAGCTGCAAACCCTTGGGTGTCCAGCGCCTTGGGATATCCTCCCAACCTGAAAGGCGCTATGTAAATGCAATTTGTTATTGTTGTTGCCTCGAGGATGGAGTGGTTAGATCACTCGCCTTACAAGTGAGAGACCTGTGTTTGAATCCAGGCAGGTCAGGGCGAAACCTTGGCAAGTTTCCTTACTCCACACACCTAATCATAACCCCTCCCATAAAAACACAATAATAAAATTGGTCATTTCAATCCATGATTGTTTGTGGGACACTGCTGTGCGCAATTGGCTGCCGCGTTTCGCCCACAAATATACGGTCAATTCATTTTACACTGTATTCTGTGAAGTGCTTTGAGACGTCTAGAAGACGTGAAAAGCACTATATCAAATGCAAGGATTATTATTATTAATGATTATAAATGAATAGGGCTGGGAGTGGGCGGGGTGGAGAATCGCTAGACTTTACGTTATTTTCAGGGGTCACATATTATTTATCCAGCTCTGTATATTTTAAACAAATAATATTAAGTGTGCACAGTGGCTGTATTCATCAAAGCTGTAATTTTGAGACGGTTATAAAACAAGCATGTTTGCTATAATGCTAAATTCGCCATTTAAGGTAACCTGCAAGACTTCATTGGAAAGCACATATCCGAATCTCATCTAAAAAATACAGTAGTGCTGTGTTGTCCCTTTAAGTAACTTACGATTTGTGGTCACTTGCAATTAAAGGCTCGACTGTTCTGGAAAACCAGCCTAGCAGTGCAAGAACAGAGACCAATATTATAGCAGACGAATCAAAACGTTTCACTCACTTAACAAGATATTCTCTGCTCCCAGTCTGCATTTCCTAGCAATTCACTAGCTTTAATCCAGTGACATTTTATTCCATCTAGAAAAATACAACTCCCGCAGGTTGGAAGCACAAATAAATCAAGGGATTTAGAAACATGTGTGAATTGGCAAATAAATTTGGCTTGTCTAATAGATGGGGAAGGGGTGAAAAGTCATTACACTTTAAAATCTTAGGTGTACAACAGATAAGGTGTATTTTCACCCACATATATCAAGGCCGTACGCAGGGGGGGTGCGACGGGTGCGTACGCACCCCCCCAAATTATAAAAGGTCCACATTTTCCGGGGTAGAGAATTGTATTTTTTATCAAATTTAAATACCAAGTAAATGTATTGAACATTTGTGCAACAATCAGTTCTTCAAAACTATGTATAAATTATAAACACATCTTTGAATGATTTAGTATTAATATAAAATTATCGAGTCGCACACCAGAATCGGCGTCTACCCCAAAACATACCGCGTCGATAGACCAGTCCATGACGCGGCGAGTCTGTGACTCGTGATTGGATAAACATAGGCGCCAAGACTCAAATCCTCGTTTGGAAATCATCCCGTAAACAGCCACAAGGGGCAGCACCAATTCTGGAGTTAAAATCATCTTTTCATCTGATCACCGTAAGTAAAAATGACTCAAGTTTTGAGAGGTGTGACTGTAATGCTAGCAAACAATGACAACATATTTACAAGCTTCTGAGAAATTAAAGCTTTTGAGAACCCAACAAAAAAGTTATATGTGTCTGGACGGGAATGCCTATCTTTAAACAAAATACGCATGGACATAGACCTAGGCTTTGGCGCCTATTCCACGTGGTGTGTCAATCGGAAATCATCCCGTATACAGTCACTACATAAAAAGGTAGCACCACTTTGTGGAAGCTGAAATCGTATTTTAATCTGATAATGTTAGCAATTGATAATAGTGCCTTAGTACATTGTCAGACAGCTCAGAGCGCTTCACAGAACCTACTGTAAAGTGGCCAGTTTTTGCCCAGGATTGTCCCACAAACACCGATGGAGTGAGTCACCGATTTTATTTGGGGGCGTTTGTTGGCCAGGATAACAGGAGAGAGACTTCCCTCCGCTTTTCGAGTAGTGTCAGAGGATCTTTTCACATCCATCTAAACAGACGGATCAGACCTCGGTTCAGCATCTCAACCAAAAGAACAGCCTCTAACCCCCCCCCCCCCCCACAGCACCACATTGAAGTGTCAGCTTCCTCTGTGTGATTTACCGTTCATATTGGATCTTCTGAACCGATTAAATAAGACCTCAAACTGTGTAAAACGTCGGAGACCTCGATGGGGCTTCGGGGGCAGCCCCCAAGCCGCCGGCCATTGTTGGTCCCATCACTAGCAATTCGCACCCCCCCAAAAAAAATCCTGCGTACGGCCCTGTATATACTCAGTTCACTTTACAGTATTTTCTGTGAAGCACTTTGAGATGTCTAGAAGACGTGAAAAGTGCTATATTACATGTAAGGATTCTTCTTATTATTATTGTTAAGCTATCACCACTGGCAAAGGTTTATTCTGCCTCCAGTCGACCAACTCAAGCTCGCTTTAGCTGCTGCAGCCTTAACCTCTGGAATGCCTTCTTCGAACCCTTTTTTTGCTGTGACCCTAAATTGGCCACCAACAGGACCGCCCGACCCGTAGGGAGCGACTGCGCGATTGAAGTGAAGCTCAGCCAAGACAATACCTCCGTCTCTTTTGTGGACTCAGCGCAACTCGCCAGTACGGTCTATCATACAAATTGGTCAGTGGTGTCGTCTCGGGCACTTTTCAGCATTAAAAAAGCATTTTCAGCATTTAAGAAGGAAAAACCTATTTTTCTGATGACCCTTTGCAACCCTACTGAGGATCCCCGCAACCCTGATTTGGGTCGGGATGCGAGGTTGTGAACCACTGCTCTAACCCATCCATTTTACCTGCTCTCTATCCACTTTATACCCTGCCTAAAAATCTACCTCGTCAATCACCCTGTGGTCAATCCCCCGCCTCTTTCCGCATCTCCGTTGCTGAGTAACAACAATAATAAACCTCACATGTTGATATAGCGCTTTTCACATCTTCTAGGCATCTCAAAAGTTTTCACAGAATAGACTGTAAAGTGAGTTGACTGTATATTTGTGGGCAAAACGCAGCAATTAATTGCATAAAGCAGTGTCCCACAAACAGCAGTGGATTGAAATGACTAATTTTATTATTGTGGTCTTTTTTGGAGGGATTATTATTAGACGTGTGAAGCGAGGAAAGTTGCCCTTGACTTACCTGGATTCGAACACAGGTCTTATGCTTGTAAGGCGAGTGTTCTAACCACTGAGCTACAGACCAGTAGTTGTTGTTGTAATTTGTGGGTCTGCTCCACATAGTCACTATCCTGTCTTCTATACATCTCAAAGCACTTCACAGAATAGACTATAAAGTGAATTGACTCTACTGTATATTTGTGGGCAAAACTCAGTAGCCAATTAAGCACAGCAGCGTCCCCACAAAGAACCATGGGTTGAAATGACCAATTTGTTATTAATATTATTTGTTATTATTCAGTATCCAAATCCAAACATTTTAAAGAGCTCCCCAAGGTGTTATTCTGCATGAAGTGTGCTAAACAAATTCAAGTTGTTGTAGGTCAAACATAGGTCATGTATTGTCATCACTCAAGGCCAAAGGTAAATTTAACAAGATATTTAACAAGATCACTGCACATTTTCGTACCTGATGTGAGTCGCGGGGAGGGACTCGTATTGACGGGATAGAAATAGCTCCCGGTGCTTAAGTTGATGTCTCTGGTTTTCTGTCAATTCTGAAATGATTGTCATTTCCATCTCTTCCTCCATTTCTTCTGCACGGGACAAAGCACAAAAATCAATAAAACCCGGATCACCTTGGAAGGGAATTTCAAAACAAAATTTGCAAACAAAAAATGACATATTAATAATAATAACCCTTGCATTTGATATAGAGCTTTTCACGTTTTCTAGACGTCTCAAAGCGCTTCACAGAATATACTGTAAAGTGAATTGACTGTGTATTTGTGGGCGAAACGCGGCAGCAAATGCGGATAGCAGCATCCCACAAACAGTGGTGATTTAAAATAACCAATTTTGTTATTGAGGTGTTTTTTTGAGCGATATTAATAGACACGTGGAGTCCACTATCACTCCCAAACTGCAGAGCATAGCTAACTTACGTATTAAATGCAAACATGATTCAGTCTTGCTGATCTGACATATATCCTACTCTAAAGAAACTCAGAAATGTCATATGTTTCATGTTCATGTTGACAAACTACAGGAAAAATATAACAAGGACATGAAATGAATCTTGGCAATTGTTAGGAGTGCGCAAACCTTTGGAAATATTGAAGGGCCAGTGGATCTCGCATAACCTGTTAAATCTCCAGCAATGCTGATCCAGCGAATGGTGGTTGATAAAAAGGTCCACAATGTTGATAAAAGGATAAAGAATGAACTACGGAAATAGTCATTGCCTAGACTTGCGAGAGACTATGATTGAACTAAATATTTGAAGAATTAAAAAGAAAAATAATTGGCACTATTGAAGAATAATGATCCGTGCATTTGATATAGCACTTTTCACATCTTCTAGACATCTCAAGGTCGCTTCACGGAATATACTGTAAAGTGAATTGACTATATATTTATGGGTGAAACACTGCAGCCAATTACACACAGCAGTGTCCCACAAACAGTTGTGGATTGAAATGACCAATTTTTTTTTGAAGGATTATTATTAGGTGTGTATGTGGATTAAGGAAACTTGCCCAAGGTTTCGCCCTGACCTGCCTGGAATCGAAGCCAGGTCTTTCGCTTGCAAGGCAAGTGCTCTAACCACTGAGCTACAGGAATTCCAATCCTTGTGCTAAATAATGAGACGCCTACAGAATAGTCAGTGTAGAAGGGAGAAGGGAAGTCAAGTAGCTATCCAGTGACTACTGCTGTAATGAGTGACTGGTGGAGTGCCTCGGTGTCATCATTGCTTACGTTACAAATAATGGCTTGGAAGGCGCAACAAAAACAATGAGGTTACCCACGATTGTAACCTGGGCTTGCGAATATTGTTACCCAAGAGCAAGAATTCCCCAATTGAGCAAAGATCTCCCAATTGCACACAGCAGTACCCCACAAGTAGGGAACGGCGATATATTGGTATATCGCTAAAACCCGATATGATTTTCATATCGATATGCCGATATAGACATTTTAAAAATACCGATATATCGAAAAACGGTATATCGAGGTAAAAAATCGGGATGCGAACACAATCAACTACAAGACCCAGAATGCTCATCTCTATACACAATGCACAGACCGAGGTGCAAAGCCGCCATCTTGTATTCATAGTTCTCGAATACAATATACAGGTATGCAAGGGGTGGGGGGAGAGAGACGGCTGTGGGTGGGGGGGGTGAGGGGGAGAGAGACTGCTGGGGTGGGGGGGGGGGGGGGTTGAGTGGGAGAGAGACGGCTGGGGGGAGGGGGAGATAGACGGCTGGGGGGGGGGGGGAGAGGGGAGAGAGACGGCTGTGGGGGAGAGAGATGGCTGGGGGGAGGGGGAGAGAGACGGCTGGGGGGAGAGGGGGAGAGAGACGGCTGGGGGGAGGGGGAGAGAGACGGCTGGGGGGAGGGGGAGAGAGACGGCTGGGGGGAGGGGGAGAGAGACGGCTGGGGGGGGAGGGAGAGAGAGACGGCGGGGGGGGGGGAGGAGAGGGGGAGAGAGACGGCTGCGGGGGGGGGAGGGAGAGAAAGACGGCGAGGGGGGGGGGGGGAGGAGAGGGGGGGAGAGAGACGGCCGGGGGAGGAGGGAGAGAGAGACAGCGGGGGGGAGGGAGGGAGATAGAGACGGCTGGGGTGGTGGTGGGGGAGAGAGACGACGGGGGTGGGGGGTGCGAGAGAGGGATGGCGGGGGGTGGGGGTGGAGATACGGGTTGGATGTGATAATATACAGATAGATAGAGATGCGGGGGGGATGTGAGAGAGGAGAGAGGGAGAGAGACATACAGAGACACAGACAGAAAAACACAGAGATGGAGAGAGTGAGAGACACAGAGAGAGAAAGATATTTACCTCCTGAGAAGATAGGCCCCGAATGCGCGCACACTCCGATGCGTGCGCGCATGCGCAGTACGAAAAAACTGAAAATATCGGTATTTCGGTATATCTCAATATGAGCCAACCGATATATCCATATCCGGAAAATTCCCATATCGCCGTTCCCTACCCACAAGCAGTCGTGGATGAGTCTAAATTATTCTTGTGGGTTTTTTTTCCGAAGGATTATTATCCCGGAAAAGCGACCTGCAAATCGACTGACAACCGGGTTCCTACATACTGCTAGGTAAACAGAGGTGTGTGGAATGGGATAACCTGTCCAATGGTTTGCCTGCCCCACTCCTATCTCTCTGAACTGCTGACCCCCTATCAACCTGTCCGCTCTGTCCATTCAGCAAACTCCAGCCTGCTCCATGTCTCTCGTCCGACCCACCATACTATCAGTGGCCAGGCTTTCAGCATCTCTGCCCCTACTCTTAGGAACTCCATCCCACAGTCCCTTTGCCTTGCTTCCTCCCCTGCCCCCTTCAAGGCCAGTGTCAAGACCTACCGTTTCGACTATGCCTTCAGCCACTTTCCTGTCTCTCCACCCTCCCTCATCCGAACCCTGCCCACCTCTCCCCCTCCATGCTCGGGTTCTGACCCCTGATGGTTCAGCACATTTGGACGTCCTCACGACGTGAAAGGCGCTCTACAAATATAATTGTTGTTGTTGCTGTTGCCGGGAATAGAACCCAGGCCTCTCTCTTGCGAGGCGGAATGCTTTAACCACTGAGCTACAGGACTTTCAATGTGGATGAAATAAATGTACAAATATATTCCAAACAGAATACTGTACAAGACAAAACGCTAAAATCTAAAGAAGACCGCCCTGTCAGAATGTAGCTGCTGTTTCCAATTTTTAAATGCACAAGCACGTCTCCTTTATAGCCGCTCCACTGGCTGACTGATGTCCTCTTAAGCACAGACATTTATTTCCGGCATTCTTGAAATTCATTGGAATAGACTGAAACTGATTTGGGCGCACAGATAACTAACTACTGTACATTGTCAAAGTTCTGACCACTCAGTTGAAAGAGGTTTGTCACCTTAAATAGTTGTTCAGTCACTGAATATGAATAATCGAGAAGAGAAATTAAGTTTGGAGCATTTTAATCTCGATAAAACTTAAAACTAGAGTGAAGCAAACTACAGGAACAACAAGAAATCACACTGGTATAGTGCCCTTCATGTCGAAAAGATGTCCCAGGACACTGAAACTACCCAATCACACTGTAACATGAAATGTCTTTCTTGGCAATGGTTTATGAAAGTTTCAGCTGGCAGCAAGTGAGTGAGTGCAGGGTTAACGATGTGCAGAGCTGTTCCATGTAACACCCCCAACGCTGGCACCAAGCCAGCAATCCCTGGAGGTAAGTTAATATGAAAAGCGTATACACTGTGCAGGCAGCTAAACTACGCTGCTGGGTGCTTGGAATGTCATGCGGAGAACTCTTGTAATCCAATACATTTGTCACGTTTTTAAACGTTTATAAATGCGTGATGGCAACCCAATAAGTACACAATAAAGGCATCTACAAGAATGTTTTAATTCCCAATATAAACCTGCCATGACCGAGCTGTTGACATAGCCAAGAAGTGATGGCTGTAGCATGGCACAGCCCTTGCAGCACTGACAGGAAACCCCTGTTATAACAGTAGCACTCGCCAATCTGTCTTTGTTTTTAACCCTTTAAACCCATCAATGCACATTGGTGCATAATAGTCACCAGACACCAACCCGTGCAAATCAGTCTGTCAAACCCCAAAACACACATTTCCGTCCCCACTCCACATTTGAATATTTTAACCCTTCAAGGCACAACTGCTTAGTGTGCCTTAAGTTACTGTGAAGTCCTGTAGCTCAGTGGTTAGAGCCCTCGCCTTAAAAGCGTGAGACCTGTGTTCGAATCCAGGCAAGTCAGGGTGAAAACTTGTGCAAGTTTCCTTACTCCACATGCCTAATAATGATCCCTCAAAACAAAATACATTAAATTGGTCATTTCAATCCACGATTGTTTGTGGGACACTGCTGTGCGCAATTGGCTGCCATGTTTCGCCCACAAATATACAGTCAATTCACTTTACAGTATATTCTGTTGAAGCGCTTTGAGGCGTCTAGAAAACATGACAAGCTCTATATCAAATGCAAGGATTATGATTATTATTAAGTATATCACACGATTCGTGATATTTTAAGTAAAAAAAAAAATTACATTAAAATTACCGAGGTTCAAAGCCTCAAAGTCACTGTAGTTAACCATGGGTGCCTACAGCCTGAAGTGTAGGGGAACTCGGGTTAAGATTAGCTGTAATGTCCAAAAACAAAAGACACATATCGACCAAGTAACATTTACGTGTTAGTTAGGAGCAGCTTCGCTCGGAGTCAGAGTGTTATAGGTTCAAGCCGCACATCGGGACATTTCATTTCAGGCAAAAACTGTTATCCCAAACATTATGGCTGATTCATATATGTTTGTATAGGTTAAATACTTGAGCAATTTCTCCAAGATTACGGATTCCAATGTTTAGAACGTAAGAACATAAGAATTAGGAGCAGGAGTAGGCCATTCGGCACCTCAAGCCTGCCCCACCATTCAATAAGATCATGGCTGAACTATTCTAACTCCACCTACCCGCCTTATCTCCATATCTCTTAATCCCTTTATCCACAAGAAATCTATCAATCTCAGTCTTGAATATTTTCAAGGACAGAGCATCTACGTACAGCCCTTTGGGGTAGAGAATTCCATAAATTCCATAAAATAAGTTTTTTCTCAACTCAGTGTGAAAGGGCTGACCCCTAATTTTAAGACTGTGACCCCTGGTTATAGTTTCTCCAACCGGGGCGAAAAGTCTCCCACTATCTATTCTGTCATGCACCTTAATAATCTTATAGGTTTCTATAAATTCACCTCTGATTCTTCTATATTCTAGAGAATATAGGCCCAGATTACTCAACCTATCCTCATAACTCATCCCCCTCATCCCAAGTACCAACCTAGTGAATCTACGTTGTACCCCCTCCAAGGCGAGTACCTCCTTTCTTAAATAAGGAGACCAAACTGTACACAATATTCTAGGTGCGGTCTCACCAGGGTCCTATACAGTTGCAATAAGACTTCCCTATTCTTATATTCTAACCCTTTTGTAACGAACGCCAACATACGTTAGCCTTCCTAATTGCTTGCTGTACCTTGCAAAGTAACTTTTTGTGACTGGTGTATAAGGACACCCAGGTCCCTCTGAACACTAACACTATCTAGTCTCTCTGCTTCTAAAAAATAATCTGCTCTACTGTTTTTACCACCTAGGTCAGTGGTTCCCAATCTTTTTTTGCTGCGACCCAAATTAACTACCAGCAGGTCCTCCCACCCCTAGGGGGCGATATCACCACTGAAGCACACAAATTGGTTGGCGGTGTCGTCTTGGGCGCTTTTTAGTGTTGAAAAAGTATTTTCAACATTAAAAAAAGCAACAAAAAAAAATTCTGATGATCCTTCGCAACACTACAGAGAACCCTAGAGAGGACCCCCAACAACCCTGATTTGGGTCGGGACCCGAGGTTGGGAACCACTGACCTAGGTGGATGACTTCACACTTCCCTAGATTATACTTCATCTGCCACCTACTTGCCCACTCACCTAGCCTATCTGTATCACGTTGCATTTTTTTGTGTGTTATCCTCGGTGTTTACTCTCCCTCCCAGTTTAGTGTCATCCGTGAATTTGGATGTTTTAAGTTCGATGACCTCAGCTAGATCGTTTATGTAGATTCTAAATAGCTGAGGCCCCAGCACTGATCCTTGTGGCATTCCACAAGTCACATTCCGCCAATCTGATAAGGACCCGTTTATCATTACTCTTTGTTTTCTTCCCGTTAGCCATTCTTTAATCCATGCTAATACACTTCCCTTAATTCCATGGGTCCTTATCTTGTGGATCAACCTTTCATGCGATACCTTATCGAATAACTTTTGGAAATCTAAATATACTACATCTACTGATTCTCCCCTATCTAATCTACTTGATATGTCCTCAATAAAATCTAAAAGATTTGTTTATTATGACTTCCGTTTTGCAAAGTTTTGGATTTGACTACATCGCTCTCTAACTTAATACTAAATTCTATCATGTTATGATCACTCTACCCTAGAGGAGCCTTAATACAGTATCTATATTACTGACTAGTTTACCAATGATAAAATGTAAAAATAGTACCCAACAATTGTGTGGCACACATTAAGCTATTATTACACAAAGGCAGTGCCTGCAGCAACATTCCTTATGATTTACTGCTAATAAAATGGAAGCAGGTTCTTCAAAAATAGTTTATTACACAGGAAAAATATAAGTTAGACGAGCCTTACTCTAAAATTTATTTTACTGAGCTTCCAAGTACAGCAATTGAAGGATTAAATGTAAAACAATACACTACATGCCAATCCAGTACATTAACATGCTGGTTCAAAGAATGGTACAACACAGATTCTCTCTTTGTGCTTACTACATGGAGAGTTGAAATATCTGCTTGTATTTGCCCTAGAACTTCACACCCTTCCTCACTGATGTACACAATTCAACAGGCACTTTCATGTATGTCATGTAAATTCATTACCATTTCCCATGTGAACCCAAGGTCTGAACAAGGTCTGAAACAATGACTGTCCAGTGCCTTGGGACGTCCTCCTGACGTGAAAGGCGCTATACAAGTGTAATTTTGTTATTGTTGTTGTGTGAATATATTAGCTGCCAATTACCTAAGTCAATCACCTTCAGCCAGTTCCTCTGCTGCCTCCCAACCCCACCATCAGCAACATTCCACACGATAAAAGTCAGAAACAGAAAAAAATAATAGTCATCTTAAATTCAGGCAAATCTCTGAGTGTCCTCTACAGTTACCACACAATCAAATAATCAGCAAAACAACTGGTAAACAGAGAATTTAGGAGGCAGTACCTCACACAGAGAGTAGTGAATTGTGGGACTCACTGTCTGAAATGGTGGTTGAATTAGATCCTGTAAATGCATTCAAAAGGAAGGCAGATCTTTGCATGAGGGAGAAGGGAATAGAAGAGCATGGGAGAAGAGTAAAGAAGGTGTGAAGACCCATGTGGAGTATAAACAGCGCTATAGACTCGATGAGCCCACGTTCCCATGCTGTAAATCCTTTTAAATCATTGTAGGTAACACGGGAAGCATCAGGTACTATCTCGCAGCAAGTGCCCTTCCCATATCTAAACTAACCTTCTAAAGTGCGCTTGCGAAGTCGACAAATGGAAAAAAAAAAATACAGTGAGCCCACAAATAGCCAACATTTTCAGAAACAACTGCTCTGGGACTTCACTCAGCATATTCCACCCTCAGGAGAAATGATTTATTCGCTTCTCACACCAATATCTCATTGTTAATTTCATTAAAACGGCCACTTTAAATGTAAACTAATTGCTAAAACTGCCTAAGCTAGTTATTTTTCCACGCACATTTTAAGTCACATCACAGAACACACCAACCCTAAAGAAGGGTGTCCAAATGATCTGCTCTCAGGTATATTTCCAAAGCTACTCCAACGAAACCCAGTGACACAAGTCATTTTATTCATTCAATTTTCTCACCTTGAGAATAAAAATAAAAAGACAGTGGCTACCATGCTTTCTCCCATTGATAGCCAGTGACTAGGAACTCGTGTAAAATGTTACAGCGGTTTGAATACCTTGCCATTCCCCATCCAGTAACTGAACCATTTTATGGAACAGAACTTTCTTCCAGTTCTTGTGAGTTACTCATGGAATAAACTAATGCAGGCAGGTCAGGGTGAAACCTTGGGCAAGTTTCCGTACTCCACATGCCTAATACAATAAAATCATTGTTATCTGGCACCCTCAGGACCTGACCGGTGCCGATTAATCAAATATGCCGGATATTCGAGAGGCAAGTTGCCGAAAATCCTACACAAAAAATTTACTTATTTTAAAACATACCATATTAATAATAATAACAGGTGTTGTATGGATACTTATCAATAAAGCATTCCAGCACACTCGGTAAAAAAGCATTCTAGCGTTCGGTAAGTTTAATAAGTACGCATGCGCAAAGTGAGCATACCGCGAGTGTCCCTGATGGCTACGGTATGAGATCCGGTTGCTGGAATGGTGAATTGTATTGGGAGATACCAGTTGGTAGAGTATGCTGATCGGTTGGGTACCAGATAAACAAGGTTTTACTGTAATAATCTCTCTCAAAAAACACAATAATAAAAATTGGTCATTTCAATCCATGTTTGTGGGACACTGTTGTGCGCAACTGGCTGCCACATTTCTTCCACTAGTCTACAGTCAATTCACTTTACAGTACATTCTGTGAAGCGCTTTGGGATGTCTAGGAGACGTGAAAAGCGCTATATCAAATGCAAGGATTATTATATTATTTATAGATGTTGTAGCCTCCATTGGCTCAACATGTCCCCCAAAGATTTCATTTTACAATATAAAGTCAAGCATAGAATGTAGCATATCCACAGTAATGATGTCTCTGCCAGCTTGCAATGATTTCCTATTGATCTTATTCAGGCCAGGCGAGAGGAAGAAACATTCCATAGTTTACAGCGTCCTTCGCAAACCTTAAGTTCATCAAACAACTCGTCTAACAGGCCAGAGATAGCAGACCTCACAAAAGCTGAAGCTTTAATTTATCAGCAAAACATCAATTTTCAACATCACAATACACCGTTCTGCTCTGCAGTACATTGAGTAGAGTACAGTGCAGCACTGTTGTCGACATGATAATTGGGCCACGTTTAATGGACGGAACGTCAAATTGGCCAACTTCCAGGTCATCGGGTCACAGCCAGTAGGACCGGCAGCAGAAACAACCTGATTACCAGAAGTCAGGCCTTCTTTAGCACAGAAAGAGGGGGGCCAGCTTTCTGTGTATATTCTAAAAAGGTTTTAGTCAGTCCATGTGGGGAACATTACAAACTAACCCCCCCTCCACATTAAAATGACGTCTGTTATAATGGAGCACATTGATAAAGGGGATCCTGCGATCCTTGCTGGCAGATATTGGGAGTCATACAAATAATAATAAGAATAATAATAATAACTGCATATGATATCGCGCTTTTCAGGTCTTCTAGACGTCTCAAAATGCTTCACGGAATATACAGTGAAGTGAGTGTATATTTGTGGGCGAAACATGGCAGCCAATTGCACACAGCAGAATTCCCCACAAACAGTCGTGGATTGAAATGACCGATTTATTAGTTTTTTGGGGACAGATTATTATTGGAGTGAGGAAACTTGCCCAAGGTTTCGCCCTTGCGCTGTCTGGATTCGAAACACAGGTCTCACACTTGTAAGGCAAGTGCTCGAACCACTGAGCGACAGGACTCCAGAATCTCTACTTTTAGTGGTCAATCAGGTATCTGACGCATGTGAAAATCCATCATCAGACAAAATTCCACATATGTAGGTCACCTAAGCATCAAAATTCCCTGTGTCTAAGGTGTAAAGTGCACTCTTTCCCTTAAGGGACTTGCATCCTGCTTATCTAATTCCAGACAGTATTAGTTGCAGATTGACAAGAGCCAAGGCATGAATGAATCTGCATTAAAAGCATTCATTCAGTGCCGAACAAAATAAGTGGCAATGAGCAGCTGGAAACAATAAAAGTTGCAAGCAATGGAAACTATTGCATTCAAACAATACAAAGCAAACCAGGGGAAAATGGCAGTGCTGTATTTCGATTCTTTTGTTAAAAATAAGTTTAAGCTAGTAAATTGAAATCCTCTGAAGTACTGATTGCAGTGTAAAATTATTCCACTTTGAGCTGTAATGTTTCATCCCTCTGTTACATTTTGTTCCCACTAGACATAGACCACATGGGCATCTTGTCCTAACCACTGTCGCCATTCTAATGTGTGCCACAAAGCTATCGCTATACAAGATTAATGAGCCCAACAGTAAATTTTAAACTGGAGCCAACCCATGAAGATCATTTGTGTCTAGTGTGACCATAGGTTTGCTGCTAGATCCAGACAGATGCCAAATCAGACACACAATTGGTTACCAGAAGAAAATTATGCTTCTACTATTTTTAAGGATTGCAAATAAGTATGTATGCCTTAATCCATCTTGTAACCTCCAAAGGTACAAACCTGCATACAGGGAGGTGGCAATAACCAGACTAAACTAACTAACTAACTAACCTCTTTCCCTCCCTTGGTCTGACGAAATGGTATGCAGCCAGGTTGGGTTTAAAACAAGAACAGTTTGCAAACACTATTTGCAAACAAACTAACCTATTCAATGTCAGCTGATGCAAATCACATTTAAACATCTTCCCCTCAAGTTCACAATGGAAACCAAACAGTTCAAATTCATATCATTTGAGTAACACGATACTGTATTGAATCCACTTTTTTTATTCGAGCAAAAGAAAGAAAGCCACTGATTACTTCAGCATTACATTAAAAATAATTTTAATTTTAGCCTTATTCTATTGTCATACCCAAAATCATAACCACATCACAGTACTGTACTCTGAAAGCAGATAAATTATACTTTATATAATCTATTGTACCCATATACTGTACATACAAAATATTCTGGGAACAAAATATACATTGGAAACTATTACCAGAGAAACAATGAATACAGATTAGGATGCCACCAATATTAATAGCTACAAATTACCAAATAGCATATTGATAATTGTTTGGGATGTTGGTTTGTCAGAACTTAAAAGTGTGGCATCCAGAACATAATTCATTTCTTGTTACATGTATAGATGAAGTATCCATTACAAGAGCTAAATTTTTGCTGGAGTTTAAATCTCTACAGCTTTCTGCTTTAATAAAATAATCCTTGCATTTGATATAAGCACCTCGTCAAGTCGTTGAGGCGTCTCAAAACGCTCCACAGAACACATTGTAAAATGGATTGACTGTATCGTATGGACGAAACACAGCAGCCAATTGCACACAGCAGTGTCCTACAAACAGCCATAGAATGAGTGATCCAAATATATTTATGTTTGCTACCAACAGCTTTTATTTGGCAACAAAACGCTTATGACTTTGTTGAAATAGCCACGAATATATCACTTGCACATTGAGGTTAGATCCCAAATGTTTGCTGAGCTAATCAATCTCTGCCAGGGCAACAATTTGGGGACAGGGTTGTTAGAATTGGCCTCAGTGTCTCTCGCTACAGTTCTGGAAATAAACATTACAAGGGAGTTTCTACTGCCAATACACCAACTCCCACTGGGTTCGCACATTGGTGTTCAGTTCAATTGTGTGCGCCGTGAAATATTCATCAAGGATTATTAATGCCTAAATTTATAGCTTCCAATTGACCATTTTGGAGGTCATACTGGAAGCAACCAGTGGAATTCCATCCCCACAAAGCTGTTTCTATATTAAACACTAGATTAAATATTAATGAATTTAATTCAATATTAAATTTAATATATCTATATTAAATCACATTAAACACTGACTGTCCAGCGCTTTGGGAAGTTCTCCCAACTTGAAAGGCGCTATGCAAATGTAATTTTATTGTTATTCTATAACAAGAACGAGAAGGTCCATGTTAATTTTAAGTTAAAGCTGACAAATGAAAATCAAAAATCTGGTGCTGCAACAACAACACAACAAAATTACACTTTAGAGAGCCTTATATGTCGGGAGGACATCCCAAGCCACTAGTGCAACCATTGATCTAGATAGTGCATCAAAGCGCTTAATAGTAATGAGGTTTGACAACAAGCTAGAAAGTGAAGGGAGGTAAGTGAATGCATGGTCGAAGAGGAAAGTCGTCAGGAGTGATTTGAAGATAGGCAAATAAGGTGGGCAAGAACAGAGGGATTGAAGCGAGGAGCTCGATAACAACATCAACATGAACAACAAAATTATATTTCCAGACCACATTTCCATCCCATAGCCCGTCCGCCTTGCTTCCTCCCTTTCCGCCTTCAAGGACGGTCTCAAGACCTTTCTCTTCGACCGAGCCTTCGGCTGCCCCACTAACTCTTCCCCCTCTCCCATTCTCCTTCCCCTTCCCCCTACCCCAACCCTTGCCCCACCCATCGCTCGGGTCCCGACCTGACTGTTCATCGCTTTGGGATGTCCTCCCGGCGTGAAAGGCACTATATAAGTGCAATTTTGTTGTTGTTTGTTGTTTCTGTTGTGATGATGTCGCAAGCGCTGAACAGTCAGGGTACAGAAACCGAGCAAGCCAGTGGGGTGGGGGGGTGGGGGGAATATGGGCAGGAGACATATCATTGGAGGAAGGGGAAAAAAATATGAGAGTAAGGCACATAAGAAAAGTCAGACATGTTCAAAAGAAAGTCCACCACATATTCCTGTCCAGAAGACCTTGGCCACTTTCAATCAGCCTTACAACTTGTATTTCATGGTGTCTGCGCTCAGTTTTGAGGAGATAACATGCGTCAAGTCGAACTTGAACATTAATGCTCTATTTGCCCTAGCCTTTTTACATCACAAAGTATCCTTAATTTTGATCTATCCGTGTGAATGGAAGCAAGCAAAATGTAAATCCTGACAGAATTGACTGTCATAATCATTGTCAAGCGAACCTTCAACGCAACAAGTAGCTACTAAACCAACCAACCAACCAACACCATTTCACTGTACATTAAATGTCGCATTGCCCTTCAGAAGAAAGCTTGAGACTTGAATTATTGAACACAACCCTCAAATGTTCAGTCTCAGCCGTGCACTTACGTTCTTTGGACCAAACCTCAGCTGATGTACAAATATGCAACTCAAACAACTGAATGACTCCAGCAACATGGAACCATACAAAAAGTAACAGAATTTTTATTCAATAATGCATGTGTAAAAACAGCAATTAATATCCCGGGAATTCAGAAAGAAATACAAGCAAAATGCTTGCATAAAATTCAGTTCATTTCTAGAATAATTGGCAACTTTTCCACATTAGCTATATTTTATGAGGGGCAGAGTTTTCTCCTTATTTGACTTATGATTCCCCTTCTCTTGAGAAATATTAAAATTCCACCGTTACCAGGGTATAGAACAAGAAAGACTTTTAAACACGAAAAAGCAATTTACAAAAATTTGTGTACAAACTGCCAAGAAATTATGGATTGTGAATACTAAAGACTATCTTTGTTGGGGCATATAGAAAATATATTAAGTTCTGAAGAAAATGAACAAGCAAACAAACATTATTCTCTACCTGCTGATCAAAGCGAGTTGCATTTTACTAGACACAATGTTTACCCAGAACAAGCCTGCCAGCATACATTATCTCTTCTGTTGTTCAACTATACATTAAAATACTCTTACGGTTCTGAAAGCAAGCATAAAATAAAATCTGCCCTTGCAAATTCAGTCAAAATTTAATTGTCAAAGAAACATAAGAGTTTTCTTTATATGAGAGGGAACACATAATTACCAAAGTAATAAAAAACTGTAGATGTGCAAGTGAGGCTAATTATACAAAAACACCGCAAACATTTAACAAAAAATGTTGACAGAAGAAATTGGCTGTAAACAGGATCAGTAATTTGCTTATTTCCACATTGCAACAACTATTAAACACACACAGTTAACTGTAAAACGAATAAGGAGAAAGAAAATCAAATGATAGGCAAATTTACTACTGTGCAGCTAATTCTAATGAGCATCAGCAGGCCACTGGACGAGTGAGCCATGACAACTGAACCTCGTCTCTCTCCTTGTCTGGCTGACACACATGCACACTACCAATGCAGAAGGTTTCACCCTCCCCAATCTCAGCAAAGCGGGCACCAAGTTAGCCCCCACAATCAAACCAGTGAGCTCCCATTCACAGTTCCATCCACTACCCACCGTGGCTACCCGCTACAAACCCTTTCGCCAACTGTTAATTAGTTTATTACACTGACATACAAAGGCTGGGGGGGGAAAAAAATCAGTTCAGTAAACCCACTTCTTCCACTGTGTACACACTAGAGTCCGTCGATATGGAAATTTTCTGATTTAGATATATCGATGGGCTCATATCGAGATATACCGAAATATCGATATTTTCGGGTTTTTCGTACTGCGCATGCACACGCATCGCGAGGTGTGCGCGCGCTTTCGGGGCCTATCTCCTCGGGAGGTAAATATCTCTCTCTCTCTCTCTCTCTCTCTCTGTCTCTCACACTCACTCTCTCCATCTCTGTTTTTCTGTCTGTATCTCTGTGTCTCTCTCCTCTCTCACACACACCCCATCTCTATCTATCTGTATATTATCACATCCCCCCCATCTCTCACCCCCGTCTCTCCCCCCCCGCCGTCTCTCTCTCCCCCCCACCCTCCCCGTCGTCTCTCTCTCCCCCCCACAACCCACCCCCGCCGTCTCTCTCCCCCCCCCCACACCATGCCATTTCTCTCTCTCCCCCACCCCTCCGCCGTCTCTCTCTCCCCACCCAACCCCCGGCCTTTTCGCTCTCCCCTCACCCCCCCGCCGTCTCTTTCTCCCCCCCCACCCCCCTTCCGCCGTCTCTCTCTCCCCCCCACACCCCCCCTCCCGCCGTCTCTCTCTCTCCCTCCCCCCCCCCCACCCCAGCCGTCTCTCTCCACTCACCCCTTGCATACCTGCATATTGTATTCTATGACTATGAATACAATATGGCGGCTTTGCACCTCGGTCTGTGCATTGTGTATAGAGATGAGCATTCTGGGTCTTGTAGTTCAGTGTGCGCGCGCGCATTCCGATTTTTTCCTCGATATATCGACTTTTTCGATATATCGATATTTTTTAAATGTTTATATCGGCGTATCGATATGAAAATTATATCGGGTATAACCGATATATCGATATATCGCCGGACCCTAGTACACACTACTATCACATGGTAGACTTCTTCCACAAACTCACACACTGAGTCCTGTAGCTCGATGGAGAGAGAAGAGAAAGCGGAGGGGATAAAATAAAAAAAAAAGGCACTAGTACTTCCGAATGAATATTCTATTGTAACATATACTGCTGGAGATTTTGAAAATATAGAGTCATATCCAAGGAGTACCCACATTTGTCTTTACAGGATCCAATCAATCTCAAAACGTCAATAAAATGCCTTATGCACAGCACATATCTATAGCTAATAGTTTCTTCAACGTATCATGGACCTAATTAAGTCGTGAAAGTAATTACGGTAAAAGCCCGTTTATTCGGCACACGATCAACCATAACTTCTGTATAACCGACACCGCAAAAAAATGGTCCGCATTCGATTAACCGGAATTTATCCGGAAAAATGCATCAATTTCTTTTTTACGTTTTTGGCCAAATACCCGGCACATGCTTTAACCGGCATTGGTCAGGTCCCGAGGGTGCTGGATAAATGGGCTTATACGATCTGTAAGTTTTTTTAAAAAAAACGCTATAACAACAACAAAATTATATTTGTATAGCACCTTTCAAGTCTACATAAGAATCCTTATAAGAATAAGAATAATCCTCGCATTTGATATAGAGCTTGTCATGTCTTCTAGACGTCTCAAAGCGCTTCACAGAATATACTGTAACGTGAATTGACTGTATAGTGTCCCACAAACAGTCGTGGATTGAAATGATCAATTTATTACAGGTATTTTTGGAGGGATTATTATTAGACGTGTGGAGTAAGGAAACTTGCTCAAGGTTTCACCTTGACCTGCCTTGGATTCGAACATGGGTCTCATGCTTGTAAGGTGAGTGCTCTAACCACTGAGCTACAGGGCTCAAGCATATAGCCTCCCAAGCCTTTGTATCAAACCCAACTCTAAAATGCACTTAAAGTATGAGCTGTGCTGCTGGTTGGGACTTGATAATAATCCTTCCATTTGATATAGTGCTTTTCACATCTTATCGATGTCTCAAAGTGCTTCACAGATACTTGAGAAATAAGTACATTAATCTGCTACTCAGCACCAGAAGATGAGAAAATGTTCAATGTTTTTTTCACAGCACCTAAAGGTCACCTTAAATAGTGACAAAGAAAGAGGCCTAAAACTATCATACCTGACTGCTTTCTTAGTCGGCAATAGTGTGAGAATACTGACAGTGCTAAAACTCACAATGTTCGAGAAAAGTGCCTTTGAACCTTTCCCATAACGATTAATTTCATGTCCCTCAAAAAACAAGTTTGTAAACATCCATTATTTTTCAGTTGATAAATATCAGCTGACATTTTCCCGTAAGCTTCCAATGACTGCACATGAAATCATTTTGACATTTATTTCTCTGGGTGTGTAGAATTGATTTGTAGAAAAACACAGCCAATGTGGTTGACAAATTTGGATTCAGTGGTTAGAGCACTCGCTTTACAAGTGTGAGACCTGTATTCGAATCAGCCAGGTCAGGTCGAAACCTTGGGCAAGTTTCCTTACTCCATATGCCTAATAATAATCCCTCCAAAAAACCATAATATAGTAGAAACCCGTTTATCCATGACTCAGTGAACCGGCACTTCAGTATAACCAGCACGCCAAAAAAATAGTCCCCATTCGATAAGCCAGAACTTATCTGGAACAATAGCAGTGGAGCATTTGTAAATGCATAAATAATAACATAATAACACAATATTGCATTGGTATTTATTGTTAAAACCACTCTCTTGTGCTTCTCACCTTTGCTGGTAGATGCTGCGCTTGAAGCAATGATGCTGCGGTTGAGGTTTATAGTCCAGTGATTCTTTTTAAAATGGGAGCACGCCAAGTAGGTGAAAAAAACGGAGCGCGACTTTAAAGCCTTAATAGCAGCAAGCCGATCACGCTAGCCGATAACCCACAATGTCACACAGATGCAGTATTATGGTTTGCTGCTAGTAGAGTCTAGGGCTGTCGGCTTGCCGCTAATAAAGTCGCGCAACTTTAAAATCGCGCTGCCGTTTTTTTCACCCGCTTGGCATCCTCCATTTAAAAAAGAATCGCTGGACTGTAAACCTCAATCAGTAAAGGTGAGAAGCGCAAGAGAGTAGTTTTAATAATAAGTACCAATACAATATTCTGTTATTATCTGTTATTATTTAGTCTGGTGTGTATGGTGTGTGTTAAAAGAACTTTAATTTTTTTGTGGTGGGTTTTCGGCCGCGGGCCGCCCGAGTATCCGGCAGGCGCTTTAACCGGCATTGGCCAGGTCCCATGGGTGCTGGATAAACAGGCTTTTACTGTAATAAAATTGGTATTTCAAACCATGACTGTTTGTGAGGACACTGCTGTGCGCAGTTGGCTGCTGCGTTTCACCCATAAATATATAGTCAATTCAATTTACAATACATTCTGTGAAGCGCTTTGAGACATCTAGAAGATGTGAAAAGCGCTATATCAAATGCAAGGATTATATATATTTTTGAAACCGAGAATGACATGATTTCATGAAAATCCCAGCAGGATATAATGGTACTGGTAAGCCCGGAAGAAGCAGTAAAGAAAAAGAGGGAACATTGTGTTAAAAGATGTGGATATGGATGGATATTCTGACATTTATTCATTAAGAGTCAGGAAGTAATAATAATCCTTGCATTTGATATAGCACTTCTGACATCTTCTAGACATCTCAAAGCACTTCACAGAATACACCGTAAAGTGAATTGAGTGTATATTTGTGGACAAAATGCGGCAGCCAATTGCTCACAGCAGTGTCCCACAAAGAGTCATGGATTGAAATGACCAATATATCATAGTTTTTTTTGGAGGGATTATTATTAGGCGTGTGGAGTAAAGAAACTTGCCCAAGGTTTCGCCCTGACCTGCCTGGATTTGAAACATAGGTCTCAGGCTTGTAAGGTGAGTGCTCTAACCACTGAGCTATAGGACTCCACAATTATTTATAGAGCTAAGCAGAGCAGCCTCCACTACCAAGATAAGAGTCGGTGGGGGTGGAATCCACTATTGGTAGGTTAAGTGTCATCTTTGGAAGGAATTGGTTGATGCGCTTTGAAGCAATTTTTCATCCATTGCTTTATAATAACATGGGTGAACAACCATTAAAGAAGCTTAGAATAACTTATCCATTATACAATGAAACTAAAATCATAACAGTTAATTTTGCTTTAATTCAGTGTAACATGCTACAGATTTAATATTCAGGGCATTCTGATCATTTTAAACTTAGACTTACTTGCATGCTTATCAGCAAGTATTATTAGACTGTTCGAAATGTCTCGCCGCCGGTAAAAACAGATCACTTTTGCCTCCACATTGCCATTTATAGTCTGGAAAACAAAAGTTACATTAATAAATCCCAGCGTACTTTTTTTTAATGATACACACCACCGCAGCATATTCCTTCTTTAATAGCATCTCAATATCACTAGAAATACCATATTTATGCATAGATTGCCTAATCACTTAGACAAATCAAGAATGACACAAGTGACTGGTGAGGCTTGATTACTAGAATCATTCAGAAGGCATGGAGTCCTGTAGCCCAGTGGTTAGAACTCTCGCCTTGCAAGCGAGAGACCTGGGTTCAATTCCCGGTCAGGGCAAAACCTCAGGCAAGTTTCCTTACTCCACACACCTGATAATAATCCCTCAAAAAACCCCAATAATAAATGGGTAATTTCAATCCATGACTGTTTGTGGGGACACTGCTGTGCGCAATTGCCTGGTGTGTTTCGCCCACAAATATACAGTCAATTCAATTTACAGTATATTCTGTGAAGCACTTTGAGACATCCAGAAGACATGATAAGCACTATATCAAATGTAAGTATTATTAAGGCACCTGGATCCCAGGTAGCAAGCCCATATGGGCCCCATATGGGACAAATATGAGTTGACTCATGCCCATATGGGCCCCACATGGGCTTGCTACCTGGGATAATGAATCTATGAAGTAAAACATATTAAGGGATATGGGGGAAAAGGGCTGCAAAGTGGGATTGATAAATAAAGGATAAGGCTTTGAAAAACAGCAACCGTGAACAGCTAAACGCAACGAGACAAACGGTCTCGTCCTTCTGTAATGAAAAATCCTGTTTCTATGATTATTCTAATCTGGTTATATGGGAAAAAAAAATAATTGCTCAGTCCTCAACAAACAGTGAAGTACTGAAGAGATGGTGCCCTCAGTGAAGAGAGCTATATAAATGCAAATTGTTGTCAAACGTTGGTGTCAAACGCAGTTTCTTCGTAATATTCTGCATTAATGGACGACGGGGACTATCACGGAAGGAATGGCGGCCACTCGCTGTCGGCGCTTCCTCCGGCTGTGCGAAGAGTGGCCCCTCGACAGGACCTAGGAAGGCCGCGACCTCGGCACTTTCCTCAGGCAGCGGGTGGCGCACGTCTTCCGCGAGGGGGAGAGCGCCCCGGTGCTGCAAGCGACGGATCATCTCGTCGCGGGAGATCCAGACGGCGATCGGGCTGCTGCTGCTGCTGTGCGAGCTGGCCAGACACACCATGTCCGAGGTGCCAGGGCCATCACCGAGTCCCCGGGTTCACCGACTGAGGAGCCAGTCAGTTTGGGGGCCTGACACCACACTGGGACCTTTTTTCCCGCCATCTCAGGGATCGACCAGGCGGGCGGCGAGGACAAGGAGTGGTTGCTGGACGATTGTTGGTTGTTGTTTGTTGCTGTTTTTGTTGTTAATATTATTGCTTTTGTTGTTTATTATTGTTGTTTGATTCCCCCCCACCCCTGCCCCCATCTTCATCTTCCCTCATTCCCTTTCCCCACTTTCTCTCCTCCCTTTTCCCCTTCCCTCCCTCTTCCCTCTTCCTGATCTTGCCCCCACCCATCTTTCCCTCCCTCTCTTCCTTACCCCCCTTTCTCCCCCCTCTTCCTCCCTAACCCTAACCCATCCCACCTTTCCCTCCCTCTCTCCCCTTACCCTCTTTTCCCCCTTTCTCCCCTGGCCCCATTTTCGCGATTGTTTGTGGGGACACTGCTGTGCGCAATTTGGCTGCCGCGTTTCGCCCACAAGTATACAGTCGACTTTCCTGCTTTTCTTCCCCCTGCCTCGACCCCTCCCCTTTTGCTTCTTTACCCCCTTTTGCCCCTAGTCCCACTTCCATGACTGATTGTGGGACACTGCTGTGCGCAATTTGGCTGCCACGTTTCGCCCACTAATATACAGTTACTTTTCCTACTATTCTTCATCCTGCCCTGATCCTTCCCACCCTGCTCTTGTCCTACCTGACTGTACAGCGCCTTGGGACGTCCTCTCGACGTGAAAGGCGCTATATAAATGTAAGTTTTGTTTGTTGTTGTTAATAAAAATAATAATCCTTACATTTGATATAGACGCTTTTCACGTCTTCTAGAGCGCGTTTCACATCTCAAAGTGCTTCACAGAATTTGCTGTAAAGTGAATTGCCCACAAGTATACAGTCAATTCACTTTACAGTACATTTTGTGAAGCGCTTTCAGACGTCTAGAAAAATGCAGGGTTTGTTATTATTATTAATTGACTGTATACTTGTGGCCAAAATACGGCAGCCAATTGTGCACAGCAGCATACTCCCAAACAGTCGAACAGTCGAGGATTGTTTAACTCACAGACACACAAACTCTCAGATTGACAGATTTTTTTAAAAAAAATTAAAACACAGCTTCCTCTCCACATACACACACAAATTGAAACTATTTTTTACCCCTCACTGTATCGAGTTAAGCCACAGGTATTTTTCATGATCCACCCACTAAATAGGCAAGAGAGGGAATAGATTCAATATACCTCTTCCATTAAAATGGCCCAGGAGAAGGATTTGCTGCGGATTTGCCTTGCCCGCTCCTACCTCTCTGACCTGCTAACCTACTATCAACCGGTCCGCTCCATCTGTTCGGCAGGCTCCAGCCTGCTCCATGTCTCCCACCTTACCATTGGTGGCCGGGCTTTCAGCCTCACCGCCCCCACCCTTTGGAACTCCATCCCACAATCCCTTTGCCTTGCTCCCTCTCTTCCCTCCTTCAAGCCATGACTCAAGACATTCCTTTTCAATCTTACCTTCAGCCGCCCTCCAAACTCTCTGACCTCCCTCATCCTAAACCCTGCCCCCACTTTACGCTCGGGTCCTGATCCCATGACTGTTCAGCACCTTGGGAGGTCCTCCCGACATGAAAGGCGTTCTACAAATGTACTTCTGGTGTTGTTATTTGTGCACAACATTGATGCAGCAATGAGCTTTAAGAAACACCAGCTTTTGACCAACAACAATAACAACCACCACCAAATGATGTTGGTGAGTGGAGCAAAATCTTCAGACTTCTGAAGCCTCAACTCAGTCTGCAAGACTCGAAATCTGAATTTCAGCTTGAGACTCTTCCAATCCCTTCTTTGTGTTCAATGATAAAGCTGCTCCAACTTTCCTAAAGTTTTATCTGGAGGATAAATAAATCATGGCCCCCATTGTTTAAATCACGAAGCCAATTGGGAGGTACACATACACACACACACATACATACACACACACACACACACAAATAAATCTGAATCTGTTTGAATCTTTTTTCCCAGCAGGATACGTTTCATCACTATCAGTGGAATCATTGACCCAGTGGAATTTTTTTTACTATTGATATTCTACGCCATTTCATATACCATTGTGGTCTACATTATCAAGGATGATATATAGTAGAGCCAATTCAAGTTGCAGTTAGACTTCAAGGCTTGGGGGAAAAAAGGAAATGTTATGATGGATTAACAATTTCCACAATTTTGAGGGTCCAACAAAAACAAGTTCGAAAAGGAGACGGTCGATATACCGAAGAATTATAAAGGATGCATTAACAAAAGTAGTAATAATAATAATCCTTGCAATTGATACAGTGCCTTATCACGTCTTCTAGATGTCTCAAAGCGCTTCACAGAATATACTGTAAAGTGAATTGACTGTATATGCGTGGGTGAAATGCAGCAGCCAATTGCGCACAGCAGTGTCCCAAAAACACCCGTGGATTGAACGTTCAAATTATTACTGTTATGTTTTCTTGAGGGATTATTATCAGGAGCGTGGAGTATGGAAACTTGTCCAAGGTTTTGCCCTGACCTGCTGGGAATGAAACCCAGCTCTCGCTTATGTGGCAAGTGCTCTAACCACTAACCTTGGGAAGTCCTCCTGACGTGAAAGGCCCTATACAAGTGTAATTTTGTCGTTGTTGAGACACAGGACTCCACTGTCAGTATTTTCTGATCCGGCAACAAACTCGTTGAATAAAACGTTTATAAAAACAGGAACCCCCGACTTAAACTGCCTGCAATTAGATGACCCAAGATCAGCTCTAAACTCCTCTAAAATCACTGCTTGACGGGAGTTGAAAGGAGGAAATCTTGTAACAAGAGCAAAAGGCTGAGGTTTGGACAAACACTATCACAAACTTATTTTTCCGCAGTAGTAATCAATAGCTGGAATAGATCATAAGGAAGTGTGGTTGAGGCCAGGTCAATGGACCTGACTGATTTAAGAAACAAACTGATGCTGCCTGCAATGGGAAGACACTGGGGACTGAAAGTAATGGCAAGAGCCAATTTTCTCAAGATCTTCATCACAAACTCTCAGGTGATTTAATGTTCAATTAGTGGCTCTCAGCGCAAGATGCCAGAAATCTTTAACTTATTTGACAACTAATGGAATTGCAATTTACTACCGAAGGCCAAATGGGAGGCAACATCTTAATAATAATGATAATCCTTGCATTTGATATCGCACTTTTCATGCCTTCTAAACATCTCAAAGTACTTCATGGAATATACTGTAAAGTAATTTGACTGCATATTTGTGGACGAAACACAGCAGCCAATTGCGCACAGCAGCATCCCACAAATAGTTGTGGATTGAAATGACCAATTTTATTATTGAGGGTTTTTTCTTGGAGGGATTATTATCAGGCGTGTGGAGTAAGGAAACTTGCCCAAGGTTTCACCCTGACCTGCTTAGATTCGAACACACATTTCAAGCTTGTAAGGCGAGTGCTCTAACTACAGTACTGAGCAGTAGGACTCCACAGTTCAGGAGGAACAGAGTGTGTGTGTGTGTGTGGTGGGGGTGGGGGAAGAATACCTTGAATAAATAATTATTACCTTATTGAGTTCTTCTATTCTTCTTATCAAGTAAGGATTACTGGATGAGTTTTCAAAGTAAACATAGTCTGCAACAAAAACGTGTGAAAGTACATTCCAAAACGTAAACATTACCGACAATCAAAACATTTAAATGCAATCTCTATAATATTTTGAAAGCACTTTGTACACTGTGGCATATTGCACAATTAAAGGAAAATATTTGTGTGTTTTTTTAAAGTTTCCTGGGTGGGTTCACAAGAAAAGTTAAATCAATTATTTTCAGTTATAATCCTTCCAAAAAAAATCAATAATAAAATTGGTCACTTCAATCCATGACTGTTTGTGGGGACGCTGCTGTGCACAATTGGCTGCTGCGTTTCACCCACAAATATACAGTCAATTCACTTTACAGTATATTCTGTGAAGCGCTTTGAGACGTCTAGAAGACGTGAAAAGCGCTTTATCAAAATGCAAGGATTTTGTATATTTAAAAGTTCTGGAATCCTCCTCACCCCCACCCTCGTTTTCAAATTTAAAAATTCAAATTCAAATCAGTTATCGACCCCCTCTCACCATTCTCATCAGTGAGAAGATAATAAATGGCTGCCCTGATTTCCCCGAGGGTAAATAAAGAACGAAAAAAAGGTCCATACAAATAATATAATAGACCAGTGGTTCTCAATCTTTTTCAGTAATGTTAATTTTCAACATTATCGTGTACCCCCACCCAACCATATGCACACACAACCCCCCTCGTTCCACTTGCATTTAGTGATCAAGCTTTTCTTATATAACAAAATAACTAACACATACAAAACAAGGGGAATAACAATTAAATATACACCTTGGAAAGCTATAAAACGCTAAATAGGTGAGCTAAATAAATCAATATACCACCACCTGTAGCCCCTGGAAGTAATTTTGTACACCCTGGGGTACATGTACCCCTGGTTGAGAACCACTGGTCTAGACGTCTCAAATCGCTTCACAGAATCTACTGTAAAGTGAATTGACTGTCCACGACTGTTTGTGGGGACGCTAATTGTGCACAGCAGTGTCTCCACAAACAGTCGTGGATTGAAATGAACGATTTATTATAGTTTTTTTTTGGGACGGATTATTATTAGGCGTGTGGAGCAAGGAAACTTGCCCAAGGTTTCGCCCTGACCTGGCTGGATTCGAAACACGAGTCTCACGTTTGTAAGGCGAGAGCCCTAACCACTGAGCTACAGGACTCCGCATGTAATGTTGTTGTTGTTGTTGTTAGAGGGAACGGTATCAAAGGTTAACAAACTCAAAGTTAACCCGAGTGATTTTACCAGATGATGCACGAGTCATTTGTGGCGTACAGAGCGGGACATCAAAATATGGCATCTCAGCTTTCTTTTAAATCCCCAAAATTGCACTTTTAAAACAAATTAAAAGTCTGAATTGACAGTCAGTGGGATGGGAGAGAAATATATATATATATATATATATATTTATTAAAACACAGTCGAGAACTAATTGCTTGTTGTGCTTTTGTTTTAATCAGTGCAGCAATAGTAAGTAACCAGCAGCCAGGGTTATGTATGTGTTAATAAGGTACAGGCCTGAGGGGGAGTTAAGTGTCATTTCACCCATTCTCCACCTCTGGTGTTAGTGTATATACAAACATCAGCAAAACACTGGCCAACAGCACCCTGCCTGGCACCCACTACTTACACACTCACTCACTCACTCACTCACACACACACACTCACTCACCCACTCACTCACTCACTCACACACACACTCACTCACTCACCCACTCACTCACTCACTCACTCACACACACTCACTCACACACACACACACACTCACTCACACACACTCACACACACACTCACTCACACACTCACTCACTCACACACACACTCACTCACACACTCACTCACTCACACACACACTCACTCACACACACTCACTCACACACACTCACTCACTCACACACTCACTCACTCACACACTCACTCACTCACACACACACACACTCACACTCACTCACACTCACTCATTCACTCACTCACACACTCTCACTCAATCACACACACTCACTCACTCACACACACACACTCACTCACACACACACACACTCACTCACACACACACAGAATATATATAGACATTTTAAAAACACATACAAAGTATTAGCACTTCATAGTGAGTGAATGGTTGTGTGTATGAGCGAATGTATGTGTGTGTATATGTGTGTGTGAGTGAGTAAGAATGGGTAGAAGTGAGTGTATGTATGAATGAATGTATGAGTGTGTATGAATGTATGAGTGTGTATGAATGTATGAGTGTGTGTGTGTATGTATGAGTGTGTGTGTGTATGTATGAGTGTGTGTATGTATGAGTGTGTATATGAGTGAGCGAGTGTGTGCATGAGTGAGTGACTCTGTATGTGATGCTAATGTGTTGATGAGGTCTGTGTGAGTGTATAAGTGATTTTAATGTGTGAATGAAATGTATGTATAAGTGTGTGTATGAGTGATGTTAATGCATTGGTGAGGTCTATGTGTGAATGAGTGATGTTAATGCATTGGTGAGGTCTGTGTGTGAGTGTGTGTGTGTATGAGTGATGTTAATGTATTGGTGAGGTATGTATATGAGTGTGTATGTGTATGAGTGATGTTAATGTATTGGTGAGGTCTGTGTATGAGGGTGTGTGTGTATGAGGAGTGATGTTAATGTATTGGTGAGGTCTGTGTATGAGGGTGTGTGTGTATGAGTGATGTTAATGTATTGGTGAGGTTTGTGTATGAGTGTGTGACAGTGATGTTACTGTATTGGTGAGGTCTGTGTGTGTGAGTGTGTGTGATGTTAATGTATTGGTGAGGTCTGTGTATGAGTGTGTGTGTATGTGTGAGTGATGTTAATGTATTGGTGAGGTCTGTATATGAGTGTGTGTGTGTGAGAGTGATGTTAATGTATTGGTGAGGTCTGTATATGAGTGTGTGTGTGTTTGAGTGATGTTAATGTATTGGTGAGGTCTGTATATGAGTGTGTGTGTGTGTGTGTGATGTTAATGTATTGGTGAGGTCTGTATATGAGTGTGTGTGTATGAGTGATGTTAATGTATTGGTGAGGTCTGTATATGAGTGTGTGTGAGAGTGATGTTAATGCATTGGTGAGGTCTGTATATGAGTGTGTGTGTGTGTCAGTGAGTGAGTGAGTGGTGTTAATGCATTGGTGAGGTCTGTGTATGAGTATGTGTGAGAGTGATGTTACTGTGTGTGTGTGAGTGAGTGATGTTACTGTGAGTGTGAGTGATGTTACTGTGTGTGTGTGTGTGTGATGTTACTGTGAGTGTGTGAGTGATGTTACTGTGTGAGTGAGTGAGTGATGTTACTGTGTGTGTGTGTGAGTGATGTTACTGTGTGTGTGTGTGTGTGAGTGATGTTACTGTGTGTGTGTGTGATGTTACTGTGTGTGTGTGTGTGATGTTAATGTGTGTGTGTGTGTGATGTTACTGTGTGAGTGAGTGAGTGATGTTACTGTGTGTGTGTGTGTGATGTTACTGTGTGTGTGAGTGATGTTACTGTGTGTGTGTGTGATGTTACTGTGTGTGTGTGTGTGATGTTACTGTGTGTGTGAGTGATGTTACTGTGTGTGTGTGAGTGATGTTACTGTGTGTGTGAGTGATGTTACTGTGTGTGTGTGTGATGTTACTGTGTGTGTGTGTGTGATGTTACTGTGTGTGTGAGTGATGTTACTGTGTGTGTGTGAGTGATGTTACTGTGTGTGTGTGATGTTACTGTGAGTGTGTGAGTGATGTTACTGTGTGAGTGAGTGAGTGATGTTACTGTGTGAGTGAGTGATGTTACTGTGTGTGTGAGTGATGTTACTGTGTGTGTGTGAGTGAGTGATGTTACTGTGTGTGTGTGAGTGAGTGATGTTACTGTGTGTGTGTGAGTGAGTGATGTTACTGTGTGTGTGAGTGATGTTACTGTGTGTGTGAGTGATGTTACTGTGTGTGTGTGAGTGATGTTACTGTGTGTGTGATGTTACTGTGTGTGTGTGTGAGTATGAGTGATGTTACTGTGTGTGTGTGATGTTACTGTGAGTGTGTGAGTGATGTTACTGTGTGAGTGAGTGATGTTACTGTGTGAGTGAGTGATGTTACTGTGTGTGTGAGTGATGTTACTGTGTGTGTGTGAGTGAGTGATGTTACTGTGTGTGTGTGAGTGAGTGATGTTACTGTGTGTGTGTGAGTGAGTGATGTTACTGTGTGTGTGAGTGATGTTACTGTGTGTGTGAGTGATGTTACTGTGTGTGTGTGAGTGATGTTACTGTGTGTGTGATGTTACTGTGTGTGTGTGTGAGTATGAGTGATGTTACTGTGTGTGTGTGTGTGTGAGTGATGTTACTGTGTGTGTGTGTGTGAGTGTGAGTGATGTTACTGTGTGTGTGTGTGTGTGAGTGATGTTACTGTGTGTGTGTGTGTGTGTGTGATGTTACTGTGTGAGTGAGTGAGTGATGTTACTGTGTGAGTGTGTGTGAGTGATGTTACTGTGTGTGTGAGTGAGTGATGTTACTGTGTGTGTGTGTGAGTGATGTTACTGTGTGTGTGTGTGATGTTACTGTGTGAGTGAGTGACTGTGTGTGTGTGAGTGATGTTACTGTGCGTGTGTGTGAGTGATGTTACTGTGTGAGTGAGTGACTGTGTGTGTGTGTGTGTGAGTGATGTTACTGTGTGTGTGTGTGTGATGTTACTGTGTGTGTGTGAGTGAGTGATGTTACTGTGAGTGAGTGAGTGATGTTACTGTGTGTGTGTGAGTGATGTTACTGTGAGTGAGTGACTGTGTGTGTGTGTGAGTGATGTTACTGTGTGTGTGAGTGATGTTACTGTGAGTGTGTGTGAGTGATGTTACTGTGTGTGTGTGAGTGATGTTACTGTGTGTGTGTGTGTGTGAGTGATGTTACTGTGTGTGTGTGTGTGATGTTACTGTGTGTGTGTGTGAGTGATGTTACTGTGTGAGTGAGTGACTGTGTGTGTGTGTGTGTGATGTTACTGTGTGTGTGTGAGTGATGTTACTGTGTGTGTGTGAGTGATGTTACTGTGTGTGTGTGAGTGATGTTACTGTGTGTGTGTGAGTGATGTTACTGTGTGTGTGTGAGTGATGTTACTGTGTGTGTGTGAGTGATGTTACTGTGAGTGAGTGACTGTGTGTGTGAGTGATGTTACTGTGTGTGAGTGACTGTGTGTGTGAGTGATGTTACTGTGTGTGTGTGAGTGATGTTACTGTGTGTGTGTGAGTGATGTTACTGTGAGTGTGTGTGTGTGTGAGTGATGTTACTGTGTGTGAGTGTGTGTGATGTTACTGTGTGTGTGAGTGTGTGTGATGTTACTGTGTGTGAGTGTGTGTGATGTTACTGTGTGTGTGTGTGTGAGTGATGTTACTGTGTGTGTGTGAGTGATGTTACTGTGTGTGTGTGAGTGATGTTACTGTGTGTGTGTGAGTGATGTTACTGTGTGTGTGATGTTACTGTGTGTGATGTTACTGTGTGTGTGTGTGAGTGATGTTACTGTGTGTGTGTGTGAGTGATGTTACTGTGTGTGTGTGAGTGATGTTACTGTGTGAGTGAGTGACTGTGTGTGTGTGTGAGTGATGTTACTGTGTGTGTGAGTGATGTTACTGTGAGTGTGTGTGAGTGATGTTACTGTGTGTGTGAGTGTGTGTGAGTGATGTTACTGTGTGTGTGTGTGTGTGTGATGTTACTGTGAGTGTGTGTGTGTGTGAGTGATGTTACTGTGTGAGTGAGTGACTGTGTGTGTGTGTGTGTGATGTTACTGTGTGTGTGTGTGATGTTACTGTGTGTGTGTGAGTGATGTTACTGTGAGTGAGTGACTGTGTGTGTGAGTGATGTTACTGTGTGTGTGTGAGTGATGTTACTGTGTGTGTGTGAGTGATGTTACTGTGAGTGTGTGTGTGTGTGAGTGATGTTACTGTGTGTGAGTGTGTGTGATGTTACTGTGTGTGTGTGAGTGATGTTACTGTGTGTGTGTGAGTGATGTTACTGTGAGTGTGTGTGTGTGTGAGTGATGTTACTGTGTGTGAGTGTGTGTGATGTTACTGTGTGTGTGAGTGTGTGTGATGTTACTGTGTGTGAGTGTGTGATGTTACTGTGAGTGTGAGTGTGTTCGATGTTACTGTGTGTGAGTGTGTGTGATGTTACTGTGTGTGAGTGTGTGTGATGTTACTGTGTGTGTGTGTGTGAGTGATGTTACTGTGTGTGAGTGTGTGTGATGTTACTGTGTGTGTGTGTGTGAGTGATGTTACTGTGTGTGTGTGTGAGTGATGTTACTGTGTGTGTGTGAGTGATGTTACTGTGTGTGTGTGTGATGTTACTGTGTGTGATGTTACTGTGTGTGTGTGAGTGATGTTACTGTGTGTGTGTGATGTTACTGTGTGTGATGTTACTGTGTGTGTGTGTGAGTGATGTTACTGTGTGTGTGTGTGTGTGATGTTACTGTGTGTGTGTGTGAGTGATGTTACTGTGAGTGTGTGTGTGTGTGATGTTACTGTGAGTGTGTGAGTGATGTTACTGTGTGTGTGTGATGTTACTGTGTGTGTGTGAGTGATGTTACTGTGAGTGTGTGAGTGATGTTACTGTGTGTGTGTGTGTGATGTTACTGTGTGTGTGTGATGTTACTGTGTGTGTGTGAGTGATGTTACTCTGAGTGTGTGAGTGATGTTACTGTGTGTGTGTGTGTGATGTTACTGTGTGTGATGTTACTGTGTGTGTGTGAGTGATGTTACTGTGTGTGTGTGTGTGTGTGATGTTACTGTGTGAGTGAGTGACTGTGTGTGTGTGAGTGATGTTACTGTGCGTGTGTGTGAGTGATGTTACTGTGTGAGTGAGTGACTGTGTGTGTGTGTGAGTGATGTTACTGTGAGTGAGTGTGTGTGATGTTACTGTGTGTGTGTGAGTGATGTTACTGTGAGTGAGTGACTGTGTGTGTGTGTGTGAGTGATGTTACTGTGTGTGTGAGTGATGTTACTGTGTGTGTGTGTGAGTGATGTTACTGTGTGTGTGTGAATGATGTTACTGTGTGTGTGAGTGTGTGTGAGTGATGTTACTGTGTGTGTGTGTGTGATGTTACTGTGAGTGTGTGTGTGTGTGAGTGATGTTACTGTGTGAGTGAGTGACTGTGTGTGTGTGTGTGTGATGTTACTGTGTGTGTGAGTGATGTTACTGTGTGTGTGTGATGTTACTGTGTGTGTGTGTGTGTGTGAGTGATGTTACTGTGTGTGTGTGAGTGATGTTACTGTGTGTGATGTTACTGTGTGTGTGTGAGTGATGTTACTGTGTGTGTGTGTGTGTGTGATGTTACTGTGTGAGTGAGTGACTGTGTGTGTGTGTGTGATGTTACTGTGTGTGTGAGTGATGTTACTGTGTGTGTGTGTGAGTGATGTTACTGAGTGTGTGTGTTAGTGAGTGTGAGTGTGTGTGAGTGTGTGTTAGTGAGTGTGTGTTAGTGTGTGTTAGTGAGTGTGTGTTAGTGAGTGTGAGTGTGTGTGAGTGTGTGTGTGTGTGTTAGTGAGTGTGTGTTAGTGAGTGTGTGTGTGAGTGTGTGTTAGTGAGTGTGAGTGTGTTAGTGAGTGTGTGTTAGTGAGTGTGAGTGTTAGTGAGTGTGTGTTAGTGAGTGTTAGTGAGTGTGTGTGTTAGTGAGTGTGTGTGTGTGTGAGTGTGTGTTAGTGAGTGTGTGTTAGTGAGTGTGAGTGTGTTAGTGAGTGTGTGTTAGTGAGTGTGTGTGAGTGTGTGTGTGTGTGAGTGTGTGAGTGTGTGTTAGTGAGTGTGAGTGTGTGTTAGTGAGTGTGTGTGTGTGTGAGTGTGTGATGTTACTGTGTGTTAGTGAGTGTGTGATGTTACTGTGTTAGTGAGTGTGAGTGTGTGTTAGTGAGTGTGAGTGTGTGTGAGTGTGTGATGTTACTGTGTGTTAGTGAGTGTGTGATGTTACTGTGTGTTAGTGAGTGTGTGTGTGAGTGTGTTAGTGAGTGTGTGATGTTACTGTGTGTTAGTGAGTGTGAGTGTGTGAGTGTGTGTTAGTGAGTGTGTGAGTGTTAGTGAGTGTGTGTTAGTGAGTGTGTGTGTGTGTGTTAGTGAGTGTGAGTGTGTGTTAGTGAGTGTGTGTGAGTGTGTGTTAGTGAGTGTGTGAGTGTGTGTGAGTGTGTGATGTTACTGTGTGTTAGTGAGTGTGAGTGTGTGTTAGTGAGTGTGAGTGTGTGTGAGTGTGTGATGTTACTGTGTGTTAGTGAGTGTGTGTGTGAGTGTGTGTTAGTGAGTGTGTGATGTTACTGTGTGTTAGTGAGTGTGAGTGTGTGTGTGTGAGTGTGTGTTAGTGAGTGTGTGAGTGTGTGTTAGTGAGTGTGTGTGTGTGTTAGTGAGTGTGTGTGTTAGTGTGTGTGTTAGTGAGTGTGTGTTAGTGAGTGAGTGTGAGTGTGTGTTAGTGAGTGAGTGTTAGTGAGTGTGTGTTAGTGAGTGTGTGTTAGTGAGTGTGTGTTAGTGAGTGTGTGTTAGTGAGTGTGTGTTAGTGAGTGTGTGTGTGAGTGTGTGTTAGTGTGTGTGTTAGTGAGTGTGTGTTAGTGAGTGTGTGTTAGTGAGTGTGTGTTAGTGAGTGTGTGTTAGTGAGTGTGAGTGTGTGTTAGTGAGTGTGTGTTAGTGAGTGTGAGTGTGTGTTAGTGAGTGTGTGTTAGTGAGTGTGAGTGTGTGTTAGTGAGTGTGAGTGTGTGTTAGTGAGTGTGTGTTAGTGAGTGTGAGTGTGTGTTAGTGAGTGTGAGTGTGTGTTAGTGAGTGTGTGTTAGTGAGTGTGAGTGTGTGTTAGTGAGTGTGAGTGTGTGTTAGTGAGTGTGTGTTAGTGAGTGTGAGTGTGTGTTAGTGAGTGTGAGTGTGTGTTAGTGAGTGTGAGTGTGTGTTAGTGAGTGTGAGTGTGTGTTAGTGAGTGTGAGTGTGTGTTAGTGAGTGTGAGTGTGTGTTAGTGAGTGTGAGTGTGTGTTAGTGAGTGTGAGTGTGTGTGTGTTAGTGAGTGTGTGTTAGTGTTAGTGAGTGTGTTAGTGAGTGTGTGTGTGAGTGTGAGTGTGTGTGTTAGTGTTAGTGTGTGTTAGTGAGTGTGAGTGTGTGTTAGTGTTAGTGAGTGTGTTAGTGAGTGTGTGAGTGTGTGTTAGTGTGTGTGTTAGTGAGTGTGTGTTAGTGTTAGTGAGTGTGTGTTAGTGTTAGTGAGTGTGTGTTAGTGTTAGTGAGTGTGTTAGTGAGTGTGTGTTAGTGTTAGTGAGTGTGAGTGTGTGTGTTAGTGTGTGTTAGTGAGTGTGAGTGTGTGTTAGTGTTAGTGAGTGTGTTAGTGAGTGTGAGTGTGTTAGTGAGTGTGTGTTAGTGTTAGTGAGTGTGTGTGTGAGTGTGTGTTAGTGAGTGTGTGTTAGTGAGTGTGTGTTAGTGTTAGTGAGTGTGTTAGTGAGTGTGTGTTAGTGTTAGTGAGTGTGTTAGTGAGTGTGTGTTAGTGAGTGTGTGTGTGAGTGTGTGTTAGTGAGTGTGTGTTAGTGAGTGTGTGTTAGTGAGTGTGTGTTAGTGAGTGTGTGTTTGTGAGTGTGTGTTAGTGAGTGTGTTAGTGAGTGTGAGTGTGTGTTAGTGAGTGTGTTAGTGAGTGTGAGTGTGTGTTAGTGAGTGTGTTAGTGAGTGTGAGTGTGTGTTAGTGAGTGTGTTAGTGAGTGTGTTAGTGAGTGTGAGTGTGTGTTAGTGAGTGTGTTAGTGAGTGTGTTAGTGAGTGTGAGTGTGTGTTAGTGTTAGTGAGTGTGAGTGTGTTAGTGTTAGTGAGTGTGTGTTAGTGAGTGTGAGTGTGTGTTAGTGTTAGTGAGTGTGAGTGTGTTAGTGTTAGTGAGTGTGTGTTAGTGAGTGTGTTAGTGAGTGTGAGTGTGTGTTAGTGTTAGTGAGTGTGAGTGTGTTAGTGTTAGTGAGTGTGTTAGTGAGTGTGTTAGTGAGTGTGAGTGTGTGTTAGTGAGTGTGTGTTAGTGAGTGTGAGTGTGTGTTAGTGAGTGTGTTAGTGAGTGTGAGTGTGTTAGTGAGTGTGTGTTAGTGTTAGTGAGTGTGTTAGTGAGTGTGTGTTAGTGTTAGTGAGTGTGTTAGTGAGTGTGTTAGTGAGTGTGAGTGTGTTAGTGAGTGTGAGTGTGTTAGTGAGTGTGAGTGTGTTAGTGTGTGTTAGTGTTAGTGAGTGTGTTAGTGAGTGTGAGTGTGTACGTGTCTAGAGGGGGGGGAGGGTAAGTCAGTGTTTATATCAATAACCCCACCAGCTGACGGCCGCTCTCCTCTCGCACTAACACTCCCCGCCACCTTACCTCCAACCCTGTACATATTTGCAGCCATTCTTTCTTTCTTTCTTTCTTTCTTTCTTTCTTTCTTTCCTCCTCCTCTTTTCTTTTCTCTCCTTCCCTCTCTCCCTCTCTCTCTCTCTGTGTGTGTGTGTGTCTCTCTCTCTCTGTGTGTCCCTCTCTCCCTCTCTCCTGCTTGACCAGGGAAGGAGGGAAGGGAGGTATCTGCAAACTGTGGGGTGCTTTTCCTCCTCAAAGTCACTCACTTATCCCCCCCTCTCCCTCCCTCCCTCTCTCCCTCTCTCTCTCTTTCCCCCACTCCCTCCCTCCTCTTTTAACCCCTTCCCCTCCCTCTCTCCCTCCCTCCCTCTCTCTCTCTGTCTCTCTCCTCCTTTCTGTCTCTCCCTCATCTGTCTGTCTGTCTGTCTATCAGTGACTCAAAAGTCATTCAGTTATTCTCCCTCCCCCCCCCCCCCCCACCCACTTTCCCCCCCACTCCTTCCCTCCTTTTCCTTTAACCCCTTCCTCTCTCTCTCTCTCTCTCACTCACTGTCTCTCCCTGTCTGTCTGTCTGTCTATCTATCTATCTATCTGTCTGTCTGTCTGTCTGTCTGTCTATCTATCTATCTATCTGTCTGTCTGTCTGTCTGTCTGTCTATCTATCTATCTATCTATCTACCTATCTATCTATCTATCTGTCTATCTATCTGTCTGTCTGTCTGTCTATCTATCTATCTATCTATCTACCTATCTATCTATCTATCTGTCTATCTATCTGTCTGTCTGTCTGTCTATCTGTCTGTCTATCTGTCTATCTGTCTGTCTGGCTATCTGTCTGTCTGTCTGTCTATCTATCTATCTATCTATCTATCTATCTATCTATCTGTCTGTCTGTCTGTCTGTCTGTCTGTCTGTCTGTCTGTCTGTCTGTCTGTCTATCTATCTATCTATCTATCTATCTATCTATCTATCTATCTATCTATCTATCTATCTATCAGTAATTCCCCCCACACACACCTTTTCTTTCCCTCCCGCCCTCCCATCCTCTTTTGCTCTTAACCCCCATTCTTTCTCTTCTTTTCCATTCTCTCTCTTTCTATCTCTCCTATCTATCAATAACTCACTAAGTCAGTCAGTTATTCCCCCCCCCCCTCCCCCACCTTTTCTTTTCCTCTTTTGCCCTCTCCCTTCCTTCCTCCCTCTTTTAACCCATTCCTCTCTCTGAATCTATCTATCTATCTATCTATCTATCTATCTATCTATCTATCTATCTATCTATCTATCTATCTATCTATCTATCTATCTATCTATCTATCTATCTATCTATCTATCTATCTATCTATCTATCTATCTATCTATCTATCTATCTATCTATCTATCTATCTATCTATCTATCTATCTATCTATCTATCTATCTATCTATCTATCTATCTATCTATCTCTGTCTATCTATCTCTGTCTGTCCCATCATCACCCCCCCACCCCCCCTCCGCAGCCTGATATTACCTCCTAATTAGGCAACTGTAATTATTATAAGAATAATAGTAGTGAAGGGTTTAGCACCCCACATACATATACCATATATATACACCATACACACATATATACAATATATACAATATACTATACACATACACCATACTCACACATCCATATGCCATATACATGCATATGTGTACATATACATATATACACATAGCATATACATATATCATACACATGAAAACACACATATACCATACATATATACCACATGCATATATACACACATATATACCATACACTCATATATATATATGTGTACACCATACATACACATCTACATGTGTGTCTTCTGTCGTTTTCTTTGTTTAAAAAAATTGTCTTCTTTCTTTATCAAACTATAAGATAAATACTAAAAGCCACAGATTTCATGAATTTTATAGTTTAGTTGAACCCACTTGAAGACATCGCTTGCAAGATTATTACCCCCGCCCCACACCAAAAAAACACAATCATTCCGTAATAGTTTCATACATCATAATTAACGCTTTAGGTTAAGCCTCTGGTCATTCAAAACATTAAGGAATAGTTCAAGCTTCGAGGATTAATGTGCTTGAGAAGTCAATGATCCAGTCATTGTTTGACCTGACCTCACAAAAGTTAGTGAGAGGGTTTAACTCATAATATTTGTAAAATGAGGGATTTATTTTTTCTTTAAAGAATCAAACAGCAAACATTTGGTAGCAATCACTGGTTCTGGTCATTCCAACAATGTCCTGACTCCATCAACACATTGTGAGTTGATATTGTGTCAGTGTTTATACCAGTTGTTGATCTGTGAGGTTATAGGAACATGTCCTGGCCTCGATTTAGCCACGCAGAAAATATTTCAAATAAAAGGTAGAATATGTTACCGTACGGTGATATTCTAGCCAATCAAACAGTTTGCATGAATTGCATACAAATTGTTGCAGCTGCAATAAATGACTAGGTTGAGTTTTATGTAAAACCATTAAATAATAATAATAATCCTTGTCTTTGATACAGTGCCTTATCATGTCTTCTATAATAATAATCCTTGCATTTGATATAATGCCTTATCATGCCTTCTAGGGGTCTCAAATCACTTCACAGCATATACTATAAGGTGAATTGACTGTTTATTTGTGGGCGAAATGTGGCAGCCAATTGCACACAGCAGTGTCCCCGCATACAGTCATGGATTGAAATGACCGATTTTTAAAAAATGTGTTCGGGATTATTATCAGGCGTGTGGAGTGAGGAACTTGTCCAATGTTTCACCCTGGCCGGATATTGAACCCAGGTCTCTCACTTGCAAAGCGAGTGCTCTAACCACTGAGCTACAGGATTCCATAATTAAAGGTACCTTAACAAATGGATCATCTCGTCACATTTGACTTTTAATATAGGCCTAGGGGATAATATTGTGGGATGTGTATAAATAACACAGTGTATTTCTATATGTATTTATAGTTATTTATATATACAGTAACTAACTTGATAAATATCTTGTCTGTGAAGCACTTTGAGATATCTAGTAGAGGTGAAAAGCGATACATCAAATGCAAGGATTATTATTGTCGCAATATAAAAAGTTGCTGTGCGGAGTTTCTCAGTTTGAAAAGAACCCCCTGTCCCCATTTGACATCCTGTGTCAATCCTGTGTCATAAAATCGAACAATGCTGATCAATGTGCTGCACAGCACATAACCAGACAAACGTACAGACATAAGCTGTTAATATCTAACCCTCTTTCCTGACCTACCGGTAATCGATCAAAACTATTTCCTTGGGCGTAATGCTTTCCTCTCCAACTTGTGCCTATCTTATACTGTACACTGATGGTTTTAAGACTATTTTTAAAATGCTAATGACATACTGTCCAAAGTCGTCAACCATTTCTAACAGAATTGCGGCATAAATTCAGATTTCTAGCCCCTGTATTTTCTTCGATGTGTTTTAAACAATACATGTCACGATTTTAGTACATGTATAAAAATTGGGATAGAAACACCAGCTTTGAGTTCGAACATCATGGCTCCAAAATGTGTGTGTTGTGTGTTTTTTTAAAAAACAAAATAGGCTGATTCTGCAGATATACAGGAATGTGCAACATTGCAGTTACGCTCGAGAATTACTCGACTTTTATCTCTTTTAGCAACTTGGTCTATATTGAATACGTAACATAAATATCTCCCAAATGAATGCGTCGTGTATTTAAACAGCACCCGCAATTGAAGGAAACCCGTCACTGAATACTGAGGCCAAGCGCAAAACACTGTGAAGTCAGTTAGATACCAAACTCTGATCTTCTGCAAAGTTCCTCCATTCTCCACATCTATACAGATCTACACCACAGAACAATAATACTAATAGTAATAATAATCATCCTTGAATTTGATATAGCACTTTTACATCTAGATGTCTCAAAGCGCTTCACAGAATATACTGTAAAGTGAATTGACTATATTTGTGGGCTAGGCAGCCAAATTGCACACAGCAATGTCCCACAAACAGTCATGGATTGAAATGACCAATTTATTATAGTTTTTTTTAGGGATTATTATTAGGCGTGTGGAGTAAGGAAACTTGCCCAAGGTTTCGCCCTGACCTGCCTGGAATCGAACACAAGTTTCTCGCCTGTAAGGTGAATGCTCCAACCACTGAACTACAGGACTCAACGCAGATAGACAAATGCTTATTTTAATCCCATCGCTAGTTCAACAAGGCCTTCAAAAAACAATTACACTAGTAATAGATTTGGTCATTGTCCTTAAAATTATTGGGAAGCGGGTCATTAAGAATTCTGTTCGACTGTACCTGTTCCTGGTTGATATGCTATTTATTTTCACTGAACACGGAAGAAAGAATACTTATTTATCTGACCCCTTCACTCAACTTTATCTCTAACTTTTATTCTATCGTAATTGTAACTCCAACCCCTACGATTAACATTGGCCCTGAATTATTGTCTTTGATTTTGGATTATTTTACAATCTGTGTGTTAACTAGGAGGATGACTGAGTTCCAAGACTGAGTTTCAGTGAATGATTCAATTCAGGGTGTTTATAATTCCAAGTCTGAAAGCATCATGCAGTAGCTGTTGTCAGAACAGTTCCTCGAATGTAATCAAGTCGTGCCGATATGTTGCTAAACCGTTATTCTGTCGCTGTTGTGAATTCCTTACACTTTGTCAAATAATAGTCCTGCAGTCCAGTAATACTAATCGGTCAATTTTGTGAAATAGTCAAATAATGATGATGATAATAATAATAATAATAATCCTTGCATTTCATACAGTGCCTTATCACATCTTCTAGATGACTCAAAGTGCTTCAGAGAATATATTGTAAAGTGAATTGATTATATATTTGTGGGTGAAACGTGGCAGTCAATTGCACACAGCAGTGTCCATCACAAACAGTCGTGGATTGAAATGACCAATTCATTATTGTTTATTTTCGTGGGATTATTATTATCAGGTTTATGGGAGTAACGAAACATGCCCAAGGTTTCGCCCTGACCTGTCTGGAATCGAACCCAGGTCTCTCGCTTGTAAGGCGAGTGCTCTAATCACTGAGCTACAGGACTCCACAAATGATAATAATTCACTGATTTAAAGTCAGTGTGTTTCCAGACATTGTAAAGTTGATGTAGTGCAGTACACATGGAAAACATCAAACCCATTGATAAACTAACCACACAGGACTGTTTTATTTTCCCTCCCATGTTACAGAAGCATTTATTGTCAGCCGAAAGCAACAGTTGCAACACAGAAAGTGATCATCGATAATATGTTCACCTTCCAGATCAAATCTGTACCAATCGCTCAGAACATGAATTAGCCCATTTTCTGATGAGCTTTAGCATTCCCCTGGTGTAAGGTCTATTGGCTTTAAGCATTGATAAGTTTGTTCTAAATAGGATGCACACACACACACACACGTAGATCGATGTTGCAGAGAAGATGCCAATGGGTTAATTTGCTGTCGGATGTGGCAGGAAATAGACGATGGGTGAACTTTAACCCAGAAATCATGTGCGCCAGCCACTGTGATTAGAAACTGGGGTCTGTTTTGCAGAGGCAATGATGTTTGACATTGAGAAGCTTATCAAGTGAGAGCCAAGAATACCAGATGAACACACAATAATAGTGATAATAATAATAATAATCCTTGCATTTGATTTAGCACTTTATCATGTCTTCCAGACGTTTCAAAATGCTTCACAGAATGTACAGTAAAGTGAATTGACTGTATATATGTGGCTGAAACGTGGCAGCCAATTGCGCACAGCAGTGTCCCACAAACAGTCGTGGGTTGGAATGACCAATTTAGTATAGTTTTTATTTATTGAGGGATTATTATTAGGCATGTGGAGTAAGGAAACTTTTGTTCTGCCTGGAATCGAACCCAGGTCTCTCACTTGTAAGGCGAGTGCTGTAACCACTGAGCTACAGGACTCCACGTGAAACTAATACAATGCCACTCGTTTATCCACAATGGTTTATATATACCTGGAATCAGTAGTGTTGACATTACACAAGGCAAAGATCTCTGCCACCTGTAAGAGTCACATGAATTTAAATCATATTCCCTTCATGTCTGTTCTATATGTTATATATGTTCTAAACCTATCTTTGTTAAAGGCAAATCTTGCCTTTAACAAAGTAACGGAATGGGTGGACGAGGGTAGCGCAGTCAATGTGGTTTACAGGGATTTTCAAAAGGCATTTGACAAAGTGCCGCATGAGAGGCTTAATAGGAAAGTAGAGGCCCACGGCGTAAAAGGGACAGTGGCAGCGTGGATCCACAACTGGTTGCAAGACAGAAAGCAGAGAGTTGTGGTGAGCGGCTGTTTTTCAGTCTAGAGGGAAGTGTGCAGTGGCGTCCCCCAGGGATCGATTTTGGGACCACTGCTCCTTTTAATATATATTAATGATCTGGATTTGGGTTTAGGGAGCAGTTTCTAAGTTTGTAGATGATACTAAATTGGGGAGAATAAATAGTGAGAAGGATAGTAACCATCTGCAAGAAGATATAGATAAAATGGTAAAGTGGGCAGACATTTGGCAGATGAAGTTTAATGCAGAGTAGTGTGAGGTGATACATTTTGGGAAAAGAAATGAGGGGAGGCAATATAGGCTAGATAGTACAATTTTAAGTGGTGTGAGGAAACAGAGAGATAGTTTTTTTTATGGATTATTATTAGACGTGTGGAGTAAGGAAACTTGCCCAAAGTTTTGCCCTGACCTGCCTGGATTCGAAACACAGGTCGCACACTTGTAAGACAAGTGCTCTAACCACTGAGCTACAGGACTCCACATGAACCACATGGAACCACATGGAACCAAATGGAACTTGGGCATCTTGAAATTCGAGGTGTTTGGTTCATTATGATATGCAAGGTCTCTAACATTCTGGAGGTGTCAACATTTTTTTATCATTTGATTGAAGGTTATTCGAAGGTATTACATAAATTGTGGGTACATGAGTTAGTGAAGAAAATGTACAGTATATATGATTTAACAATGATCATATCATAAGCAACTCATTTTCTCTTGTACTAATGGGCGATCAGGTGGATGTTAAAAATCCTGTGGCACTAAAAAGGCATTCAAAAGGCAAAGGATGTTTTTTTTCGCAGTCTCGTGACACAAATCTCCGAAATATAATCGGTCATTCACTTCATGGTTGTTTGTGGGACATCGAGAAGCACGCATTATCTGCTGAGTTCATGCAAAACAACACAGTGACTAAACTTTACAGCAAATCTCGCGAAGCACCTTGAGACATCTCGATGATGTGATGCAGGTGCTTTGTAAGTATTGCAAAAAAGAGCAAAGCTAATTGACAACGAAGTGAAGAATTTGACATTGCTGTATGCTAGCAAGTTAAAGAGACATAACTCAAAACGGATGACAGAGTAAACAGTAATTCATTCTAACCTTACTTTCAGTCCAACTTGTACTTTTACATGTTTCTCATCTTGAGATTACAATCAACTCTGATCAGGATGTCTCCACCTTGCAGTTCTAGGTCTTAAACTGCAGCGCGAGGTATTACATTACTCACTCAACATTAGCGCTGATTGTTTAGTTTCTGCTCAATCATTAGGAAATGCGCATCAGTGATCTCCACTCAGGTTGATTTGACTTTCATTTCAAATCCATGTCAGAGAATAAAACTGAAAGTGTTGGGAGCAGTTACACAAACAACAAGTAGTGTAAATCCTGAAGCTTTTTGTCCATCATTTATTACTAGGCCAACGGCATTAAGAAAAATGAAGCAATTAAAAATATAGTGCTTCTGATTATTTTAAAATTATCACCCCAATTAATATATATTATATATTTATATATATCACATATGTACAATATATATATGACCTGCTCCTGGACCCAAACCTCCTCATTCTGTGGTGAGATTAGGTGGTAAGAAACATTTTTGCCTTGCAAGCGAGAGACCGAGGTTCAATTCCAAGCCAGCCAAGCTGAAACCTTGGGCAAGTGTCCTTACGCCACATGCCTGACAATAATCCCTTGAGAAAACAAAAAAACAGTAATAAATTGGTCATTTCAATCCCACGACTGTTTGTGGGGGACACAGCTGTGCACAATTGGCTGCCACTTCTGCTGACAAGAACAGCTATCCGGTGCAGTATTGATTGATTGACCCAACAAGACAGAAGAGATTCCATATAGCTGTCAAGTTGGTGAGGTCAAGGTACAGTACTATAATTGGCTTTGGTTAGCGAAAGGGAAGGGGAGAAGAACAACCATTATCTTAGCTCCTTGTTGCAATCCAGTGATTCCTACATGGATGTAATGACGCATGTTAGAATTGGATTGTTCTCAATTGTGATCACTCTCATAGCTGAGCAGCCCCGAGACAAACCACAAGTCTTAAATGTCACCCCAGTAAAATGATCAGTGAAAGTCCTGGGTGGCCGGACTCATTAAACTTCAGGTCAGCACGAGACACCGATTTCAGGAGAGAAGTGAACTTGTGGTGGGGGTATTGCCTACATAAACTACAAAAGGACTTGCAGGAATTCCATTTTAATTGAAAGGTAAGCACAGCGCCATTGAAAAACATTATAGTAATAATAATAATATTCCTTGAATTTGCCCGTCTCCGGCAATACTTCACCCGAAAAGCCACTGAAACCTTGGTCCATGCCTTTGTCCACCTCTCGGCTGGACTACTGCAAAGCCATCCTTGCTGGTCTCTCCGCCATCACAATCCACAAAATCCAGCTAATTCAAAACTCTGCCGCCTGCATACTCACCCGCACCAAGCATCACTCCCCCATTATCCCAGTCCTTGCCAGACTTCACTGGCTCCCTGTCCCTGAGAGGATCGACTTCAAGATCCTCACCCTTGTTTTCAAGTCCCTCCACTCCTCTGCACCCCTCCTATCTCTCTGATCTCCTCTCTCCCCAAGCCATCACCCGCTGCCTTTGCTCCACAGGGTCGGGCCTCCTCCATGTCCCCCGAATCCTCCGCTCCAACCTAGGTGGCCGTGCCTTCAGCCATCACGCCCTCAAGACTCTGGAACTTCCTACTTCACTTCCTTCGCCTCGCCCCCTCTCTTCCCAGTTTCAGGTCATAGTTAAAGACCTTTCTCTTCAACCGCGCCTTTGGTCACCTTTCTACTCCTGTCCCTGGCTTGGTCCCGGGATCCGCTATTGTGAAGCACTCTGAGATGCCACCCGACATGGAGGACACTATATAGACCAAAGTTGTTGTTGTTGTTGGATTTATATCGTTTTTTTTCATGTCATCTAGATATCTCAAAGCGTTTCACAGAATATACTGTAAAGCGAAATTACTATATTTCTAGGCGAAACATGGCAGCTGATTGAGCACAGCAATGTCCCCACAACAGTCTTGGATAGAAATGACCAATTTTATTATTGTGTTTTTTTTAGGGATTATTATTAGGCGTGTTAAGTAAGGAAACTTGCCCAAGGTTTCACCCTGACCTGCCTGGATTCAAACACAGGTCTCACGCTTGTAAGGCGAGTGCTCTAACCACCGAGCTACAGGACTGAACTTAGATTTATGAATTCAGATTCCAGAGGCTGAAGAGACAGAGCTTCATAATGTCAGCAATTTCACTGTCCAACTATTGGCAAACACAATTCTGGCCTTTAAATGGAGTGTTGTTGCTAAAGGCTCCCTCAGCAGTATTTTATGCCGGGCTGCATAATTTGTAATGGGTGCCACACAGCAGGATAGTTAATGAACTAAAACAGCAAGATAAACATTAGATACATAAAAGGTATTACAGTTAATATTACAAAAACCTCATATTACCAGTCGCAATTAGGTCCGTTTTTATTACCATAACTCGTGTTTCAAAACTCCCTGATGTGTTTTTAAACATTATTATAAAGGAACATTTTTTTTTCAATAGTTACAATGGTTATGCATAATTGTTGTCAACTACAAATATACCTTTCAGGAATACAGGTAAGCCTCGATTTATGATGCTTCTATTTAGGACATTTCGATTGAAGGACCATAATTTTTTAACACCTTTTGATCAATATACAACACTCGGATTCGTTTTAAGGATCCAAAAACTTTTTGCGCATACGCAGTACATATTTTGAATATCGTGGTCACATTTCGCCCGTCCTTTTTGTCCATACGCACAGTCCATAGTGCATTCACGGGTAAATCCAAGCATTTGAACTGGCCAATAGCATGTTGCCATGTCGTTGTTTAAAAGCAGCTGATTTTGAAGTGACACCACTCCACGTCAATATTACAGTAATTTCTGAACATTCCCGAGCGATTTACAGCCTCTACTGCTCTTCTACCAAGTCGGGGAAGAGACAGCAGTAAGTGAAATGAGCAGTGGTAATACCGCTAGCGGCCAGAAACCCCGCAAAAGTCATCACTTTAAATACCAAATTGAAGGTGATAAAGTGCATCGAGTCTGGTGAAAAAGATAAGGACGTCGGGAGAGCTTTAGGGCTAGCTAGATCAACGGTGGCTACTATAAAACAGAATAAGGACAATATACTGGCAAGTTCAAGGTGCGTTACAACTACAGGTGCAAGCAGATTAGCAAAACATAGGAGTGATGTGATGGAAAACATGGAAAGAATGCTGAGTGTCTGGATTGAGGATCAGAACCAGCGTAATATACCACTCAACACCCTGGTTATCCAAGAGAAGACAAATTCATTGTTTAGGGAGTGAAATGATCAGGAAGGAGAAGGCTCAACGGCACCATCTTTCAGTGCTAGCAGAGGGTGGTTTTAAAGGTTTAAAAGACGCTATGGGCTCCACATCATCAAGATGAGTGAGGAAGCTGCAAGTCCCACTGCCACTGTCACACTGCCAGTATTAAAGTTTGCCAGTAGTGAACTGTATTAAAGTTTGCCAGTATTAAAGTACAATACTGTAGTTTCCCCAAGTACCCCTTCTTGCCTATGTGTGTTAATTTGTGTGTTATGTTGTGTGGTTTTGTGTGTTATTTAGTGGGATTAAGGTCCGAAAATGTTGTGAAAAGAACACATCTCTGGTAATATAATGGGACTGCATGGGAAATTGGGTTTCAATTTAGGATGTTTCGATCTAGATACAGTTTTTCAGGAACGCAACCCTGTCTTAAATAGAGGTTTACCTGTATGTCTTTCAAAAAAGACAAACCACTATTCCCATTAGCAATTTCTACAATTTAAATTTGAAAACTAACAATAATAATCTTTATGTTTGATAAGCTCTGTCTCGGATTCAAGATCCTCAATCTTGTATTCAAATCCCTCCACTCCTCTGCCTCTCTGACCTATCTCCTTATGACAGTACCTGTTGCCTTCACTCTACCAGGTCTGGCCTCCTTCTTGTCCCCCGAATCCTCCGTTCCACTGTCGCCGGCTGTGCCTTCAGTCACTACACCTCGAAGAACTCCCTCTCTCACACCCTTCACCTCGCCCCCTCCTTTCCCATTTTCAGGTCGCGCCTGAAGACTTTTCTTTTCAACCGTGCTTTTGATCACCTTTTTCCCCCTTCCCCTGGCTCGGCCCCAGGATCTGTTATTGTGAAGCTCTCTGAGATGCCGTGTGGCGTGGAGAGATGGCACTATATAAATCCATGCTGTTGTTGTTGTTGATACAACAACAACAAAATTACATTATAGATAAGGAGATAATAACAATCCCTCCAAAAAAACCACAATAATAAAATTGGTCATTTCAATCCACGACTGTTTGTGGGACACTGCTGTGCGCAACTAGCTGCCGCGATTCGCCCATAAATATACAGTCAATTCACTTTACAGTATATTCTGTGAAGCACTTTGGGATGTCGATAAGATGTGAAAAGCGCTATATCAAATGCAAGGATTATTATTATTAATATTATTATACAGCACCTTATTGCATCTTTGAATTCTAGCTGATGAAAATGTAGACCGAGAATCCATCTTACGGTTTGAGAAATTCTGATCTCAGCATCCCAGGGGTGTCTGCATGATCACAAATTGATTTCTTTTGCTGTGGAGCAGTAAGTAAGTGTACACTCTGGAGACAGGAAAATTCATTCTCAGCAACCACATAGATTCAAGTAAAATTTGCATCGCCTGAACTGAGTTACAACAGCTGTCGATACAGTTCAAATGTACCTCCCAGCTGCCATCTAATATAATATAAATGACAATTTATTGTTGATGTTGTTAAAAAATAGTGTCCCTAATATTTCCCTGATTTTATTCATTGAGCTGGATAGATCTGGAGAATTGTTAGATTAATTCCCAGTCTTGTTTTGAGTTAGCGGATGTCAGCTGGGAATAAGACTGGGTGGTGGGAGTGGAGATACAATTGATATTAAATCCTCAGGGTGATGGAAGGGGTAAAATCAATATCATAATGGTAATTTTGGTGAGTTATTAAAGGACGTCTAGTTACTGAAGGAAAAGGGAAGAGGACATTTAAACAGAAGAAGGTGGGGAGGAAATTGGTGAGACAAAAAAAGGCTGAGAATAATCTTCATTTCCTATATGCAAAAGGTGGCAGAATCATGCACAGCAGTATCCCACAAACAGTCATGGATTGTAATGACCAATTTTATTATTGTTTTTTTCTTGAGGGATTATTATGGAGGGATTATTGTGGAGTCCTGTAGCTCAGTGGTTAGACCACTCGCCTTACAAACGTGAGACCAATATTCAGATCTAGGCAGGTCAGGGTGAAACCTTGGGCAAGGTTCCTTACTCCACACGCTTAATATTTATCCCTCCAAAAAAAAACACAATAATAAAATTGGTCATTTCAATCCACGACTGTAGATGGGACACTGCTGTGCACAATTGGCTGCTGCGCTTCACCCACAAATATACAATCAATTTCTTTACAGTACATTCTGTGAAGTGCTTTGAGACGTCTAGAAAGCCATGAAAAAAACACTATATAAATTCAAGAATTGTTATTATTATCAGGCATATGGAGTAAGGAAACTTGCCCAAGGTTTCACCCTGACCTGCCTGGAATCGAACCCAACAACAACAAAATTACATTTATAGAACGACTTTCTCGTCGGGAGGATGTCCCAAAGCGCTGTACAGTCAGGTCGGGACCCGAGCATGGGGGGAAAGTTGGGGAAGGGGGAAGGAGAGTAGGAGAGGTGGAAGAGTTAGGAGGGGAGGTCTTGAGGACCCAGGTCTCTTGCTTGCAAAGCGAATGCTCTAACCAATGAGCTACAGTACTCCACGACAAATGAGGTACTGACAATCTTTTCAGCTGCCAGATCTGGTCCATTGTGTTGCTCAGTGCAGCATTGGTGTGTGCTAGGCGTTTAGTGGGTTCTGCCCTTAGGCACATTTAGATTTTTGGCTGAAAAAGTAATAAAATTGTATTTTACAATTGATTTATTTTTCACTGTATGTGTTCATATGTATGTGAAATTGTGTTCATATGTATTTTGTATACACTCAGAAATTCTATGCACATACACACATACAAACACACCAGCAAACCCTTAGTCAGAGGCCACCCTTTTACAAAGGCCACTTTGGTCCTGTCGCTTGAGTGGTTGCTGAAAACAGGTTTGACTGTCATTTTCATGTTAATAATAATAATAATAATCCTTGCATTTGATTTAACGTTTTCACGTTTTCTAGACATCTCAAAGAGTGTCACAGAATATACTGTAAAGTAAATTGACTGTATATTTATGGTAGGAGTCATCATACACTTAATGGTTCAGCAATTCAAATGGTCTCTTGGTCTTCTTCTCCGGGTTTCTATCCTTTGAAGGGAGAATCCTCTTTTGGATCCTACAGGTGAGTTTGATTCATCTCTTTTCCTGCATAACATTAGCTGCTAAGCCTCACTTTGGTAGGAGCTACCATGATCTAAAAACGCACAGTTACATAAATTTCATGAGTGCAACACATGACTGCTAATTATATATGTGGGCGTAATCACCTCCTGTCAATTATTATAAAGATGTTCAAAGTTTAACAGCCTGTCTTCCAGCCAAAGGATATTTTTGTTGGCATCTGTATCGCAAACAGAAATCTGTTTTGCATCTAACTGCCAATTTAGTAAATATTTTAAGCTGCCTTTCCAGTAAGTGCGTTTCCTCTTAATACACAAATGCACTCTGGTGGCACAATTCAAAATTGGACAAATGTTCCCTCTTTGTGATTAAACGTTCTTTTGTATGTGAGTGCTCATTGCTGTAAGAATGCCTCTTAGAAATCAACCTATCATTTATAAATGGAAGCTTGCAAAACTGTGCTTTCAAGATCCGCGACCACATCACTCCCACCTTCGCCCGGCTCCATTGGCTCCCCATCCCCCAGAGGATCGAATTCAAAATTCCTCGTCCTCAATTTCAAGGCCATTCACAGCCTTGCCCCCCCCCCCCCACATCTCTCTGACCTGCTGTCCCCCTATGAACCTGCCCGCCTTCTCCGTTCAGCAGGCTCCAGCCTGCTCCATGTCCCCCACCCGACTTGCCCTGCTATCGGCGGATGGGCTTTCAGCATCTCTGCCCCCACACTCTGGAACCATCCCACAGTCCCTTCACCTTGCTCCCTCCCTTGCCTCTTTCAAGGTTGGTCTCAGGACCCTCCTCTTCGATTGTGTCTTCTGCTGCCCTCCCAAATCTCTCTCTCCCCTCCTAACTCTCTCCCATCACTCCCACCTACCATGCCCCTCTCCTTTGCTAACTGTTAAGCACCTTAGGATGTTCTCCCGATGTGAAAGGTGCTCTATAAATGTAATTTTGTTGTTGCTGGTGTTCATTGGCAAGCTATGTAGTTTCAGTTGGTTAGTCTCCAGCAGTTACCCCAAAACATAATTGGCTCTTGCTAACCAGGTGGCTAGTACTTTCTGGAATTAGGTTGCCACTGTAAGCTCCTCTGTGAAGAGATATGCATTCTACTCCTGACAGAGATATTCCCTTGAGTAGGTGCCATGTGTGGAACAATTTCTGGTTAGAATATTCTTCAGCGTGTTAATGGGAATGCATTGGACAACAACATTTAAAATAAATATCTAAAAGGTTTTACACATAATTGCCTATGAGGAGGTACAGTTAGTCAAGACTGATACATTTTTTGGTAGGTCAGAGTATTAAGGATACAGAGAGAAATCGGGAAATTGGAATTGAAAGGATTAGTAGAGGTACAGATCAGCCATGATCTAATTAAACAGAACAGGCTGAAAGGATTGAATAGCCTGATTCCTATGTTCCTAAGACACCAAATTGCAAAGTTTTGTGATCTGTGTGACTTGTAAGAGAGAGAACATCCTCATTATCCCATTTAGTGCCTTGACACTGATCAAGATTGGGCTGGAGGAAAAACAGACCGGCAAAGGTTAGCAGGTTGAAAGGGGAGGAGAACGCTTGCTCCCATTGTGGACTACGCAATAACTGTCTAAATCTGACCACTGATCCAGTTAAAAGCTATAAATAAACAACTATAAATCTGAATCTTCCCAAATCAAGGGTAAAATAATGGGGTTTGAGTTGTCAGTCCATGAGATAAATTGCAAAACCAATGCGTTTACGAGATGAGCTAAAAACAAGTTCAAATTTCAGCCAAGTTTGGAAACTTAATTGGGATTTTGATTATCTCTCCCCTATAACCAAGAGGAAAAACCAGGACCCAATGCGATAAAGTTCAAACGGTACTTTAACGGTATAATTTACAATTAGAGGAAAGGTTCAAAGTTTTTGCTATGATGTGGACATTGTAATTATGTTCCACGTTTCTCTTTACCATCTGTCTCAGGTCATCAATCAGTTTGTAACAATCTAATAGAGTTTGAGCAATTCTTGGTACAGTACTATGTTAACTTGATGAAATAAGTAGCTGCCGGCATTGCATCTAATTGGCAATGTTGGCTTCATTCTTTGAACCTTTTAAATTGTTACAACAAATAAACATCTTCAGCCTCTGCTAAACATTTGTTGAATTGGCACTTTATTCTTTTAGTCTCCATTGAAAGAGTCCTGGAGCTCAGTGGTTAGACCACTCACCTCACAAGCGAGAGACATAGGTTTGATTTCCAGCAGGTCAGGCGAAACCTTGGGCAAGTTTCCTTACTCCACACACCTGATAATAATCTCTCAAAAACGGAACAACAATAAATTGGTCATCTCAATCCACGACCGTTTGTAGGATACTGCTGTGTGCATTGACTGCTGCGTTTCACCCACCAATATACAGTCAATTCATTTTACTGTATATTCTATGAAGCACTTTGCGATGCCTAGAAGACATGAAATATCAAATGCATTAGGATTATTATTATTTGTGCTCAGCCCAACCAACAGCCTGTTGTGCTTTGGATTTCACCAACCTGTGCCTCACACCGACTTGAATTGGGTTAGCCGGGGGTGGGGTTTCCCTTCAGGAACAAGGTGTGTGTCCTATTTCAGACACAGAGAAATTTCTATGCATAGGTAGCCTACATATTTGGAGTCTAGTCTATCTAGTTCTACTAACAACCTAGTGATGAGTTTCTGCATCAAACACCCAACTGATTATCTCCAGGAGCCAGAGAGATGGTTAAGCCTTCTAATGCCACTTTGTAAACTTATTTACTCAGATTAATGTTGTTTTTTGTGTCCAGACGACAAATTATTGAATAATTCTGTGCCACTCTAATTCCCGTACCTGTGTAGTACAATCTAGTTAATGAAGTAATCTTAATAAAGACCCATTGCGTGTCCCCGAATTTGCAAACGTGAGAGCTTGTAACAATAGACTAAGAGACATGCTTAGCACTGGTGTAACATTCATCAGGGTAGTCAGACTGTCCATGCCTGTGTAAAATCTGGTCGCCTCTAACTTCCCATAGATAGAGTCACCATATATGATATTGTGCAATTGGTTTGAATACAGCTTACGGAATAGATTGGTTATGAGTCAGTTTGTTGTTCATCCCACAAGTAAGATGCCAAGAATGCTTCTTATAATAATAATAATAGATGTCTCAAAGCACTTCACACAATATACTGTAAAGTGAATTGACTGTCTCCCTGGTGCTGTCCAGAGCTGCACAGAGTCTCCTAAAGATTTTACCAGAAAGACCACATTCTCTCACCCCACCTTCTGGTTACCAGTTTATACGAGTGGCTGTCAGATTTCAGTGCCCTCCCACAATTTCCACATCAAGGCTCGATTACGGAAATTCCCTCCTCATCGGCCTTCCCAAGTCTTCTCTTCACAAGCTACAGATCATCTAGAACTCTGCAGTTCATGTCCTCAACCACATCAAGCTCCACGACCACATCACTCCCACCTTCGCCCGGCTCCATTGGCTCCCCATCTCCCAGAGGATTTAATTCAAGATCCTTGTCCTCACTTTCAAGGCCATTCATGGCCTTGCCCCCTCCTATCTCTCTAACCTGCTGTCCCCCTATGAACCTGCCCGCCCACTCCGTTCAACGGGTTCTGGCCTGCTCCATGTCCCCTGCTCAACCTGCCCTACCATCGGCGGTTGGGCTTTCAACCTCTTTACCCCTACATCTCCATCCCACAGTCCCTTTGCCTCGCTTCCTCCCTTGCCGCTTCAAGGCCAGTCTCAAGACCCTCCTCTTCGATCGTGCCTTCTGCTGCCCTCCCAGCTCTCACCCTCCCCTCCTAACTCTTTCCCGCCCCTCCCCCCTACCTATCCCTCCCGCCTGCTTGGGTCCTGACCTGACTGTGCAGCGCCTTGGGATGTCCTCCCGACGTGAAAGGCGCTCTATAAATGTAGTTTTGTTGTTGTTGTCGTTGTTCCTGGGGAAAGTTCTATATTCTGGCACTGAGGGACAATCATGCTAAAACACTTGAATTTTCGACTCTACTATTTAACTGCGTCCTCCCTCATTCTGCACTTTTGAATTCCCAGGAAAGTTCAGAAATAGTCAAAAACTCTTGATAATGTGGAATTTACACCCGGGGTTTCACGGAAAGCCTCGGAGGATAGCTAATATCATCGCAGCATCAAACAAAAAGTAAGAAATTAACAGTTAATTAAAGACCATTTCATCTAACATTCACAGCACCACAAATTCTCAAAAGCATTTCACGAGATGCTTTACTGTTCATCTGAAGTATGTACAAGCCATAAGGGGTGGTCATGGTTTAAGAAACCATCAGCTGTACTTCACCTAACTGTCGGAGTTCTTTAAGAAAGCCATCAGATTATTGCATAAAGAATTCCTGGTGGATAAAATTCAATTTTATGGAAGCACTCTACGTCTACTCACTGTCTGGGCTGACGTGAACTGAAAGCAGATTTTTAAAAATATGTCTCAGTAACCATTGAAACATTTCAAAGCAAAAAAATAATGCTGTTAGATTTTTATATAATATATATAATAATCCTTACATTTGAAATAGCGCTTTCCACATCTTATCAACGTCCCAAAGCGCTTCACAGAATATACTGTAAAGTGAATTGACTGTATATATTTGTGGGCGAATCGCGGCAGCCAATTGCGCACAGCAGTGTCCCACACACAGTCGTGGATTGAAATGACCAATTTTATTAATGTGTTTTTTTGGACGGATTATTATTGGGCGTGTGGAGTAAGGAAACCTGCCCAAGGTTTCGACCTGACCTGCCTGGATTTGAACACAGGTCTCCCCAGCTTGGTCTCCCCAGCTTGCAAGACAAGTGCTCTAACCACTGAGCCACAGGAGCTCCATTTTTAATACCCACCTGATTGCGTGAGCAGGTGGATAGGACCATGGTTTAATGTTTTCATTGAAATAAGGACACTTCAAACAATGCAATGCTCCTCGGTGAAATGCCAGCCTGGATTGTAAAATAAAGTTCTGGTGTAAGGATGGCCTACGTTAGAAAGCCTCTTGTGCTTCTCAGTTGTTCCTCAGTTTAGGTTTGATCCGTTAATTCGCAGCCTGTACAAAAAGAATAGTTCTAGCAAACAGTGGTTAAGATTTTAACATCAATGTTCCTGTTCTCTGCAACTAACATACAGTAAGTATCTCCAAACATGTTCACAGTGTATCATCCGTGGACTCTACCTTCAAAACTCTTAATAATCTGTCTGCTTGCCTGTGCCTTTTACTAACATGCTGAAACTTCCCCCTTCTCCACTTGTGTCTTGCAAGGTGAGTCCTGTAGCTCAGTGGTTAGAGCACTCACCTTGCAAGCGAGAGACCTGAGTTCCATTCCAGGCAGAAAACAATTTTTCATACTCCACACACCTGATAATAATCTCTTGAAAAAAAAATTGGTTATTTCATCCACGACTCTTTGTGGGATACTGCTGTGTGCAAATGGCTGCCATGTTTTGCCCACAATTATACAGTCAATTCACTTTACAGTGTATTTTGTGAAGCGCTTTGAGACGTCAAGAAGATGTAAAAAGCGCTGTATCAAGCGCGGGGATTATTATTATTATTAAACTGTTTTGCAATGTTATCTTGTATCAAAGTGGATTTCTAAGTTGCGTAGATCAGCACCTCTACCAGTTTTGTTTCTGTTCTAATGCGCTCCATCAAGGCGAGTACAACCCTGTTACAATCAAATAATTTTTTTCCCTGTGCAAACTTACAAAAGCAATAATTCTGATATGGATGGCGATGTCAGCTGTGTTGCCATGTGCACTTTTCTTGCATAATTGGAACAAGTCTCAAACCAATGAAGTGCTGCATCTAACTACATGAATTAACTCTGATCATTTCTGTTCCATATCTTATGGCAGAATTCATCTGCTGTACTATAGTCAGAGTGATACTTGGGAAAATAGCAACGACAACAAAATTACATTTAGAGAGCGCCTTTCACTTCAGGAGGACGTCCCAAGGCACTGAATGGTCAGGGGTCAGGACCCGAGCAAGGGAGAGAGTCAGGGTAGGGGCCAGGGAAGGAAGAGAGTTAGGAGAGGAAATAGAGAGTTGGGAGGGCAGCAGAAGGCACGATCGAAGAAGAGGGTCTTGAGACCGGCCTTGAAGGAGGCAAGGAGTTATTGAGGTGTTTAAGCATTCTAATCATGATTGGGAGTTATTCTCTCCCTCACCGACTTCACCTCACTCCCTCCTTCACCATCTTCGGGTCACTCCCGAAGTCCTTTCTCTTCGACTGCGCTTATGGTCACTTTACCCCCCCCCCCCCCCTAACTTGGGCTCGGGCTCCGCCATTGTTAAGGTGCGAGACGCCGGCTGGCGTGGAGAACGCTATACAAATACAAGTTGTTGTTGTTATTGGCTCATTATCTCCATCAATTCAACAGAATGCGCTGGTCAAATAAAGAAACACACACAAAATATTACAGAAATATGAGCTCCCTCCGATGGTACAGATCACTGTCAGGGTGAAACTGAGTCATACACACCCGGAAAGTCACAGCATCAATTCCTGGTCTCCAACTATTCCAAACCTCCACTGCCAATACCCTCATTCATCACTACACTCAGAAGGTCCATCACACCAGTCACTGCCAGGCTCCATCGGCTCCCTGTCTCCCACTAGATTGACTTCAAGCTCCTCACTTTCGCTCGCCTGCAAATCCTTCAGTGCACCTTAGCATTACCTGTCGCTCCAATCTTCGGCTGGCTTATTTCCTCTGCTTCCCCCTTCCATTTGACAAATAGTTACATAATAATATTAATAATAATAATTATTGCAATTGATATCGTGACTTTTCATTTCATGGAGACATTTCAAAGCCCTTCACAGAATATACTGCAAAATGATATGACTATACAATTTGCACCATCGGAGGGAGCTCATATGCTGGTTTTATGGTTTTATGCTTGTACTATATATCCACATATGTGGATATATAGAAAGGAGGAAGGGGAAAATACCAGAGGTCTATTAAGCACACTCGAGAAACAATCCCCTCCCTGATTCCACATCCTAACCAGTAACCGAACTGCCCTTCTCTCGTGTTGTCGGAAATTCTGTCCCCTGTGAACAAGAGGAGTTCTGGAAAGCCCTTCACAGCCCTTCACAGAATATACCACAAAGTGACATTTGTGGAGTCCTGTAGTTCAGTGGTTAGAGCACTTGCCTTACAAGCATGAGAACTGTGGACGAATCCAGGCAGGTCAGGGCAAAACCTTGGGCAAGTTTCCTTATTCCACACACCTAATAATAATCCCTCAAAATAACAATAATAAATTGATCATTTCAAACCACGACTGTTTATGGGACTGCTGTGTACAATTGGCTGCCACGTTTTGCCCACAAATCTACAGGCAATTCATTTTACAGTATATTTGTGAAGCACTTTGAGATGTCTAGAAGATGTGAAAAGCACTATATCAAATGCAAGGATTATTATAAAGCTACTGTACCTTGGAAAGCATCCAATACAACCTTCACATTTCAAGCTCATACAACAACAACAACAACAACAACCAGAACAACAACATAATTACATTCGTAAAGCTCCTTTCTTGTCAGGAGGACGTCCCAAGGCGCTGAACAGTTGGGGGTCAGGACCCGAACATGGGTGGGGAGCAGTGGGGGGGCTGGGGTGCAGTGTTGGGATGAGGGAGGGCAGAGAGGGTAGCAGGGTGGCTGAAGGCACAGTCGGAAAGGAGAGTCTTGAGACCGGCCTTGAAGAATGCAAGGGAGGGAACGAGGCAAAGAGATTGTGGGATGGAGTTCCATAGGTAAAGTGGGGGTATTTGCCTAGAATACTGGAGGGTTGCTGACTAATGTATCACACATAACTGTCAAACTAAACCCCACTTTATGTCCCCAACTTTAGTACAGGAAGAGGAAAAAAATGTTCAATAGTGATTTTAATGATGGCAAACGTGTATAGGATTACATACAACTGTCATTGTAACACAACTCAAGTAACATAAGGAGTTGAAAATTAAGTAAGGCTGAATAGCACATTTAAAATTAAGGCTGTACCCATGTGCCACAAAATCCAATTATTCAAACAGTTTAAATCAATAGTACTTAACCAAACAGCTTGGCAAATGTTAATCTTTAGCTGCGAGAAAAATAGTATGTGGCATTGTGTTAGAATTTATGGAGGTTTCTCAGCAACATGTCTTGCAACCAGACAGGCCCACAATGCCGATGAACAAATCTGGAACTTGTGATCCAAAACTAAAGATCTAGAACCATGTTTTTCCAAGTTGCATCACCCTTTTTGTGTTGCAGGCCTTTAGCAGGACCGAGCAACTCAAACCCAATATTTAATACAGTATCACATAGAATATTTCACTTTATCCAATCTCAATTTTGAACAACTGAAAATATCATAGCCACGGAACAGACTTCAGCCAAAGGGAGAAATAGATAATAGACGGCACAAATAGTAATAACTAAGAGGACACCAAAGGAATGTCTGGGAAAGAATCTTATGCACAGTTCAGAAGTTCTGAAATGGGTTTGTGAAAATATTATAGGACTATGTTTGTCAATCACTCAGAAGCCATTAAATTTCCCAACTAACTACAGAAATGATTAAGAACTCCCTTCTGACATCTAGTAAGTGCTTGTTGGCATTTGTAATGGTCCTTTTCAATGCTGAATATTCCAATGTTCCAGTATTCCTTACAGTTTACTAAGTTAACTTGTTTTCAGATACTTGCCAAAAATGGTAATATCTTATTTATGAATAGTGGAATTACTATATCACCTTGACAGTTGCCCAGTAGCTCCTTCCTCCTTCGCTCAGCTATTTTTTACAGGTCTGTTGTGTGTCCCCAATTTGGACTCCACAAATGCGCCATCATTGGTGGCCATGCCTTCAGCCACTACATCGAAAACTTCTGCTTCAATCCATCTGCCTCCCTCCCTCTTCATCTATAATAAGTGGAGTCCTGTAGCTCAGTGGTTAGAGCACTCGCCTTACAAGTGTGAGACATGTATTTCAAATCCAGACAGGTCAAGGCGAAACCTTGGGCAAGTTTCCTTACTCCACGCGCCTAATAATAATCCCTCCCAAAAAAATAATTTAAAAATTGGTCATTTCAATCCACGACTGCTTGTGGGGACGCTGCTGTGCGCAATTGGCTGCTGCGTTTCCGCTCACAAATATACAGTCAATTCACTTTACAGTATTTTCTATGAAATGCTTTGAGACGTCTAGAAGACGTGAAAAAGCTCTATATCAAATGCAAGGTTTATTATATTGGAAATTAAAAATTTAATTTTTACCTGAGGTCACTTCAAGCTCTTGCTGCCTGGGTGCGAAATACAATTTTATTCCAGATCTTAACTTGCAGCAAAACGAGACATTTGTCATCCCTGTTATGTTGTTGGTATACATTTGACAATGATATCTGCTTTTATGTCAATCTGAGTAGGCAGCGTGGGTTCAACTATGCTGCCTGCATCATGCTGTATCACAAGGATGCAGAGTTGTTTCCAAGGTTGTTAACACGGGAACAGAATTGGTCCAAGATCTCACACAGAGTTTCGTGCACAAAATACGCAGTGAATTAATTTCACAGAATATCCTGCGAAGCACTTTGAGATGTGATGATGTGATAAGGCACTCACTATATTGAATGCAAGTATTATTATATAGTTATTACCTGCAGAAAATCTGGGCTATAATGCTTAGAAAATCTGATTAATGAAGGAGAACCGTTGAGATATCTTGTACACTGTACACTTTGGGGTGTTGATTTGCCTTGTTCCCTTCCTTGAAGACCCATCTCAAGACACTCATCTTTGATCATGCCTTCAGTTACCCTTCTATCCTCTACCCTCTCTGCCCTCCACCCCTCCTGATCCCAACTACCAATCTGATTGTCCAGCGCTTTGGGACATCCTCCTGACGTGATAGATGCTACACAAGTATAATTTGTTGTTGTTGCTATTAAAGAGAGATGGAACAGATGAAAGATGTGTTAACTCTGCCTCTGAAAAATTGTTCCTAATAAAAACCTGTGATCCATCAGGATAGTTATAACAAACAATGATTAATGTAGATGATTCGAGCCTTGCAAACTCATAAAATCACAAGCGAGACAGTTAAGATAGGTTTTATCTTCAAATGAAAAACTTAGGTACTTACAAACATTTCGTGAAAAATGTTCAGACACAGATCCCCAGGCAAAGGCTAACAAAAAAGTAGGAACTTTAGCAGACCGATACAATTTCCCAATCGTGGTAGGGGAAAAAATTAGTTTTGCATTATTAACCTCTTTCATTATTTATTACAATGTTTAACCAAAATCCATTGCTGTTCAAGCAGGAAAACTAATGATCATTGCACTTAAACTAGCTCTGATGCCCAATCTGAAGACAAAGAAAAAGTATTTGACAGGGAGATGGATTTAAATCATTAGACTTAGATGTTGGTGTTTTGAATTTATCATGGGCTTCCTCTCTATCCAGCTTTGTAAATTTGTAATTGCTCAGTTGAGTGCCTAAGGTGCAAATCCGGTATTGTAGAAAGATCATTTTTAAAAAGTTTTATTGTTAAATATCTCGTCTTTTGGGCGAAAGTCAATTGGAGGGGTGAGGGGATGAGGGAGCTGAGATTTTTTAAAAATAAAGCAAAATTTGCTGATTTATTTGGCACCTGAGAAGGTGTGTGTGTCTCTGATACCCATCTGGCAACATGCCCAATGCATTGTTCATTTTGTGTTTGGCTGAACAAGTTCTGGGAATCAACGTTACATTGAAAGAGCCAGCAAGCTGGTCTCATGAATGTGCAAATGGGTTCAGAGAAAGTGTACATAATCACTCAGGAGTCCTGTAGCTCAGTGGTTGGAACAGTCGCCTTACAAGCGTGACACCTGTGTTTGAATTAAGGCAGGTCATAGCAAGTTTCCTTACTCCTTACGCCTGACAATAATCCACACGCCTAATAATAAAAAACACAATAATAAAAATTGGTCATTTCAATCCACGACTGTTTGTGGGACACTGCTGTGCACAATTGATTGCCGCGTTTCGCCTACAAATACACAGTCAATTCACTTTACAGTACATTCTGTAACACAAACCAGTTACCAAATGCACCCATGCAGATGACTGGGTTCTGGGATTGCGCACACATTAGGTTTCCAGAATCACCAGTGTAGTGTAGTGAGTGTCGGGATGCAGCAACAACAACAGCAACCACAACGACTCGCATTTATATCGTGCCCTTCACGCAGGACAGCGTCTCAAATGCATCTCAGTAAATCACATGTCGGTTTTTGGCAGCGAAAAAAATCGATCGGATTGAACCCTAAAAGAAAATTGATCAATTAGATTTAAGCAAAGATGAAATGCACAAAAAAACCTCAGGTTTTTATTCGGTGGATATTAAAAGATTTGAAGTGTTATTAATGAACTAAATCGATGTGCGATGAACATTCTTTGAGCAGTTGTTAGCCTCCTTCAAGTTCCGCCTCAAGACCCTCCTCTTCGACCATGTTATTGGTCACCCCCGCCCCACCCACCCTCCTTTCCCTCCACCCTCTTCGATCCCGACCCCACCTCGGGTCCGAAACACTGACTGTCCAGCGCCTTGGAACGTCCTCCTGAAAGGCATTGTACAAATGTAATTCTGTTGTTGCTGTTGTTGCTAATTGTCTGCCACTGGCTGTGGTTTCAGTTGCTATCTCTTGAATTTTATTTAACCTGACCTCACATTATCTTATTTGCGATGGGAAACTGAATCAGCACTATAGTGCGTGTGCTTTCTGTAAGTGAGATCGTGGCACAAATGTAGCAGTCAGCAGTCAGCTGCACAAACAGTAGGAAACCCTTAATGCCATCAGTATTTTCAAAAAAAATTGGGTCACTCCATCAATCCATGACTGTTTGTGGGACACTGCTGTACGCATTTGGCTGTTGTGGTTTCTCCCACAAAATACACAGCCAATCCACTTTACAACCTGTTCTGCACAATGCTTTGAGACGTCGCAACGATGCGATAAATGGGAACATTATACCTATTATTAATATTAATCAAAAGCGCCACTGTATTCCCATGTGTTTGGCCGATTTTTAAGGCAAACCTCTTTAAGTGAGTAAACCGTATCTATTGTAACTCGGTAACTGTGCTGGTTAGAGAAAGTGTTGAAACTTCTTATCCAACTGTGTGCTCCTGCGGGGAAATCATTTAACTTTGTTGTTAGCGCTCACACAACTGTTCTGGGACCACAGTAAACACAGAGAGATTGGAGAGTCAATAAGAACGCAAGATCCATATCCCCCTTTTAAAACAAAATGTGTTTGGGGCAATTTCCAAACAAGATGATCAGTTTACTTTGTAGCACTCTTATTCCAGTGCGTGGTAAAGTGTTAGAAGGGAGAAAGAGACTAAGTGAAACATTACTTTTTCTTAAAGAAAAGAAGTAGATGTTTGTTTGTTTGCATAGAATTTCACTTGAAGATCGAAAGCATGTTATGATAATAATACTAATAATCCTTCCATTTGATATAACGCTTTTCACGTCTTCTAAACGTTTCAAACGCTTTAATGAATATACTGTAAAGTGAATTGACTGTATATTTGTGGGCGAAACGCGGCAGCCAATTGTACACAGCAATGTCCCTACAAACAGTCGTGGATTGAAGTGACCAATTTTATTATTGTGGTTTTATTTGGAGGGATTATTATTAGGTGTGTGGAGTAAGGAAACTTGGCCAAGGTTTCGCCCTGACCTGCCTGGATTCGAACACCGGTCTCATGCTTGTAATTTGAGTGCTCTAACCACTGAGCTACAGAACATGTTTGCTTTTGCCTTATCAGATCTGAGTTAAGGAGTTAAGGCACATTCAGCTTCAATTAAAAATTCAAATACTCACTGTAATCTAGCTAGTAGTTACCAGTCTGAAACAGTGTTAAGACATTGTATAATGTTATTGTCACTGTTGCTTATATAATAATAATAATCAGTTTGATATAGTGCTATATCATGTCTTAAAGACGTCTCAAAGAGCTTCACAGAATATACTGTAAAGTGAATTAACTGTATATTTGTGGTCAAACGCAGTTGCGTACAACAGCATCCCACAAACAGTCGTGGATTGAAATGACCAATTTGTTATTGTTGGCTTTTCCCTGCGGGATTATTATCAGACTTGTGTGTGGAGTAAGGAAACCTGCCCAAGGTTTCGCCCCCTGCCCTAGAACATAGTTCAGTACATAGGTGAAACATGACTATCTTTCATAGCAGGGCGAAACCTTGGCCAAGTTTCCTTACTCCACACTCGTGTCCGGCGATATATCGATATATTGGTTATATCGGTAAATTTTTTCATATCGATATGCCGATATTGAAAATTTGAATATATCGGTATATCTAAAAATTCGGTATATAAAAAAATCGGTATATCGCAAAACATCGGTATATTGTGTCCGGCGAAATATCGATATATCGGTTATATCGGTATAATACAAACTTTTTCAACATACCTTGTCGCCGGCATTGCAAACCTCCTGAGCGTAGAGCACGCATATCGGAATGCGCGCGCGCATGCGCACAAGATAAGAGCCCGGTGATATCAATATATCAGTATATCTCGACATGAGCCCACCGGTGTATCGATATCGGATACACCGGTGTATTCCACATCGCCAGACACTACTCCACACACACACACGCGCCTGATAATAATCCCTCAAGAAAAAACCCAATAAGAAATTCATCACTTCAATCCCCAACTGTGTGCGGGACACTGGCTGCGTGCGTTTGGCTGCCACGTCTCGCTCACAAAATATACGGTCGATTCACTTTACAGTACAAATCTGTGAAGCGCTTTGAGACGTCCAGAAGACGTGAGAACAGCTACATCAAACGCAGTGATGATCAGATTATTTACTAGTATCTGCCTAGAACAATAGAGCAATGTGGTTTGGGGAGGATTGGTGCTGCCTTTGTTGTATGTGATCCCTGATGTGATCTACAGTACTGTTGAGTGGGGAGGTGAGTTGCTGTGTTGTGTATAGGAAGCAGTGGCTTGGAGGGGCGCTGTGGTAACCCAGTCAGAACTACCACAGCCCTGCTCTGCAGGACTCAGGCAGTCAAAGAGAGAGAGGGAGAGAGAGAACACACACACACACACAGAGAGAGATGGAGAAATAAAGAGATATAATAGAGAGACAGAGGGAGATAGAGAGACACACCACACTAGGAGCAGCAGAGGTCCACAGTTGCAGAGAGAGAGAGAGAGGAAGAGAGACAGAGAAAGAGAGCTTTTTTCTCAGTTTGAAACCTTGCAGAAACACAGTTAGTTCCAGACTACAGTGTTGTGTAGTTGTTGCTGGTCAGGATGAGAGGGGCTTTTGACCAAGAGGATTTAGATAGAAAACCTTCCATCCCAACTCCCAAAAATATATTCCAGCCAGGTGTGAACAGGTGAGGGAGGGAGAGAGAGAGAGAGAGACAGACAGACAAAATCTCTCGCCCACAAACAGACACTGAATCTTTACACTTTACCATCTCTGTTTGTGTGAAGGGCTCTTTTGGAGACGGTGGACAGAAGAGGAGAGAGTGGAGGGGGTGGTGGGTGGGGGAGTGGGGGGTTGCTTGTGAAAAGAAAAATGCAAGTATTATTTTATGATGATTATTATTCAGATTAATTCATATTATTATTCGGGGGGGAAAAAAGCTTAGTGAGCCAGGAAAAAAAAAAGTCCTCTTTCTCTCTCTCTCTCTCTCTCTCCCCCAGTGTAAGTCAGGTCAGTCCAAAAGTATCTCCCAAATTCATTTGATTCCCACCCATCTTATTGTCACTCCATCCTTCTCACTTTCTCTCTCTCCCGCTCTCCCAAATCCAGCGAATCCCACCAACCTCCTTGCCTCCCTGTCTCTCCCTCCCTTTCCCTCTCTCCCTCCCTCCATCCCTCTGTCTTTCCCTCTCTCCCTACCCCCTCGCTCTCTCCCTTCCCTCCCTCCCTCTCTCCCCAATCCATTGATTTCCACCCATCTTCTTGTGTTTTGTGTCTCTCTCTCTCTTGTCTCTCTCTGATCCCTCTCCCTCTTTCCCCCTCTCCTTCCCTTTCTCCCAAATCCATTGTCCATTGAGCCCTATACCCACCTTCTTGTGTGTGTGTGTCTCCCTCTCCCTCTCTCCTTCCCTCTCTCCGCCAACAACAGTCCGAGATGAAGCTGGGCAGATCCCCTCTGGTCCTGAACGTTGGAGGAACTCGCTATTCCTTCCCCAAGGAGATCATCAAGGACTTTCCCCTGAGGAGAGTCAGCAGGTTGCACGGTTGCCTGTCTGAGGAAGAGGTCCTGGAAGTGTGCGATGACTACGACCACGAGAGGAACGAGTACTTCTTCGACAGACACTCCGAGGCTTTTGGCTTCATCCTGCTCTATGTCAAGTACGGCAAGTTACGCTTTGTGCCGCAGATGTGCGAGCTGTCCTTCTACAACGAGTTGATGTACTGGGGTCTGGACCAGTCTCACCTGGAGTACTGCTGCCAGAGGAGACTGGACGATAGGATGTCCGACACCTACACCTTCTACTCCGAGGAGAAGGACCGAGGGGGGTTGGACAAAGCCCCAAACGACAAGAAGGTCGGTAAGGACACCCCGGCCAACAAGAAGTGGCTGGAGAGGATGAGGAGAACTTTCGAGGAGCCCACCTCCTCTGTGGCAGCTCAGATCCTGGCCACCGTGTCCATCCTCTTTGTCATTGTGTCCATGGTGGTCCTGTGTGCCAGCACTTTGCCCGACTGGAAAACGGCTGAGAATAACAGCGTGGAGGAACACAGGTACACAGAGAATTTAATGACACCATCAGGGTATTTATTAAACTTTCCCTTTTTTTATTACACACACATTTATGGTGTCCAGTCTGCCCACCTCCACCCCTCCTCCGCATGCATTGGGTGTGAGTGTCTTTGTCCATGAAGCTTGGTGGTGGTGGTGTTTTTTTTTATATTTGAAATTTATTTTTATTGTTGTATGTGGTATATTTAAGAAAAGAAGAGTTTAAAGATATATAGTTATATGTATATATATATATAATCCTATATTGTAGAAGAAAATTAGAGTAAAAAAGAGTTATATATATGTAATTTATATTCCTATATAGTTATATATTACATAAGAAAAAAGAATAACAAGAGTGTTATATATACATATATATTTGGAATCCTATATACAGTAGTTATTTCTTGTATAGGAAAAAATAGTTTAAAAAGGAGTTTTTGTATATACATTTATACCCCTATATATTTATATATATTTATATATAGTGTAAGAGAAAAGAGTAAAAAAAAGTTTAAAAATATATATTTACACCCCTATATATTTACAATCATATATAGTATAAGAAAATAAAGAGTAAAAAAAGTTTACTATACATATATTTATTATCCTATATATTTCTTTATATAGATTAAGTATAAGAAACAAAGTACGACAATAGTTTTTATACATGTATGTATATTTCTGAGTATATAGTATTGTACAGTGTAAGGAAAAAAAGAGTATTTTCGTATTGTGTTAAAACCTGTGCTATTCTTCACCGTGTCTTTTATCTCAGTGATCTTGTCAGCTTGCTGAAGTACAGCTTTGACTGTCACCCTTTCCACCCACCTGTTCTCGATGATTTAACATGACCCTAAAAATCCACAATTCAGTTCTATAATATATTTTCTCCCCTCTCTCTCTATCACACAGCACAGTTAGTTACACCTATTTGAAGGATCCTAAAAGTATTGTTTTTATACAGACATAGACACACATTAAGAAACAACTTTTATTTATGGGTCTCTATATATTTGTTTCTGTTCAAAAACATAAACAAAAAAAAATTCAAAAGGAAAAAAAAATTATGAAGGACAAAAATATGGACATACAAAACCCTCGATAAATTTGGTGAAAAGCAGGATGTATTTTGCAAGAAGAACTTCTCGAAATCAAGCTAGTTACGAACAAACACTGCACTTTTGTTTCTTTTCTTTTTAATATTTAAAAAAATCGAATACCTACAAGGATTCAGGCAACAAATCCTACAAAATAATAAAAAACACAGGCGCACAGAGAACAGAAATGCGAAGTACAGTGATGAAACATTCTGAAACCCATCTCGATGCACTATCAATTCTTGCAAGGTGTCCACAATGCCCTACTAGGAATCATATATCATTGGCCTGTGTAATATTAATAATCCTTGCATTTGATATAGGGCTTTTCACGTCCTCTGGTTGTCTCAAAGCGCTTTACAGAATATACTGTAAAGTGAATTGACTGTATATTTGTGGGCGAAATGCGGCAGCCAATTGCAGACAAACAGTGACCGATTTTTTTTGAGTGATTATTATCAGGCGTGTGTGTAGAGTAAGGAAACTTGCACAAGGTTTCGCCCTGACCTGCCAGGAATCGAACCCAGGTCTCTCGCTTGCAAGGCGAGTGCTCTACCCACTGAGCTTCAGGACTCCACATATGATGCAAGTACACACTCCGAGATGGTGAAGGGTATACAAGAACAACAACACAAATACAATACAATTGTATTGTATCGCGCACTTCGCGTCACGAGGAAGTCCCGAGGCGCTGGAAATATGCTTGTTTGCAATGTAACTTGCTGTTGTTGTTGTTGATGCTCGCCTATTCCCACTCGCTCGTGCACATATTTGTATTGAAAGCCATCCCAAACGAAAGGTGCTAGCCACGTCACTGTGAATTGCTAACAGTCCTCGCGTTTGTTCCAGTGACTTATTGCATTGTGCGAATGTGCTCCAAAGGGCTTCAAGGGATTTTGTTTTTATCGTCGGGGAGCAATGCATATACTTTGTAGGACAGACATGCAGCTAATTCACTCACACACGGCTGTGAAGTGAATGCACTACAAACAGCCGTGAAGTGAATGTGGGGAATGTTTGCCAATCAGAGCACCAGGAAAAAACTCTGAATAATAATAATAATCCTTGCATTTGATGTAGAGCTTTTCATTTCTTATAGATGTCTCAAAGCGCTTCACAGAATATACTGTAAAGTGAATTGACTGCATATTTGTGGGCGAAACGCGGCAGGCAATTGCGCACAGCAGTGTCCCCACAAACAGTCGTGGATTGAAATGACCAATTTTATTACTGTTGTTTTTGGAGGGAGTATTATGAGGCGTGTGGAGTAAGGAAACTTGCCCAAGTTTCCCCTGACCTGCCTGGATTCGAATACAGGTCTCACGCTTGTAAGGCGAATGCTCTAACGGAGGGAGGGAGGGAGGGAGGGAGGGAGGGAGGGAGGGAGGGAGGGAGGGAGGGAGGGAGGGAGGGAGGGAGGGAGGGAGGGAGGGAGGGAGGGAGGGAGGGAGGGAGGGAGGGAGGGAGGGAGGGAGGGAGGGAGGGAGGGAGGGAGGGAGGATTCATTCAAACAATGGTCTCATGCTTGTAAGGCGAGTGCTCTAATGACTGATGGGAACTTCAAAGTGTACTTGAACAGGCAGACGGGACCTTGGTTTAATATTCCCATCCGAAGGACAACACCTCAGACAATGTAAACTCCTCCAGCACTGCCCTGGAGTGCCAGCTTTGACTGTGAGCTCAAAGTCCTAAGTGGAACTTAAACTCATAATCTTTTGACTGAGAGACAAGACAGTGTTACAAACTGAGCCAGGCTGACACGACTGTTTGCCTGTAATATTCCAGGAATGGACTGTGTGGCTAGGTTAGTTTTCAATTTAGCATTACAATCAGACTAGTTTGGGATTGTGGAGTACTGTAGCTCAGTGGTTAGAGTACTCACCTCTCAAGCGAGAGACCTGGGTTTGATTCCCAGCAGGTCAGCGCGAAACCTTGGGCAAGTTTCCTTACTCCACATGCCTGATAAATCCATCCCAAAAAAAGAATAAAATTTGGTCATAGTCATAGTCAATACTATGACTGCTATGCCCTATTGGCTGCCATGTTTCACCCACAAATATACAGTAAATTCATTTTACAGTGTATTCTTTGAGACGTCTAGAAGACATGATACGACACCATATCAAATGCAAGGATTATTATTATTCTTGCAGTGCACATCCGTAACCATCACGAACGCATAGCAAAATTGACAGATTAAAATCGGTTCTTAAGAAAGAGATACTAATGGTATGCAATATACATATTGAAAGAAATCAAGATAGAGTTGCCTCGGTCTAATAGCCCGACAAGGGTCAGGACACGACCATCACTCTTCAAAACTCCTTTAGTCAATTTCACCGTTTAAACAAATTAATGAACAAATAATTCTTACCGTGCATTGCAGCTTCGAAAACAGCTTTTAAAGGGAAAATACACATCAGCTAACAAGGAGGAGGGTTTGACTGGGAACACAGAACATCAAATAGTGCTAAATTGATATTATTGAAGGATTACCAGACTCACATTACTATTTAGGTTCGAGAGAAAGAAAGAGGGGGAAGGGGATAAGACAGATAGAAAGGAACTTATTTTTTGTTATTACACACACACATACACAGAGTAATTCATTTATTTGAATGATGAGTTGGGGATTTAGCGGATGATTGAAAATGTTCCTTTTGAAAATATTAATCTCTCTCCACTAGGGTCCGGCGATAATATCGATATATCGGTTATATCCATTATAATTTTCATATCGATATACCGATATAGGCATTTTCAAAATATCGATATATTGAAAAAGACGATATATCGAAAAAATCGGAATGCGCGCGCACTCAACTACAAGACCCAGAATGCTCATCTCTATACACAACACAGACCGAGGTGCAAGCCGCCATATTGTATTCATAGTCTTTGAATACAATATACAGGTATGCAAGGAGTGGGGGTGGGGAGAGACGGCTGGGGGGGGGGGGGGATGGGGGGAGAGAGGGATGGTGGCGGGGGGGGGGTGGGGGTGGGGGGAGAGAGGGATGGTGGCGGGGGGGAGGGAGAGACAGACGGTGGTGGGGGGACAGAGGGGGGGACAGACGGGGTGGATGTGATAATATACAGATAGTTAGGTAGAGATGGGGGGGGGATGTGAGAGAGGAGAGAGACACAGATAGAAAATCACAGAGATGGAGAGAGTGAGTGTGAGAGACACACAGAGAGAGAGATATTTACTTCCAGAGGAGATAGGCCCCGAATGCGCGCGAACCTCCGAATGCGCGCGCACCTCGCGCAGTACGAAACCCCGAAAATATCGATATATTGGTATAGCTCGATATGAGCCCATCGATATATCCAAATCGGAAAATTTCCATATCGACGGACCCTACTCTCCACAAGACATGTTCACGTGACTGAACTGTTTTTGTTTGCCTTTAAATCCCTGACCTTTATCTTCCACATGTTGGAATAGGAGATTTTATGAGTTGGAAACATTTAATCCGATGCAAACTCTGAACAATCGACTAACTAACTAACTGTGACCGACCGACCGAATTGGATTTCTGAACTGTTTAGTAACCACTAACGAAGCGATCTGACCACAAGCAGTCAGTCAGTCGGTCAGTTAGTTAATTAGTTAGTCAGTTAGTTAGTTGGTTGGTTAGTTGGCCAACTCTCCTTCCTCCCCCACATCCGCGCCTTGACCGGCACCGCTTATTTCCACCTGCGCAACATTGCCAGGCTCTGCAACTATCTTACACCCCACACTGCCGAAACACTCATGGCTGGACTACGGAAACTCTCTCCTCGTCGGCCTCCCCAGCTCCTCCATTCACAGGCTGCAGGTCATTCAAAACTCTGCAGCCCGTGTACTATCCCGCACCCGCCTCCGTGACCACATAACCCCCACCCTCGCCCATCTCCACTGGCTCCCCATCCCCTAGAGGATCGAGTTCAAGATCCTCGTCCTCACCTTCAAGGCCTTACACGGCCTTGCCCCGCCCTATCTATCCGATCTACTCTCCCCCTATAAGCCCACCTGGGCCCTCCGTTCAGCAGGACTTGGCCTGCTCCAAGCCCCCCGCCCGAACTGCCCCACCATCGGAGGCCGGGCCTTCAGTTTCTCCGCTCCCACCCTATGGAATTCCATCCCCCAATCCCTCCGCCTTGTTTCCTCCCTTTCCTCTTTCAAGGCCGGTTTGAAGACTTTTCTTTTCGACCGTGCCTTTTGTTTCCCCCCTAATTTTTCAACCTCCCCTACGTGTTTCACCCCTTCCCAAACACTCCCCTCCCAGCTCGGGTCACACGCCTCCTGTGCAGAGCCTTGGGACGTCCTCCCGACATGAAAGGTGCTTTATAAGTCTAATTTGTTGTTGTTGTTGTTGTTGTTACTACCCAGTTCAGAAATCCAATTCTCTTATTTTGAAGACCCACAGTCAGTGATTTGGATTGATTTGTGCCTACTCACTGGCAACCCAGGGTGCCAAACCATCACATCTCTCACAACCGCCCAGAATTAAACATTTAAAACAATAATTCACAAGCACTTTTGCGTTTCTCGCATGGCATTTCCCGGGTCGATCGAGCAAATGCATTGATCAAGGCTACAGACTGTGAGAGAAAAGTACTAGCATTAATAAAAACAACACACACACATACACACACAAGCAGAACAATCTGTCACTCGGAAAACTCCATAATATAATAATATGATATAATATTATAATACATAATAATAATATTCACCCACAAATAAACAGTCAATTCACTTTACAGTATATTCTGTGAAGCACTTTGAGACGTCTAGAAGATATGAAAAGCACTATAGCAAATGGAAGGATTATAGTTATTATTATTGCAACCTGTTGGTTGAGGTTGACAGGGCACAAGTTACAACACTGGGAACAAGATTGATTTGAGGAACAATATTGGGAACAAGATTTCCTCCTATTAGGAACACGAGTGATTTCAGGGTCCAGCTGATTTGGACCCTCTATTCCAAAGGAAAAACACAAACCCTTCTGAACTTACCAAATACAGCCACTTCACATGACAACAGCTACTGTGAAGCACTTGGAGCCCTCTGGATGTTACAAGTGTTATAGAAGCTACGGTATATCCATAACGTATTGGTATAATGTATATTGCATTGATAAAAGGCTGCGATTCTCACCTTGAACACCAATAACTTCCAAACAGTGACTAACTAACGGCCATGTTGCTTTGTGTTTGTTGCTGCTATCTCACGTCTTGCCACTTTGTATTAATATTGCAGTCTGTGTTTGTTTATCGTTCCGCCTGAATATCTATATTGATATATATATATATATATGTGTGTATATATCATGTACTTTTGAACTGGAAAACAAATGGGATTGTTGTATTTAATCCACGTGTGTTGGATTTTTACAGGATAATCGAGGCCATTTGTATGGGCTGGTTCACCGCCGAGTGCATTGTGAGGTTGCTGGTGTCCAAGAACAAATGCGATTTTTTGAGGAAACCGCTCAACATCATTGACTTGCTGGCCATAAGCCCTTACTATGTCTCGGTTCTGATGAGCCTCTTCACGGGAGAGAACTCCCAGCTGCAGCGTGCGGGCGTGACTCTCAGAGTGCTGCGGATGATGAGGATTTTCTGGGTGATCAAACTGGCTCGCCACTTCCTGGGCTTGCAGACCCTGGGCTTGACTCTCAAACGCTGCTACCGAGAGATGGTTATGCTGCTGGTGTTCATCTGCGTGGCCATGGCCATCTTCGGAGCCCTGGCCCAACTGCTGGAGAGTGGGCTGGACCTGGAGAACAAAAACGATGCCTATGCCAGCATTCCGGCATCGTGCTGGTGGGTTATTATCTCCATGACCACTGTGGGCTATGGGGACATGTACCCCATCACCATCCCTGGCAGGATCCTGGGTGGGATGTGCGTGATCAGCGGCATTGTCCTTCTGGCTTTGCCCATCACTTTCATCTACCACAGTTTCGTCCAGTGCTACCACGAGGTCAAGTACAGATCAGCTCGCTACGGCAGGAGTTTCTCCTTGGAATATTTGAACTGACCACAGCAACGACTCGCATTTATAGGGTGCCCGTCCCCGCCGGTAGCTTCTCGAGAGCTGGGCGGGGGAATTTCACTGTTTGCACTCAAGAGACAGCGCAAGGTGAGAGAGCTGACAGAAATGACTTTGTGAAGATTTCTATGCTGTGATAGACTGGATCCTAGCTAGGATGGAATTGCACACCCCTGCAAGAATAGTATAATGGCCTTAACTCAAAAGAAATGACAGCACTGGTCTGGCAGAAAATTCTGCGAGAGAAGGTGGCTAACTACTCGACAATTGGATATTTTGCACATGTATCGCTCAGACCAGATGTCCCTGCTAGATGTCTCAAACACTGGCCAATTGACATTGGAGCTGAGCTGGAATGTAGATTGCAGCATTGTTGAAACTTGTGGTGTTGATAGGGGAAAGGGAAAGCAAAGCAAGTAAGGGCAAGATCGCCGCAATCCAGTCACGTTTAATCTACTGAGTGCTATCTGGTGCAGATTACAGAGGCAGTCGATTGAAAGTGCAAGAATTTAACTCATCATATTAGACACTGACATCTTCATCCTGAGTGCTGGACACTTTCCATAAAGTGAGGTTGATTTTCAAAGAAAATATTGCAGTTCTCAGCACATGGGGTGTGGGTGTGGAGGGGAGGGTGAATGTGAAGTTTCGGAACAGATTCCATCGAATTATTATAACATTGGATTTCTAAATGCAATGCCATATTTTTCACCCAACGGGTGAAAACCTTCATTGACGCTCAAAAATCAAAAGTTGTTTGTTACAACGCTACCCTTAAAAAAAAATGGAGTGAGTAAAAGGCAGTGACAGCTTGTTTCAATGCAGTTATCAGGAATAGCGGAAATTGCAGCCTTATCATTAGCGTTAGTGTAAATAGCAGCCTTATCATCAGGCTTAGTCGTTTTACCATTGGGTTGACTCACTGCAAAGGGCAACAAGTATTTTGGCACCGAGAGAAAGAAGGCCCCTAATCTCTCCTAAACTTAATCTTTAAACATTGTTTTAAATGTTAGAATCATAAGGATTTTTTTTTTAGCAAAACAGCCCTTACTTCACTTGTAAACTAGGAAGTCAATTTTTCCATAGAACCCAAACTGAAGTGTGGAAATCAAACTAGACCCAATTGAGAATCTTTTTTGATAAATCGTCCGTTTTATAGCCTAAGAAAATTAGGAATTTCAGACCACTGGAACTTCATTTTAGGCTGCAGTTTATAAAAACTATTAATATTTAAAATTAACAATAAGTGGTGTCTTTATGTTGAGGTCAGGGTAAACTGTACCTATTTTTACGGTCAAAATCAATGTAAGTTGTAATCCTGTTTCTTTTCATTCGTCGCCAATTACTTCTATCAGAAGTCCCGTCAATGCATAGCTGAAAGCAAAGCTTGAGTTGGCTGAACAGTAAGCATATTTAGTACAGAGCTGAACTGTCAGATGTATTCGACAGACAGGAGAAGCTTCGAACAAAAATCAATGCATGCACTCAACAATGGGCGAACTGTGAGTGCCAGGAATGTAATGTTTCTTACTGTTACCAACTTATGTTAGAGATCTCTTTAAGTTAGATTCCAATGTAGAGGTTTGTATACACACTATTTCCTAACGATGTGCCTAATCAGCCTCAGATATGTACAGCCCTCAATCTGAGAATGCATCAATCTGCGTCAATCTGAGAATTTTGTCTGCTGAAGCAATCGTCACTCCAGTTTGTCTAACATTTCCCTAATTGTTGCCGGTTCTACTGAACTTTAAGATTGCATGGCTGCTGAGGATTCATATTCTCTGGTGCTGGCAAGACAAAAGGACAATCAACAACAGTTATATAGTGCCCTGTACGTCAGTAATGTGTCTCGAAATCCAAACTGGTAGGGAGGGGACCAGGATAAACCTATAAATAATTTATGTAAAATGACCTGTCCCACCACAATTTGAAGAAGGGAAAGGATTGAATTGAATCTGGAATGCGCACCACTCATTTTAGAGCAAAACAAACCATTGCGCTATGTGTTAATTTTTCTCTGAAGAGGTTAGACACCAATTATCCTTTGTCTGTTTGGTATAAAGTCTGAAATACGAAAACAACCTTTGAGTCTGAGAAAAAATATATAATTCAGATAATATAGCCTGACTGCTGAAAGTTTATTTTTTACTGAGTCTTTATAATAGGCATTGGTATGAAGATAAAAAGGGAGAGGGGTGGGGTTCCCTTTAAAGAACAGTGTAAAAGAAATCCTAAATAGATGAGATTGTTAGCAGCCTCACGGAAAATGTTCTTTCACAGCCAATCTCTAGTGGCTATTGAATTTGGTATTGTTCCAACAGTAATGTCGATAGTTAGAGGGCCCTATCTCTTCACATAGTACAGTATGATTCAACCTCATAGAAATGTGAGTGCTGTAGTGATTGGGGGGGTGGGGGCTGAATTTTTTAAACAACAATCAGTGAAGTCTGTGATATAAATAATGTTCAATCCAGCAGCATTTCTACAGTGACCTTCACTGGCTCCTAAACGGCTTGTTTTCAGGCAAAATGTTTGGTTTGGGAGTGACTGGAAAAAGATATTCTCAATGCCAGGACTCCTATTGCAAATTCTCTTCCATATAGTGCATTTTCTTCGATCCCAAATTTCATTCTGACCCGGAATCAAATCAAATCTGCTATAAAAACATAAGAAATGGCAGGCGAAAGAAGACCAAGGTCCCTTCAGATCGTCTTTTCCATCATCCTGGCAGTCGCTCACAAACGTTGTATCCCAAACTATAAACTGTATCCCACAATATTATTTCCTAAACAAAATCTTGCTTGTTTGCTTTTGAATCGACACTTTCAATCACATTTAATAGTGTATTTATTTATTTTTTAGGGGGGTGGGGAGTTCCTGGCTGCGTTGTTTCCCAACCTGGTTGTCAAGTGTATTTTGTGTGTAAATGCAGCAGCCAATTTGTACGCAGTCATTTCCCATATACTGTGCATTCACCTTGATGTGAATGGTCAATTTTAAGTAGAGGATTGTTGACTAGGGCACATAAAGAAATTCCTTTATCTTTTCGAACAATATCACAGGATTTTTACCACCCACCTGAACAGGCAGAAGGGATCTCGGTTTTAGCATCTCATCTGAAGGATGTTTAAACTGACGTCCCAGCTGCCTGCCCAGGTGGTGTTAAGGATGGTGTTAGCGCTCTGTGAAATGAGAAGGAAGTTTTGCCTGGTGTCGTGGCCAACAATGCCGCAATTAAAATTGGTCATTCACTTCATAGCTGTTTGTGCAACATTGCTCGGTACTGTACAAAGATTTCAACAATTTCAGAGCATAACAGCTCATCTTCCCCCTCTTCTGTGACCATCTGATCTGCCTGTTCTTTGGCAATTTCACCCCCACTTTGTTTTCACATTATTAACACCTCTTCTCTCCAGTTTTGTTGAAATTCCCCCTTTTGTTTTGCAACATTAACACCTCTTTAACCCATCATCTCCTGCCCTCTGCCCCATTCTCTCATTTGTCTCCCTTGCCCTCCCTCTCCCCCTCTCTGTTAATCCTTAAAAGCTTCTCCCTCCTCAATTTGCACCAGTTCTGATGAGGGGCTGTGGATCCAAAACGTTGATTCACTTTCCTTTCTCTATAGATGCTGCCTGACCTGTTGAGTGTTCCCAGTGATTTCTGTTTTTGTTATTACTCAGTGCAAATCAGCTGCCTTATTCGCCTTACAGCATATGCAGTGACTACACTTTACAGTAAATCCTGTGAAGTGCTTTCTAGATGATAATAATAATAATCCTTGCATTTGATATAGCACCTTATCACATCTTCAAGACATCTCAAAGCAGAATATACTGGAAAAGTGAACTGACTGTATATTATGTGGACGAAACACAGCAGCCAATTGCAAACAGGTGTCCCACAAACAGTCATGGATTGAGTGGCCAAATTATTATTTTATAAGTTTTTTTAAAAAAAGGGAATTATTGCTCCCGGAAAAAGGGATCACCAATCAACTAACAACGGGTTCCTACTTACTGCTAGGTGAACAGCCATGTGGAGTAAGGAAACTTGACTAATGTTGTGCCCTGCCTGGGAATCGAACCCAGGTTCTCTCTCTTGCGAGGCGAATGTTCTAACCACTGAGCTGCAGGACTTCACGTCCTCTCAACATGAAAGGCACCATATCAAATGTAGGAATTGATCGAAAGAAACAATATCATGCTTCTCATTAGGTAGGGTGCAGGTCTACATTAAGCTTTGCAGCCGATGAAATTAAAACACGACTAAACCTAATAAAATTAGTTTTAATTTTAGCAGCTTTACTGAAATATAAAGTTATGCCTTCAATAAAGAATACCTTGAATTCATCATCCTACATTGTACTTTTTTCTGTGTGACTGGCGAGAAAGCAACCAAATGGCACCACAAAGACAAAGTGTTGTGAGTCCCATGACCTGTTGGGCTAAACATTACATGGCAGATGACCTCTTTGGTTCCCTAGTCTGTGCCAAGTTAGTAAATTAGTTCATCTCTTCTGGGGGCACCACTTTGGGTAATCTATCAATCTTTGGCTAGTGTAAAACTCTGGAGTCATAAACCATTCTTTTTGAGCTGTGAACCCGGAGGTAATAATAATAATAATCCATGCAATTGATATAGCGCTTTTCACATCTTCTAGATTTCTCAAAAGGCTTCACAGGATACACTGTAAAGTGAATTGACTATTTGTGGGCGAAACACGGTAGCCAATTGCGTACAGCAGCATCCCCACAAACAGTGGTGGATTGAAGTGACCAATTCTAGTTTTTTTTGGAGGGATTATTATTAGGCTTGTGGAGTAAGGAAATTTGCCCAAGGTTTCCCTCTGACCTGCCTGGATTCGAACACAGGTATCACACTTGTAAGACGAGTGCTCTAACCACTGATCTACAGGACTCCAACGTGACTTATGCAATGAATGCTCTGAACATAAGTGGTGGATGATAGTTGAAAAGTGCCAAATGGTGGTGTTTCCGGACTGCTCACGGCCTAAGAGATGGCGTTCTGCTCCATTGGCACAAAAGTCGTTGGCTGCCCAGAGTTCAAACATTAGTGTTGCAGTCGTCCATTAGGCAGAATGCTGTGACACAAGAACAGCCAATCAGTCAATCAGTCTGTGTTTATTGTCCACATGGCTTCAGTTCTCTATTTGTCATGTGCATTAATGATTTGCTTTGTGTACAGTATTTTGTTTCACTCCTCTCTTGAAGGTGACATGGCAGGCTGGTTGGGTACATACCACAAACAAGGAATATTATTTTCATAATATTTAATAGTCCTTATATTTGCATTCCCCAGCTGCTGAGTCAGGAGGCTATTTAACCATGTGGGTAAATTATCATGACAACTAATTTTGTCCTCAAATATCATCCACAATTCCACTCACTGGAAGATTGGGAACCTTTGGGAATATTTTTCTGTGTCTACAAGGATGCTGAGACTAGTTCTAATTCCCCCACCATCCTTCTCAGGCTAGGATATGCCACTTATCTTTACACGGTTGCATTTTTCAGCAGTGTGCATTGGGCAACCACTAAGACATAAATCGAAATTTTATGTTCCAAAGATAAATTAAGTTAGTTTAAGTGGTTCAGTTGCTAGTCACCCTAACTGAATTTTTAAGAAAGGCGTTCACATTCTGAAGGAAAGGTTCTACACAAGGTAAAACGATTCTTTTGGTTAAATTATATTAAGTTGCTTCTTCTCTGGAGTTTAAATTAATCAGGATGAAATGATCTTATTGTGTGGTTGTTCCCGTAGTAGGTAAATGGAGAAAATGTAAAGTACATGTATGTGAATATGCCTTGTGATTCCTCCAATATAAACTACTTGAGCACAGTTGTTTCAGACATAGATTCTACCTGCAAACTGGCATACGCTACTATACACAGGAGCTAAGCAATTGTAAAGGAGTAACTTGAATGATAATAATAATTGCATTTGATAAACGTGGCAGCCAATCGCGCACATCAGTGTCCCACAAACAGTCGTGGATTGAAGTGACCAGTTTTTAATTATTTTTTAGGGATTATTATCAGGTGTGTGGTGCAAGGAAACTTACCCAAGGTTTTGCTCTGACTTGCCAGAAATCGAACCCAGGTCTATCGCTTGCGAGGCGAGTGCTCCAACCACTGAGCTACAGGACTCCTATAATGACACTATTTATTGCGGAAAATGTTAAAAGAAAAATTGTCACCTGGTTTTATTCTTTTGATTGAATGGTTTTCACTGTGGAGACTACATTTCGGTTGCCTTTGCAGCATGAGTTGCTTAGTCTCCGATTAGGAAAAACGTCTCAGATTGTGACGCACACAACAAACACCTTCTGAGTTTGCTCCACCTTCAATTTCTCACACTTTCCTTTGAAGGTGGTGACTCATGCTGTTTTCAGCAGCAAAGAGTGTCAACACATGAGCTCCCAGGAAACCATCCAACTGGCGTACTCTGGCCTAGATGATGATCTGTGGAATCTTTGGCTTGGCGGACATTGACCTGGCTTCAGGTCCAACCACAGTTGAAAAAAGCCTGACTGCCCAGCACCCTGGGACGTCTTTCTGATGTGATGGGTGCTATACAAGTGTGATTTGTCGTTGTCGGTTTGGTGGATGGTCCTCACGATCACTGGTCTGAAACTCTGCATGGTCTTGAATCAAAACATCTAACATTTGAAAACAGCTTCAATTCATCGCCATTGGTGAGAGAAAATATTACATTTCCTTTGTTTTTTTTACATTTTAGAACTGCTAGGTAGCAGGGAGTAGTGAGTGTACTTTATTGAGAGCATGTTTTAAAATATAATAAATAATAATAATCCTTGCATTTGATATAGCGCTTTTCTAGAAATCTCAAAGCGCTTCACAAATAAACTGAAAAGTGAATTGACTGTTTATTTGTGGGTGAAACCGCGTCAGCCAATTGAGCACAGCCATGTCCCACAAACAGTTGTGGATTGAGATGACCAATTTTATCATTGTTTTTGTTGGAGGGATTATTATTAGGTGTGTGGAGCAAGGAAACTTGCTCAAGGTTTTGCCCTATTTAGCTCCCCCCCCCCCCACAAAAGTTTACTATTTAAATCATCACAATGGTAAGATGTGGCATTTAGGTAGCAGCACCAACAACAACAACAAAATTACATTTATGGAGCGCCTTTCACGTCAGGAGGACATCCCAAGACGCTGAACAATTAGGTTGGGACCCGAGCCGGGGTGTTGGGGGAGGGTCGGGGTAGGGGGAAGGGGAGTAGGAGAGGGGGAGAGTTAGGAGAAGAGCAGAAAGCATGGTCAAAGAGGAAGGACAGAGCCTTGAAGGTTGAGGAGGGAGGAGAGGCGGTGGAGGAGGATTGCGTGGTCCACAGTGTCAAAGGCAGCAGATAGATCGAGGAGGCAGAGGGAGCCCTGGTCGCAGATGGTCAGGATGTTGTTTGTGACCTTGACTAGAGCAGTTTCCGTGCTGTAGGCAGCATGGAAACCTGATTGGCGGGGTTCAAAAAGTGAGTGGGTTAAGAGGAAAGAGCGGAGCTGGGAGGCAACCACTCTTTCGAAGACCTTGGACAGAAAAGGGAAATTGGAGATGGGCCGGTACCTTGAGAGCTGATACACATCAAGGGAAGGTTTCTTTAGGATGGGGGTGATAGTGGCAGTTTTGAGGGGAGTGGGAATGGTGTCAGATGAAAGGGACAGGTTAATGCTATCAGTGATTAGTGAGGCTAGAAGGTGGAGCTGTTGGTAAGGAGAGGGGTGGGGAATGGGTCTAGGGAGCAGGTGGTGGGTTTCATGGAGGAGATAGTTTTTGTGACGGAGGATGGGGAAATGGGATCGAAGGTGTGCAAGGAGGGATGGGTAGGAGATGGGGGGGTGGGAGGGAGGTGGGGAGGGGGTAGGAGTTGGAGGGACGGTGACCACAGAGCGAATTCCCTCGATTTTGGACTCGTGGAAATCCAGCATCTTCTCGAAGCGGGAGTTGGAGGAAAGGACCTGCGAGGCGACGCAAGGGGGAACGGAGGAGCTGGTTGGTGGTGAAGAAGAGAAGTCGGGGGTTTTCTTTCACCTCCAGGATTATCCTGGAGTAGAAGAACGATTTGGTGGAGGCTAGAGTGGAGCAGTAGGACAATGTGAGGTCCAGCCAGAAATGCCGGTGGACCATTAGGCAGGATTTGAGCCAGGTGCATTCAGCGGCCCACACCTGGACCAGGGTGAGGTTCGAGAGTAGGAAGCAGTTTGGGTGGTGAGGGGGACAAGAGAGTTGAATGTGGTGGAGAGGGTGTTGTGGAGGAGTGTGAGTGCAGAGGATGGGTCGGTGCAGGAGGTGGGCCAGAGGGAGAGGAGTTTGCAGCAGACCTGCTTGTGAGTGTGACAGTAAGAAGTGTTGCATTAGTATTGTCTAAAGGAGTTCTGATGAATCAACTTCAGATTACCTTTTGGAAAAATTCACATTCGTTAGATTTGGGTGTTAGATGTCATCATTGGCATGGCTGTAATCATTGGCATTACCAGTGTGAATGTCAGGAAACATTTCCATGGTAACCTGCAACAAAATAAAATTGTCCTACCAGATTTCCAGTGGGCAATTCCTAATTAACAAAAGGCACTCTCACACTTCAATATAATGAAGCTGAAGACCTCAGGACAGATATAACCTAACTTCAGCATCTCTGTCACCGTGCAGGATGTAGCTCCTGCAGCTCAACGGTTAGAGCACTCGCCTTACAAGTGGGAGACCTGGATTCAATTCCAGGCAGGTTGGGGTGAAACCTTAGGCAAGTTTCCTTACTCCACACACATGACTGATAATAATCTCTCTCTCAAAAAAATTGGTCAGTTTCAATTCACGACTGTTTGTGGGACACTGCTGTGCTCATTTGGCTGTCGCATTTCGCCCACAAATATACAGTCAATTCACTTTACCGTACAGTATATTCCGTGAAGCGCTTTGAGACATATAGAAGACATGAAAAGCGCTATATCAAATGCAAGGATCATTGTTATTATGTGGGCTGAAGCTTTTGAGTGGAAATCACTCCCAGCCATCCTTCTATGTTGTAAAATTCTACGGTTCTATCGGATATGAGGAAAAGGAAAGCAAATGAGACTGAATAGTGCAATTTTTCAGAGTCAGCAGAGATGCAACACAATGGACTGAATGGCATTCTTTTCCTCCATAACTTTGTATGGTGCTAAGACAGACAATATTTCTATTTATTAAAACTCTAGGTTAAGGCTTTGAACTCTGTGAGGATGAAAAGAGACTGAGCACGGTGTTGGGAGAACAATACATTTCTAGATTCTATCTGCCAGTTCAGGCATATATTAAAATCTAATGGTACTATTATAATAATAATCATAATCCTTGCATTTCATGTCTTTGAGATGTCTCAAAGTGCTGCACAGAATATTCTGTAAAGTGAAATGATTGTAGGTTTGTGGGCAAAATGTGGCAGCCAATTGCGCACAGCAGTGTCCCACAAACAGTCGTGGATTGAAATGATCGATTTATTATTCTACTTTTTAATGAAAAGAGAAGGGAGTTTCCTCCAGGTGTTCTGGCTAACAATCCCCCATTGTACGTAAATAGTCTACCACGATCACGTTTGATTGTAGTCACAACTAAATTTCACGTTAATTCCTGTGAAGCACTTTGACGATGTGATGAGGCACGATATCAGATATAAAGATGATTTATTACAAAACAAGGCGTTAGTTTGCCAAGCAGGATAGAACGTACAATTTGCTGAACTTTTGCACCAAAGCAACAGTCACAGTTTGCGGTTAAAATGTCACACAGCCAGCTTAAAGGAGTACAATGAACATTCAGCCATGTTGTGGCTACATTTGATGGCTCTCTGCCATATTTAAAGATTATTATTATTAGTCACTGTTCTATTGCTTCGGTGCCCAGTTTCATACACACTTGCCATCTGTGGTCTTGCATTCCTGACCTATATAACGTAGGTTTATGTTTTACTGAATCACCTTAACACCTTCAGTTCGCGCCTGAAATCCTTTCTCTTCGACCGCACTTACGAACACCTTCTCCTCCCCCTGACTTGGCCTCAGGCTCCGCCACCATGAAGCACTCTGAGACGCTGCCTTGCATGGAGTGAGGACGCTGTGTAAATGCAAGTTGTTTTTTGCTGTTGTTGTTAACAGATTGTTCCAGCGCTGCAGAGCTATATGATAACCTTATCATTCATAATAATAATAATCCATGCATTTGATATAGCGCTTTTCACATCTTCTCGATGTCTCAAAGCGCTTCACAGAATATACTGTACAGTGAATTGACTGTAAATTTGTGAGCGAAATGCTGCATCCAATTGTGCACAGCAGTGTTCCCACAAACAGTCGTGGACTGAAATGACCAATTTATTATAGGTTTTTTTGGATGGATTAATATTAGGCATGTGGAGTAAGGAAACATGTTCAAGATATCGCCCTGACCTGCCTGGATTCGATCACAGGTCTCACGCTTGTCAGGCGAGTGCTCTAACCACTGAGCTACAGAATTCCACAATATCCTTGGATATTTGCTTCAATAATTCAAATGAGAAATTCACCAGTGGGTGGCTGAGGTCCCTCCTAGTCAGGATATCATCTGTTTCCAAGGACAGTGCAAAGTCATTAAATCTTATCTTCTTGCATCTACAGCTGGAACTGATTTCATAATGTGCCAGAATTTATATTCATATATTTTAATTCATATTAAATTAATATATTAAATTCATTATTGGATACACACAATAATTATATTTATTATTACTACCAATATATACTGGACAGGGAACATCCTAGGAATCAATGGGAGACTTTTATTGTTGCCCCTTAGGTAAACCTTATGCTTCAAGGATTTGACAGCGATGGATGCCAATATCGAACTAAATCCCACAACGTATAATGTGAATAAAAAGAAGATCACTGAGACCCCAGAGGCAGTGTACAGGAGGGCAACACATATGATCCCAAGCACAACAGAGAATAGCTATGAGAAACAATTGATCAGCTAGCAATGGCAGTTACAAACCTATAATGCCCTACTCATGTTAGACGTGGAGTCCTGTAGCTCAGTGCTTAGAGCACTTGCTTTGTAAGCGTGAGACCTGTGTTCAAATCCAGCCAGGTCAGGGTGAAACCTTGGGCAAGTTTCCTTACTCCACATGCCTAATAATAATCCCTCTAAAAAAAGCCACAATAATAAAATGGGTCATTTCAATCCACACGACTGTTTGTTGGGACGCTACTGTGCGCAATTCGCTGCCACATTTCACCCACAAAATCACTTTACAGTATATTTTGTGAAGCACTTTGAGACGTATAGAAGATGTGAAAAGCGCTATATCAAATGCAAGGAGTATAGTTCCTGTGGGAAAAAAAAGCAACAATCCACAAAGCGATTGGTTAACAGTCACTAGCGGGAAATCCGGCCATTAACCACCAGTCTGAATGAACAACTTTAATGATAATAATAATCCTTGCATTTGATGTAACACTTTTCAAGCCTTCAAGACGTCTCAAAGCTCTTCACAGAATATACTGTAAGTGTTATTGCTGTGCACAAATTGGCTGCCATGTGTTCCCACAAAATATGTACTCATTCACACCACAGTACAGTTTTTCCTGTGAAATGTGGAGATGTCACAATGGTATGATAAGTCACTGTATCCTGGAGTCCTGCAGCTCAGTGGTTAGAGCACTTGCCTTACAAGAGGTAGACCTGGGTTCGATTCCAGGTCAGGGTGAAACCTTGGGCAAGTTTCCCTACTCCACATGCCTGATAATAATCCCTCAAAAAAAATTTGATCATTTCAATCCGTGACTGTTTGTGGGACACTGCTGTGCCCAATTGGCTGCTGCCTTTATACTTCAGTGTATATTCTGTGAAGACATGAAAAGCGCTATATCGAATGCAAGGATTATTATTATATCAAATGCAAGGATTATGTCTTACATTATTCACGTGCAAGAACCCTGTGATCTACTTCCAGTCCTTCAGCGTGAGATCCCGCCGGCTGAACTGTGCCATCCCTATTAGAAGCTTGGTCAGTAATAGTAAATGTAATTCCAAACAGCTTCTGTTTTCCTACTTGTTAGTCACTAAACCCCTCAATTAAAAGCTTGTAATTACTCAACAAACTATCCATTGTAAATTGTCTCCCAAAATGTTTCTAAAAACTATCCTATTCAAGCGTTTTGTGGTTTCCCCCAATTATTTGCCTCTAATTCTGGCAAAGTAAAATAATATAACAATACAAGTAGCTATATCATCGAGTATATTTCTTTATCTTAGTACAATCACCTGAGTAGGCATTATTCATGTGTTCCACTAGAGGGTGTAGGTATATGTAAATATACTGTGTGGTATCCCAAAAAAAGGGAACATGAGAGAAGGATGGAGTAAGCGTCCAAAGACTTTAATGGGCTTCAAAAAAGTCATACATGGACTGCATGGCCCTCGGTTCAATGAGTGAGAATTGGACAAATCCTGCTTTTTTCTCACATAAGTCATGGAGTCCTGTAGCTCAGTGGTTAGAGTCGCTCGCCTTACAAGCAAGAGACCTGGGTTCAATTCAAGGCAGGTCAGGGCAAAACCTTAGGCAATATAAGTGCAATTTTGTTGTTATTGTAGGCAAGTTTCCTTCTCCACTCACCTGATAGTAATCCCTCAAAAAATAAATAATAATAAATTGGTCATTTCAATCCACGACTATTTATGGGGACACTGCTGTGCGCAATTGGCTGCAGGATTTCGCCCACAAATATACAGTCAGTTCACGTTGCAGTATATTCTGTGAAGCGCTTTGAGACATCTACAAGATGTGATAAGGTGCTGTATCAAATGCAAGAATTATTATTATCTGATCGCAAGTTCTTTTTAAAGAAACTGAAATTTGGAACGTTTCCAAAAAGACCTGCTCCACAACTGGTGCGTTCAAAGGCTTTCTATCTAGGTTACTAAATACTATATGTTAGCAGACGCAACCCTGCACCCGTTTCGCAGTCTAGTGAGAAGCTGGGGAATATATTTTTATTAAATCAAGTCAAAAATAACGTGACAAACTTCCTAACTGCACGACAGCAACTGAAACCCAACTACACAATGTCAAAGCAAGGGTATGACTTTCCTTTGACTTAAATCTACAAAAGGCACTGCCAGGACCTCTGAAATTCCCAAATCTTTCAAGAACTTGTATGTAAGCGTATCGCTGATGCATATTATAGTGATGTTCAGTCTTCAGGGGCCTGTCCTGGATACATGTACTGCGAAATAAACTATGGTTAAAGAGACAGCATCATCGGGGAGAAATAATTTTGTCAAAAAATTTGTTAGTGTGGGGGGGAAAATAACACGCTGCTGCATGCAATACAAATGACACACAGATTATATAATATAAAACCTTTTGAATAGGTCTTGGGCAAATAATAATCCTTGCATTTGAGACAGCGCCTCAACATGTTTACAACATATACCTAAATTTAAATTATCCTTAAAAAAAAAGGATCATTTCAATCCATGCCTATTTACGAGGACCCTGCTGTGTGCAATTGGCTGCCGCATTTTGCCCACAAAATAGTCAATTCATTTTACAGTATATTCTGTGAGGCGCTTTGAGATGTCTAGAAGACGTCAAATATATCAAACGCAAGGATTATTAAGATGAGTTTGTACACCTAATCTAATAATTCTTGCATTTCATATAGCGCCTTTCACGTCTTCTAGACGTCTCAAAGCACTTCACAGAATATACTGTAAAATGAATGTTGCGGGCGAAACCCGGCAGCCAATTGCACACAGCAGTGTCCCACAAACAGTCGTGGATTGAAAATTACCAAATGTCATCGAGACGTCTCAAAGAACTTCACAAGATACACCTAAATTTAAATTAAATGGCCCCTCAAAAAAAACGTGGTCGTTTCAATCCACGACGGTTTGTGAGGACCTCCACCTGGGTGAGAAACCTCCCCCTTTCAGGCCAAGATAATAATATTGTATTATATTTATTATTATTCATTTTCATTATTATTTATTATTATATAATAGTAATCCTTGCATTCGATACAGCGCTTTTCACGTTTTATCGACGTCTCAAAGCGCCTCGCAGAATATACTGTAAAATGGATTGACTGTATATTTGTAAACTTGCCCAAGGTTTCGCCCTGACCTGCCTGGGATTTGAACACAGGTCTCACAAGGGTAAGGCGAGCGCTCTGACCACTGAGCTACAGGAGCTTACTATTATTTCTATTGTTATTATTATTGATTGTTATTTATTATGACAATAATATAACAATGATTAATGATAACTGTTATTACTATTGCAATCGTTGTCATTTTTTTATTATTGTTTATTTGGGTGACCTGCTGGGGATGGAACCCGGGTCTCTCTCTCTCTGGCTTTGTGAAGGGCGAGTGCTCCCGCTCTTAACCACGTGAGCTACGGAGTGGGGGGGTGGGGGAGAAAGGGAGAAACCGCCCCCTTTAGGCCAAGAGCATCATCACCTTCAGGTCACCTCCTGCCTGACAGGGTAGATCAGCTGATCGCCTGAACCCATTATACAAATAAATCTAAATCACACACACACACACACAGACACACCCAGCGACTCACAATGTTTTCGTAAAAAAAACAAGCGGCATTATTGGGGTTAAATAGTCCTCAGAATAGTACAGTAATTGATAATGAATAATAATTTTCAGACAGGCGCCGCTGTAGGGCCAGCCTGTGTGTCAGCCATCGGCGCCGAGCGGCACTGATGGCCCCCCCCCCCCACCGCCCTTCCACTCCACTGCAAGGGGGCCTTCTTTGCTCAGTGCTGTCCTGACCCTGCCGGCGGGAGATCATGTTCTACAAGCTGAGCGGAGTCACTCAGCGGCTGAGTGGGGCCACCGCGGCCTCCTACACCCCACAGGTACAGGGGGGGGAGTGAGAGAGACACTGAGACCCCCACAGGTACAGACCTACACCCCACAGGTACAGGGGGTGGGGGGGGGGGGGAGACCTACACCCCACAGGTACAGGGGGTGGGGGGGGGGGGAGACCTACACCCCACAGGTACGGGGGGGGGGGGGGGGGGGGAGACCTACACCCCACAGGTACAGGGGGGGGGGGGGAGACCTACACCCCACAGGTACAGGGGGGGGGGGGGGAGACCTACACCCCACAGGTACAGGGGGGGGGGGGGGAGACCTACACCCCACAGGTACAGGGGGGGGGGGGGGGGAGACCTACACCCCACAGGTACAGGGGGGGGGGGGGGGAGACCTACACCCCACAGGTACAGGGGGGGGGGGGGGGGGGGGGGGAGTGAGAGAGACACTGAGACCCCCACAGGTACAGACCTACACCCCACAGGTACAGGGGGTGGGGGGGGGGAGACCTACACCCCACAGGTACAGGGGGTGGGGGGGGGGGGAGACCTACACCCCACAGGTACAGGGGGTGGGGAGGGGGGAGACCTACACCCCACAGGTACAGGGGGTGGGGGGGGGGGGAGACCTACACCCCACAGGTACAGGGGGGGGGGGGGGGGGGAGACCTACACCCCACAGGTACAGGGTGGGGGGAGACACTGAGACCCCCACACCCCACAGCTACACACTGCGGGGGGAGTGGGGGTGGGGGGGGTTTACTGGTTTTGATGCAGTGTTTTTCACGTCTTCTTGACGTCTCAAAGCGCTTCACAGAATATACTGTAAAGTGAACTGACTGTATATTTGTGGGCGAACGCGGCAGCCAATTGCGACACGGCAGCCGTGGATTGAAATGACCAAATTTTATTATTGTACTTTCCCCCCATCACAATCATAACTCCAGACACCCCTTGCCTCTCTGGTGTTTTGTTTTGTTGTATCACCACTAAACACCTCTTCTCCCCAGTTTTGTTTAAACCCATCCCCTTCTGTTTCTCCCCCTGAACCTCTCCCTCCAAACAAGCCCCAGTTCTGACGAAGGGTTGTAGACCCGAAACGTTGACTCCTTTTTCCTTTCTCCATGGATGCTGCCTGACCTGCTGAATTTCCCTGGGAACTTCTGGTTTTGTTTCAGATTCCCAGCATCTGTAGTATTTTGTGGTTTTGTTTAACTTTATTATTGTGTTTGTTTCTTTTTGGAGCAGTGTCCCACACACAGTTGTGGATTGAAATGATCAATTTTATTATTGTGGGTTTTTTTGGAGGGATGATATGAAAAAACAGTTCTCCCCCTTCCCCCCCCAGCCCCCAATTAAATAATATTGTTCATTCACTTCATAGCTGTTTGTGGGGACATTGTTTGCAAGTGGCTAGTTGTATTTGACTGTAAAATACCCTACAGCAGTGGCTTCCAAACTTTAAATAGTGGAGCCCAGCAAAGTTTTCGTTGCGCCCCCCGAAAACACGATCGGCTCCACGCACTCGAGACTCTAAGACCAACGGTACGCGCCCCACAAGGGAGGCGCACCCCACAGTTTGGAAACCACTGCCCGACAGTAATATATCCTTTCGTAGATTGATAAAAATCCATTTAAGAACATTGAAAAAAACAAGAGCACAAGCAGGCCATTCAGCCCATCAAGTTTAGGTATTATCAGACCTTTATCCCAATGCCTCGACCTTTACGTCTACCCCTGTTGCCCTCTACTACCCAAGTCTCAATCTATTTCTCTTTCAAAGTACAGTGTATGTTGAACTTGGCCTCCGTAGTATCTTGGCGAAACCTTGGACAAGTTTCCTAACTCCACACGCATTCCCGATAATAATCCCTCAAGAATAAATAAAGTAATCAATTGGTCATTTCAATCCACAACTGTTTGTGGGGTACTGCTGTGCGCAGTTGGCTGCTGCGTTTCACCCATATATACAGTCAATTCATTTTACTGTATATTCTATGAAGTGCTTTGAGACGTCTTCAAAAATGGACTTGAAAAGCGCTGAATCAAATGCAAGGATTATGATTCCTACACTGTGGGCATTACAGTTTCGAGTAAATGCTGTAAACTGCTTTGAGATGTCCTCCTGATACAATACGATGATTTCTTAAGGTATTATTCATTTTTTCTAAATTATTTGTGAAGGGTTTGAAACCTCTGGTTTTCTCTGAACCACCAACTATGATATTTGCGACCCCAACTCATGTGGTGTCCGAGGGCAGACCGGGGCTGCAGTATCTGCGACAGAACAAGGTGGCTGATCTACAAAGGATTTTTCAGGTACAAAAATGTGTTTGCTTATGAGGCCCAACGTGGAGTTCTGTCGCTCAGTGGTTAGAGCAATTTTCTTGCTAGTGAGAGACATCAACTCCTGGATGAGAGCTAACTTTCTATAGTTGAATGTCAATGAGGCTGTCCTGATTGGTTCCCGCTAGCACCTTCACACATCAGGCAGTATCAACATTGCATTTGATATAGCGCTTTTCACATCTTCTAGACGTCTCAAAGCGCTTCACAGACTATACTGTAAAGTGAATTGACTATATATTTGTGGACGAAATACAGCATTTTATTGCACATAACAGTATCCTACAAACGGTTAGGGATTGAACTGACCAATTATTATTGGATCAGGCGTGTAGAGAAAGAAAACTTGCCCAGGTTTCGCCCTGACCTGCCTGGATTCGAGACAGGTGGGTCTTACAGTTAAGGTGGGTGCTCTAACCACTGAGCTACAGGACTCCAAGACTTTACTTCATTCAAAGATTTTACAGTCATTTTTTTTGCTGTTGTTGCAGAAATCGGATGGTTTACCTGTGCATCTGAAACGTGGTGTCCCCGATCGACTGCTCTACAGGACCACAATGGCATTGACTGTTGGGGGGACCATCTACTGCTTGGTGGCACTCTTCCTGGCAGCTCAGCCCAAGAACAAGTAAAAGATTCTGCTGTGACTAATGCTGAGGCCTCTAAAATCCTGAACACAATGACCCTTTGTACCAAGTAACAGACATTTATTGGTTTCTTCCTACTATGGGTGCACTTTAATATCTGTTCATGATCAGAATCGTTAGTTGGGGTATTGGGAACATTTTAAGAGCCAAGTAGCCACACTCACAGCACTGAAATTTGGTTAATGACGTATTAATTGTTTAATAACTGTTCCAGAATTTTTTTTTAAAGATAAAAAGCCTATCAAGTAATTGGGGTATTGAGCATTGGAGGTGACCTGTGGATTTTCTTTTAATCTGCACAGAATTTGCTCACTGGGATTGTTCAGTTTGCACTTCTGTGACTGAGTACCCATTAATTTTTTTTTTTTGAGATTGCTGTATATATGTTTAATTTTAATAGCAATTGAATGTGAATGAATTGAAAGAAAGGCTCTGTAATAACAGTCTATTTCCAAGCAACACACTGTTTCATTTGGGTGGAACCCATTAAAAAATAAAGGATTTAAATTATCTTTCACTATGTAACTTGCACTTGCTCTGTTATGTTAATTGCCAGTATGGCAACAAAGAGTTGCACTTTTAAGACCACGTGATATCTAAATGTTCTGACTCCTGTCTATTAAATGGTATAAAAGGATCAATGAATGATACAATACTTTGGATCAGTTTTGAAAAAACAATTCATCAATAAAACTCTTGACTGAAATTTTTTATTTTCATTTACAAAAGAAACAGACAATATACAAATGCTTTGTTTAATAATAAACCTTGCATTTGATATAGCGCTTTTCACATCTTCTAGACGTCTCAAAGCGCTTCACAGAATATGAAGTGAATTGACTGTATATTTGTGGGTGAAACGCGGCAGCCAAATGCAAACAACAGTGTCCCGATAAACGATTGTGGATTGAAATGATCAATTTATTATAGGTTATTGTATTGATGGATTATTATTAGGCGTGTGGAGTAAGGAAACTTGACCAAGGTTTTGCCCTGAGCTGACTGGATTCGAACACAGGTCTCACACTTGTAAGGCGAGTGCTCTAACCACTGAGCCACAGGACTCCCGTTTATTCTATATGGAATTAGCAGACTGATGAGCCTGTACCTTACCAAATTTATCTGAGTTCAGCTAAATTTAACTTAGGTGCATATAATTGAGTTCAAAATAATTCTTCCAGAAAACAATATTCTAAGGTGTGTAGGTCCCTACCAGTGTAATGTTGGAACCAGTATTTCTTCAAGTTGTCTTTGCAAGGATAACATTGCAACACGCCATTATGCCAAATGCAAGCAGGCCAGAAGCTCAAATGCCTCGGCATGAATATATATAAAATAATAATAATAATCCTTGCATTTGATATAGCGTTTTTCACGTCTCTTAAACATCTCAAAGCACTTCACAGAATATTCTGTAAAGTGAATTGTGGGCGAAATGCAGCCTGTTGTGCACAGCAGTGTCCCCACAAACATTCATGGATTGAAATGACCAATTTATTATTATTTTTTGAGGGATTATTATGAAGCGTGTGGAGTAAGGAAACTTGCCCAAGGTTTCACCCTGCCAGGAATCGAACCCAGGTCTCTCGCTTGTAAGATATGGCTTGCAACTCCTTCAAATTCCTGTAATTATATCTGATAATCCAATGTGGGTAAAAGAGCAGGATGTATGAACAGTTATGCCCGGAATTGGCCGCTTCAAAAATTACGACCCAGTTAAAACATCCCCTTTTCACCTGTAAATTGCTAAGGGCAGACTGCCAGTACCGTTTTTCTGCATTCATCACATTTTCATGATGTTAGAACAAGTGTGTGAAAGAGATGTTGTATGAGAGAGAGCACTTTATTATATAAATCATGTCCATATTATCCACATCAATGAGCCCAACTTCCATCCCTTCATATTCACTTTGTGGGTTGTCATATACACAAGACTTCCTTTGTACATGGCGAGCAATACAATCTGGTTTTACAGAGTAGTCGCTATGGAAACCAGTGAGGTCTCCACTACCCCACTGTACATTGTCTGAAATGTAATGATTCTAGAGAGAAACAGGGTACAGAGTAAACACACTCATTGAAATATCACTCTTAACTACAAAAATGTTTTGTCTGAACTCACAATGTCAATTTGGGAAGCTGAGGCCCCTGATATTATCTTGTTTAGCTCTCAAGAAAGAAGTGAACTGGAGGATAGAGAAAAATAAATATAAACATTTTAGTGGGAAAAAGTTCCAACGCGTGTTCACCAGATGCGCCGGAAAGTGTGCTGCCACAAAACCCGGGAATCACGACAGTAAAAGCCTGTTTATCCGGCACTCGATCAACCGTAACTTCCGTATAACCAGCACATTAAAAAAAAAGTCCGCATTCGATTAACCGGAATTTATCCAGAAAAATGCATTTAAAAAAATATATATTTTCGGACGAATATCCGGCATGCGCTTTAACTGGCACTGGCCAGGTCCTGAGGGTGCTGAATAAACAGGCCTTTACTGTATTTAGTTCTTCCAGTAGATTTTACAACTATCGTGGAATTTTGAATTGGGCTGTGATTGTTCTGAGAACAGAGTTGAGGAAACATTTCTTCACTCAGAGGGTAGTGAATTTATGGAATTCACTACCCCAGAAAGCTGTAGATGCTCAGTACTTGAACATTTTCAAGGCTGAGACTGATAGATTTGTTTTTTAAATAGAGGGATTAGGGGATATGGGGACAGGGCAGGTAATTAGAGTTAGGTCAGAAGATCAGCCTTGATCTTATCAAATGGCGGGACAGGCTCGAGGGGCCGAATGGCCCACTCCTGCTCTTAATTCTTATGTTCTTATAGGTACCTGGGTCTTTCTGACAGCAATATTCTTATATAATGTATCCTTACAGTCTTCAACTTGATGTTCAGCTCAGGTAGACCTTCACTGTAACGTACTTTAAATGTTTGAACAAGATTCTCAGTTAAAGTTACCTTCAAAGTATTCCTCTGAAGTTTTGAAGGAAAATTAACCACTAAGTATGCAGTGTTGGAAGAAAATGGTAGCATAGAGGTTTGGAGGAGATGTCTTTGAGATGTCTAGAAGACGTGAAAAGCGCTATATCAAATGCAAGGAATATTATTATATTAATAATACAATAGTCAGTGATGGAGGATGTACTTACCAGCACCCGCTTCTACACATGATCTGCAGTAAAGTGTAATGGCTATTTTAATTATTTTCTACCTTAGTACAGACTTGATTGTGTAAAATGCCTGCCTGAATGGCATTCACTGTTAGATTTGTACAGATGAGATTTTTAGATTGGGAATATTGACACAAAGTCATGATCTACACACTTTCATTAGATGCACAGTACCTAGATGTACATCCATAAGAGCTGTTATTTGTCGGTTACCACAATTTGTCAATGCTTTTAGAGGTGGGGAGGGATGGGAGCAGTTTTATTCCATAAATTCTGAATTTGCTTCTATTTTTTTCTTGAGGGAATCAATCCTATTCCTTTATCAGTCACTATGGCATGCAATCTACTCCCGGCTCCCAGGCGGTGTGACTTTGCGTTGACTGGATGGAGATATACAAGGAATCCCCTTCGCCCTGATTTCCCTCTTTATGAAGGCAGTCGACCCATTTTCACTCTAGGTGTGCCTAATGAAGCATGGCTGAGATCAAAATTCAACAGTATCCTGCATCCAATACCCTGTTGCTCTTTTATATTCATTTCCTTTGTCCTCTGTTCTCTCAGAAATTTCGTCTTAATTTTCTGCCGTTGGTAGAAACACCAAGATTCAAACCTGGTTTGTTTTTCTAGTCTATAGTCTTAGATCTACATCTGGCAGGAACTGCATTTTTTTCTACTAGGCCATCGGAGAGACACAGTGTGTTTGCCTTGAATTTTTTTTTGCTTATCAAGGTGCTTCAATTTTCAACAACAACAACAAATTACATTTGTATAAAGTATTTCACATCAGGAGGATGTCCCAAGGCGCTGGATAGTCAGGGATCCGCATGTTATACCATGTTATGTATCATGTTATACAGAGTCCTGTAGCTCAGTGGTTAGAGCATTCACCTTACAAATGTGAGACCTGTGTTTCGAATCCAGGCAGGTCAGGGTGAAACCGTGGGCAAGTTTCCTTACTCCACACACCTAATAATCCGTCCCCCCAAAAATCGAATAACTTGGTCATTTAATTCCACGACTGTTTGTGGGACACTGTTGTGCGCAGTTCACTGCCATGTTTCGTCCACAGACATCTAATCAATTCACTTTACAATATATTCTGTGAAACCTTTGAGATATCTAGAAGACATGAAAGTGCTATATCAAAATGCAAAGATTATTATTTATTATAAAGACATAACAATAATGACAAAATTACATTGGCAGGATTTCCCAAGGCTGGACAATCAGTGTTTTGGACCCAAGCTGGGTGGGAGGGAGGGTGGGGGGGTTCGCGATCGGGGAGGGTGGAGAGCAGGGGATATTGGAGGGTGACTGAAGGCACAGTTGACATGGAGGGTCTTGAGATGGTCTTGAAGGAAGCGGGCAAGGCAGAGGGAGTGTGGGATGGAGTTTCAGAGGGTTGGGGGTAGAATTGCAGAAGGCTCGCCCACCAATAGTGGGGAGGTCAAGGCGGGAGGAACGTGGAGCAGGCCGGAGCCGGCTGAAAGGAGCGAGCGGGCAGGTTGGTAGAGGGTTAGAATGTTGCAGAGGTAGCCTGGGGCAAGGCCATAAAGGTCTTTGAAGATGAGGACCAGGATTTTGAACTGTATCCTCTGATGGGAAGCCATGGAGTCAGGCGAGGATGGGGGTGATAGGCTCATAGAGCCTGGTGCGGGAGAGGACACGGGCCGCAGAGTTCTGGATGATCTACAACCTGTGGAGGAGGAGTTAGGAGGCCGACAATCCAAGAGTTTGTAATGGAAAGATATTTTGGTGATATTACACCACTTCCAAAATCATCAGCTGGACAAGTCAGGCAGGTGGTAATGCAGGCATTCCTGAAACTCGTGCTTTGTGACTTGCAATTGTAGAATCACACTAAATTGCTTTTGCAATATCCTGCAGTTTACAATTCAGTTATTTTATTCCCTGTGATAAATGTCATGTTTTTCCTCGTGCCCTCAAGACAGAAGCCCTTTTACTGCCATCCCAGTGCTGCATCTGGCAGCTCAGCCGAGCCAGCCAGCGCTGTCAAAGCTCGCTCGACCGAAGCAAGCGTGTGCCAGAGAATGAGCTGAGGGATTCAGACATCTAATCTTCTAATTGGCCATCAGCTACTTGAGCGCTTGACTTGCTGGGCCACCCTTCAGCCTGCGTTTCAAATCGGAAATAGCATTTTAATTCAAACAAGTCTGGGTTGTATCAGTGCGGAGGAGATCAGACTCGCAGTCAAACGTTCCACCGCCTGGTGGTCTTTACCAAACAAAGGCACAGCCGAGAAATTAATATTATGTGAGGTTAACCATTGTTAACCCTTTTGAACGCATTCGGGAAAAAGAACACCCTTTTCGATGGTGGCGGGACATGAAGAGAGAGACTCGCAGAAACAGTTGGATGTTAATTTTGTTGAGTTTTTAAGCAAGAGTTTTGAAGATGAAAGGCTCAAACTTTCAAAGGTAAGTTTAATGCCTTTCATAAAGATCAGGACTAAATGTCACACCGATCGACGCATCAGATAGGCTTAAACCCCTGAGGAATAGGGTATAAATCTTTCATCAAAGAGGCATATCTAAAGGTTATTTTTTTTATCCCATTGCATTAGAAGTATATGCTGGCTGGTGCATTATCTTCCTTGAGCTCTAATTTATAGAAAGGGAAGTTCATTATAGAAGATACCAGGAGGCAAGGGATATGACCTAGTTGTAATTACAAAGCCATGAGCCATAAAGGGCAAAAGGAATTCAAGATGAAAGCCACAGCCAGAGACCCAGACTCAATATTTGCCTTGCACAGTCATAGGCACACAAAGCCTGCAGTTTCACTATTACACCAATTTGTCTTCAGCTCCTTGGGCCGTCCATCCTCCCGATGTGAAAGGCGCTCTACAAATTCAAATTTTGTTGTTGTTGCTGCTATTGTCTTGAAATCGAAGATTGTGCTGAAATGTGGGGAAAGTCTGGGATTCGGCTTTACAATCCAAAATGTACATTTATAAAGCGCCTTTCATATAGGGAGGACGGCCCATACCAAACTCCGCTCCCCGATTACCCCAGTCCTTGCCAGACTGCACTGGCTCCCTGTCCCAGAGAGGATCAATTTTAAGATCCTCATGTTTCTATTTAAATCCCTGCACTCCTATGTACCCACCTATCTCTCTGAACTCCTCTCTCCTCACAACAGTACCCGTTGCCTTCGCTCCACCGGCACCATGTCTGGCCTCCTCCTGGTTCCTGAATCCTCTGCTCCACCATTGGTGGCCTGCCTTCAGCCACTACGTCCCGAGGCTCTGGAACTCCCTTCTTCACTCTCTTCGCCTCGGCTCCTCCTATCTATTTTCAGATCTCAGCTAAAGACTTTTCTTTTCAACCGTGCTAGGACCTGAGTGGGGTGAGTGGGGGGGGTGGGAAAGGGTCTGGATCAGGGAGGGTGGAGTCCAGAGGGCAGAAAATGTAGGAGAGTGACTGAAGGCACGGTCGAAGAGGAGGGCCTTGAGGCCTCCGTGAAGGTGGCAAGAGGGAATGGACAAACAGCAGGCCGGAGCCAGCTGAGCGGAGGCAGTGGATGGTGGAGCAGTGGGTAAGGCAGGTTAAGCAGCCATTCAGCTTTCACTAAGCTTTCTTTTTATGGAGTTGTGTAGCTCAGTGGTTAGAGCACTCGCCTTGCAATAGAGAGAGCTGGGTTCAATTCCAGGTAGGGCAAAACCTTGGGCAAGTTTCCTTACTCCGCCCAATTGATAATAATCCCTCAAAAACCCCCAATAATAAATTGATCATTTCAACTTAGTCCACGACTGTTTGAGGAACATTGCTGTTCGCAATTAGCTGCCACATATTGCCCACAAATATACAGTCAATTCACTTTGCAGTGTATTCTGTGAAGCGCTTTGAGACGTCTAGAAGATATGAAAAGACATCAAATGCAAGGATTATTACTATCACATTTCCATCTTTACATCTCCCTATCCACGTTCCACCAACAAAAGCTGCTGCAAATTGACAAGAATGAGGAAATCCACCTGATTTTACCTGCCCTAACCTGGCGAAGGCCTGGACCAATTTGGACATCCCACATGTTCTGGCTAATGTCAGTGAATTCAGCCTTGGACAGGGATTTAAAACAGTGAGCTGGCTCCTAGTCTGTAAACCACTCACGAGGCTGCTCTTCAATTTGTGTTTCTTCTTTAAGCACTGCAGCCTCCAACATTAGAATGGGAATAAAATTATATCACAGTTCGCGCATTGTTGTTCGAAAATTAGGCGACAATCAGACAGGATAGCATGAGGTGGAATGTTGGGCCTCTGACAGGTTGAGATGTAATAATAATCATAATAATAATCTTTGCATTTTGATACAGCTCTTTTTCATATCTTCTAGACGGCTCAAAGCGCTTCATAGAATGTACTGTAAAGTGAATTGATTATATTTGTGGGCGAAACGTAGCAGCCAATTGCACAGCAGTGTCCCACGAACATTCGTGGATTGAAATGACCAATTTTATGATTGTATTTTTTTTGAGGATTATTGTGCGTGTGGAATAAGGAAACTTGCCCAAGGTTTTGCCCTGATCTGCCTGAATTCGAATACGGGTCTCACACTTGTAAGGCGAGTACTCTAACCAGTGAGCTTCAGGACTTGTAGGCTTTGTACTATCCCGCACCCGCCTCCGCGACCATATAACCCCCACCCTCGCCCATCTCCACTGGCTCCCCATCCTCCAGAGGATCGAGTTCAAGATCCTCATCCTCACCTTCAAGGCCTTACATGGCCTTGCCCCGCCCTATTTAACCAATTTACTCTCCCCCTACAAGCCCACCCGGACCCTCCGTTCAGCAGGACTTGGCCTGCTCCAAGCCCCCCGCCCGAACCGCCCCACCATCGGAGGCCGGGCTTTCAGTTTTTCTGCTCCGATCCTATGGAATTCCATCCCCCAATCCCTCCGTCTCGTTTCTTCCCTTTCCTCTTTCAAGGCCGGTTTGAAGACTTTCCTCTTCGACCGTGCCTTTTGTTCCACCCCGAATTCTTCGACCTCCCCTACTTGTTTCACCCATTCCCGAACACCCCCCTCCCAGCTCGGGTCACACGCCTCCTGTATAATCTGCGAAGCGCTTTGAGACATCTAGAAGATGTGAAAAGCGTTATATCAAATGCAAGGATTACTATTATTATTACACTGTTCTTTAAGGTTTTACTTTTTGTGTAAGAATACAGACAAAACAAGGTGTTGTGATACCTTGTTTCATACAGTATATTGATATTGATTAATATTGGTCCAATTGAGTCTTTACACACAAGCAAACCACATGCAATAATACTAAATACTAGTCATTCAAATGGTAATCTTGCGGCAACACCTTACTACAAAAATACATGAGAGGGTTTGGTCAAATAATATTTTACAGCATTGAAAAAGGTCACTGAATTTGTGCTGGTGCTCACTCTCCCACTGGAACTATTCACTCTAAATCTGTTATCTTGCTCTCTTTGCTTTTCATCAATAAAACTGGCATAAGTCTGATCTACATAAATATGTAACTCAGTTTGTGTAAGTCAAAAGTATATTAAATGTATGATTCCAACTGATACAAATGTCATTTTGCTGTTGTTGACACGACTTATGTGAGGTTTACTGAATTTTGTTTCCTCAGTTTTCTGATATAATTGTTGTATTTTTATCCAATTCTCTTTTAAATGGTGTTATCGATGATTCAACAAAAACAACTCGGATTTATATAGGGCTTTCCACGCCAGACGGCGTCCTAGAATGATTAAATTCATGCTGCAACAGCTATTGTGGTAAAGTACACATAGAAAAAAAAATAGAAACAAAGGTATTTTGAATACCATCTTTTAGTGTAGACCTAATCCAGATTGAATATACAGTACCCTACTTTAAGTACAACTCTGTTTTTTTTTAATTCTATAGTGTTACTTTGTGGCTTACAAACAAATTGGAGCCCTGAAATGTTTCACAGTCTTATTAAGAATGGGGAACTTAGTCTTAAAATTCAGGATTGTGCATAATTGTTTTGAAAACACTTCAATTTACTGGTCTGTTTTTGCACGGTTCTTATAAAGATCATGAGGAATTTCAGACCTCAGGTGCCAGTAGCTACTGCATTATGATTGACTTGCTCATATTGTCAAATTACCAAGCCAAGAGCAGCATGAGGAGCCAAATTTAATTAAAACAGCGCTGTTTTCTAACAACGCTGCCTGCCAATTACAGGTCAGTTTCATAAATTATACAGTAACCACATCAGTGCGATCCTTTGAACCAGGACTGATTCTAAGTGGGTTTCTGGACTAAAATATAACTCATCCAGAGCTGGCTGATGCCTTTGTTCTATTAACCCTCTACTATACTTCCCTGCATCAAGGTTATATGATGACCTTTAAAATAGTTAATACCTTTAAAATCAACTTTAAAATAGTTTCAAAACGAAGCAGACGGGAGCTGAGGAGAAATTGTTTCACTCAGCAGGTTGTTCGAATCTGGAATGCATTGCCTGAAAAGGTGGTGGAGGCCGATTCGATAACAACTTTTAAAAGAGAATTAGATCTTTATTTAGGGAGAACAGGTCTGTTAGGTTATGGGGAGAGAGCTGGGCAGTGGGATTGAGTTGTTCTTATCAAAGAGCCGGCATAGATTAGGTGGGCCGTAAAATTCTATGATTCTATGATATGAGTTTAGAATCATTTGTGTTAAATGACATAGAAACATGTACATTTACAGTACAAAAAAAGGGGGATTTCAGTCTATCGTTTCTGTACAGAGTTGTGCTATCTTCTGTATTTGTGTTTTGAATAGTGAGGCAAAGCTATTGCAGTACAGAGGAGGATTAGAGGATTAATCCTTCATATGCATATCCTTCATATGTGGAGTCCTGCAGCTCAGTGGTTAGAGCACTCGCCTTACAAGCGTGAGACCTGTGTTCGAATCCAGGCAGATCAGGGCAAAACCTTGGGCAAGTTTCCTTACTGCACACGGCTAATAATAATCCTTAAAAAAAAACACACAATAATAAAATTGGTCATTTCAATCCACGACTGTTTGTGGAACACTGCTGTGTGCAATTGGCTGCCGCCAATTGGATGAAATAAGCAAGTGAAGGGTTCATGCATTTCCTGAATTGCGGGTCAGGCTATTTCTATTAAATGCCCGACCGTACATCCATTTGTCTGTGGAGCTAGCTGCTATATACAATCCAATCGTTACCTTATCAAGTTTAGACTTACCATCTGTCACTTGTATTACATGTTAACTTTGTGTACATAGTCCTTTCCAAAAGAAAAAAAATTGACCAAGTTCTGAACTAAAAAAATTATAATTGCCTGTTATTTTAAAATTATAATTGCCTGTTCACAAGGGCAGCTTTAATCCTTCACGCCTATTGCCAGAGTTGTGTGGGTGTGTGTTTAAACTGTAGAAGGGGAGTAGATACTAATACAGTAGTACAGTAAAAGTCCGTTTATCCGGCACCCTCGGGACCTGATCAATGCCGGTTAAAGTGCGTGCCAGATATTCGGCCGAAAACGCAAAAATAATTTTTTTTTAAAATAATAATAATTTCAATGCATTTTTCCGGATAAATTCTGGTTAATCGAATGCAGACTTTTTTTTGCGTGATTCGTGATTCGGAAGTTGCGGTTGATTAAGCGCCGGATAAACAGGCTTTTACTTATTAGGTTGATAGGGCTTAAAGTCCCGGTCTTCTCAGTTGCCTTGACTTATTGTACAGTCTAGAGACATAGTACAGTAGAAGCCCATTTATCCGGTACCTGCAGGACCTGGTTAAAGCGCCTGCCGGATATTCGGGCGGCCGAAATTAAAATTACTCTCTTGCGCTTCTCACCTTTACCGATTGAGGTTTACAGTCCAGCGATTCTTTTTTAAATGGAGCCAAGCGGGCCGGTTATACGGAAGTGCCGGTGCATCAAGTCAGGGATAAACGGGCTTCTACTGTATTGAGTTTGTGTGTGTTCTGGCTACCGCATTTGCCTAGACTACCTGCTGCCAGCAAACTTCTGTAACATTATCGCGCTTATATAGTTGTGAAATTAAAGAATGTTTGATTATTATTATGCAACGCGTCTCCATCACAGCAGCACAACATCCATGTGATCTCATCAGCTTCTCTTAGCATGCATTTCCGCAGCAAGGCAATTGTGCGAGAAAAGTCCTTTGCGGCTGCAAGTTTATTTCAATCGGTAAAAGCTTCCCAAATTACCACTTTAATTCACAAGTCGCCAATGGCGACTAGTGACACATCCCCCTCAAGCAGCCATCACCCACTGATGTGTTGTTTTAAAGGGTTACATTTTCTGTGGAACTTGAGTGGTTCAAACTGGAAAGAATCAGCTAATCACGACACAGAAAATATACCTTGACATTTCGTGGAAACACATTAAATGTTACAGCACGGAAACAGACCATTCACCTCAATTTATCCTCGCCACTGTTTATACTCCTCGTGAATCTCCACCCTCCACCCTCCCCCACCCTCCCACCTCTCCCTTTCTTCCTCATGTTTGCATTAAGTTTCTCCCTAAATAAATCGATTAAGTTTTACAACGTTAAATACCTAGTCTGTAGTGGGTTGGATACCACACTAACATACAATATTTCTAATGTCACCTTGATCCCACAGTGGTGTAAAGTTTGCGACATTGCCTAACATATTCCTTGTGCTAATTAACACAAAGAACTCATTATGAAATGCGGTGAACTGTAGGGACTCTAATCCCATGTCAGGTTAGGATAGATGAACCTGTGACTTCCTTGTCTGTGTGTACCGATACTACTTATTGTAGATCCAGTTCACTGGGAGAAATTCTCTTTTCCTGTGATCATTCACCATGATTTGTCCAAACTAAGTTAGACACATGCAATGTGTAAGTTTGCTGTATAGCTTCCGCAGAAGTTTGGAGACACTGTGAAGCCAGCAGAAACTTGAAATGTAGTTCAGTTCAGCTCAACCTTTCAGTCTCCAGAATTCCCACTATAAACAAAACGTAATGTTTCCTCACTCATTCGTTTTGAGACGACTAAACAAGATGATAACAATAATAATCCTTGCATTTGATATAGTGCTTTTCATGTCTTCTAGAAGTCCCAAAGCGCTTCACAGGATATACTGTCAAGCGAATTGGCTGTATAAACGTGGGCGAAACGCAGCAGTGAATTGAGCGCAGCAGTGTCCCACAAACAGTCGTGGATAGAAATGACAAATTTATTATTAGTGATCAGGCGATACTATTATCCAAACCTGGTTTGCTAAATTCATTGTGCCATGTGACCTATTGTGCACTTTACTTCCATTTATTCTATTTTCTGGAGGAAAGAATTACATCGGACCCTCCCTACCAAAATCGAGCAAAAACGCCATCATGTTCTTCCGATCTTACTTGTCACAAGAGGAGCTTTGACAAAGCAGTGCTCTCCCAGCACTGTATCATCAGCCAGAAATGTGAGCAATGGAGGACTTGAACCTCTCAAGTTTTTGACCGACCCAGAGATAAAGCTCTACCAAATGAGCCACTTGTGTGTTGTACCAGAAACCTGTCAAACCCACGGAACTGTCACCGAGCCTGATTCGACATTTCTCAGAGAGGAGCAGTCAACATAAATGAGAGACAAAAGCGAATAACTGAGAGTAAATTTTGTTCGGTTAACAGCCAGCCAAAATAGGAACATATAGGAACATAGGATGTAAGACAAGAGAATGCATTAATGCAAGCGAGGAAACCACTGAGCTAAAATTAGACAGGAAGCTAGGTCACTTGAAGGAGTTTGCAGACGAGATAAATTAATGTTACTGAATGTAGGTCTCTTCATGGCAGATGTGCCAGAAATGAAACCACTAATATTTTGCAGCAGCGTCCAACATGCTTCAAATATTTGCTTTACTCTCTCCCTCGTAGATCCAGAGGTTGTTGGTTTGAGTCCCACATCGGAACTTGACATCAAAACCTTGGTTGACACACCACTGCAGTAATGAGGGAGTGTTGCGTGGTTGAAGGTCCTCTCCTTTGGGTACGATGTTAAACTTGCTCACTTACTTTAGGTTTCAGCCAGCATCTCCAGTGATGAGGTGTGGAACAGGCAGACATAACCTTAGTTTAAGTGGATATTAAAGGTTCTATGACACCGTTCGTGAAGGCAAGAGAGTTTCTCCCAGTGTGCTGGCCAATATTCTTCCAGATAAATTGGTCGTTCACTTCATGACTGTTTGTGGGATACTGCTGTTTGCAAATAGGCTGCCACATTCGCCTACAAATATATAGTCACTGCACTTGACAGCAATTGCCTGTGTAGCGTTTCAAGATGTTTTCATATTATAGGTTTTATATCAAATGCAGTGATTATTATTATTATTGTTGTTATTATATAATTATCAGCTAAAAATCAAATGCATTTCAATAAAATAAAACTCTAGTTACCAGGAACACTTCACTTTCCAAATCGTAATGACCCTGTTGAGAATCTGTCAAAACAAGTGATAGATGGAAACAGATTAAAACTCAGGCCCACTGACTTCATGTGCTTCAGGCAGACACCAGCAGATTCAGGTAACAGGCATTCTGTGTGAGTATCGAGTGTCAAGCCTTCAGGTGCTCGTGCCTACACTATTTATAGGACTGAAATAGGTTATTTTTCCCCCTGAAAAATCACTAGGTCTGTACTGGTGGGCAATGCGTAAACCATTGAGCGGAGTGGACTCAATTAACAGATGTTACTACTGATCGGACTCATGAATCACAATCTCTACGTCGTTCCTGTAGAAGATTGTACGAATCCCACAGAGGAGGGAAATTTTAAACAACCTCTGTCTATCGTCTCTATTTCTCCTGACCTTTTTCTATCTTCAGAACTGCCAGAGCCTCTCAGCTCTGACTCAGCAATCTTTGATCAAATTACTTCTGCATAGTTCAAAACACCTTCCTGTGTGCTGTGTAAAAAAAAACAGGGGGTGGTTCGGTGGGTAATTAGTATCTGCGATAATTGCAGAAGTATTGCTCTTAGATCTTAATTACTGTATGTTCCGTTGCCCATTCTTTATTAATAATAATAATACTTGCATTTGTTTGTTACATTGCTTTTCACATCTGATCAACATCTCAAAGCGCTTCACAGAATATACTGTGAAGTGAATTGACTGTATATTTGTGGGCAAATCGCAACAGTCAATAGCGCACAGTAGCGTCCCACAAACAGTCATGGATTGAAATGACCAATTTTATTATTGTGGATTTCATATAATAATAATGTTTGTATTTGATATAGGGCCTCATCTGATCTGATTGTCCAATGATGGGGCGGGTGGGTCGGGGGTCATGGAGCAGGCCACAGCCTGCTGAACAGAGAGGGTGCTCCACTTGAATGTGGTGTCGTTGTCAATATGCAATGGGGCTATTGGAGTTGCGATATCAATTGCAAAAATGCACACTGCGATACAGTCATTTCACTTCCACAGTAAATCCTGTGAAGTACTTTGAGGTGTCCTTCCATGGTGAAAGGCGACGTCAAATCATCTGCGAATGCTCACTGTTAAAGTTCACACGTAAGGAATGGCTACATGAGCGTGGGACGTGATATTCAGTTCATCGATCTTAAATAACCTCAGTCAACCCGTTGGGATTTGTTTCTGGCGTCAGAAAGTGCTTAAAGCAACTGAACAAACACTTGGTAACCTACAAGGATGGGGCTAAGTGGTTGAATGACTTGGCACATCGTGATAATAGAATCATAGAATCATAGAATTTGACGGCACAAATGGAGGCCATTCGGCCCATCTAGTCTGTGCCGGCTCTTTAAAAAGAGCAACTCAATCCCACTGCCCTGCTCTCGCCTCGTAACCTAACAGATCTGTTCTCCCTAAATAAAGATCTAATTCTCTTTTAAAAGCTATTATCGAATCGGCCTCCACCACCTTTTCAGGCATTGCATTCCAGATTCGAACAACCCGCTGAGTGAAAAAAATTCTCCTCAGTTCCCCTCTGCTTTGTTTTGAAACTATTTTAAATCTGTGACCACGAGTCACAGATTTGCCCACCAGTGGAAACAGTTTTTCCTTATTCACCCTGTCGAATCCCTTCATGATTTTATAAACCTCTATTAGGTCTCCTCTCAACTTTCTCTGTTCCAAAGAGAATAAACCTAGCCTATCTAGCCTTTCCCCATAACTGAAGTCCCTCAATCCTGGTACCATTCTAGTAAACCTTATTTGCACCCTTTCCAATGCCTTAACGTCATTTCTATAGTGTGGTGACCAGAATTGGACACAGTACTCCAGCTGAGGTCTAACCAAAGTTTTATAGAGGTTAGTCAGCATTTCCTGACTTTTGTACTCTATTTATAAAGCCTAGTATCCCATATGCCTTCTTAATGGCTTTGTCTACCTGTCTACCTGTCCTGCCACCTTGAAAGAGTCACTAACGCAAATCCCCAGGTCTCTGTTCCCTTACACCCCTTAAAATTGTACTATCTAGCCTATATTGCCTCCCCTCATTTCTTCTCCCAAAATGTATCATCTCACACTTCTCTGCATTTAACTTCATCTGCCATGTATCTGCCCACTTTACCATTTTATCCATATCTTCTTGCAGATGGTTACTATCCTCACTATTTACTATTCTCCCTAACTTTGTATCATCTGCAAATTTGGAAACTGTGCTCCCTACACCCAAGACCAGATCATTAATATATATTAAAAAGAGCAGTGGTCCCAATACCGATCCCTGGGGGACGTCATCGCACACTTCCCTCTAGTCTGAAAAACAGCAGCGCACCAGAACTCTCTGCTTTTTCTGTCTCGCAGCCAGTAAAAACAGCAGCGCACCAGAACTCTCTGCTTTTTCTGTCTCGCAGCCAGTTGTGGATCTATGCTGCCATTGTCCCTTTAATGCCGTGGGCCTCTATTTTTCTTATAAGCGTCTCATGCGGCACTTTGTCAAATGCCTTTTGAAAGTCCATGTAAACCACATCAACTGCACTACCCTCGTCCACCCATTCCATTACCTCATCGAAAAATTCTATCAGATTTGTAAGGCAAGATTTGCCTTTAACAAATCCATGCTGGCTATCCTTTACTAGCCCATATCTTTCTAAGTGAAGATCTATCTTGTCCTTGATTATAGACTCTAGAAGTTTTCCCACTACCGACGTTAGACTGACTGGCCTGTAGTTCCCAGGTTTGTCCTTCTGCCCCTTTTTATACAAGGGAGTAATATTAGCAACCTTCCAGTCCTCTGGCACTACCCCTGTGTCCAAGGAAGATTGAAAGATTGTGGCCAGAGTCTCTGCTATTTGCTCCGTACTTCCTTTTGTAACCTAGGATGCATCCCATCCAGACCGGGTGACTTATCTACCTTGAGTGCTGTTAACCTTTTTAGTACTTCCTCTTTGTTTATATTAATCCGAACCATTTCTTCTACCCTCTCCTCCAATACTATAGCATTGGCTGCATCCTCTTCTCTTGTGAAGACAGAGGCAAAAGTATTCATTCAGTACATCAGCCATGCCCTCTGCCTCCACAATAAGATTTCCTCCTTGGCCCCTAGTTAGCCCCATCCAACCCTTGACCAATCTTTTACTCTTAATATGTTTGTAAAATACCTTAGCGTTCCCTTGAATGTTACCTGCTAATTGTTTCTCATGCAGTCTTTTTGCCCCTCTAATTTCCTTTTTCAGTTCTCTCCTGCACTTCCTATATTCTGCTTGGTTGACCTCTGTATCTTGGGCCTGACACTTGTCACAAGCCTCCTTTTTTTGTTTTATTTTAACCCAAATTACCCTAGTCATCCAGGGAGGTTTGGATGCCCTACATTTTATCTTTGTTGGAATGTTTTTGACCTGTGCCAGAACTATCTCTTCCTTGAAGACTGCCCATTGCTCGTTAGCTGTTTTACCTGCCAATCATTCTTTCCAGTCCACCTCGTCTAGGTCCCGTTTTATCTCACTGAAATTAGCCTTCTTCCAGTTAATTGTCTTCACCTTTGAGTGTTCCTTATCCCTTTCCATAATTACTCTGAATCTAATGATATTGTGATGTGTCCTCTTAAACTAACTGAGCAGGTAACATTGAAACACAACTGGAGGGAATAACATCATGTTGATTCACCCTGCCTTGTGTGACACCTGGTGGGACAGTTCATTGTGAAGGCAGAAAGATTGTTTTACAAAGTGTGGATTTTTGTTCAGGGAGTGCTAATGAGGCATTTATGTACAAGAAGACTGACTCTTAAATCAATGGTTCCTGTAAGAGTTGCTGAGAATGAAAATTTAGCTCACAACCTTATTTCTGCATTACCCTATGGTTCTGCATTTAACCAAAATAATTTCTCATCCTGCAGATTAATAATAATAATAATTCCTGCATTTGATATAACGCTTTTCACGTCTTCTAGACGTCTCAAAGCGTTTCACATAATATACTGTAACGTGAACTGACTGTATATTCGTGGGCGAAACACGGCAGCAAATTGCACACAGCAATGTCCCACAAACAGTCGTGGATTGAAATGACAATTTATTATAGTTTTTATTTTTGAGGAATTATTATCAGGTGTGTGGAGTAAGGAAACTTGCCCAAGGTCTCCTCCTGCCTGGAATTTTATCTGATATCAAGACATTGACATTTTTGTACTGTAGACAATACCAATAATTCTTGCGTTTGCTGTATCACCTATAATGTCACAAAACACTTCATAGAGCACTGTATGAAGTGTAGTGGCTATATATTTGTTGGCAAACACAGCACCCAATTTGCGCACAAAGTAAAGTCACACAAACAGCTGTAAAGTGAATAAACATTTTTTTCTGGAGGATCCTTGGCCAGGACACAAGGAAAAACTGCTGAAGAAGGGGGACTTTGCACTGAATGAGTTACAGGCATGAGACCTGTGTTCGAATCCAGGCGAAACCTTGGGCAAGTTTCCTTACTCCACACGCTTAATAATAATCCGTCTAAAAAAAAAACCAATAATAAAAGTTTGTCATTTTCAATCCATGACTGTTTGTGGGGCACTGCTGTGCGCAATTGGCTGTCGCGTTTCACCCCACAAATATACAGTCAATTCACTTTACATTATTATTACTTTTATGTGTAGTGAATATGACCACACAAATAAACAAAAGCAGGTCATCTCCAGCAAGGTCCCACAAACACAGCAAAAAGATGACCAATTAATCTGATATTTGGGAAAGTTTTCATGAGGGAAGAATAATGGCAATAAACCTCCATCTACTCTGGGCCTTATGTCTTGCTTGTTTTTGGTTCCCACACTGACCGCAGACCAGCAAAATTTACATTAACCCCAGAAAGGCATACACCAATGGCAAGGAGAGAAGGTTAGGGATTGGACAAAAATAATTCGTGCTATATTTTATCAATATGATGAGACTATTAAATACTAGTTATTTTTAATCAAATCTGACCAACATTTTAAGAATAGCCGCTTCGAGGGGTTTGGATAATCCAGGCAGGTCAGGGCGAAACCTTGGACAACATTCCTTACTCCACATGCCTAATAAAAATCCCTCAAAACAAATAATAATGGTCATTTCAATCCATGACTGTTTGTGGGACAATGCTGTGTGCAATTGGCTACTGTGTTTTGCCCACAAAATATACAGTCAATTCATTTCACAGTATTTTCTGTGAAGCGCTTTGAGACGTGTAGAATAGTTGAAAAGTGCTGTATCAAATGCAAGGATTATTATTATTACATTGAATCTTTTTTTGGTGAAGATGCATCTTTCACATTGAAAAGGACAAAACACATCTTCTGGGCTGATTTTAAGTCCTTCCCCTCCTTGTTGAGGAGACAGGGCTTATTCAGGTCAAGAAACAGTTGAGGAAATATTGAGGAACGCTGGCAATTCTCTGCAAAACAGGTCTGTCAAAATGTTAATTAATTCACTTCATGATATAAATTCAAGGGCGGCTATTTTGTCAGTGTGTGTATGTGTGGGAGAGAGAGAGAGAAAGAAAGAGACACATACAGACATTCAGAGCTTGTATCTCTATAATACATACATATATAATATATAATAATCATATATTATATATATGTATTGTATATGAATTAATCTGTTTGCCCACCCTATGTAAATGAAGCTTGTTCTTTCAATGTATAAGAAGTAAATATTTAACATGGTACAATATTAAAAGAGATGACTGATATCAAATTGGATATCAAATTATGATTCTGTGAACTCCAGCGCCATGAATGGTTCAATATGCTAGATACTTACCACCGCCCTAGCTGTTCATCCAGTAATTAACTCCCTCGAGACCTGATAACCAGCTGGGTATTTGAATCTCCAGACAGGCGCAAAGCTGATTTTGCAGCTCCTCTTATTATCAATGTGGATTACCACACCATATAGAAGTCACAATTGCAGTTGCTTTCTACCCTGTTCAGTGAATTCAGTTTCTCCTTATACTAACACTGACCTAAGCCATTCGAATCAGTGGGTAGGTCAAAAATATTTGCATATAAATACAAAAAAGTCTGCTTTCAAATGTCGGAAACAAATAAAGAATCAAAAATCTGATTTTCTTAGACCCTTGATTTTGCTCCTCCCCTGAAATAAGATACTTGTCAGTAACTTCTGAATCCATTAGCAGCAGCTTGAATTTATAGGTCAGATTGAGTACCCATCCAGCTCTGTGGAATGCTATGAGATATCCTCTCAACTTGCACGTCGCAATATGAATGTTAAAGCATTGTTACTGTATGATATTGCAAGTCTTTAAAATTCCTTCTGTATCTCCTAGATGTAAATGTAAAATGTATAAAGCCCCTTTCAGTGCCTTGGGACATCTTTCCGATGTAAAAGACACTTTACAATTCTGCTTTACAGAGATGGTAATATTAATAATAATCCTTGCATTTGATAGAGCATTTCATGTCTTCTAGACGTCTCAAAGAGCTTCACAGAATATACTGTAAAGTTAATTGACTGTATATTTGTGGGCAAAATGCGACAGCCAATTGCACAGCAGTGTCCCCACAAACAGTCGTGGATTAAAATGACCAATTTATGATTGCATTTTTTCTTGAGAGATTATTATCAGGCGTGTGGAATAAGGAAACTTGTCCAAGGTTTTGACCTGCCCTGCCAGGAATCAAACCAAGGACTCTAGCTTGTGAGGCGAGTGCTCTAACTATTGAGATGTGAAAAGCGCTATATCAAATGCAAGGATTATTATTTTTATTATTTTCCATTCTGGTACAAAGACAACCTTTACTTCCGGAGGTAGTTTTTTTTGTGTGTGGATGGGCCTTCACTCCATATCTATGGTTTTACAGAAAGGATCATTTAAGCTTTTGAATATCAAATACAAAACGCAATTAATTTCAGCTAAAGCGTTAGATTCCCTCTCCACATGAAAGGTGTTCTACAAATGTAAATTTGTATTGTTGTATTGTAACTAGTGACCAAATCATACTTCACTCTGTCCTAGACTAAAACGTGAGACACGTAACACGGGTATCTTTGAAACAATTTGAAAGGTTCTATTTTCGTGGCCTCAGCACAGCATTTTCTCGAGAACGTTTACAACAGCCCGATGGTGTGATCCGCGAGGAAAGAAAATGTTGGCTCTGTTGTGATAATTATACTTGCTTTTATACTCACACCTCGGATGAACTTTGACAACGCTATCCTTCAATTGGCAAATTTGTTTGCATTGCCTTTTCGAAGTTCTCCAACAGAATAGGACAGATTATACCATATTACCATTATTGTGTGACTCAATTAACCTACATTTCAAATCAGAGTGGAATACCCAATTTCCATTGCAGCAGAGAACCTTTGTGTTTTCACATTATACCATTTTGGGAACTAAAATCGCTGAAGAGGTCTTAACAAGCACTTGTACTCATTATCCTCCAAGCTTCCATTGCATCAAAAGTTTGTCCAGTGCTTTATACAAAAATCCACAAAGAACTATTAAATACTTCAGTGAACAATGTGTACAAATTAGCTAATGTACACACACCAGTGAGAGCTGGGAGTCATAAAACTAGAAATCAATTTTAACTCCCAACTTCAGAGCAGTTTTCTCAAGCGACACTAGGCTGCCATTTTCTACATTACTCTCTGAGTGAGATTACCATTTTGCACTCACTGTGTTAAACCCAGGTATTTGGCAGATCAATGGTAACTGATTTCTACATTCTCGTCAGCAGCTATTTGAGTTGCGCATCAGCTAAATGTCTCAATTTTACTTTATGGAAGTGTTCATCCCATAGGAAAGAATTGTGGAGTCCTATAGCTCAGTGGTTAGAGCACTCGCCTTACAAGCGTGAGACCTGTGTTTGAATCCAGGCAGGTCAGGACGAAACCTTGGGCAAGTTTTCTTACTCCACATGCCTAATAATAATCCCTCCAAAAAAAATCGCAATAATAAAATTGGTCAATTCAATCCACGACTGTTTGTGGAACGCTGCTGTGCACAATTGGCTGCTGCGTTTCACCCATAAATATACAGTCAATTCACTTTACAGTGTATTCTGTGAAGCACTTTGAGATGTCTAGAAGACGTGAAAGGCGTTATATCAAATGCAAGGATTATTATTATAGCACCTTATCACATCTTCGAGATGTCTCAAAGCGCTTCACAGAATTTTCTGGACGCTTTTATCACGAATCAGAGGAGCAAATTCCAGCACTGCCCGATCACAATGTTTTAAATCAAATGAATGGCCAATTGTTCACCAGCACTAAATTTCTGAGGTACAATGCAAACAATGCAATGGACTGTCATAAATTTCCAGCATTAGTCACCTTGGCACAAAGGGAATTCACAACCTGCTTTGTTGATTTGACCAGTTTCTCTATACACTCTAGTATTTCTACAAGTTGATGCCAAAGTATTACTCTATAGGTCCCTGGGGTTGCACTAATATGCTATGTGCTACTCAGAGAATACTATAGTCCTGTAGTTCAGTAGTTAAAACACTTGCCTTACAAGCATGAGACCTGTGTTCGAATCCTGACAGGTCAGCGCGAAACCTTGGGCAAGTTTCCTTACTCCACATGCCTAATAATAATCCCTCAAAAAAAACGCCATAATAAAATTGGTCGTTTCAATCCACGACTGATTGTGGGACACTGCTGTGCACAATTGGCTGCCTCGTTTAGCCCACAAATATATAGTCAATTCACTTTACAGTGTATTCTGTAAAGCGCTTTAAGATGTCTAGAGACATGAAAAGAGCTATATCAAATGCAAGGATTATTATTATTAGTAGTATTATTATTATTATAGCAGGCATTAGAAATCCTGTCTATTGTGGTGCTAACACAATCAAAGAAAACAAACGCAACCCACACGATAATTGTGGAGAAATTCATCTTTCTACAGCCTACTGATATGATATGGTTCTGTTCAATGACTTTTACTGGGTTAGCATTAGGTAGAGAAAACATTGCAAACATTTAGAAGTTGCAAAGATTCTCCCTCAAGTTGGGAAGCCAAAAGATTTTGACAGCAATCAGCAAGCAATGGCCAAAGGTTCCTGTAAATGTGTTGCTCTGTGCTGATTGAAGGAGCTCTTGCTTCAGTATTGTTAGCCGCCTCTACAGAGTGGATCTTCTACTGCTGTGCTTTCCAGTCACTGAACACACTTTGACATCTACCCAGTGGGACTGATGATAACAGTCATCAATCTTCACCAGGTCGATTCATTGCGCTGAGAATTAAATGGGACGGAAAGAAAAAAATGTGCACAGAAAACGGACATAACAAAGGTAGACGAGGAGAACAGGGGAAAATAACAAGTGGGGGAACAATGAGAAAATTGAAGGGCATAAGATACATGTTAAAAATAAGTGAGTAAGAAAAACAATATGTGATTAAAAGGGCATATGAAGTCCTGTAGCCGGTTAGTGCACTCCCCTTACAAGCGTGAGACCTGTGTTCGATTCCAGGCAGGTCAGGGCGAAACCTTGGGCAATTAATCAATCAATCAAAACTTACATATAGTGACTTTCACGTCGAGAGGTAGGGACAAGAGTAGGGGGGGGAGGGGAAGAGGCAGGATGAAGAAGAGTAGGAAAATTGACAGTATATTTGTGGGCAAAACGCAAGTTTCCCTACTCCACACACCTAATAATAATCCCTACTGAAAAAACACGATATGAAAATTGGGTCATTTCAATCCACGGCTGTTTGTGGGACACCACTCTGCACAATTGGCTGCTACATTTCGCCCATAAATATACAGTCAATTCACTTTACAATATATTCTGTGAAGCGCTTTGAGACGTCTACTAGACATGAAAAGCGCTATATCAAATTCAAGGATTATTACTATTATTAATAAATGGGACATTGATAAAGAAATAGGTTGAAATTAAAAAAAAACATGAAATAAGAGTGTTTTCATATGGTTTTAAAATGGTGTTCAATATGGTAGGATAAAAGTCGAATTTCTCTGGAGGAAAATATTGAAAATAATTTTAATGTGTTTTCAGGGTGAAATTCTACCCTCACTATTGAATATGTGGACTCCTGACTTCCCAGAATCTGAGTCAGTGAGTAGGTTAACAGGATGAAAGCTGACAGCAGGAGAGTGTAAACCTTTCAAGCTCACTGGAGTGTTGTTACTGCTAATCATAAGATCACAAGAAAGGTTCAGATGAAGATGGATGTTTGGTCCATTTGATCTTTATCAGATCGCCCACACTTCCCATCACAGCATTAAGCTGTTTTAAAAAGATAAGTCCAGTGTGGTGAAGTTAATTACCCTCCCGTTAACCTGTTCCAGTTGTTAATTACTGTCTGATTTTAGGAAACACTCCATTTCTTCTTGTCTGTCCTGAAATTGCCCTTCTCAATCCAATACCCTCAATCTCTTGTCTTGGTGCATTTAAAGTATTGTTCTCTTTGAGTTTTCTTTCTCAATCCCATTAAAAGCTTCTTCGATACGACATAACCCTTTATAAGCCTGCAGAGTCTAACCATGGCTCATAGCTCATTCCACTGACATTGCCTTCCTTTGTACTGCCTCTAGGGTCTCGGTAATTTGGTGAACTCAACCGATTTGACAATGTAGCCAACAAGCTTGCTTATTGCTGCTTCACAATGTTTTGACGTGGTGAGTGACGTGGTGAATCAACGAAAACCTCAGATCTCATCCAGCACCACCCCTTGACAAGTTCAACACTTGTTTGCTGGTTTTACTTCCTATGTGCAGTGTCTTGCTTATATTTGTACTGAACTTCATTTGCTAGTCATCAGCCCCTTATACATAGCCGATCAAGCTGTTTCTCCTGATTCCACACTTCTCATCTTCAAAATAAACTACCATACACTGAGTCTGCCAATCCAGGTCATTAATGTATACAAATGCTAACAACAATAATAATAATCCTTGTATTTGATATACCGCCTTACAAGCGTGAGATCTGTGTTTCGAATCCAGGCAGGTCAGGGCGAAACCTTGGGCAAGTTTCCTTACTCCACACATACACTTGATAATAATCCCTCCCAAACAATAAAATAAAATTGGTAATTTCAATCCACGACTGTTTGTGGGGACGCTGCTGTGCGCAATTGGCTGCCGCGTTTTCGCCCACAAATATACAATCATCTCACTTTACAGTGTATTCTGTGAAGCGCTTTCATGTTAGAAGAACATGAAAAGCATTATATCAAATGCAAGGATTATTATTCTTATTATCACATCCTCGAGACGTCCCAAAGCGCTTCACAGAATATACTGTGAAGTGAATTGACTGAATAGTTTGTGGAACAACAGGATCCAAGGATAGACCGACCAAAGGACCCTATCACTAGGCAATCCAATCTACTTTTTCTTCATGATTTAATCTTGCACGTATTACATTATGTTCTTATTAGGTAGTGGAAGGATTTTGAAAACTACTTTAGAAAAACTAGGCGCCTCAGCTATCATTCAAGAACAATGAAGTTTGAAATCTGGCCCAGAGTTAGTGCTGATAGATGTCATGAAGCACAATTGGGCCACAGCATCATTCAGAAATGTATTAATCACTTAGACTGGCTGCTTTTATATATGGGACTTTGGTTCAATTGCAGCTTGCGCTGATAGGCTGAAAGGTCTCTCTCTCTCTCTCTCCCTCTTTCTGAATCTCTCTCTCTTGGCTCTAAAAATGTGTGTATTTAGCTTTAACCCAGTTCATAGTGGGCCTAAAGTCGAGTACAGTGTGACACAAATTATCATTGGATCTGAGTGTTTCATTTAATTCTCCTTCTTAACCAGCTCACTGCCCATTAGGTCACAGGATACTGGTATCAGAAGTACTGTACATTCAAACCTTGCACTTTAGGTAAGTGGGTTACTTTCATATCAAGGGGAAAAGATACACTGTTGGGTCAAACAGGGGACACTTTGCAAGGAACAAATCCTTGGATTCTGTATTTAAGTGGAGAATTAGCAATGAATAGCCTTATCACTATTTTTTCATTTAGTGCAATATTTTTATTGCTCTTGTATTTACAATCACTGTTTACCTAAGCTTCAAATTAATCCTCTGTGGATGGTCTCAGTAGTAGTAATCCTTGCTTTTGATACAGCGTTTTTTGTACGTTTTCTAGGCATCTCAAAGCGCTTCACAGAATATAATAATAATAATCCTTGTATTTTGATATAGAGCTTTTCACATCTTATCGACAAAACAAATTGATCCAAATATCCTACCAAACCCAGAGAGGGAGCTAGAAAGTAGATAGCTGGTTGTAGAAAAAGTACAATGTGTAAATTTCCCAGATTTCATCAAAAGTAACAAAAAAAATTGCCGACAGCTAACTGACCTGCAATGTGACTCAAATCCTATTTCAACTGAACTGAAAATGCCTCAAATAAATGCAAACAAAGAGAATAATGCTCTAACATTTCATCAAAATACATTGTAGGAGGCTGTCGACATGGATTGTGCCTTTCCCAGCACTAGAAAATAATTTAAGAAATACAGTAGATCAGTCTCCAATATATCATAACTGATTCGTATTTTTTCTATTTGATGTATTTATATTTTGCAGTCTCCAGTACAGAAAACCATGGGTTATAATAATAATAATCCTTGCATTTGATATAGTGCTTTTCACAATTTCTAGACATTTTAAAGCGCTTCACAGAATATACTATAAGGTGAATTGACTGTATATTTATGGGTGAACGTAGCAACCAATTGCGCACAGTAGTGTCCCCAGAAAGTCGTGGATTCAAGTGATCAATTTATTATTGTTGGTGTTTCTTATTCAATAAACCAAATTTCACTAAAGCAAGATGAGGGGATGTTGTTTGCTGTTGGAAAAAAACAGGAAAATGCAAAAACAGGAAAATGGGTAATTATCAAACAAAAATCATCTGTACGCTAACGTTTGAGATCTTGGTTCTCAGACAATTTTACTTTGGATAATAATAATAATCCTTGCATTTGACATGGTGCTTTTCACATCTTCTAGACGTTTCAAAGTGCTTCACAGAATATATTGTAAAGTAAATTAATTGTATATTTGTGGGCGAAATGTGCACAACAGCATCCCACAAACAGTTGTGGACTGAAATGACCAATTTATTACAGTTTTTTTGGGAGGGATTATTATCAGGCATGTGGAGTAAGGAAACTTGCTCAAGGTTTCGTCCTGACCTGCCTGGATTCAAACACAGATCTCGCACTTGTAAGGCAAAAGCTCTAATCACTGAGCTACAGGAGACCATGGATCCATGACTACATGGCGTTCTTTGCTGTTGACTGCGCAGCTATGCTATTTGAACATTTTTTGGAGCACTGTTTCACATCCTCTATCACGCCTCTTGGAATATTTATTCATCTAATTTTTCCACTCTCTCTCTCTCTCTGCTACCGAGGTCTTGTTTTGCATTTTTTGTCAGTTGAAATTGCAAAGCATTTCCTCTCCCAAGAGATTCTGGTGCTTGAAGTTGTGACCAGCCGACAATCTGATGTACACCAAATGCAGATTTTACTCTATAGATGTAGTCTTCTGAAGACCGTGGATCTGAATATCCTACGCAATGGGAATAAATTATATTGATACAGGGCTTTCTTTTGTGTGTTGAAAGGACATCTCAAGCAGTCGCTCGCCCTTCCACCTCTTCCACTCACATTGATGATATAGTAACAATTCTCCCGTTTGGTATAGCCTCTATTAAGTTGAAATGCCTTGAAACACTTCACAGGTCAGCATAGTGACTGTAACCATTTGCACACAGCTCGGTCCTACAAAGAGCCAAGAAGCGAATAAGCAATTTAACGAACAAAATATTGGCAGAATAAGGAGAAACTCCATTTAATAATGTGACCTTTGGCATCGATATGAATGGGACCTTTACTTTAATGCTTCATTCAAAGGATAAAACCCTTGTCGATGCAGTTCGCTCTCAGCACTGCACAGCAGTGTCAATTTGAGGTATGAGTTTAAGTCCCAAAGGTGAGAATGCTACCCATTTGAATCTATAGTATAGTGGTCAACTACAGTGATCCTAATTTATGTCAGCAATTTCAAATTCCAGATAACTGGGATCTATTATGTCAAGGATTTACTGTACTGAGGAATGATGAAACTTGAGAGCAAACTATTCTGCATATTAAAATGGTCTGTTGGAAATACAATTACTTTTCAGGTTTTTTTTAATCAATGAAAGTAATTGGTAATTAGTATAACAGGCGCATGAAGTTTGTTTTACTTGCTTGGAATCCTGTAGCTCAGTGGTTAGAGCATTCGCCTTACAAGCGTGAGACTGGCGTGAAGGGCGCTATATAAATCAAAGTTGTTGTTGCTGTTGTTGAGACCTGTGTTCAAATACAAGTTAGGGCGAAACTTTGGGCAAGTTTCCTTATTCCACACACCTAATAATAATCCCTCAAACAAAACACAATAATAAAATTGGTAATTTCAATCCACGACTGTTTGTGGGACATAGTATGTGCAATCGGCTGCCGCGCTTCGCCCACAAATATAGTCTATTCACTTTACAGAACATTCTATGGAGTGTTTCCAGAAGTCTAGAAGACGTGAAAAGTACTATATCAAATGCAAGGTTTATTATAATATAATCAGGATCAGGACCCCTAGCTAATGATTTGCAGATTAACTATTCTGTATCTTTCTTAATTACAGTAGAAGCTCAGCACCCGAGGGACCTGGCCAATGCCGGTTAAAGCGCCTGCCGGAGATTCGGGCGGCCCGCGGACGAAAACCCACTACAAAAAAATTTAAGTTCTTTTAGCACACACCATACACACCAGACTAAGTAATGGCAGATAGTGACAGAATGTTGTGTTGGTGCTTGTTGTTGGGGCTTCTCTCTTGCGCTTCTCACCTTTGCTGGTTGGGGTTTGCAGTCCAGTGATCCTGTTTTGAATGGGGGGGCGCCGGGCGGGTGAAAAAGGCGGCGGCGCGATTTTAAAGTCGCACAACTTTACTAGCTGCAAGCCGAAGCCCTAGACTCTAGTAGCAGCAAACCAAAATACTGCACCTGTGCGACAATATGGGTGATCGGCTAGCGTTATCGGCTTGCTGCTAGTATGACTTTAAAGTCATACGCGCTCCATTTTTTTTGCCCACTTTGCGTGCTCCATTTTGGGGGGAGTCGCTGGAGTGTAAACCTCAACCGCAGCATCATGGATTCAAGCGCAGCATCTATCAGCGGGGGTGGGGAGTGGTTTTGACGGTGAGTGCCAATGCAGTATTCTGTTATGTTATCATTTATGCATTTACAAATGCTCCACTGCTATTGATCCGGATAAGTTCCGATTTATCGAATGGGGCCTTTTTGTTTTGGCGTGCCTGTGCATCGAGTCACAGATAAACGGACTTCTACTGTATATCAGGATGACAGAAGACAACTCTTTTAATAACACCTAATAATAACTACTATATATTGTGAATCATAGACATGGGACTTATATGTTTGTGGCAAGGGCAAACACTATACAGTTATCATTTAACTTTCGATGATTTTCGTGGATCTCACACACAAAAAAATCCATATTTTCCACTCGAAATCACAGTTAGACAATTCATTCGAAATCCAACATGCAGAGGGCAGAGTTTTTTCAAATCTGCTCATTTTAAAACCACCCAAATACTATACAGTATTTGCAAATATTTCATCAGATTTTTCATTTAGGTCGAAACACTCACGTAGCCTTTGGCAAAGAAAAGGAAATGAAATAAAATATGGGGAAAAACAATCTCCATTTGAAAAGCTGAATTTCAGCCTAACCCAATCTCTTTCCCAGCACATCAAATTACCTCAGCTTTTAGATGAGGAACACTCATGCCCACTTAATTGTTGAAAGACAATGTACAAGGGAAATCAATAAATCTCACAAACCTTATTTTCCTCTATTATTTCAGGTCAAAGTGAGATTATCTGATTAAAAGGCAGTTTGAGGAGCCACAGAAAAGGAGCATTGACTCCATAGGGGAGTACAGATTGATCGCAACCATGACAGCCAATGAATGTGAGGTTTGATTTGAGACAGCCCACAAGAATGGTTACTGTGGAGACTTTCTGAGGGGATTTCATGACCTTGGACAGACACCAAGAGTTAGTTCTGTGCAGCCTTTAGTTAAAAATAAATGAGCAATTGCAATATACTCGAGACAATATTGCAGCTTTAGTCAGCGATAGCAAATTCAATTAGAACGAGTTCACCAGCAAATCATCTGAATTCTTCAATTATGTAGGGCAGCGAGTTCAGACTAGCAACATTGTGGAGAGTAATCTACTCATGACCAGTACGGGTCTCAACTCTATCAAGGTCGAGAACAATATCAAGGACACCATTCGCAGTTGATCTTTTGTGTTCGAAACTAGAGCAAGCAGATCCTTTGTTTGTATTCTCTGATGGAGAAATCCAGGCAGGTCAGGGCGAAACCTTGGGAAAGTTTCCTTACTCCACACACCTAATAATAATCCTCCAAAAAAACACAGCAATAAAAAAATTAGTCATTTCAATCCACGACTGTTTGTGGGACACTGCCGTGCGCAATTGGCTGCCGCATTTCCCCAACAAATGTACAGTCAATTGACTTTACAGTATATTCTGTGAAGCGCTTTGAGACGTTGATAAGACGTGAAAAGCACGAAATCAAATGCAAGGATTATTACTATATCATTCACTGCTGGACTCACATTGTGTTCCGAAGTGTCTGCCAAGTACAGTGTTTTTTTAGTTAGTGGGTGTCTGACGCACTTCTCAAACCTGTCACCATGTTTAAGAATAATTCGAATCCGAACGAGAGTTCCATACATGCCATTCATGTATGGAAATTCTTGCAACTGAAATAGAATACAGTACACACTGCCTCCATGGATGGGCCTTGTCCAAGTCAGTTGTTAGTGCTCTTATCTCTGGAATTGAAGGTTGCGGATTAAGCTCTCAATTTGGTCGCTCCAGTTCAGTACTGGGGATGTACTGCATTGTTGGTGACACAGTCTTTTGGACAAAGTATTAAAATGAGGTTCTGCTTGTCCCTCAAGTGGGACTTTAGAGATCTCATGATACTTCTCAAAGTTTTCTCCCTGTGTCCTGGCAAACAGATTAATTGGTCAATCGCTTCACGGCTATTTATATAATAACAATAATATTCCTTGCATTTGATATAGCGCTTTCACGTCTTCTAGATGTCTCAAAGCGCTTCACAAAATATACTGTAAAGTGAATTGACTATATTTGTAGGCAAAACATAGCAGCCAATTGAGCACAGCAGCATCCCACAAACAGTCATGGATTGAAATGACCAATTTTATTATTTTTTTGAGGGATTATTATCAGGCATGGGGAGTAAGGAAACTTGCCGAAGGTTTCGCCCTGACCTGCTTGTGATTCGAATACAGATCTCATGCTTGTAATGCGAGAGCTCTAACCACTGAGCTGCAGGACACCTGGGATATTGCTGGTGTCCACAAATTAGGCTTAAGACAAAGCTCTATGAGACATGGAGAAAAAATAGTCTGGAGTATTTCCAAAAGGTAGTGTATTGATCTTTCATGAAATACCCTAGCAATGAAATACATTATTTAACGGAGATCAAACACAACACAACAAGGACAAGGAAAGCAGACTACATGGGTCTCAAGCACCTAATATTCACTAAGTCCACCTCCCACCAGTTGATGCAGATTCAGAAAACTAAAGTCCATCTAGCAGTCTATTAAAGAGCCGCCTCATTTACACTCATTTACACAGGATAATAATTCTGACATTTTATACACAGCCTTTTCATGTTGGGCGGAATTCTTATAGTGCGTCCCTGGATTTACTGTAAAGACTGTATTTTGGTAGGAACCACTAGCTAATTGTGTAGACATAAGAACATAAGTACATAAGAACATAAAAATAAGGAGCAGAGGTAGGCCATTCGGCCCCTCGAGCCTGCCCCGCCATTCAATAATCATGGCTGATCTTCTAATCTAACTCCACCTGCCCGCCTTATCTCCATATCCTTTAATCCCTCTATCCATAAGAAATCTGTCAATTTCAGTCTTGAATATGTTCAAGGACTGAGCATCTACAGTCTGTTGGGGTAGAGAATTCCATAAATTCATTACCCTCTGAGTGAAGAAGTTTTTTCTCAACTCAGTGCGAAAAGACTGACCCCTAATCCTAAAAACTATGACCCCTAGTTATAGTTTCTCCAACCAGGGGAAACAGTCTCCCACTCTCTACTCTGTCATGCCCCTTAACATCTTATAGGTTTCTATAAAATCACCTCTAATTCTTCTATATTCTAGAGAATATAGGCCTAGATTACTCAACCTATCATAACTCAATCCCCTCATCCCAGGAACCAACATAGTGAATCTAGGCTGTACCACCCCTAAGGCGAGCATGCCCTTCTTAAATAAGGAGACCAAAACTGCACACAATATTTTAGGTCCGGTCACACCAGGGCCCTATACAGTTGCAGCAAGACTTCCCTACTCTTATATTCTAACCCTTTTGTAATGAATGACAACTGTTAGCCTTCCTAGTTGCTTGCTGTACCTGCAAACTAACTTTTTGTGACTGGTGTACAAGGACACCCAAGTCCCTCTGAACACTATCACTCTCTAGTCTCTCCCCTTCTAGAAAATAATCAGTTTTTCTGTTTTTCCAAGCTAGGTGAATAACTTCACACTTCCCCACATTATATTTCATCTGCCACCTTCTTGTTCACTCACCTGGACCAGTGTTGAGTTAGCTCCATCCCTTTCCTTGTGGTCCTGGAGATTTTGACAATATTTATTAGGCTACAGGAAGCTATGATTTACTTGATAGTAACTCAGTAAATCCTCATTTTATTTCCGAGCTTCCAGCAAATGCCAGATTCAATTTATGAGGAATACCCCTAGGTTCCTCCCGCAGTATATCTGATTGACGTATTGGCATAAAAACGTTAACACCACATTTGGTTCATTGTTCGCCCCACCTCTGGATCCATCAATTCTCTTCCCGATTCTATTGCTCTTTTTTCCATATACTGTACTTCAATACTATTTTCTCTTAAGTATTTATCCAATTTTCTTTAAATTATGTTATAGGAGTTTGGTTTCACTTGACTTACGTTCTTGCAAGCTGCCTGTAAAGAGCAGCCAATTACAGTAAATGCTAAACTCTGCCACAACCATCCATTAATTCACTTTCGTCCGCATGAACAATAATAATAATAATAATAATCCTTGCATTTGATATAGCACTTTTCACGTCTTCTATACGTCTCAAAGCGCTTCACAGAATATACAGTAAAGTGAATTGACTGTATATTTGAGGGCGAAACGTGGCAGCCAATTGCGCACAGCAGTGTCCCCAAAATAGTCGTGGATTGAAATGCCCAAATTTATTATTGTTTTTTTTTGGGGGGGGGGAGATTATTATTATTAGGTATGTGGAGTAAGGAAACTTGCCCAAGGTTTTGCCCTGACTTGCCTGGATTCAAGCACAGGTTTCTCGCAAGGGCTCTGACCACTGAGCTACAAGATTCCATTTTGGTCAACATAGTGGATTTCTCCTGATACTCATGATATTCTGTGATCTCATGTGAAGCCACAACCGTATGTAAAAAAAAACCCAGATTAAATCATTCTGTAAAAATCCATTGATTTTCGCTCAGTATGTACAGAATGCGCATTCTATTGATGATAAATCTATCACTTTACAACGAAATTGGAAATTATACAAATTTCAGTGGATTGATTCTGGAAATGTGGTCAATACAAATGCAGTGAAGATGAACACAAATCTGCTTCAGAAAACTGAGTTAGCTACAAATGTGTTTGTTCAGGCTCTGTCACATTAGAGCATTTACTTAATTTATTTTCATATATTAATTGAAAAATTTATTTATTTAAATATATTTAAGAGTGTTTTGCCCTCAAATATACAGCCAATCACTTTACAGTATTGTTTAGAAGATGTGATAAGGCTCTATGTCAAATGCAAGGAATATTATTATTGTTATTTATAAAACACACGGTCACTATACTTGACTGTAAATCCAGTGAAGCACATTGAGGCACCTTTCCGATATGAAAAGCGTTATATCAAATGGAAGTATTACAATTATTTTTATTGTTACTCACTCACAGAAGCTCAATTTTGTCTATGTACAAATCCATATATTAAAATAAAAACATAATTTGGCAAAGGCTAACAATAAAAGTCTCTGGCTCATTTTACTATAAGCAGGAGCTAATTCATGTGTAATCACAGACAATGTATCAAGGACCCCCTTGTGAGCTTAAACGAATTGATTTTTCATGGCTACACATTCACTTATTCAAATAACCAATCTGCATAATAACAACCTGCATCATAATTCAGCATAAAATGGCGCCACTTCAAAAGGTTGAAAATCATCTCAAACAGATCAAAGAGTAAGCACTTAACCTAAAATCAAACAAACCCATAATACTTATTACCCCTTAATCTGCACAAACACACCTCCCCTTTCTTTGACTGCCATACATCTAATATAATAATAATCCTTGCATTTCATATAGCACTTTTCACATCTTCTAGACGTCTCAAAGTGCTTCACAGAATATACTGTAAAGTGAATTGACTGTATACTTGTGGCAGCCAATTGCACACAGCAGTGTCCCACAAACAACAACAAAATTATATTTGTATTGCGCCTTTCATGTCAGACAGTCATGATTGAATGACCATGGATTAAGTGACCAAATATTATCGTTTTTTTTGAGGGATTATTATTAGGCATATGGAATAAGGAAACTTGCCCACGGTTCTGGTCTGACCTGCCAGGAATCGAACCCAGGTCTCTCGCTTACAAAGTGAGTGCTCTAATCACTGAGCTACACAACTCCACATATCCTACAAAGGTACTGTACATTTGATGTTAGAATTTGCATCATAATGACCACTTATTCTTATAGCATTGGGTTTGCACAACCCTTCTTGCAGTGTATTTAGTTTGAGGTGAAATCGATATTGATGCGTTGGAAAGAATAAAGTGAAGAGTAGACTTTCTCAATCTCGGATGGCACAGAGATTGAGAAAAATTGAAGGATTCGGACTTTATAGCATCTTGTCACACCTCAAAGCGGTTCCCAACATTTATCGCCAAGTGTTTTTCCGTGGGTAAACATAGCCGTCATTTTTAATGCCGTAAAATCTCAGCTAACAGTGGAGATGACCAAAAGGATGGCCAAAGATTTAAGTCTTGAGACGAGCTTTGAAAGTGAGAGTTGTCAAGGGATAGTCCGAGGCATTAATGGATGGAGTTCCAGACACTGGAGATAAAATCGCTGACAGCTCACACACCAGGAGAAACACCCCAGTATTCTAGAATTGCGACTGCAGGATCTTTAATATCTACTTCGACAGGCAGACAGAACATTGGTTTAATGTCTCATCCGAAGGATGGCAACTCAGACCAAACAGTAATCCTCCAGCACTGGAGTGTCAGGCTACAATAATTAGCTCCTGTTCCATTGTGCTGCTTGCATTACATGGCTTTTAAGAGACTGTAGCTCAGTGGTTACAGCATTCACCTTACAAGTCTGACACCTGTGTTCGAATCCAGACAGGTCAGGACGAAACCTTGGGCAAGTTTTCTTACTCCACAGCCTAATAATAATCCGTCCAAAAAAAACACAATAATAAAATTGTCATTTCGATCCATGACTGTTTGTGGGACACTGCTGTGCGCAATTAGCTGCCACGTTTTGCCCACAAATATACAGTCAATTCACTTTACAATATATTCTGTGCACACGGCAGCGGCCTCACAAACAGTCGTGGATTGAAATGACCAATATTATTATTGTTTTTGAGAGATTATTAGAGTAAGGAAACCTGCTCAAGGTTTCCCCCGGGCCTGCCTGGATTCGAACACAGGTCTCTCGCTTGTAAGGTGAGTGCTCTAACCACTGAGCTACAGGATTCCATAGTGGTGGAGTTACAGCACTTAACTGGGAAGATCAAAGAGCTGGAGGTTTACGAGCACAAATTAGCACATCCCAAACCAGACCAGAAAGCATTTCCCTGAACTGTGATTGTTTTTTGAATGGTTCATAAAGGTAATTAGAAATCCATAGATGCTTGACAAGGGCCCAAACTAGTATATGTTGCTGAACTCATCAATTGATGAATGCGGCAATGTTCTTTCTGCTTCAAGCCCATAGAGCAGGCTATCAATATGGTACCTCTGCTATAAAGGAATATGACAGATTTATGTGAATATTTGATGTGAGAGGAAGGAAGGAAGGCAATAATAGTTTGTGTGATAGCATTGATGTATGGTGAGATTACTCCATTATCATAATGATTGGCTCTCCATCATCCAGAGGATCCAATTCAAGATCCTGATCCTCACATTTAAAGCCCCCCACAAACTCGCCCCACCCTACATCCGTGACCTCCTATCCCTTTACCAACCTGCCCGCCCCCTCCGCTCAGCAAGCGCTGGCCTGCTCCACATCCCCCGCCCCACCAATGGTGGGCAAGCCTTTAGCCACTCTGCCCCCAACTTCTGGAGCTCCATCCTTGCCCCCTTCCTGGCCTCCTTCAAGTCCCAACTCAAGATCCTCCTCTTCGACAGTCTCATGGTCACCCCAATCCCTTCCTTTCCCTCCACCCTCCCTGATCTCAGCTTGGTTCTGAAACAATGACTGTCTAGCGCTTTGGGAGTCCTCCGACATGAAGGCGCTATACAAGTGTAATTTTGTTTTTTTTAATAAAAATTTACATCACAGCCAATATATTTCTCATTAGATTATAATTACATCATTTACCATTACAGTTAGTGATCTACAAAATATTCTGTAATGAACCATTAAAGCTGGTTCATATTGAATGGTCTGAAAACCGTATTAGGTTTAATTCAAAGTACTGTACTTGATAGATTTTTCAATAAGAAATGTAGTGTTATTGAATTTTAAATCATAAAGTGAGCTAGTTTGCAGTACTGTATTTCAAGATTTATTAACATGAATCTCATTCCGTGCTACCTTCCCTTGTACAAAATGGTGTCCTGTTTACCTATAAAAACAGTCACTACACTTGATTAAAATGACTGTGATGCATTTCAACTTGATAAGCTGCCATAAGAGTCCATGTTCTTTCCTTCTAAATAGGCATGTGTGCTCACAAAGTGGTCTACTGTTGCCTCTATCATTGTGATCATTTTCTTTCTTATACATTTGCTGACACCAACAGGTGACTATCAAGCCTGCAGTTAAAGGAAACACAGATAATTAGGTCACCCTGGCAAACTCCTGGCATTAACTCCTGAAGATGGCTTAAAGCTTATCGTTTTATAAAGATACAAGGCAGACCTTAACAGACTTTTAGAACTTTTATAAAAAAAAAATTTTTGCTGCAAAGTCGGCTAAAGCCCTATTTATTTTACAGTGTCAAAGACAGAATGAAAGTGTGAAAGAAATAGATGGCAGGAATGTTTTAATGGCATTGAGGACTTAAATTTGCTTATTTATATATTTTATTTTTCTATCCTGCAATATGTATGAAGATAGAGTCAGCAATAATAATAATAATAATCCTTGTATTTGATGTTGCACTTTTCACATCTTCTAGCTGTCTCAAAGCACATCACAGAATATACTGTAAATTGAATTGACTACATTTGTGGGCAAAATATCGCAGCCAATAGCGCACAGCAGTGTCCCATAAACAGTCGTGGATTGAAATGACCAATTTATTATTGTTTTTGAGGGATTATTACCAGGCATGTGGAGCAAGGAAATTTACCCAAGGTTTTGCCCTGACCTGGAATCGAACCCAGGTCTCTTGCTTGTAAGGCGAGTGGCTCTAACCATGAGCTACAGGATTCTATTTCCTGCAATTCCAATGCTCTTCGGTATGTGCGGGAGTGGTGATAGGATGCAGTGAAACACGGGAAATGTAGTCTCGACCCGTCACAGCATTCACACTTATTGGTTGCATTAAATTCCGCACAAGTAGTGTAGGTAATTAATTTTATCGGATTTTCCACGGTTTATGCAATATGTCTGAAGCTCGGACTACAGTTAACCCTCACCGAACGCGACTTTCTCAATTGTGAATTCAACTATACGCAAAGAAAAAAATGCGTCACTTTTTTGTGTAACGTGCGTAAATCTTGCGTGTACGTGCTGGCTGACCCCGTGCGCATGCCCACTTGGGAGGATGCCAGCACCAAGGGATGCACACTTAGAATCATAGAATTTTATGGCACAAAAGGAGGCATTCGGCCCATCTAGTCTGTGCCGGCTCTTTAAAAAGAGCAACTTAATCCCACTGCCCCGCTCTCTCCCCATAACCTAACAAACCTGTTCTCCCTAAATAAAGATCTAATTCTCTTTTAAAAGTTGTCATCGAATCGGCCTCCACCACCTTTTCAGGCATTGCATTCCAGATTCGAACAACCTGCTGAGTGAAAAAAAGTCTCCTCAGATCCCCTCTGCTTCATTTTGAAACTATTTTAAATCTGTGACCACGAGTCACAGATTTGCCCACCAGTGGAAACAGTTTTTCCTTATTTACCCTGTCAAATCCCCTCATGATTTTATAAACCTCTATTAGGTCTCCTCTCAACCTTCTCTGTTTCAAAGAGAATAAACCTAGCCTATCTAGCCTTTCCCCATAACTGAAGTCCCTCAATCCTGGTACCATTCTAGTAAATCTTTTTTGCACCCTTTCCAATGCCTTAACATCATTTCTATAGTGTGGTGACCAGAATTGGACACAGTACTCCAGCTAAGGCCTAATCAAAGTTTTATAGAGGTTAACTCAACACTTCCTGACTTTTGTACTCTATACTCCTATTTATAAAGCCTAGTATCCCATATGCCTTCTTAACGGCTTTGTCTACCTGTCCTGCCCCTTCAAAGAGTTGCTAATACAAATCCCCAGGTCTTTCTGTTCCCTCACACCCCTTAAAATTGTACTATCTAGCCTAAATTGCCTCCCCTCATTTCTTCTCCCAAAATGTATCATCTCACACTTCTCTGCATTAAACTTCATCTGCCATGTGTCTGCCCACTTTACCATTTTATCCATATTTTCTTGTAGATGGTTACTATCCTCCTCACTATTTACTATTCTCCCTAACTTAGTATCATCTGCAAACTTGGAAACTGTGCTCCTTACATCTAAGTCCAGATCATTAACGTATGTTAAAAAGAGCAGTGGTCCCAACACCATTCCCTGGGGGACGCCACTACAGACTTGGGAGGTCAAGCTTGGAGAGGGACCCTATAATTGAAAGGAGTCTGAAATTTAAAACAAATCTGGATGGCCTCTTAGGACATTACAGGGAGCTCATGAAAGACTTTCAGTGGAAAGCAAAACAATGGAAAATCACTTCCTTCTTTCAATCTTCCAGTTTGTCTCAGCAGTCATCCTCTGTAAACTTACCTGCTGCTGCATCTTCTCGGCCATCCATTTCTGCCTCTCCCCAAGCATCCATTTCGATGGAGTTTGAGGCCGATGATTCCTCAGCCTCGGACTGTTACGAAAGTGGGGAGAGCAACGAGCGACAAGAGCGCGGAGAGCGACAAGAGCAGGGAGAGCGGGGAGAGCGACGAGGGGCCAGCCGGCCGTATCCCACCTCAGTACGTGCCTTGCATTGGTTGGGTGTGGATGTGCCTGGAGGCTTGAGGTGGGTAGCCTGTGGCTGGATTCTCCTAACCCCACTTTTCCCATTACTTGTTAAGCTTACCCAATGCAATTTTACCAGGTGTGCAGTTTGCCAAAAACATAAACCCCGCGTTCCGCGAGGTTTAATTGTATGTGTAGTTACCTGGGTGGAAGGCTATATATTGGTGAGGAGATCCTATGGGAAACAAAAGTAGAGAAAATGGGAAGGTAAGTACAATATTAAGATGTCTCATTCATGACAACCCTGAAAGTGTCAACGATTCTTATAGAGACACGAGCAGCAGTTAAAAGACTCCAGATTCGGGAAACATGACAGTTTTATTGCTTTGAACACTTCTGTCAGATTTTCCAAATCTGGCATTAAAGCTATCAATTGTAATAACATATTTTGGAAGGCCAACCCTTTAAGTTAATAATAATACTCATTGCATTTGATACAGTGCATTTCACGTCTTCTAGACGTCTCAAAGTGCTTCACAGAATATACTGTAAAGTGAATTGACTGTATATTTGTTGTTTTATTTTTTCTTGAGGGATTATTATCAGGCATGTGGAGTAAGGAAAGTTGCCCAAGGTTTCTCCCTGCCTGGAATTGAACCCAGGTTTCTTGCTTGTAAAGCGAGTGCTCTAACCACTGAGCTATAGGACTCCACAAATTATGAACAGGATCAAAAATCAACAATTCCATTGAGTACTTTTTGGAACTGAACGCAGAACTGAAAAATTACAGCATGTGAAAGAGCAGCTTAGCTGATTAAAACATATACAGTTGCCCATAATTCTACTTAGTCTTAGCCTTTAAGAACATCAGGCTGAGGTTTATCTGTAAGATTGTTGCCCAGGACACTGAGAGAATACTCTGTTTGCTTTTCAAAAAGTGCTACTGTTTCTTCAACGTACACCTAAACCAGAAATCAGGTCCCTGGTTTAATGTCTTATTTGAAGGTTGACAATCTCTAACAATCAAGCACTCCCCTGCACTCCCCTATTTTAACTGCAGCCTAGATTGTGAATTCAAAGTCCCGATGTGGAGCTTGATTCACCCACAACCTTCTGACTCAGAAGCAGGAGTACTACAATCTAGGGCCATAAATTTATGGATTTTATTACAGAATTTGCAGGGTTATGGGGAGAGAGCCAGGGAGTGCGATTGACTTTGAATAGCTCTTTTCAAAGAGCCAGCACAGACTCGGTGGGTCCAATAGCTTTCTTTTGTGCTGAAAATTGCGCTTGGAGATGTCCCATAAGCAGCCGTGGATTGAAATGACCAATATATTATTATTTATTTTAGAGGGAATTATTATCTCCGGTATATTCCGTGAAGCGCTTTGAGATGACAAGAAGAACATGAAAAGAGCTATATCAAATGCAAGGATTATTATTATTATTATTATTATAAAATCAATCGAGGCAATCGACTATCATCCAGGTTCCCACTTACTGCTAGGTAAACAGAGGTGCGTGGAGTAAGGACACTTGCCCAATATAATAGATGGAATCACAAATTGCTGTGTTTTTTTAAGGAAGAAATCGGCACTGTCTGTGGATAGGTCTAGCAATAACATCATCAAATTCAGACCTTCAAAAATTATCTTATTTTACCGTGGCACAGAATAAGAGATGCTCATTCCATTGTTGTCCATGAGAGCTGAAGAATCAATCAATTTACTTTTTTAACCTATTCCTATTTCTACTGCGAACTGTGCACCTTATCAGTACGATATTGGAGTGCTTTGTGATAAACACAAGTTAAATACATGAATCTTTAAGATGGTGAGTAACAAACTATTGGTTAGGGATGGAGTGCAAAGGCTTTGCGTCTGGTGTGGGTGGAATGAGAATTTGCTCAGGTACCGACTCCTAATTGTTCAGCACCTTGGGATGTCCTGCCGACTTGAAAGGCTCTCCACAAATGTAATTTTGTTGTTGTTGTTGGGTAGGATATAATAACAAGGGGTTTTATAGTGTTGAGTATCAGTTTGATTCCACAGGTCACTCTCTCGTCTCCAAGTCAGAAGATTGTGAGTTTCAAGATTTCAGACTTTGTGACAAGATCTTACTTTCCAGGTACACACTTGGGGGAAGCATTGTATTGTCAGAGGTGTTTTCCTTCTGGAGCTTAATTGAAGTTCTGTGGCTCCTCAGAATTCTCCTCCCTCCTCTCGTCTCTCTACCTCTCCCTCCACATCCACTCTGCCACCCACGCTCTTGGCCACGCTCTTGACCTGGTGATCACCTGGGTCCTCAATGTCTGAGATGTCACCATCACTGCTAAGGCCATCTCCGACCACCATTTCATCTCCTTCAACTCCTCTATCCCTCTCCCCTCTACCCCCAAACCTACCACCATCTTCTACTGCGCATGGAAGAAGATCCCCCACACAGATCTCTCCACTGCCTTGGAGTCCTCCAAACACCTCTCCCTCTGGTCCATCTCCCGCACTGACCCATCCTCCGCATTCAATCTCCTCCACAACACCCTCTCCACCACATTCGACACTCTTACCCCCCTCACCTACTGAACTGCTTCCTACGCCCAAACCTCACTCTGGTTCACCACCCACCTCCATTCCCTCAAGGGCCAGGTGCAGGCTGCTAAATGCACCTGGCTCAAATCCAGCCTAAAGGTCCACTGGCATATCTGGCTGGACCTCACAACGTACTACCGCTCTGCTCCATCTTCTGCCAAATTGTCCTTCTATTGAGGATAATCATGGAAGAGAAGGACAACCCTTGGCTTCTCTTCTCCATCACCAACCAGCTCCTCCATCCCCCCCCACCTCGCCTCGCCTCGCAGGCCCTTTCCTCCAATTCCCACTGTGAGGAGATGCTGGATTTCCTTGAGTCCAAAATCGATGGAATCCACTCTGCGGTCACCGTCTCTTCGACTTAGATTCATAGATTCAACGAATTTTACGGCACAAAAGGAGGCCATTCGGCCCATCTAGTCTGTGCCGGCTCTTTGAAAAGAGCGATTCAATCCCACTGCCCTGCCCGCTCCCCATAGCCTAATAGACCTGTTCTCCCTAAATAAAGATCTAATTCCCTTTTAAAAGTTGTTATCGAATCAGCCTCCACCATCTTTTCAGGCAATGCATTCCAGATTCGAACAACTCGCTGAGTGAGAAAAATTCTCCTCAGCTCCCCTCTACTTCGCTTTGAAACTATTTTAAATCTGTGACCACGAGTCACAGATTCGCCCACGAGTGGAAATAGTTTTTCTCTATTTGCCCTGTCGAAACCCCTCATGATCTTATAAACCTCTATTAGGTCTCCCCTCAATCTTCTCTGTTCCAGAGAGAATAACCCTAGCCTATCTAGCCTCTCCTCATAGCTGAAGTCCCTCAATCCTGGCACCATCCTCGTAAATCTTCTTTGTACCCTTTCCAATGTCTTCACATCCTTTCTATAGTGTGGTGACCAGAATTGAACACAGTATTCCAGCTGAGGCCTCACCAAAATTTTATAGAGGTTAGTCAGCACTTCCTGACTTTTGTACTCTATACCCCTATTTATAAAGCCTAGTATCCCATATGCCTTCTTAACAGCCTTGTCTACCTGTCCTGCCACCTTCAATGAGTCACTAACACAAATCCCCAGGTCTCTCTGTTCCTTCACACCATTTAAATTTGTACTATCTAGCCTATATTGCCTCCCTTCATTTCTTCTCCCAAAATGCATCACCTCACACTTTTCTGCATTAAACTTCATCTTCCATGTGTCTGCCCACTTTACCAATTTGTCTATATCTTCTTGCAGATGGCTACTATCCTCCTCACTATTTACTATTCTCCCTAACTTAGTGTCATCTGCAAACTTGGAAACTGTACTCCCTACACCCAAGTCCAGATCATTGATGTAGATTACAAAGAGCAATGGTCCCAAAACCGATCCCTGCGGCACACCACTGCTCACTTCCCTCCAATCTGAAAAACAGCCGCTCACTGCAACTCTCTGCTTTCTGTCTCGCAGCCAGTTGTGGATCCACTCTGCCACTGTCCCTTTTCCGCCGTGGGCCTTGAATTTCCTAATAAGTCTCTCATGTGGCACTTTGTCAAATGCCTTTTGAAAGTCCATGTAAACTACATCAACTGCGCTACCATTATCTACCCATTCCGTTACCTCATCAAAAAATTCTATCAGATTTTGTTGTTTGTTGTTGTTGTTATGTGGATGTTAAAAATCCCATGGCACAATTTCAAACAGAGAGTTTACCTCTGGTTGGTAGGTTGGTAGGGGGTCAGCAGGTCGAAGAGATATGAGGGGTCAAGGCTGTGAATGGCCTTGAAAGTGAAGATGAGGATCTTGAATTTGATCCCCTGGGGGATGGGGAGCCAATGGAGCTGGGCGAGGGTGGGACTGATGTGATCGCAGAGCCTGGTGCATGTGAGGACACGAGCTACAGAGTTCTGAATGATCTGCAGCTTGCGAAGGGAAGAGCCGGGAATGGCAACAAGGAAGCGAATTTCCATAGTCGAGCCTTGATGTGCCAAATGCGTGGACGAGCGTTTAAGGAGAAAAGAAACTCTCTCTGTAAAGAAACTCGAGTTCTTTCTTCCTTGTTCATTTCCTCCTGGGGTTTTGGACAAAGATTCCACAATGGCACAGCTCCACAATGCAACTATAAAGTCTTTGTACATCTTAGCAATCGCAAGTAATGTCGAAAATGTCCACAAATTTTGCTTCAGTCATGTTAGCCAAAGCATGACTTTGCTCTCAGTGCTAAATAGCACTTGACATTCGTGTTTGCTTTTCAATTAATTCCCTTACATTTCCTGTGAGTCAAACTACTCCAAACTACTCTTTTAATCAGTCAGTCAGTCACCACCGCTGGCTTTTGGGGGCTATTTTGCAACCGCCTGCTGCACTTTCACAGGCTCCTGCTGCTGTCTGGCAGCCTGGAATACTAATCACTTGGTTATCGGTGGCTTTTGGTGTGGTTCCATAATAGGAATGATACATTTCTGCAAACGTCTCTTCTATTTGACGAAGCCCTGGTGATTGCAAAATGGACCCACTCCAATTTCAATACTTGGTAGGACAGTGACAAACACTACCGGTCATTAGAATAATAATAATAATCCTGCATTTGACATAGCACGTGGTCAAAATACTGTACCTCGAAACGCTCCACTGGTAATTGTTGTCAATTGTAATGACTGTCAATTTGGAGACAAACAGAGCAGTCAATCTGTATGCAGCAGTCATGAAGGTGAATGACTGTTGAGTTTCAAGAAAAACTTCATTTCCTTTCAAATAACGGCAACTGATCTCTACAACAACAACAAAATTATACTTATAGAGTTTTGACATCCACTGAGGAGGCAGAGATTTCCCTATTTCATCTGAAGAATCAAACCAATGCATGTCATTAGCTGCTGTTAATGCTGCTCAACATGTGGTAATTGCTATCTATCTCTTTGTTGGCTGGGGTGTCGGGCTTTATGTGGTGATGAGTTGTGTGGGTGTGTGGCTAATAGGTTGGACAGGTGAAGGTTAGGCTGCGACAAACCTCACATTTAAATGACGATGATCAGAAGCAGCAACCTTGGCTGCTTTTTTTCCTTCTATTGTCCGAGCACTGAGACAATTAGTTCACATCCCTAATTAACGCCTTCCCTTCTGAGATCAGCAATGACTGCTCCCATCGATAATAACACAATAATGATCCTTGCATTTGATATAGTGCTTTTCACATCTTCTAGACGTCTCAAAGCGCTTCACAGAATATACAGTACAGTACTGTAAAGTGAATTGACTGTATATTTGTGGGCACAACGCGGCAGCCAATTGCACATAGTAGGGTCCGTCGATACGGAAATTTTCCGATTTAGATATATCGATGGGCTCATATCGAGATATACCGAAATATCGATATTTTCAGGGTTTTCGTACTGCGCATGTGCGTGCGGTGCGCAAATTCGGGGTGCGCGTGCATTTGGGGTGCGCGCGCATTCGGGGCCTATCTCCTCAGGAGGTAAATATCTTTCTCTCTCTGTGTCTCTCACACTCACTGTCTCCATCTCTGTGTTTTTCTATCTATCTGTATATTATCACATCCACCCCGTCTCTCCCCCCACTATCCCCCTGCTGCCGTCCCTCTCTCCCCCCCGCCGCTGTCCCTCTCTCCCCCCCGCCCCGCCGCCGTCTCTCTCCCTTGCATAACTGTATATTGTATTCGAGGACTATGAATACAATATGGCTTGCACCTCGGTCTGTGCATTGTGTATAGAGATGAGCATTCTGGGTCTTGTAGTTCAGTGCGCGCGCATCCCGATTTTTTCGATATATTGACTTTTTCGATATATCGATATTTTTGAAATGCCTATATCGGCGTATCAATACGAAAATTATATCGGGTTTTAGCGATATATCGATATATCGCCGGACCCTAGCAACAGCAGTGTCGCCACAAACAGTTGTGGATTGAAATTACCAAATTATTATCGTTTTTTTGTGGGATTATTATTAGGTGATTGGAGTAAAGAAACTTGCCCAAAGTTTCGTCCTGCCTGGAATTATTCATTACAATTATTAGAAGACAGATTTTAATTGAATGAGCCAGACTGCTGGTTCCCTAACCTTTAGTTTTGGAAGTCAGATATAATACATTGCAATATCTTGCATGGGAACACATTCACAGTTTCCCCTTTTGTGTGTGTGTGGTTTTGTGGTTTCTAGCACTCATTCTATCGGCTTAATTATTCCTTCTCACGTTATAATGACGGATACTTCCATTAATGGGTGAACTCTGTAAAATCCAAGGTTGCGTCTCACTACCGTGCATGTGATGCTAGGCAGAAACATGCAATTGTAGTACAGACAATATTAACAATTTCTCACAGACCCACTTCTCCCTGGCCAGGCAGCATGCAGGGCAAAAGGCTTTCATTATCCATCTCTCTGGAAGCAGGCTGGTCGGCAGGTCAGGTCAGCTTTTATACCATCCAGACTTCCCCCCCCCTCCTGCCCAACCACCCGTTCAGATGCAGTACAAGGCTTCTTTGGAATGGCCTTGTTGCATTAGCAGACTTTGACATTGCTTCTACAGTTCCAAAGGTCATTACACTATTGCTCTGTATTATTTTCCAGGCAATCAGAAGAAAAATAACACCAGAGTGTAAATACAGACTCAATACCTTAATCTGCAACCAGAAGTAGACATCTATAAACCTTACAACATAAACAGAAATGGTTGGGAACACGCAGCAGTTCAGGCAGCATCTATGGAGAGAGGAAAGTGAGTCACCCTTGCTTTCTCAACCTTACCTCTGTAGTTTCTTACCTAAAAAATATTTGGTAACTCAATCCACGACTGTTTGTGGACTGCTGCTGTGCGTAATTGACTGTTGCATTTCGCCTACAAAATATTGACCATATTTTACAGTATATTCGGTGAAATGCTTCGATGCATCTTAATGACATGATAAGGCATGATATCAAATGCAACAATTATGTTACCTTATTTTGATGACCTTATTCGCTGCCCACCACTAACTCTGGCTGCGTTGAGGTACCGTGCCCATTCCACACCATTATCAGCAAACAATCTTTCAGATACTTTGCCCCCAAACACTGGAATTCTCTTCCGAAATCTTTCACCCTCATCCTTTTTACATCTCCTTCCAGAATCAGCCAGAAAACCTTCAATTGTGCCTTCCGCCATGTTTCTCCTACGTTTCACCTAAAAAATAGACAGTCAATTCACATTACAGTAAATTCTGTGGAGCGCTTTAGGACATCTAGAAGATATCAGAAGCATGATATCAAATGCAAGGATTATTAATATTGTTATAATTTCCCTCCAGCTTGGCTCCCACTGAGACACTGAGGCTCCTTGCTAGATGTATAAGGTGCTATATAAGTGAAAGTTGTTGTAGTAAAAAATAATTATCTTCATTCACCTTTATCAACACTCTCCTTAAGTTTGTAGTTTGTTGTTGGAGATGCACAGTATGATTTTGTAATGTAACCACGGCTTGTCTTTGCACAGCGTAAACAACAGTCATGCACAACACTTTTGGATTAGATTAATTAGTTTGCAGTGCCATAGAAATAGTTCCTTTGATGACCTTTTTGTTGTTGCTTCAAAGACCCAGTGTGTGAATCTTCTGACTTTGATAATAAGCTTTTGTGTAAATTAATAGTTTATTTTTCACTTTGCGTGGGTTTCATTTCCCAGATTTAAGTATTCAGTTTCCCCCGATGTCAAATTACCCTTACACAGTACATAGTACTGTCAATCGAAAAATTTGTTTAAAAAAATTAGAAATTGGTGTATCCTGATAGAAGCTATTAGCTACTTTAACAACAAAAAAAACAAATTGGATAAACCAAATGAATTGTGAAATCTGATCTTGCTTCAAAGGATTCTCATCATGTGGTACATTAATCCAATTTCTATCCTGTCTCATTTCTATGCCTGGTAATATACAGAGCAAACTATTGTCAACAACTGAGGAAAGAAAATAAGTTTCTAAAGAATGAATTAAACATCTCCAGAAGTAACTAGTAAATTACGAAACATAGGGTGAGTCCAGATTTATAATGGGAAAACAAAAAGTTACAAGAACTGCAGGGCTGAAATTCCTCCTAGTCTTAACTTAATAATCCTTGCATTTAATAATAAAAGTAACTGCGTCAACAATTCTATCGCTCCAATGTACTTTCCCGCAAGCACCATCCAATAAAAAAAAAATTATCTGCATTTGATTATAACTCCTTTCACATCAGGAGGACATCTCAAAGCGTTTCACAAGATGTAATGTAACATAATAATAATTGAAATCCGTGCATTTAGTACAAAGTTTTTCAAGTCTTCTGGACGTCTCAAAGCATTATACAGTACTGTAAAGTGAATTGACTGTATACTTGAAATGCAGCAGCCAATTGCGCACTGCAGTGTCCCACAAATAGATGTGGATTGAAATGACCAATTTATTATTGTGTTTTTTTTTAGGGATTATTATTAAGCGTGTGGAGTAGAGACTTGACCAAGGTTTTGCCTTGCCTGGATTCGAACACTTGGAATATTTCAAATCGGGAACATGTCCTTAACACTTCACAGGATATATTAGAAAGTGGAAAGACTGTATTTGTTTTGTAAGTGAATGTGGCAGCCAATTTGTAGACATTAATGTCCTACAAACAGCCATTGGAGTGAATGACTGATTTTATGTGGGGGATTTTTGCCCAGGAGACTGGAAGAAACATCTGGCTCATTTTGAATGGGGCCAAGGGATCCTTAATGTCCATCTCGACAGACAGATTGGGCCTTCGCTTTACTGCCTCATCTGAAGGACGGCACCTCCAACAATTCAGCACATGTTTAGCATTCCATTGTAGTGTCACCTCAGAGTTTATAGGTTCAAAGTCTTAACATGCGGCTTGAACCTACAATCTTCTGACCTCAGAGAGGAGAGGGCTACAAACTGAGCCAGGCTGTCACACAGCTTGTAAAAACATTTGAGTATTTTAAATTTTCAAGTCTGTGAAAAATTCTCAAATTCAGTCTTAATTTGGAGGATTGTTTTTTAGTTCATCAAAAAAAGCTGCTTCCAAAAACTGAACTGTAGAATTTTCCATAATCTTACTCAATTTTGCATTTAAGGGAAAATGGTCACAGAAAGTAAATCTCGGATGAAATTTATTTGGGGCTTTGTAGTTTGGTTCAGTGCTACTATGTACTAACATTTTCTTTTGCCAATTTTCTCTCTTCCTCTTCTCCTAACCCTTACTGGAATTTAGTTCCGCAGGAACAAGAAGCATTTAGGTACCTTACAACAACAAAATTACATTTATAAAGCGCCTTTCACGTCGGGAGGACGTCCCAAGGCACTGGACAGGCAGGGGTCAGGACCTGAGCATGGTGGGGGCAGGTGCAGGGTAGGGGGGAAGAGAAAGAGGTGGGAGGGAAGGGAGAGAGGTGGGAGGGCAGCAGAAGGCACAATCGAAAAGGAGGGTCTTATCATAGAATCATAGAATTTTACGGCACAAAAGAAGGCCATTCGGCCCATCTAGTTTGTGCCGGCTCTTTGAAAAGATCAACTCAATCCCACTGCCCAGCTCTCTCCCCATAATCTAACATACCTGTTCTCCCTAAATAAAGATCTAATTCTCTTTTAAAAGCTGTTATCGAATCGGCCTTCACCACTTCTTCAGGCATTGCATTCCAGATTCGAACAACCCTCTGAGTGAAAAAATTTCTCCTCCGCTCCCCTCTGCTTCTTTTGAAACTATTTTAAATCTGTGACCACAAGTCACACATTCGCCCACTTGAGGGAGGCAAGAGAGGAAACAAGGCGAAGGGAATGTGGGTGAGCTTGAGTAAGTGTTCTATATAATTCACAGCACTTTTCTTATCAGGGGGATGTCTCAAAATGCATTACACAGCTGGGCTGGGTCGACAAGCCAAATGGAGCAGGGGGAACAGTGAATGAAAGAGTTGAGTCACGGAGTGGGCTTTGAAAGAGTGGAGGCAGTGAGTCAGGGATAGAAGGGGCAGAATGGCTGAAAGCTCGCACACCGATGGTGGGGATAGGAAAGTGGGGGGCGGTGTTTGCTGATCAAAGGGAGTGACACAATCGGTTGGGTGGCTGGAGATCACAGAGATGGGGAGGGGGACGAGACTGTTGAGGGATGTGAAGGTGAGGACGAGGTGCTACAATTGAGCTTCTCGCTATTAGTCTTGCGGAAAGTGTCGTTCTATTTAACATCTTTGCAGTAAAATCCAGAGCCATTTGGCAAGAAAAACAGGGATGGAAATGTGGGTGAAAAGATTGATTTGTATTTCAAGGTAGTAGAGAGTTTTTGTTTATTAGCCGTCGGTGCAGTTAAAGGGCCAGGGAATGATTTGAAGGCTGGTGTACAGCAGTATTACAGCAATAACATCTTTACCAGAACAAAGGCTTTTGTCCATGTCCCTTCAGTGGTTTTGTCATAATATACTGAAGCCTTCAAGACGCTAAACAATAGCAGGATAAAAATTGCGGAGGCCGTGAAACCCCAAATAATGTTCAAAATTGAAGGATTGAGACGTGGAAATGAGTGTGGGTGGATTATTCAATTTATTCCAACCAGGAAATCATCACTCACATTTTATTCAGAAGCGTGGGTTATTATGTTGTTCCTTCTATTGAGAATCTCGGTGAAAAGCTGATGATGCCCTTGTGCAGGATCAGTTGAGAGGAAGTGTGACTCTAGTTGTAGGAAGCTTGGGCTTAGAAGCCGATCGACTGTAGGAGGAAGAGAGATAGTGTAAAGAATTGGATGGGTTAGGGTTTGTCATTTTTTTTGTTAAAAAAGCCTGTGTTGTGGTCATTAACAAGTGCTCTAATAAAAAACAGTTAAAAAATCCTCTCTCTCTCTTTTAATAATAATAATAATCCTTGCATTTGATATAGCACTTTTCACGTCTTCCAGATGTCTCAAAGTGCTTCACAGAATATACAGTAAAGTGAATTGGCTGTATATTTGTGGGCAAAACATGGCAGCCAATTGCACACAGCAGCATCCCCACAAACAGTCATAGGTAAATGACCAATTTTATATCGTTTTTTTATCGGACGTGTGTGTGGAGTAAGGAAACTTGCCCAAGGTTTCGCCCTGACCTGCCTGGATTCGAAACACAGGTCTCTCGCTTGTAAGGCTATTATTATTACAGGTTATTATTCTAAGTCTTTATTCAACCCCTGCTCTGCCTGAAGTGAAATGGAAGCAATCAATCCTCTCTGGATTCGAACACAGGTCTCATGCTTGTAAGGCGAGTTCTCTAACCACTGAGCTACATTGAAAGCAGAATGAGTGGAAACGTATTTGATTCCTAACAATGTCATCCCTCATTTTGACAAACAAGATTCATCTCACCCCCCCAAATTTTTTTTTAATGAATTTAAATTCCATGTCCCGACCTTTCCTCTTTCTCCATTATTCTCAAGAATCTATACAACTCCATTTCGAACATTTCATATCGATTATGCATCCACATCCATCTAGGGAGCCAAGCTGTTGCAGCCTGCGTCTCTCAGTTGACCCTTTAAACATGTCGTTGTATTGTTGTTATTTTCCTGATTATAGCTGTCTCTTGCGTGACAAATTACATGGATGCCAGATGGTCATTTTCCATTGCAAAGAGATGATTTTGTCCTTTGCCATAAGGAAATATCCGAGAAAGAAGGCAGTTTCATTTTCATAGTAATTTATCACATTGGAAGCACTATGAGATATAACAACTGTTTATTTTTGTAGGCAATCATTTATGTTAGCAAGAGCCCGATTATAGCCATGAGGTGCTAAACAAATTGATCTAGAGAATTGCTGGCCGGGAATACAAGAAGAAACTCACTACTCTTTCCAACTGTGGCCTCCACGGCAGGCAGACTGGGCAGGTCCTTGGCTTAGTGTCTCAGCCGAAGGGCAACTTCTCTGACAATGCTCTGGCAGCTCATCCAAGGTCATATATTGAAGTGTCAAGCAAGAGGGTGGGTTCAAATCTCAAAATTGGTCTTGAATCAACAACCATCTGATCTAGAGGTTGGGAGAACTATAAACGGAGCCAAGCTGACCTGGTCCTTCACCACCAACAACAACTTGGATTTATATAGCATTCTCCATGCCGGACGGCATCTCAGTCATAAGAACATAAGAATTAGGAGCAGGAGTAGGCCATTCGGCTTCTCGAGCCTGCCCCGCCATTTAATAATGTCATGGCTGATCTTCTAATCTAACTCCATCTGCCCATCGTATCCCCATATCCCTTAATCCATTAGAAATCTGTCAATTTCAGGCTTGAATATGTTCAAGGACTAAGCATCTACAGCCTTTTGGGGTAGAGATTTCCACAAATTCACTACCCTCTGAGTGAAGAAGTGTTTCCTCAACTCAGTGCAAAAAGGCTGAGCCTTTATCTTAAGACTGTGACCCCCAGTTATAGATTCTCTTACCAGGAGAGGGGAAACAGTCTCCCACTATCAACAGTTGATTCAAAGATTTCATATCTTACCACGTAGTGTGCCCACACACTGTGTTTTTCCCAGGGCTCCAAAATGATCGAGGTAATTAAATGTGAAGAAAGCTTTCTGCTATGGCTGACCTTTGATGTATATTATTGATGGAGCAATTCAGCGCCTTTTCATCTCTTTGGATTGCTAATTGGTCAAGCTCCATCCTGGTGTACAAAGTCAGGCAAAGTGGACCAGGATGATATATCAGACTTCTGGCTGGAATTGAAGAATTAAATCTGTAAAGTTACTTGGGTAACATTGGGACAACAACAACAAAATACAGCAAAATTACATTTATAGAGCGCCTTTCACATCCAGAGGACTTTCCGTCTCAAATTTTAATCCTATTTTATTGTGACGAACAGTTTAACTGAATAGTTTAAATGGGCCTATACATTAAATTTAAAATGAATCATTTTTACCACAAAACAAAAGTGTTGGGGTGGGAGGGAGATGCTTTTGAAAAGTTAGTTCACGACTTACTGCCGAAGGACTTTATTTGTAAAACAATAATTGCTGTCTTGGTACTTTCCTCTTACACCGTGCCAAATGAAGCAGATAAAATATAGTACTATACTAATAATCATAATCCTTGTCTTTGATATAGCACTTTTCATGTCTTCTAGATGTCTCTAAGTGCTTCACAAAATATACTGTAAAGTGAATTGACTGTATATTTGTGGGCGAAACATGGCAGCCAATTGCGCACAGCAATGTCCCACAAACGGTTGTGGATGGAAAAATGACCAAATTATTATTGGGGGTTTTTAAGAGATTATTATTAGGTGTGTGGCGTAATTAAACTTGCCCAAGGTTTCGTCCTGACCTGCCTGGATTTGAAACACAGGTCTCACGCTTGTAAGGTGAGTGCTCTAACCGCTGAGCTACAGGACTGTGTTTTGCTCCACAGATTCCGAAGGATTGTAAGTGATAGGTGTGACAAACTGGTTGTGGATAATAACATAGACAGACTACTGGAATAAGGCAACCAATGCGTATACTAGGAGATCACAATTTAAAACTTACTGTAACTCTTTTAGCACTGTAATGCGAGTGCTCTAACCACTGAGGTACAGGACTCCACTATTTATATATGAGAACAACACACTGGGGCCAGAGACAAGCCCCCACTGCTTATTTCGTGCTCCAGCCAAGTTATTCCCTGAAATGTTCTGATTCATGTTCACATCTCAGTTTGATCATTATCACAGCTGGTAGTAATGCCTCGTGTTATGTTTTTTCATTTAAAATGGAGGGGAGGGGGTGTCTAAAGTGTGGAATTTTAATCGAATAGAATTTCCTTTTACAGTCTGAGAAACTACCCAGCAATGTCACCTTAACCATTGGAATACTCTCATGTAGAATGTAAGTTGAAAATAACCTTTGCATGGCCTGACATTTCAAAAGGAACATTATGTCCACTAACACCAATGTTATCTTTGTACAGTGCCTTTCACGTCGGGAGGACATTCCAAGGTGCTGGACAGTCAGTGTTTTGTACCCGAGCTGGGGGTCTGATCGGGAAAGGTAGAGGGCGGGGGGGAAGGAGGGTGATTAAAGGCACGGTCGAAGAGGAGGGTCTTGAGTCAGGTCTTGAAGGAGGCAAGAGAAGGGGTGAGGCGGAGTGACTGTGGGATGGAGTTCTGGATGGTGGCTGAGTGGCTGAAGGCCGGTCCACCAATGTGGGGTGGGTGAGGTGGGGATGTGAAGCTGGCTGGAATCCACAGGGTGGAGGGAGTGGGCAGGGTGGTAGGGGGTTAGGAGGTCACAAATGTAGGTGGGTGCAAAGTCATGGAGGGCTTTAAAGGTGAGGACCAATATCTCGAACTGTATCCTCTGTGTGATGTGAAGCCATTATTGTCAATCAGTAGTGTTGAATATCATAGTATAAAATATGACTTTTTATACGACTGGTGCTTTGGCTTATAGCCATGTGCTTTCTGATTGAGTGTTTCTTGATCTGCTTCTTGATCTGTTATCTTACAGTTTCTCATCAGTGAATAGACTGACCTCTGGCAAGCACTGCTGTTGGATTGGCCGATAGCAGATGTAAGCATTCAGTGACCCCCCCGCCCCTTCCTTGGAGTCCTGTAGCTCAGTGGTTGGAGCACTTGCCATACAAGTGTGAGACCTGTGTTCGAACCTAGCTAGGTCAGGGCGAAACTTGGGCAAGTTTCCTTACTCCACAAGCCTAATAATAATCCCTCAAAAAAAAACAATAATAAAATTGATCATTTCAATCCACGACTATTTGTGGGATACTGCTGTGTGCAACAGACTGCTGCGTTTTGCCCACAACTATACATACAGTCAATTCATTTTACAGTATATTCTGTGAAGTGCTTTGAGAAGTCTAGAAGATGTGAAAAGCACTATATCAAATTCAAGGATTATTATTATTATATATATATGATTAACTTGTTAACTTGTTACTGACTTGTACTGCTAGCTATCCATTATTCACCATTTAATGCCCACCAATCCTACCATCACAAGCAATTTTTCCATCCACTTGGTTCTCAAGTTCAAATCCCTTCAGCGTCTCAGCCCATCCTACCTCTGACCACACCACCCTGTCTACTTTCGCTACTCAATGAACATTGGTCCATATCTTATTTGTTTTCCCAGTGCCCAACCTTCACTGTGAAGCACTTTGAGAGGTGCAATTGCAAAATAGCATTTCAATTCTGCTATACTACATGTTCATAAAATTCCTGATGGCAGTGAAGAGGATAGGATGTCGCATTGTAATTGCTGTCTTATCTGGTAATTATATGGATTCAAAACACTACCAATAATACGAGCCAGCGTTACACAGCAAATCACAATATTTTAACACCGCTGATCGTTTGATACTGTACTTGCAATTATCTTTGCTCCACATTTCCACATGAATCAAGTTTTAATAGAAAATCAGGCAGATGAAGGCAATTATTGCGGGTTGATTTAACTAAAAAACGACAGCGCTGTATTTTTTGCATATTAAATAATTAGAGACTCGGTGTGAGCCATTTAGATATTATTTAAGTGCCAAAATTCAATATCCTTCTAAGATTTGAAAGTTCAGCAATAATTCATAAGAGCAGGATGTTCACTTGTGTCCCTTTCTCTTTGCAAACAGTAGAAGCCAATAGAAGTGACAGGAGGAGAGCTTTTTCCGCAGAATTTACAGATCAATTGCTTAGCTCTGATGGAACAGATGTAGTTGTGGATTGGTATGGAGCAACAGAGTTATGCTTGCCAACTTTGCCCAGTGTTTTAACTATTGCATTGTACTGTTTAATTATATTTCAAGCTAACCGCAGTGTTTTTTGTGCTATTAAACTCACTTGCTAAATTATTCAAAACAATTACAGTTCTTTCCTGATACGTGCTCCAAACCTACTTCTGCACTCATTCCTTTTCACGTCCCCTGCATCCACTTTCTCTGTTCATTTCATAGAAATGATAAAGAGAGGCTTGATCTATCCAGATACCGTCAATAGTATTTCAAGAAGGATTTTTCCGTTTAAAGCACCGAGGATGGCACATTGAGCAGCATAAGTCAATAGAAATATCCAATGATATTTAATAATAATAATACTCCTTGCATTTGATATAGCGCTTTTCACATCTTCTAGACGTCTCAAAGTGTTTCACAGAATCCACTATAAAGTGACTGTATATTTGTGGGCGAAACATGGCAGCCAATTGTGCACAGTAGTGTCCCACAAACAGTCATGGATTGAAATGACCAATTTTAATATTGTGTTTTTTTTAGGAGGGATTATTATTAGGCGTGTGGAGTAAGGAAACTTGCCCAAGGTTTCGCCCTGACCTGTCTGGATTTGAACACAGGTCTCACGCTTGTAAGACGCATGCTCTAACCACTGAGCTACAGGACTCCCCTGTAAGGTGGTAACAAAAGCCTACAATTTTGCAGCCTCCAAGCTATGTGTTGTTCTACAGCAAATAATTCATTGCATGGGACAAAATTATCGACAACCTTCTTTATGTTAAGTGTAAATCGAGAATCTCATATGGATTCTGAAATGCTGCCAGAACTTTGGCTAGTGGATTCTAATTGCTTTTTGCATCTGTTACCCTTTCTCTGTTTATCACAAAGAGATTTTGAGTTATGAGGAGAAAAAGCTTTGTGAATGAACATAATGAGATTTCTCCGGAAGAGAGAAGCACTATTCAACCTCACTAGAAAAAAAGGAACTTCAAATTTATTTCCAATGGAGATATTATTTAAATATATATAGAAATAATCCTTGCATTTGATATAGCGCTTTTCACATCTTATCGACGTCTCAAACCGCTTCACAGAATTTACTGTAAAGTGAATTAATTGTATATTTGTGGGCGAAACACGGCAGCCAATTGCGCACAGCAGTGTCCCATAAACAGTTGTGGATTGAAATGATCGATTTTATTATTGTGTGGAATGTAGGTCAATAACATTGAAGGAGATGGAAATGTTTTTGAAACATTCCCAAACTCTAAATAATGGTGGAGCTCAAACCTTGCTGAAACATCCAGGGCAGTGCTGTCAGATTTCTGGATATATATATATATATATTTTATATATTTTTTGTATATTTGTGTATCACAATATAGTATTTAATCTTTCCTTTGCTCAATGCTGAAGCAACAACAACAACAATAAAATTATATTTGTACAGCGCCTTTCACATCAGGAGGACATTCCACCAGTTCTTTTGAATGGACACCATGTCTCGTTGTTTATGATTTTGTGAGAGAAAGGAACATTTTCAAAGTTTGGTTTAATGTATTTATATTACTGTATACAGTATATTGTAGGCATTTCACCCACAAAATATATAGTTGATTAATAATAATCCTTCCATTTGATATAGCACTTTTAACATCTTCTAGACGTCTCAAGGCTCTGCACAGAATATACTGTAAAGTGAATTGACTGTATATTTATGGAGGAAACATGGCAGCCAATTGCACACAGCAGTGTCCCACAAACAGTCATTGATTGAAATTACCAAATTATTATTGGTTTCTTTCGAGGGATTGTTATCAGGCATGTGGAATTGGAAACTTTAAAGAAAGGATTAACATTACAATAATTTTTGTGAAGTGCTTTGAGAAATATCAATGAAGTAATGAGGTGCTATATCAAATTCAAGGATAGTTATTGATTCCTACATTTCTCAATCACACAATGGACTTGATTTGACCTCTGCAATTGAGAATCTATGTCTAAGAGATTTAGCTTAAAAGCAAATTTGCCTGTTTGCTGAAATGTAAACAATCTGTTAATAATTTAGCTGTGAATATTTATTCCATTTAATGTTCACCCTCGGAAAAGTAATAGAAACATATTTCTGTAGATGTAACCCTTTATATATATATATTTGGTCACTCAATCCACTCCTGTTTGTGGGACACTACAGTGCACAATTGGCTGCAATGTTTTGCCTACAAAACAAGCAGTCACTTCTCTTTACAGTATATCCTGCAAAGTGCTTTGAGCTGTCGCACAGATGTGATATGGCTCTATAACAAATGCAAGGATTATTACCTGTTGGTTGCATTCTCAAGTTACGATGTTCTTTTCTACATAGGGGATTTCTGTGAGAGAGCTGTAAGTCTCATTCACCCAAACACAAAAAAAAGGAACCTTGCGAAGTATCTAAATCGGAAACTCTAGACTTGGCAATAAAAAACAGGAGAGTTTCCAACATTGAGTCATAAATTCTGAATCCTGATCTCTACAGATGGTAACCAGCTTTGATTTAAGCTCTAAGATCAAGTGCCCCTTAGCATTCAATCCCCTGCCTTGAATTATGAGGAGATTGAGACATTCCCACTGCCATGAGCTGGGAAAAGTTTTGGGGAGGATGTTTGGAGGTTATTATTTCAGGTTGAGCTTTGGGTTATTAATGGAGTCCTGCAGCACTCGCTATACAAGCATGAGACCTTTGTTCAAATCCAGTCATGTCAGGGCGAAACCTTGGGAAAGTTTCCTTACTCCACTTGCCTAATAATAATCCCTCCAAAAATAAGTACAGTAATAAAATTGGTCATTTGATCCATGAATGTTTGTGGGATACTGCTGTGCGCAATTGGCTGCCACGATTCACCCACACACAAATATATAGCCAATTCACTTTACAGCATATTCTATGAAGCACCTTGAGATGTCTAGAAGGCGTGAAAATTGCTATATTAAATGCAGGAATTATTATTATTAATGTGAAAGCAGTGGAGATAATAGGCGTTTGTTGTGAGTGTGCTTGTGTGTGCAACACAGCATGAAAATTTCCAGCAAGATTTCAATATTCTTTCATTGGATATGGGAAAACCAGTTATGCAGAACACAAAAGCTGATTTAAGTATTAAATTGTAAACAGACCACCCACCACTCACTACTGCATAATGATAGGAATATTGCCTGTTGGACAGGAAAAATGAGCACACTCACTTGTTTGCAATTGCATCTGTTACCTTTGTATTTCTCCAAAGGGCTAATAACTGGGTTTGAATTGTTTAAATTGAATCTTCCAAGCATATATGACTGCCCCCTTCACACTTGAATTTAGGATTATACTGATGAGTGCAGCAGGCTATAATTCCTAACTCCTTTTGGCACCTGTTATTTAAGAGTTTTAGTACCAGATTCACTTCCCTCAAAGATCTTTTCCATCTCCTGTCATGTCTGTCGTCTTGTCTGTTGGACAGCTGACAGCCTCATTCACATGCCTCGATAAAATTATAGAATTGGTATTTCAGGTTGGTTACCCCTAGAACCCTAGAACATAATAATAATAATCTTTGCATTTGATATTTGTGGGTGAAATGCGGCAGCCAATTGCACACAGCAGTGTCCCACAAACAGTTGTGGATTGAAATGACTAATTTATTATTGTTCCTTTTGAGGGATTATTATCAGGCATGTGGAGTAAGGAAACTTACCCAAGGTTTCACCTGGGCTGGGAATCGAACCCAGGTTTCCTGCTTGTAAAGCGAGTGCTCTAACCGCTGAGCTACAGGACTCCACTATTTCACTAATTCAAAGTGCTGCATTCATGGTGCAAAAAAATGGATGAATCAAAAGAGAACTATTATATTCATGGAGTCTGGTAGCTCAGTGGTAAGAGCTCTCACCTTACAAACGTGAGACCTGTGTTTCAAATCCAGGCAAGTCAGGGTGAAACCTTGGGCAAGTTTCCTTACTCCACATGCCTGATCATAATCCCTCCAAAAAAAACTATAATAAATTGGTCGTTTCAATTCACGACTATTTGTGGGGACACTGCTGCAATTGTAATTGGCTTCCCTGTTTCGCCCGCAAATATACAGTCAATTTACTTGACAGTATAAGCGTCTCCATCTCTTTGAGATGGCTAGAAGATGTGAAACGTGCTATATCAGAATGCAAGGATTATTATTATTTATTATTCTATTCTCTCTACTTCTCTCTCTCTCTTTTCTCCACCCCTCTTTCTATTTTACCTTCTAATGCAGGATTTCTACTCCAGTCAGTAGGTACTGAAATTTGTATAACTCAGAGGCTTTTTATTGCATTCCAAGTACGGGTTTCAGAACGCAACAATGATATGTTTTGTCTTGTACATGGTGTGACAGGAGGGGTGAGAAGCCAATGTAGTTATGAGCTGCACATTAGTTTACTGTATGATTTGAAGTATCACTCAAGGATTAAAAAGACTTTGCCGACACCACCCGAAGCTGCTAAATGACAGAGTTGGAAGAAAAAAACTAATGATCTTGTGGCTTGTCTTCAAAGCCAGCAAACGGCAATATTGTGCAGATTAAATCAGAACTCTGTCCAACACAGTTCCATTTGGTGTTTCAACGGTAATGGTGCAACATCAGCGAAATAATAATTGTTGAGCATTAACTATTTCAAGCCCATTCATCTAAGAGGTTGCAAGACAAAAAGCGAAAACAACACGCGTTAAAGATGCAGACATCGTTCGTTGTAGGATGGGGAACCTGCTGATCATAAACAAAACAGGCGATTTCCGCATTAAGCAGTGCAGCGTGATTCCATCGTGATCACTTCAATAGCTGCAGGACTCCACCATGTGTGAATTATCTTTTGACTTTAGAAACAGAAGTTTTTTTTTTAATTCACAATTTTTTTTTGTATGTGTGTGTGTGATAGTGATTCAAAGGAAGAAGATAGCACAGTGCCTACTTGCGGCGATTTTGGTTGGTAAACACGTCAGCCGTAGTTTTTAATCACAAACGGAGATGTTCATTAAGGAGAATGCTGGATTAATCAAGTCGATCTCTAACACAGTTCAGTAGAAATCTAATCGCAGTTATTTTACAATTCCCACAAGAAGTTGTAAATTCGTGCAAACTAATACCACCTATGTACAGAATGGTCTACAGGAGGAATTTGTCACCAGGGAATAACAATACATCTTGGGGGTCAAGATCATGTCATGAAGAACACAATCAAGCCTTGTTAACCCTGTGATGTGAAACAATCCATATTATACCAACTGCTAACCCCTTATCAATCTTTTTTTGGAGGGATTATTATTAGATGTGTGGAGTAAGGAAACTTGCCCAAGGTTTCGCCCTGATCTGCCGGGAATTGAACCCATGTCTGTTGCTTGTAAGATGAGTGCTCTAACCACAGGATTCCTTATTGCACCATAACATATTCCATGGACTGTTTATTGTTTTTTGTTCACAGTAGTGAATGTATAGTACTAGGTATCAGATACACAATGAGTTCTGATGAAGGGTCGTGGATCCGAATCATTGACTTGCTTTCCTTTCACTATGGATGCTGCCTGACCTGCTGAGTTTTCCCAGCAACTTTTGTTTCTGTTTCAGATTCCCAGCATCTGCAGTATTTTGTGTTTTGCACACAATTAAATCTGTTTGGCTTAAACTGGTATAGTGACCCTTGTTTTTGTTTATTGTAGACATGTGGGTTACAGAATGCTGCCCCTTACATTACCAGAAGGAATTACTGGAACCTTTCTGCAATGCTGTTGTTTTATGGGCAGCAAATCATTACAACAGTTACAACATAAAACACTACACAGTGCTATACTTTACAAACTGCTCTCTCAGGTACATTAACCGTACTGCGCTTGAGTAATAAATTTTAAACTAATTTTTAATAATGAAGTAGCAGAGCAGGGAAGCAATTACAAGACGTCACAGGGTTCCATGATTCATGATGACTTCCACTCCTTACCACATCTTTACAATTGGCAGCACTGTGTAATTGTTGCATTTTTTGAGATTGTTCTTATAATCATTTTCCGCAAAAGTGTAGTGATTGCATTTAAACGCAAACAGCAATTTCCCCGCAAACAGTAAATGACCGATTTCATGTGCAGGAAACTGGGAGAAACTTATTATGCTTTGCGACAAGATCATTGTACGATGAGACCTGACCTTTAACATCTGCTTGAACAGGTAGCCAGGACCTCAGTTTAAATCCCAGCCAACCAATCATGCCTCTGACAATATAGCAGCCCACAAAAACAACAATAAGCTCAATGTCACAACATGGGGCTTGAACCCACAAACGTCTGAACCAGAGGTTAGAGTCCGACCAACTGATTTGTTTTCAACAACTTGATATTCATCAACATACAATAACATTTTCTGTTGAAAACCATTGTTAAGTGATCAGGTTTATCTATTTAAAAAAAAACACCTCTATTGCTCCAGTCAATCAGAGTTTGAGCTTTTTATTAGATGAAGGTTCATTTATATTGTCGATAAGTTCATACTATAAGGCAGAGCGCAACCAAAGGGAATATCAATTTTTTTGGTGCTATTCCGTGCAATTAATTATAATTGGAGACTTCATGCCTGTCATAAATTTGATCAATAACAACTTGCACTTATTTAGACCCTTCCACATAGGCCAACATCTCATCAGCAGTGATATTTAGATATCTTCACTGTTATCGAAGAACACAAATGCCAGGTCAAACTAAACGTCAATAACTTACTCTTCATTCTGCCTTCCTGGCTGACAACGCTGTGAGACTTATCCTCCAACAAACAATTTTAACATGTTTCTCAAGAAGAGAAACATTGATCTGAGCAAAGTCACATCATCATAATAATAATAACAATCCTCACATTTGATATAGCACTTTCCACATCTTCTAGAAAAGTGAATTGAATGTAAAGTGAATTGACTGTAAAGTGAATTGACTGCATATAGGTCGGCAAAACGTGGCAGCCAATTGCACACAGCAGTGTCCCCACTTAATACAGAATGGTCCACAGGAGGAATTTTTCACCAGGGAATAACAATACATCTTGGGGATCGAGATCATGTCGTAAAGAACACAATCAAGCCTTGTTAACCCTGAGATGTGAAACAATCCATATTATACCACCTGCTAACCCCTTATCAACCTTTTTTTGGAGGGATTATTATTAGGCATGTGGTGTAAGGAAACTTGCCCAAGGTTTTGCCCTGACCTGCCTGGATTTGAACACAGGTCTCATGCTTGTCAGGCGAGTGCTCTAACCACTGAGCTACAGGACTCCAATATCCAGTATAGAACAATGTGGCATGGCAGGGCCTCTAGACAAAAAGTGTTGCTCCCCTAATTCTTCTCATCTAAACTTCCAGGGACGAAATCCAAACAAATTGCCTCCGTCAATTGTTCATGGGCTGTATAGTCTGCCCTGCTCACCAACACACCATTGTACCAATCCGTCTCCATTGGAATGTCCAATGGAGACGGAAAGAGGGTGTCTGTGTAACCACTGGGAACATTTTACAAATTAAAAAAAAGGGCCAGAGAGGAAGAAGCTCAAACAATGGATGTGATAAATTCGATAAAAATGATAACTTGCATTAGGCTTTCAAGCAAAATTCATATATTATGTCTCAGGAATCAGGCATTAACACTGTGAGCATTTTCTCACATCAAAGAGGCTTGTATGCTGACTTAATCACATCGTAGGTTTTGTCCATCCAAGGATTGACTGAGAAGCGGATTTCACTGATATATTTTATCAGTATTTGTGCAGGGAATACAGCCTTTTCTATCTCCAAATCCAAAAGGATCAAATTGCGTTGCCTAGGCATCAAATGAGGTGGGTCTTTGTGCTGTGCAGAACAAGAGTCAGGGTAAGGACATGTCCATTCAATAACCTTATTATAGTGCACTCTCCAACTAACTCTTCACTGAAGAGAGCTGACTGGGAGCTGACTGAAACCCGAAAGTGCTCTGGTCTCCCACACATATAATTTATTGGAAGCTGTAATCTGACAATCAGCAGTCAGATATGTGCCTGGGTCCACGTTGAAATGTAAATAGTGTCCTTATCACATTAGCCTGCAGCCAGAAACAGAGGTTCAATGGCTCTCCAAACAGAAATCTTAAAAGTGTCTTACAGGATTATGTCCATTGATCTGATAAAATCTGACAGCAATAATAATAGCATTATACATGTCTTTCGCAAGTTTTTAAAAAACCCCAGAGATTCTGGCCCTTGGTTTGCTTGTCTATCTTTGAGTATCAGGTAAACATCAGGGTAAACAAATAAAGAAGTTCACACAACAGGTTAGTTTAGGATGTTCTGTGGTAGGTAGGGACCATGGGTCCAATTTAAGACCAATTTAAAGCTTTTTTTCCGAACATTCTACACAATCTGACAATTTAAGGCAAAATGATCTTGAGCAATAAGACCAAACTTCAGATTTGGGCTTCAGTCTAATCTTACACCTCAGCTTCCTTGCCAAGGGAATTCGTTTGAATCCAAGTTTCAGCTGACATCTGAATTCATGCCTGAATTTTGTGGAGTCCTATAGTTCAGTGGTTTATAGTTCACTTGCCTTACAAGCGAGAGATCTGGGTTTGATTCCAGGCAGATCAGGGTGAAACCCTGGGCAGGTGTCCTTACTCCACACAATAATCCCTCAAAAAAACAATAAATTGGTCATTTCAATCCATGACTGTTTGCGGGACACTGTTGTGCACAATTGGCTGCTGTGTTTCACCCACAAGATATAGTCACTTCACTTTACAGTATGTTCTATGGAACTCTTTGAGACACGTCAAAGATGCGATAAGGCGATATGTCAAATGAAAGGATTATTATTCTTATTATTCTGCGCACAATTCTGACTGATTTGTCTTAAAAGACTTCAAAAATTTGACCTGTCTTATTGATTGACTGGATCAGCACTTAACTGTCTGACTTGTTAGGCTGTCGAGTGCATGAGGTGTTTCAAAGCCCCATTGCACTCAGTTTATGGATGAAAAAAGTCTATCAATTGAATTTTCAACTAAACTTTCTCCCTTCCTTTCATGAAGGAGCTCACTCGTCCTAAAACACTAGCAGGCTTCGAGTATCGCTCCATGTTTATGTGCTCACCTTGCTTTTGACTACCAATGGCTGATTTATTATCATAATAATTCATGCATTTGATATAGCATCTTATCATGTTCTTGAGATATTTCAAATGCCTTCACAGGGTTTGAACTGTGAAATGTGGCGACTGTGTACATTATGAACGAACAGCCATAATTCAAATCCATAATAGTTTATATATCGCAGGATAGCGATGTCCCACAAACAGCCATAAAGTGAATGTTCAACATTATATTTGAAGGGGTGGGGATTAGTGGCCAGGGCATCAGGACTGCTGTTAATAATAATAATAAAAATTATCCTTGCATTTGATATAGCACTTTTCATGTCTTCTAGACGTCTCAAATCGCTTCACAGAATATACTGTAAAGTGAATTGACTATATTTGTGGGTGAAACGCGGCAGCCAATTGTGCACAGCAGTGTCCCACAAACAGTGGTGGATTGAAATTACCAATTTATTATTGTTGTTTTGAGGGATTATTATTAGGCGTGTGAAGTAAGGAAACTTGCTCAAGGTTTTGCCCTGACCTGCCGGGAATCAAACCCAGGTCCCTCGCTTGTAAGGTGAGGGCTCTTACCACTGAGCTACAGAACTCCATACTGTCTCTAAGGCAGTGAATTTTAATTGGTTCATTAAACAATGTGTCTATGTGGATCTAATCAGAAGATCGAAACCATTCATTACTGATTGTTAACCCAGCAAGAGACATTACTTAGGCTGAAGTTACTCGTGGTTTCAGTTTTGAGACCATTATCCTAAAATTGCTAATCTTGCAGCGTTTTCTGAAAGCTCTTAAATTATGTTTTTAGCTGGAAGAGGGTTTTCCAAATTGCCTAAAAAGATGCGAAAAAAATACAAGCTTCCAGACTGAAGGCTGATTTTAACAATTTGGGCAATTTTTCTGCATGTTTTTAAATGGTCCGAAAATGGTCAAAGCCTGCAAGGAATTTCTGGCCTTTAACTTTGAGCTGATATGTTGTTTGACTACCATTACAGTTGTACCAAATCTTTTATGATTTTTAATATAGCCATTGTGAGTTGTTGCTCACTGTACTTACATAAGGCAGAGCAATTTATCCTGGTTTAGCACCAGTCAGGGCAGGGTCACTGAAGACTCTGTAATAATATAATTACCTAAATTACCTAAACCTGACAATTGGGTCACTGGTAAAAAAATTGTCCCAAATGGACCCACCACACAAAATCTAGCAATTTATTTTGTGAGTAGAATTACATTTTGTTATGCTATTTTGTATTAATAAAAAAAAGTATTTTCGGAAGTCTGAGATGCTTCTGTAAAAACCTTTCCCAGACTAGATGAATATCTAATTATATGGTAAATCTCAACGGAAATCTACACATTGTTAAACTCGCCTGAAGTACATTCATGGAAAACAATAAATTCTGTGCTTCACATTTGAAGTTGCTGAAAATAACACTGCGTCCGTCTGAAGAAAGTAAATCGGTGGGTTGGAGTAGCAGAAGATCACAGAGGTGACAGTGGATTGGATAGGTGTAGGGCAAAGCCATCAAGTCACTTGAAGGTAAGGATAAGGGTCTTCAAGTTGATCCAAGTTGGCCAGTGGAGTTGGTGAGGACGGCAGAATGATGGACTCAGGAAGCCTAGTGTGGGAGAAAATGTTCAGACCTGGATAATTTAGAGCTTGTGGAGGATAGAGCTGAGAAAATTGGTGAACAGGACATTGCAAATGTTGAGTTTCAAGGTGATAACAATTGGAAGTAAGCAATTTGAACCACCCACCCTGCCCCCCTCTATCCATAATCTGAAAATACAATTCAAGTTTATAATAGTCCTTGTGTTTGTTACAGCACCTTATGATTTTGAAACATCTCAAACCAAATACTTTACTTGTAAAGACTTTGCAAGAAAAGAGAAATCTGTTAGTTCAGCCAGGGTTGTGATGGCAGTCTACCAAATGCTTTAATTTGACAGTTTCTTTGGTAAACAAAGCCTCTCAGGATTTGATCAGCTACTCAAAAATGAAGAGTTGTCATGGAGAACTAAGCACTTGATCGATCTATCTCAGCTGGAAGCATCTTTGTTGAGGAAGGGCAAAAGTTCAAGGGTCCAGATTCACCATCATGATGGATGATTACTGCATCAAGAAGAGAAATTCAAAATGTACTGAGATTGTATCTCAAATAAATGTGGGTTTTCAGTGATTTTCCCTTTAAATTAATGTTCATCGGGCCTAAAACCTATGCAAAAGAAAACAGATTGCATTATTTAACCAAGCTTAACATCAAGCCTCTTGTGTTACATTGTGTTACATCACCTGCAGACATGTGGTCAACTTCCATATGTATGCAGATGACATCCAATTATATCTTTCTGCCTCTACCCTCGACTCCAGGACCACAGTTGTCTTGACAGATTGCCTGTTGTATATCAAGTTCTGGAATGAGAGCTAACTTTCTACAGTTGAATGTCAACAAATCCAAGGCCCTCCTGATTGGCTCACACCAGTGCCTTCTCACATCAGGCACTGGCAGCATCAACATTCATGGGAGCATACTCAACCTCACCAAGCCTAGGAACGTAGATGTCATTTTCAACCCTCAACTGTCTTTCCTCCCCCACATCCAAGCTATGACCTGCTCTGCCTTCCCTCACCTCTGCAATATTCTTCATTCTGCCACTACCTCAACCCTCAGGCCACTGAAAGCCTCATTCTTGCCTTCATTACATCCAGGCTCGACTATGCTAACGCCCTGCTTGTCGGCCTTCTCAATTCCTCCCTCCATAGGCTGCAGATAATCTAGAACTCTGCGGCCCATGTCCTCTACTGCTCCAAGCTTCGTGACCCCCATCTCCCCCATCCTCGCTCGACTCCTTTGGCTCCCCATCACCTAGAGGATCCAATTCAAGATACTGGTCCTCACATTCAAAGCCCTCCATGGCCTTGTCCCATTCTACCTACTAACCCCCTATCAACCTGCCTGCTCCTTCCGCTCAGCAGGCTCTGGCCTGCTGCATGTCCCCCGACTCACCTGCCCCACCATTGGTGGGCAAGACTTCAACCACTCTGCCCCTAATCTGTGGAACTCCACCCGCAGTCCTTCCGCCTTGCCCCATCCCTAGCCTCCTTCAATCCTACCTCAAGACCCTCCTCTTCGATAGACCCATTGGTCACTCCAAATCCCCCCTTTCACTCCACCCTCCCATCCCCAACTCCAGCTCGGGTCTGAAACACTGGCTGTCCAGCCCTTGGGACATCCTCCTGATGTGAAAGGCACTATACAAGTGTAATTTTGTTGTTGTTGGTGTCGTGCATTCGAACTGTGTTTAAAAACGTATGCACTTAGTAAATGGTTGGTCGCACAATAAAATCAGCTTTGTTTAGTTATCAAAAGAAGGAACTCAAATGATTTATGTTTTGAACTGCTAGTGACATTGAAGATGTCCTTGTGCTGCAGATATATTAACAAGTAAAGAACTCTGATGAACCATAGTCTCTGCCAGCAATAAAATAGATTTGTGGCATTATGGTGAATTCTTTCCAGGATGCTGGGATCTATACTTTCAAGAGAATATGCAGAGTTTAATGTAGAGTGTTCGTGAATTGTTAACATTTTTGAATCCACAACACAATAGGGAAATTTCCATGAGTAGGTGAGATGCACATAATACTTGTTTGGATATGTTTAAGCATAGTGATTTGGTTTCACATGTGTCAGACATCTAGTTGTCCTCCACGCCCCAAGCACAGAAAAACCGAATTTATATGAAACATCAATATATAACCTTTTTAAAAAAATATATTCCTTCTGTTATAAAAGTTAATAGCAACCTATTGATTCGCCTCCCAACAACAACAACTTTGATTTATATAGCGCCCTCCACGCTAGACGGCATCTCAGAGTGCTTCACAGTAGCGGATCCCGGGACTGAACCAGGGGCAGGAGTCGAAAGGTGACCAAAGGCGCGGTCAAAGAGAAAGGTCTTTAGCTGTAACCTGAAACTGGGAAGAGAGGGGGCGAGACGAAGGGAGTGAGGAAGGCAGTTCCAGAGCCTAAGGGGCGTAGGGTTGAAGGGCGGCCGAGGGTGGAGCGGAGGATTCGGGGGACATGGAAGAGACCAGACCCGGTGGAGCGAAAGCAGCGGGTGCTGGTTTGGGGAGAAAGGAGATCAGAGAGGTAGAGGAGTGGAGGGACTTGAAAACAAGGGTGGGGATCTTGAAGTTGATCCTCTCAGGGACAGGAGCCAGTAAAGTCTGGCAAAGACTGGGATAATGGGGGAGCGAAGTTTGGTGTGGGTAAGTATGCGGGCGGCAGAGTTTTGAATTAGCTGGATTTTGTGGATTGTGGTGGAGGAGAGACCGGAGAGGAGGGAGTTGCAATGTCACCGAGAGGTGACAAAGGCACCAACCCTCCATATGATTCACCATCCACATACATTGGGTTGTTTTCTGGTTGTTATACAGATTCACAAGCATATAGGGATGATTTGTAATATCAACTAAGTCCTTTGGAAAATATTTGTTTGGCAATTATGTACTTTCCTCCTCTTTGCTATTTTGTTGTTCTTTCCCTGCATAGTTCTTTCTCTTGAATTCAAGAGCCTAGTCCTCACCTTCAAGGCCATTCACGACCTTGCACCCCCCTATCTCTCTGACTTGCTGTCTGAACTTCGCCATCCCCTCCATTCAGCAGGCTCCGGTCTGCTCTATGGCCTCTGCCTGACCCACCCTACCATTGGTGGTCAGGCTTTCAGCCTCTGTGCTCCCACACTCTGGAACTCCATCCCACAGTCCCTCCCTCCCTCCCTCCCTCCCTCCCTCCCTCCCTCCCTCCCTCGCCTCCTTTAAGGCCGGTCTCAAGACTTTCCTCTTTGACCGTGTCTTCTGCTGCCCTCCCAACTCTCTCCCTCCCCTCCTAACTTCACTCACGCCCCTCCCCCCTACTCTGTCCCTCTCCCTTGCTCGGGTCCTGACCTGACTGTTCAGTGCTTTGGGACGTCCTCCCAACGTGGAGGATGTACCAAGGATGTCCTATGTCCTCCATCCCCTCCGCCTTGCCTCCTCGCTTTCCTCCTTCAAGGCTGGTCTCAAGACATTCCTCTTCACTGCACCTTCTGCTCCTCCACTAACTCTTCCCCCTCGCCTTCCCCCTACCCCAACACCCCCCACTCCCCCGCTCGGGTCCCGCTTTCGGACGTCCTCCTGATGTGAAAGGCGCTATATAAGTGCAATTTTTTTTTGTTGTTCCATGGCTGCTATTTCCAATGCTGCTTATCAAGGTGACAACATGTAGAGCTCAGTGGTTAGAGCACTCGCCTTACAAACGTGAGACCTGTGTTTCGGATCCAGGCAGTTCAGAGTGAAACACTGGGCAAGTTTCTTTACTCCACACACACGCCTGATAATAATCCGTCCAAAATAACCTATAATAAAAATTGGTCATTTCAATCCACAACTGTTTGTGGGACACTGCTGTGCACAATTGGCTGCTGCAATTCACACAAATATACAGTCAATTCACTTTACAGTATATTCTGTGAAGTGTTTGAGATGTCTAGAAGATGTGAAAAGCGCCATATCAAAATGCAAGGATTATTCTTATTCTTATTATAACATGAGGCCTTTGTTTGTGTTGCCTGACAAATGCCGCAAGAATGATACACAAAATTACAAAGGGAGAAGAGACTTGGGAGTATTGACTGTCTTAGTGCTGAGTCACATTGTCACAACAGTTGAGCTGAGCTCAAGCATTACATTGCTCTGCGGAGTATTGCGCAGTTAGATTCATATGACATAAGGAAGTTGCCACATTATCTCTAGCGATAGTGCAGAGGAGGCAAGAAGGCTGGTTACCACAGTTGGAGGGATGAGCTATGAGAAATTATTACATCAACTAGGGTTACTCAGTTTTGAAAAAATAAGTATCAAAGGGAACTAACTTTATAGATAGATAAGATGCTTAATGGAACAGAGAAATGAAACCCAGAGCAATAGCAAGACAGCAAAATAAGAGGTAAGATTCAAGGTTGGCAACAACAATTTTAGGATAGACATTTCATTCATATTTTATACACAGATAACAATTAATACAGTGGTTAGAACAATAGTTAGAACAAATATAAGGATGTTACAAAATTTTCAGTTTAGAGAGAATATTAACTATTCACATAAATCTCCAGAAAGTTGCATTAATACAATTGGTAAAAAATGTTCAATGTTCATTCAAGGCTTTTTGTATATTGTTTTAAGGCCATTGAAAATATTACAGCTGCAAATGTTCTGACGTTTGTAAGGCCTTCATTGCATGTATTAATATATCTTATATTGTCCGTCCACTTAAGAAAAATTAAGAATCTTTTGTAAAATCTGGAATTCTCTCCCCCAAAAGGTCGTGGATGCTGGATCCATCCTCACCTTCAAGAGTGAGGTTGTAGATGTTTGGTAGGTCAGGGTATTAAGGGATATGAAGTGAAAGTGGATCGGGATTGAAAGGGTTAGTTAAAGTACAGATCAGCCATGACCTAATTAAATGGCGGAGCAGGCCAAAAGGGCTGAATAGCCTATCCTAACACTGTTTTTTTCCTATAACAAATTAGAGCTGCCAATTATATGAAAACTTCAGCTCTACTTCTGATTTCTGTACAGAGTGTTCCTGGCAAATGTCTATTAGGATCGTTTCCACTCTCAATGGTCTTGGTCTCTTTGGGCTAGCTGTACGATTGAATCCAAGGAACCATTATTATTGGACTACTAGCTAGGTTTGGGAATTCAAGGCTTCACATGAAATCTTTCATTTGATTTAACTCACCCAGACCTCATAGATTTAATCTCAACCATATAAGTCCTCAAATGAAAGGTTAGATACAACACATTTACATTAAATTAAAAACCAGGCCTGGCTCATCTTGAAAGTAAAGAGTGGACATAATAAAAGTAAAACACATTCCCAAGGACTTAACCAACTCTAGTTTTTGAACAAAGTTACAAATAACATTCTATTCCTTACAGCATATCATTATATAGGAACAGCTTTATTTATTTTGCGCATTTATTTTACTCCAATCGCTTGAGTCATTATCCCTGACAGTCGAGAGCTTTGGGACGTACACCCCCACCACCCCCACCCCCACCCCCGCCCCACACCACCCCCGATGTGAAAGGCACTATACAAATGTAACTTATAATGTATTCTATGCAGCAATCTGTATGTGTATATAACAAGCTTCAATTGGAGGCAGTGCAATGAGCCATTTGGTTTCTGCTACATTGTAGAAAACATTGAGGAGGAAAATTGCTATATGTCATTTTCACCACCAATAAATGATCTTGTCACATACTGCATTTTATACTCCACTGAGTCTCATTGTGGTTAAACATAGTTAAACTTTACACACTTGCTCTAGTCAATGCTAGGCCTAAAGGCTGATAACGTTAGTTACATAATACAGTACACTTGATGGGATATATTTCTGTTATACAGGTAAACCTCTATTTAGGACAGGGCTGCGTTCCTGAAAAACTGTATCTAGATCGAAACATCCTAAATTGAAACGTGATTTCCCATGCGGTCCCATTACATAACCAGAGATGTGTTCTTTTCACAAAATTTTCAGACTTTAAACCTACTAAATAAATGAGTGGTATATTATGCTGGTTCTGATCCCCAATCCAGACACTCAGCATTCTTTCCATGTTTTCCATCACATCACTCCTATGTTTTGCTAATCTGCTTGCACCTGTAGCTGTAACACACCTCAAACTTGCCAGTATATTGTCCTTATTCTGTTTTATAGTAGCCACCATCGATCTAGCTAGTCCTAAAGCTCTCCTGATGTCCGTACCTTTTTCACCAGACTCAATGCGCTTTATCACTTCCAATTTGGTATTTAAAGTGATGACTTTGCAGGGTTTCTGGCCGCTAGCGGTATTACCACTGCTCATTTCACTTATTGCTGTCTCTTCCCCGACTTGGTAGAAGAGCAGTAGAGGCTGTAAATCACTCGGGAATGTTCGGAAATTACTGTAATACTGATGTGGCCTAGTGTCGCTTCAAAATCAGCTGGCTTTTAAACAATAACGTTGCAATATGCTATTGGCCAGTTCAAATGCCTGGATTTACCCGTAAATACACTATGGACTGTGCGTATGGACAAAAAGGACGCGCAAAATGCGACTGCGATATTCAAAGTATGCACATGCGCAAAAACAATTTGTTCATTAAAACAAATCCAAGTGTCCTATATCGATCAAAAGGTGTTAAAAATTATGTTCCTTCAATCAAAACATCCTAAATAGAAGCATCCTAAATAGAGGCTTACCTGTATTCATGTTTCTTCCAATAACAAAATCCCCCAAAGTACCAATGGACTAACAGATATAGTAGAACTGAGCATTATCAGGACTATTAGGCTAAAAATACTGCATTATGCATTTCTGATCTGGCACTTATGAAACAAAGATACACATTATACTTTAGACATTGCAGCACCTTTTTGGCTTCTCGCTTTGAAAAACTTTCGAATAGGATTCTCAGTCGTGCTGTGTGTGTGTTTTTTGTACTTGAGAGGTAATATTGATTACACATCAACAGCATATTGGTTTTAACTGGCTTTGGAGCATGGTATTGTGTAATCATGCATAGCATCGGCATATTAACTGCTTGGCTTTTTAATAAAAGTCTGGAATAAGGCAATTAATCTACAAGTTTTTATGAGTCTATTCTCAACGGTGGAAGAAGCTAACACTCCACATCCATTACAAGGGGAACCATTTATTAAGTTAATTGTGAATGGTAATAATAAATCTTAGCGAGGAACAGGGGAACATTTTTTTTTGTTGCTTTATAGAGCTCAGGAACCACCAAACTCCTAAATAGTTTGCACTCAATTTAAAGGCGAGATGCTTGATTAGAAGTTAAGGTTAAATTGGTATGTGGGCGTGCATTTTTATTTAAAACATTTTCTATTGTCACAATGTGGTAGAGGAAAGTAAAATCTAATGACTATTAAGGAAAATAATTTGCCTTAAGAAACAACCTTACATCCCTGACTTCAAAATCACTCTCTCCTTGTTAGCCTCATCTTTTCAGAACACCTACCAGCATCAAGCTGTGCTTTTTTGGAAATAAATCCAGTACCCTGCTTGGCCTCTACCTCTCTTTATTAGCAACTTGTTCCAGTCGATAATTACGCTCTGGATAATGAAACAATTCATGATGCAAAGAGAATGGGTGGCATGAAATAAAAATCCAAAGAGGTTTATTTTTTCTGCATTTATGCAAACCACAAAAATACTTTTAAGAAGCATTAAATCCAAAGTATTCATCTTCAAAATAAATCAAACTCTTGAGATTAAGAAAACAAAGACTGACCTTGGATAATCTAGATTCTACCATTTGATGTTATACTTACAAGCATTTTATGAAGTTTAATATTAAGAACACAATAACAATCATTCATCGTATTGGAAATAGTGAAAGAAAGATTTGTAACGTTTTCATTACTGGTTCCATTTGCACAAATTGCAATATCTGCATGGAGGGTTTTTATAGTAATCCTCCTTGGATTAGATTGTGCATTTATAATAGAAAATCATCTCAAAGCATTTTACAGCTAATTGCAGTGCAGTGACTGAAATTTAGAAATGAAATAAATGAATACTAATTTATCTGGAGGATTGTTGGTTGGGGAACTGGTAGATACACCTTTATCATTTTGAATAGCATCATGGGATCTTTATTGAGTTTTAATATCTCAACTAAAGTATGGCAATTTGACCAATATTGTGTTTACTTCACCAGCATTGCACCCAACATTGCGAACTGGAACCTGGAATGTTGTACTGCCAATAGCTGTAGAAATCAGGTCCATAGTAACAATTTAAAGGAAAAATAATACTGAACAGTATTTACAGGTGGGAAAATAGCAGGGAATGAATGGGATTAAATAGAGCATTGAGCTCCAGTGAGAGAGCCAGTTTCAATACAGATATATGATAGATTGAAATAGCCTCCTTCTGTGCTCTAGACATGCATTGATTTTGTGTTCTCTCATGATGAAAATATTGTCTAGTCTTGCAGGGGTTCTACAGCTCAAGTTGAGATTTGACCAACACTTCATGAGAAGGACTTCGATGACTGTCAAAATTTAATTGTGGAGCTCCTGTAGCTCAGTGGTTAGAGCACTTGCCTTACAAGCGTGAGACCAGTGTTTTGAATCCAGGTAGGTCAGGGCAAAACCTTTGTCAAGTTTCCTTACTCCACATGCCTAATAATGATCCCTCCACAAAAACACAACAATAAAATTGGTCATTTCAATCCACGACTGTTTGTGGGACATTCTGTGCGCAATTGGCTGCCGCGTTTCACCCACAAATATACAGTCAATTCACTTTACAGTATATTCTGTGAAGAGCTTTGAGATGTCTAGAAGATGTGAAAAGTTCTATATCAAAAGCAAGGATAATTATTATTATTATAAACAGGCCGCAGTTTATTTGACTTTTTTTTCAGAAATAAATCATCTGAGCTCTTTGGAATTGACTATTATGGTTTCCTTTTTTTTTGTAGTTCAAAACTATCCACCATTCCCAACTACCCCTTTCTGGGTCCTCTTATTCAATGGAACCCTTCACTGCCAATAAGGAGTGTCCACCACTGGCACTCCGAGGGCTAGATTCTTGAAGGTGAAGTAGAAGAGGTGAGAGCCTCTACATTCCCTTCTTTGGTTCCTCTCACCAACACCCTCAGAACACCCAACCCAGATTGCCAGTTAGCCTGCTGTGTACAGTGTCACAGAACACCTGATAAATTTTAGTATTATAATGGCTTTCAGCTTGAAAGCCTCGTTTAGAAATGAATAAGTTAATTAACAAATCTTTCAGATGATTCATAATGCAATCAGTTTCATCGAACACATAACCAGAGGTGGGTTCAGAAGGCCAGAAATTGTGTTTGCTTTATTGTAAAGCATACAAGCGGGCGTGAACAAATGATGAATCCAATCCTTCAAGCATCTATTTAGTTATTCAAGAAATGCAACAGATTGGAATATCCCTATAGTAAAACCAACCATAATATTGCTCCGTATTCAGCCCTGCCAAACCTTGTAGGAGCAACAAATCTCGGCTTCAGCAGATGTTTTCCCTTTAAACTGATGGTCTCCTCAATGGTTTTCGATTAACAAATGTGGGCCGTACAATTTTAGGATGGTGGGGGGTAGTGGTCACGTGAGTGTTGACGTATGCGGAATTGCTTAAGAATATAGGAGCCAAACTGAGAATTCCATGCATCTCACCCAACCACGGATACCCAGAGATAGATTGTTAGATTGCAATGCTCACCCTCATTGCAATCTAACAATCAGGTGGGAAGCATCCTGCTTACCTCATTCTGTAAAGTGTTAGGCACAGGTTGGAAAGACCTAAGGCATGGGGTACCTCAGAGTGTGCATCTAGGGTAACTGCTAGACTGGGCAGTCCAATAATACATTTGCTTATAATACAGCTGAGAAATTGCTAAATGGATTTGTTTACATCTATTGGGAACAATCTGTTCATCTCCAAATAAAAGAAAAATAATATATAATCCAACAGTAGTCTATCTCTGTTGTCTATGATCATAGTGTATGGTAGTTTATGTACGTATGTCTGTGCCCACTTTCACTGACAGACTTAATCGCAGGGAAATTGAAGGCTCCGGATGCCATCTGGAACTGTGAATGCATGAATATTCAGTACTGTGTGGTTCCATTAGGCAACTATCTGTCTTTCTTAATGATATACTGGTCTACCTTCCTTGGCAGGCTTGGTCAATTTGAACAGCAGCTATTGAAGTTGTTGTCAGATCATTGAAGTCAGCGCTTCCAATGCTTTGAGTGTTTGATAGCCAGCACTTAAACCCAAGCCCAAATTCAAATAAATTGAACTGACTCTGAATTTTTACACAACTCACAAATGCTCCAGTTTCATATCATTTTTACCCCTCAAACAAACCAGAAGAAACCTAACCTCACTAAATATTAACTTGGTAGAACATCAGACATGGTGTTGTAACGTCAAAGTGGCAGCCAGTTTTTTGGTATTGTTCCGAGAATGGTTGGCCAGGGAAAATAAAACATTGACTTGGTATTGCTATAAATTTACATTCACATCCTTCCATTCTATGGGAACACTCAGCAGGTCAGGCAGCATCTATGGAGTGAGGCAAGTGAGTCAACATTTGGGGTCCACAACCCTTCATCAGAACAGAACTGAGTTCTCCAACTGAGTTCTGACAAAGGGTCTTGGACCCGAAACGTTGTTTCCTGTCTTCATAGATGTTGCCTGACGTGATGAGTGTTTCCAGTTTTGTTTCAGATTTCCAGCAGCTGCAGGATTTTGTGTTCATTCCATGTATGATGTTTAGGAGGTGGGGTGGGGGAACCTGAGAGTAGGGTTATGAAGGAACATCTTTACAAATGAATAAATTATTGAAAGATTTATTGATACTTGTTTTAACAAAATATTTTTGGGGAAAAAAGCATATATGCCAGCTACAGATCTTATAACCATTGCATTTTTCTATTGACCCCATGGTCCAATCTCTCCTCAAGTTTAACATGGTGCAGAATTATGGAAAATGCTCAAAGTTTCTGAATTTCAAAAAACCAGCTCCCAAAGTAACAATAACAGCAACATTACACTTGTATCATGCCTTTTGGGTCAGGAGAACGTCCCAAGATGCTGAGTAAGACTACGGTATTAACACAAAATGATCAGACAGGTTAAGATAAGGTGAAATAATAAATTTTCTGATGAATTTTGAATGGTTTTATCTCAAATTTAAAAATATATACAGTATATATAAACTATAGCTTGGTTTCTGCTCACAAAGTAATTCTCTGTCTTTCGTCATGGCAACCAAAATAACTGAGCGGCAATTTTGTTCAAACATTTCCATTGTTGCAAGTCTTGTTTCCATAGACACACAATATTGCAAAATGCTGCCAATTTCAGATCACATTAATTTCGAGTGAATTGCTCATTGAGGAACAATATCATCCAAAAATGTAGATGAATTATGAAACAAAAAGAGAAATGGCTGGGAACACTCAGCAGGTCAGGCTGCATCAATGGAGAAAGAAAAAGTGAGTCAACGTTTCGGGTCCATGACCCTTCGTCAAAACAGGGATGAATTACCGGTATGCTGTTTGTGGGATCAAGGACATGACAGTAACATCAAGAAATTCCTTGGAGATACTTGAAGTTCATTTTTTTTTAATCGGCTGAATCTGAAATGTCCATTTCATCACCATTTCGGAAAACAGTGATTCCTTGCTTGACCTTACAATTGACGAGGAGAAATGCAATCTCAGTTTTGGAAGATACGTGAAGCTTGTGTTTAAAATAGCTTTCATCTCTGAGTGCTATTCTTTGAGAGACAGATTCTGTTGAACATCAAAACACTCTTAAGTTGAGTCATTTTTGAAGGTAATCAAAGCTTTTCAAAATCAGTAACTTTCACTTGTAACATTTATTAAAGTGAAATTCCTGTTACCAAGATCCTCCTTTAAAATCGAAAGACAAAATATGCATAAAGTTTGAAAGTTTTATTGCCCATGATCTCTGATAGGATTTTTATCTGAATAATGGCAACAATGTCTAAAATGTGAAATTCATAAACCAGATTTATTGTATTAATTACAGCTTCTGGTTTATGATTCATACTTTGGGGATTCAAAACAAACCTGAACTGAAAGTTAGCAACGGGTAATAGAGGCATTTGCTTCTCTGCCTTATGGAATCCTGCCTTTGTGGAGCTTCTGTGGCTCAGTGGTTAGAGCACTTGTCTTGCAAGCTGGGGAGACCAAGCTGGGGAGACCTGTGTTTTGAATCCAGGCAGGTCAGGGCCAAACCTTGGACAAGTTTCCTTACTCCACATACTTAATAATAATCCCTAAAAAAAAATCACATTTCAATCCACAACTGTTTGTGGGACACTGCTGTGCGCAATTGGCTGCCACGATTCACCCACAAATATGTACATTCACTTTAGTATATTCTGTGAAGCGCTTTGGGACGTCAATAAGATGTGAAAAGCACTATATCAAATGCAAGGATTATTAAGGATTATTATCAATTAACATCTGGCACTCCATCTCGCAGTCCCTCTGCCTCGCACCCTCACTGGCCTCCTTCGAGTCTCGCCTCAAGACCATTCTCTTCGATGGTCCCATCGGCAACTCCTAATCTCCCCCTTCCCTCCCCCACCCTGTCCCCAGCTCAGGTCTGAAACAGTGATTGTCCAGCGCTTGGGATGTTCTCCTGAAGTGATAGGTGCTATACAAGTGTAAACTTTGTTCTTGTTGTTAATGCTGTCCGATATGACAAGCACTCTACAAATGTAATTTTATTATGAGAGGATTCGGGTTCGATTCGCAGTCGGTGGCAATACCGTAATCACGTTTCCTTACTCCACACGCACTTGACCTCAACAAGTCAGTCAGGTCCCTAGGTATCTTTTTCAACCATCAACTGTCTTTCCTCCCCCACATCCAAGCAATGACTCGTTCCGCCTTTCCCCATCTCCGCAACATTGCCCGTCTCTGTCACTACCTCATCCCCAAAGCCGATGAAACCCTCATCCATGCCTTCATTACATCCCGGCTCGACTATGCAAATGACCTATTTGGCGGTCTTCCCAATTCCTCCATCCACAGGCTGCAGATGATACAGAACTCTGCGGCCCATGTCCTCTACCGTTCCAAACTCCATGACCCCCATCTCCCCCATCTTCGCCTGGCTCCATTGCTCCCCATTACCCAGAGGATCCAATTGAAGATCCTGGTGCTCACATTCAAAGCCCTCCATAACCTCGCCCCACCCTACATCCATGACCTTCTAACCCCTTACCAACCTGCCCATTCCCTCCGCTGGGTAGACTCTGGCCTGTTCCATGTTCCTTGACCCAAGCCTTTAGCCACTTTGCCCCCAACCTCTGGAACTCCATCCCACAGTCTCTCAACCTCACCCCCTCCCTGTCCTCCTTCAAATCCCACCTCCAAACTCTCATCTTTGATGGTCCCATTGGCACTCCTAATCCCCCACTTCCCTCCCCACTCTGTCCCCAGCTTGGGTCTGACATGAAAGGTGCTTTACAAGTGTAATTTTGTTGTTGCTGTTGTTATTTAAATAACAGAAAGTAGGAACCCGATTGTCAGTTGATAGCGGAACGCTTTGCCGGGGCTAAATATCCCTTCAAAAAAAAGATTATTTTAAAAATAATAATAATTTTGTCACTTCAATCCATGACAGTTTGTGGGACACTGCTGCCGCGTTTCGCCCACAAAATATACAGTCAATTCACTTTACAGTATATTCTCTGAAGTGCTTTGAGACAGGCATTATAACAAAGGCAAGGATTATTATTATTATTATTATCTTGCTGAACTTTTCAAGTCTTTTGTTGGCCAATAAGTCACAATTGAGGACAGATGGTTGCTTTCAACCATTTTTTCCAGCCAAGTAATAGGGTCTGAAAAGTACCAAAAACAAATAGACTCAACGGCAAAGCATTGTGCTTTGTCCCTGCATGGATTAAAAAGTTTGTGTTTCGTGAGAGTTGTCAATGGGTTGGAATCTGAAAATCGTTAGCCGCAAACCTGTGAATTGCAGTTAACACAGTGCATTAAAGTCCCAGGATTATTGCATCAGCTACTCAGCGTGTCTATTCACTGTTCAATATCTGGAACATTATGGAAAGATTCAGATTGCTACTAATGCAGCAGTGACACTGCCAAAATATTTTTAGACCCTCTTGGTAGATGTTAATGGTCTCTTTCTGTTCTGTATATTCCTTTTTTCAATGAGGAGACTTTCCAATACCTGAGCAAGTTGTCATGCCTGTTGACAACTACATCGACTGTAACCCCTGATAATCTCAACACAGCCTTGGAAGAATCATTTAGAAACTGTCTAAATGAAAAATAAAACTGGCTTTATCCATCCATTCATCTGAACCCTGCTCTGGGTAGTTTCCAAAGCTTGTACTATTTACTGTTCCAGGAGATAAAGGGTATCATGCTCACTGTATTTCTACTGAGTAGCATTGGAATTGTTATGCCATTCTATCAAAATGAGTTATGTTCAGAGATTTAATCCGCTCTATTAATTCCTCCTTCCTCCAATACTACAGACTGATACTAAAACATCTTAAGTGCAAAGTAGCATGTGGTGAGGCTGGACGATAGGAAAAACTTTATCAGAGCGCATTGATCTGTTTGGAAACCGCAAATGTTCTTTTCTTTTAACCTGTACCATTGTCCGATAACTTTTTGTCCAGAGAAGTTAAAGAGCGTCTGGGTAGAATGTAACAAACTGATTCCCTCAGACAGGCTTCCTCACCCTCGATCATCACCAGATTTTTGGCAGATAATAATAATCATCCTTGTATTTGATGTAGAGCTATTCACGTCTTCTAGATGTCTCAAAGTGCTTTACAGAATATACCGTACAGTAAATTGACTGTATATTTGTGGGTGAAAGGCAGCTGCCAATTGTGCACAGCAGAGTCCCCATAAACAGTCATGGACTGAAATGACCAATTTTTCATTTTTCTTGAGGGATTATTATCAGGCCTGTGGCGCCCAAGACCGATGTCACAGTCACAAAGAGATTATTATCATTTCCCCTCGGGTCAAAATTCCCAATCTATTAATTCTCATAATGAGAATGAAAGGTTTCACGGCGATAATTTTTTTTGGTGAAAATTCATCGTGGTTCACGGGTATATATGCGTGGGACTTGTATGAGGAAACACATGGGATTTGTTTGAAATGTGTAAGCATATCTGCTGAAAACAAGGAATAACCTTACAGGAGCAGTGTTTCTCTTTCAAAACGCAATTTCCCCCACACACAACAGCTCTGAGGCAGGTTTTCAGATTGACAGATTTATACAGAAACTGATGGAAAAGCAGCTTGGAGCCTGAAATCCATTGTGTTGTCGTGTTGAGAGGTTCAGGTTCAGTAGTCCCTTCGGCCTGTATGATCTGATCCTTTCAGAATGCTGGAGTCTTGCAGCTCAGTGGTTAGAGCACTCGCCTTACACGTGAGCGACCTGGGTTCAATTCCAGGCAGGACGAAACCTTGGGCCAGTTTCCTTACTCCACACACCTAATAATAATCTCTCCAAAAAAAAGCAATAATAAATTGGTCATTTCAATCTGCAACTGTTTGTGGGACACTGCTGTGCGCAATTGGCTGCCATGTTTTCACCCATAAATATATAAACAATTCACTTTACAGTACATTCTATGAAGTGCTTTGAGATGTCTAGAAGACGTGAAAAGCACTATATCAAATGCATGGATTATTATTATTATAATGCGCACCCGACCATCCTCCCCAAACTGTTTCTCAAATGAGTCCAGCCTCAACCATTTTTTCTGATAATTTAGAGACCGTTTGCCTTAACATTTGAGATTGGGGGCAGTGGGGGTGGTGGGTGGGGGGGGATGGGGGGGAAGGGAAATTTGGTCATAAATTCAACAACAATTTGCATTTATATAGTGCCGTACATGTACGGTAGTGTTCCGAAGAGTTTAAATTCAGTTTTAATTTGAAGGCCGATCATCCAAATGAAGAAAGGATGAAAGAAAAATCATCCCCCAAATTAACGCGGCTGAATTTGAGGCTGTTTTTCAACATCTTGTATAATTATAAATGGCCATAAACCTAAAGGCATGTGTGCCCTCCTGACGTGAAAGGTACTATATAAGTATGATTAGTATTGTATGATGGTATTGTATGATTATTGTTGGGCTTCTACAGAATACAGTACTGCATTTGTTTGACCGGTCATTCACTGCCATCATGATTGTGCCATCATAATAAGTAGGAAGGATTTATATAATTTATTCCGCGCCTTGGGATGTCCTCCCAATGTGAAAGGTGCTCTATAAATGTAATTTTGTTGTTGTTGTAGTTCTAATTAGTTTGAAAGAGTGCAGCTGCAGCTATTAATTCTCCTTGATGGAGAGTAAATTGATAATGAAATAATAATAATTTATCCTTCCATTTGATATAGTGCTTTCCACATCTTCTAGACATCTCAAAGCGCTTCACAGAATACACTGTAAAGTGAATTGACTGTATATTTGTGGGTTAACTGCAGCATCCAATTGCGCACAGCAGTGTCCCCACAAACAATCGTGGATTGAAATGAACAATATTATTATTCTTTTTTTGGGATGGATTATTATCAGGCATGTGGAGTAAGGAAACTTGCCCAAGGTTTCATCGTGTCCTGCCTGGATTCGAACGCAGGTCTCATGCTTGTAAGGCGAGTGCTCTAACCACTGAGCTACAGGACTCCAATCATCGTGGAAACCATCTTAAGTTTAAAAACAGCCTCTATTTTCCCCACAGTGAAATTGTCCAATCTGTAGATACACATGTAGTGCTGTAGATCAGTCTCTGTAAGATGTGCACAGCCAAAGTTATACGAGCTTAAAGTTTAGGGATTCCAAAGGAAGATTTTGTATGAGGAGAGAGCATTGTTTCACATGAAACTAACCACCTGCTCCCTCGACCCCATCCTTACCCCTCTCCTTACCTCCCAGCTTCACCCCAGCTTCACCTCCTGGCTCCCCTGCTCACAGACATTATAAGCCTCTCCACTGGCACTGTTCGCATCCCTTTATAAGCTGCCGTCCTCACTCCTGTCCTTAAAAAACCCTCCCTGGACCTATCCCTGCTCTCAAATTACCAACCCATCTCCAATCTTTCTATCCTTTCCACCATCGGCGGGCGAGCTTTCAGCCGCTCTGCCCCCAACCTTTGGAATCCCATCATGCAATCCCTCCACCTCGCCCCCTCCCTGGCCTCCTTCAAGTCCCTCCTCAAGACCCTCCACTTTGACCGTGCTATCGGTCACTCCCCTTCCCCTCCCTTCCCGCCACGTCCCCAACCCAAGCACGGATCTGAAACGTTGACTGTACAGCAGCTTGGGACGTTCTCCCGACGTGAAAGGCAGTGTAAAAGTGTAATTTTGTTGTGGCTTAGAGCATCCTTAAAATAATCCTTAAGATTATTTATCAATGTCACGTCACTTCTGGCACATTTTACTGGAACAGTGAATCTGATCAGGGTTTGACGTCAGTGCTCAGCTTGCCTGAAGCCAAAATGGTACACCAGCTGGGGCAACCCTTTATTTTGTTGCCTCATTTGTGTCAGCCTAGAGTACTCACTGAACCCATTCTCTCTCACCTCTGAGTCAGAAAGTTATGGTTTCAAGCCCCATATTGAGACTTTGAACTCCGCAGTCGAAGTAAACTGACACTCCAATAAAGTCTTGGCGGCGTGTTGCATTATCTGAGGTGCTATCTTTGGGCTGAGATGGTGAAGCCGAGGTCCCGTCTGCCTGTTCAGGTGGATGTTAACGATCTCTATTGTAAAAACAGAAAGGAGTTTCACACAGTGTCCCCCAAATACAATTGGCCGTTCATTTCATGTCTGATGTGCGCAAATTGTCTGCCATGTCCTCCCAACAAATACGCAGTCACTGGGCATAATATAGGCACCATTACAAAAGTACTGATTAATGCAGTGGTTTCCAAACTGCGTCTCCCTTGGGGGGCGTGTACATTGGCTGCGGTGGGGGGTGGGCAGAGCTTTAGAGTCTCGAGCCCCCGAGTGCGGGTAGAGCCGAGGACCCGAGTGTGTGTGGAGCCGAGTGTGAGGGGGTGGGGGCGCAACTAAAACTTTGCTGAGTTGGGTGGGGGTGGTGGTGCCGCTATTTAAAGTTTAGAAGCCACTGGATTAATGTCAGCAAGGTTTAATGTGCTATGATAGATGCTACATTCATTTGGTTTGAAAGATTGAAGGGAATGAACCATTTGGGAGTTATATTAATTCAGGCTACGGTAATGATTTAGTGTTAAGTGCTAGGACAGGAGACAGGGAGGTATAAAATGCATGGGGTAAGTTTTAATTACTTCAACTTACCCAAAAGCTATAACTAATAATACAGGAAATCGGCTGAAAGATTTAAGCAATTATTTCTTTTCCCTTATTGAGTTAACCTGTTCAGATTATTATCTTAGGTTATTTCTGCTGACCATTTGAGTATTTGCAGAAATTTCTTTCAACTCAAATTCTGTTTGCTTTCTAAACCAATTCGAATGACAGATTTGACTCAGCCCAAGTCTCAAAGGATTTTTGAGGAGGAAGAGAATTTAAGTTGCTTTCTGCTGTGACCTGCTGCCACCAATCGTTACAATTTATGAAGCCTTTCTGTACCTTTTTGTATTAAGAGGTGCTCACAGCTCGCTAAAACACACTATGGGCTTTGAATGCCACCCAATTTTAACCCATTGAGTACTTTGTTTTAAAATGGAAACTTGGATAAATTGTAGCTAGTGAATAGCTCTTCATTTCAGAAACCATTTCTCCACAGTTCTTAAAACAAACCAGCTTTGACACAAAAATTGATAGATATTTTCCACACTTCTGTGTGATCTTTCAAGATGAATCGAATGCCAGTCACATTTAATCTAAGATCTTTTACGCACATATCTTTTACGCACATTTTAACAAAACTCATTTTGTGAGTGAATTTTTGTTCCTCTCCCTGAGTTTAGAAAAACAATGGCAAATAAGAATTATGATAATAATATTCCGTGCAATAATAATTCCGCAGGCATTCTGACAAATGTCTGCAGAATACCAGATCTGAAATGCATTCCACCCCTCTCTTCCCAGTGAAAAGTAGAATAGATGTGAAGTCAGTCCTTCTATCGTAATGTCTATTTACATTATTCTGTGGGACTTTTCCTTGTTCTTTGTGATTCAAAGCACTGCAGAGGTAAATATATCGAAGATAGCTATGGTGATCAACAGGCATTAAGAATCTGAGAGATGGGGGAGTGATTCCAAAGTAACTGTGGATGGGGTAGTGCTTCAAGCTGTTTCAAGTCTATTAGAAAATCAAGCTTGATGCATCTAACAGCCTCCTGTTGTTCTGCAGATCCTCGTATTCACTTCACTCTGCAATTATTTTAGGTCAAGTGGAATTCCAAATCCAGGGTCATTTTCGGGCTGAAAACTCATTAAAATGCAACAGCCACGAGGGCCCACAGATATCCTTAACAACAGAGGAGTTACCTGGGGAGACAGAGATAGAGTGAGATACAGAGAGAAAAGACTGCAAGTCATCTCCTCAAAGTATTCAGGAACCACGCCATAAAACCACAAGAGCAGCTTATAAATGTTTTCAGATCCCTGAAATAGGATTGCTCCAGAGTCCCCATTATTTTTTATAATGCGTCCTTCAGCACCCAGGGGACTAGTTTTAATCAGGTCTTGGTAAGGCCCTTTTATTTCCAGCTGTCAAGCATTACCGTAGATTTCGACAATTCACCGCGTTCACTGGTGCATCATAACATTTGCAGGGAAAGATTAATGACCGCTGTCAAGTTATCAAATGATAAACAGCTGATTACAGGGTCAGCACTGATGTAAAATCGTTCAGCGAAACCGATCACAGGAAATGGGAAACAGTGGAACAAGTACTGCAACTAAATGAGGGGAAGAACTGACTGACCCAAGACACTAATTAGATTTGAGGGGAAACCCATTCAAACTGCTCCCAATGGACTTGCTTTTTCAAAGACTCCCTTTCGGTCTTGTCAGATTTACTTTCATTAAACCAACGTTATAGTTGTGTCAATTATTTCTTATTTCACGGGGCTTTGGTTCCTTTGATGCCCCACCAGTTTCCATTGATCAACGCTATTCCTATAAGCGTTCTTGTTCTCTTTCAATTGAAGTCTAAATTTGAGAACTTGTCTCAATTCTGCAGCGTTATCTGTTTTTTCGACAATGTGGTCTTACAGGCAAGGCTAGATGGAGTTTCAAGAATACTGAGGTACAATAACAATAATATTCTTAATAATAATAATAATCCTTGCAGTTGATATATCACCTTATCATGTGTTCTAGACGTCTCAAAGCGCTTCACAGAATGTACTGTACAGTTGATTGCCTATATTTTGTGGGCGAAACGCAGCAGCCAATTGTGCACAGCAGTGTCCCACAAACAGTCATGGATTGAGTGACCAACAATAGCATCTAGAGGATGATGGTGGTGTCTGTAATTTATCCCTAATTCATACTGTCATTTAAATTTGTTTTGGGAATTTTATGGGATCACAAAATGTGAGATTAAGACTAAGTGGGTTTGGGGTGGGGGTGGAAGGAGATAGAGGGAGGAGCGGAAGGGTTAAAATCTTGAAGGCTCGGTTGGTAATCCTTGTTGTCATTGTATTTCCATCTTGCAAAGTAATTTTCTTTCAGCTTTTGTTGCCAGCTTTGAGTTTCAAGGAACAACTTGTGCGAGTGGCTTTAATGACAGGATTACTACTGATACTTTTTTTTATTGGAAAAGAATTGCAATGCATTTGAACCCATGACCTTACTTGGCAATTTTTATCCTGACGCCTATTTCACTCTGCAATTCTGTTTCCTTAATGCTCCTGAAATTGCTTTGCCCACTTCTGTTACGCAGATGAGTAGACCTTTGATGCACAGTTCCGAAAGTGAGGGCTGTATATTAGATGGTACATTTCATAAATCCTTTCATGGTAGCTGGATCTATTGCCAGAGGACACGTATACAGTACCAATATTTTGATGTGAGTGAAAAATATTCTGGTTAAGTAAGATTGCTGTGGCGAAGAGGTTACTCACTATGACAAGGATTGTCAGCGCATGCAAAGTTATTGCACTGTAGGGCCCAATCTTTCCTCAGCAGGACTTGCCTGCAGCACCAATGATTTTTTAAAAATTCAGTTTTATTTACTCAATGCAGTTCTATTTGAATCACATATCGATCGCATATACATTAAACGCAAACTAAAACCCTGCTGTTTTTCTTTGCTCCGGACAACGGTGGAATCCCCTAACAAAGCGGATATATCCACAGAATCACAATCCTCCATTGTGACACACATTGCACTGACAGGATTATATTCTTGCATGAAATGGAAAATCCCTTTCACAAGTCTTTAAGGAAAAGTACAGTGCGTTTTATAACATCTGGCAAAGCAAATCTCATTGGCAATGGAGCGTGTTCTGCAAAGTAGGGCCTCCATCATCAATGGCTAGAGGAACTTAACTGTTCTTTTCTCGAATATTGCCATAGGAAATGATCTCAGTTTAGATCTCATCTGGAAGGAAACCACCTGTAAGAACGCAGCTCTAACCCAATGCTGCACTGCAATGTCAGTTTGAGACTTTAGCCCATGCTGCAAAGTGAGCTAAACTGACACATTTTAAATCCCATTATCTCTTCCCCAAACTACCCTGCATCTAAATTCTTTTTGAAGCTTATCAATTGGAGCTTGTTGAAATTAAATAAACATATTTTCACGTACTCATTTGCAAGCTAATTCTCGCTTTGATACTCCTCTGTTTATTCTACAAATCTATGCTTCATGGTTTATACAAGTTGGTTTGACTGTAGTACAATTAATCCAAATGAAGATCAATTACATCCCTAACTCATTTACTAAACACAAGCTCATTGAGAACATAATGGATCTTTTTACAAAGCACAAACTCATTGAGAACAGGTCTGCACAATGATTGAACCGAATATTGATCGCTTCATTTTTTATCAGATCTTAGTTAAACTGGGACATAAAGGAAATGTCAGCAGCAAATTTATGACAATCTAATCTCCTGAACAACAATTATTTTATTTCTTTTTAATGGAGTATTTAGAAACACATACCAAGAGGTTGAGCTTTCTATACTTAAAGTTGCATACTTAATATTTCCAATAGTTTCTGGTATTGCCGATGTTGGGTCCCCCAAAGTAACTTTGGTTAAAATATAAGGCCCCAAAACCACATTTTTCAAAAAAATTAGGATCAGATTGTCATTGAAGATCCAATTTCACTGTTCGAAAAGAGAAGGGAGTTTCTCTCAGTGTCCACACCAAAATTGATCGTTCATTTCATGGCTGTTGCAGAGCAATGCTGCGACCATTTTTTAAAACAGATTTAGAAATGTATTTCTAGTTATTAAGGTTAGATGGAATTTGGACCATTAATCTGATAACATTTTGGATTGAACATTCATCAGGCCAAGATTTATTTATTATGTATTAGTGTGGAATGGGTAATTTATCATACAATTACACTTTTCATATATTATGAATACATTAGATTATTGCTAATTCTATAACATATTACCAACCTGCTCTGAAGAAATTTAATTTATTTTAATTTGGGTGCTTATAAAGTTAGAGGTGTTGAGGAATGGGGATACCTTTTTTTACTTTGGGATTCAATGTCAGCAGCAAATAATCTAAAGTTAAGTTCAGTACAGGTTAAAAATGAACAATAATACTTCCTCTTTTCTACCCTAAAAATCGACACCAATTTCAGGGGCTGACTTTTAATTCTAATTCCAAATCTAATCATAATAATAATACTACTACTACTAATAATAATCCTTGCATTTGATATTATTTCTATTGATTGCAATTTGTGGCTGTTGTTGAATTTGATATAGCAATTTCTTAAGTCATTGAGATGTCCCAAAGCACTTCACAGGAATTTTCTGTGAAGTGATTTGGAAAGTGTAGTCACTATGTACTTGTAAGCAAACTACGTGCAATTATAATGCTAATACTGGAATTTACTGCCATTTTTCAAAAATACCTCCACCACCTAATAATAATAATAATCCTTGCATTTGATATAGCATTTTTCACGTCTTTTAGACGTCTCAAAGAGCTTCACAGAATATACTGTAAAGTGAATTGACTGTATATTTGTAGGCGAAACGTGGCAGCCAATTGTGCATACAATGTCCCACAAACAGTCGTGGATTGAAGTGACCAATTTTTTTTGAGGGATTATTATTAAGCATGTGGAGTAAGAAAACTTGCCCAAGGTTTTATCCTGACCTGCCGGGAATTGAACACAGTTTTTGTTGCAGATTTCCGGCATCCGCAGTATTTTGCGTTTTATTAATTATTTGTTGCTGTGTTCAATTGCTATTTATGTAAGTCAGTGGGGCTAATTGATTTCCTTGCTCATATTGAGAGGCTGGGTAGTGTGAGTAAATGTGGCAATGTCTGTTGTCTTTTATTCTGTAAACCATGACGCTATACTTGGGACATATACTGTGCTTAGAATTCCAGGGTTACCTCCCCACTCCCCCACTGACTTTACAGATGAAAAACTCTAAAACCAATTGCACCACATATATCAAACACTGCCTCGGTTACTCCATCCCCATTGTCAAGGGGACCAGCTGTCCCCATTCCTGTTCAACCTCATCAGAGATGAGATTCATTAACAGCCATCTGGCACTGGGGCTCACCAGTCAGTGACAGTAAAGTGCCATTAACTTAAATCCGCATACAGTCCCCTAGGTTTGCAGAGCCAACTTAATTCTACTACTAACTCATCTTCTGCTGCCAGATGTATACTTATTTCATCCAAATTCCCCCTTCCCTTATCCATAACCATTGATGGGAAGAACAAAATGTACGTTGCTGATGGCATTCAAACATATAGTATATATACAACTGGCCACTTAACACTCTTGCAGTAATAATTGGGTTGACCAAGTTTGGCTTGCAGATAGGCAAGCAGCTGCTGATTAAACTAAATTCCACAGCCCTAATTGATGGAATTATCGCTCAATGGGAAGGGACATACAAGATGGGCCAAATGGCCTCCTTTTATGCTGTAAAATTCTATGATTCTATGACATGCGCCTGAGCTATGGACAAGAAGATGGCAGCTCTCACATTCTATATTCTATATCGTTTCCAGTAAATGTATAATTATCATAAACCTTACAGAGCTTATTAAATGTCCAGAAGGATGCGACAAGCTAAGAGCAAAACCTTCAAGAACATCAAACCGCATGGTTCATCTTTGCTGCCTGAAGTTAATGTAGCAAAATTCCAACATAGTAAATTAATATTTCCATGTACATTATTCAGCTCCCTGCAGTAAGCAGGGCATTTATTTTAACATTCTTTCACATTGGGCAATAAAGGCACAGCAATAGAAATCTTATATAAAACTACTAAATCAACAAGGAACACAAAAGCTGCTTAAATACTATATGAGCCTACGAAACGAAAGCTGAAACTCCATTATTGCTGGCAAAGCTGTGAGAAAAATTGGATGGGATAATGATTTTCAGATTGAAACCTAAATGGATTGGATTTTTTTTGAAAAATGAACAATCTCTTTTCCAATTATACATTTTTAGTCGGGTTTAAATTATCCACGAACAGAGATTGACATCATCAAATCTCAGTCTAAAACTTCAACAATTTCATATGAACGAATGTGGATTAATCCACTATTATTGCACTCCGTGAGGTTTTTTTCTTAGTCAGCTGGGTTGTCTGACTCATACGGAAACCCATCACAGTGCTTAAGAGTATCCAAACCACGTTGAGATTTCCATGCATTCCATCTGTACCTTGAAATCCCAGAGATATATTGTTGGAATAGAATCAACTCTCTTCCTGGAAAGATGCTTCCCGCCCTCTACCTAGTTCCAGAAAGTATTAGGTGCAGGTTAGCGAGATCCCAGTACTACTGGAGTTTAACCTGAAACCAGATAGCTTGCCATTGAAAGTGCTGGCCAGCTTCCCACTACTTGCCCAGCTAGGAACATCCTACCCATTAAGAATTTGGCTTGTAGGATTCATACTCAACTCAATTCAAGAATGCCCTGCTTATGGTTCATAGTTACAAACTGCAAGAAAGGTTTCTAAATTGAGACTAGATTTTCTATCATTCTGCACGATTCTAAGTCTTCAATTTAAGACAAAATAGTTTTGCTGGCGGAGACAAGATGGAATTTGGGGCATTGTAAAGCATCATTTTAAGAATGATCATTTTATTGCATTTCTGCTACAATAAAGAACTACTGGTAGAGCTGAGATTTATTCTGTCATTCATTGTTCCAGCTCATATAATCTGTTTGGAGGTTAAAACATTTAAAGTTTGCAACATCACAAGCGCCATGTAACATTAATAATCCTTAATAATGCTTGCATTTGGTATAGCGCCTTATCACATTGCTCAGATATCTCAAAGTCCTACACAGAATATATTGTAAAGTGGATTGAGTGTGTATTTTGTGGGCGAAACATAGCAACCAATTACACACAGCAGCATCTCACAAACAGTTGTGGATTGAGTGACCAAATATATATGTATATATTAGATATACATATGTATAAATATCGGGTGGCATGTCAAGGTTTGTGGACTCTTGTAGCTCAGTGGTTAGAGCACTCGCCTTACAAGCGAGGGACCTGGGTTCAATTGCAGGCCAAGGCAAAACCTTGGGCAAGTTTCCTTGCTCCACACACATGATAATAAAACCTAAAAAAACACAAAAATAAATTGGTTATTTCAATCCACGACTGTTTGTGGGTCACTGTTGCGTGCAATTGGCTGCTGCGTTTTGCCCACAAATATACAGTCAATTCACTTTACAGTATATTCTGTGAAGCGCTTGGGACATCTAGAAGACGTGAAAAGCGCTATATCAAATGCAAGGATTATTATTATTTCTCTTCCATATGATCTCAGCTATGCCAGTCATTAGAGGTTCAGCACACTGACCCATCTCCCTTGTCAAAGACATCAACTGAGAGGCACATAATCAACACACATTATCCAAACCAAATGATTGAGAGTTTTACATATATGTAGCAATTTCTACTTGCTGATATGTAGAATGTGCATTCTCTCACGAGCGAGATGCACCCAGTTTATCTAATCTCAGTGAGGGTATGGTGCAGGTTGGCAAAGGCCAAGGTTTGGGGATCTGAGGATTTGAGGAGCTCACCGCATTGGGGTCCAACTAAAATCATGCAGCTTACCAACACCTTGACTACCTCGCCTTTAAATCCTCCCTTAACTAGTGGGAGATCTGCTTTCACAATAAAATATAAATTATCAGAGTAATTAAAACTAAGAAATTTTGAAAAATTGCTGAAATATATAAGCAAAATATAACCTATGAACCAATCAGGTTCTAAGCTGTTGGTAAGAAATCTAATAAACCATTATTGTGTATTATTAAGAAGGGAAATGTTATGATATACAATTCCCTAAAGACTTTGCGATCCCCTGATGTTTTCCAGCATCTTGGATGTCCTCCTGACATGAAAGGTGCTTTGCAAGCGTAATTTTGTTGTTGTTATTTTGTAAAGATAGACGTATAGTGCTGTACGATAGGAGAAAGCATATTTTTGTAATTAACCACATTTGTGCATGTAAATTAGGTTATTAAAACAATTTAATTCAATCTTTGAGCTCGACTGTTCCTAATGAAAAAAAACACCCTGATCAGTATTATCCTGAGTGCATCCCTTAAAGCTATTTGAGACCAGTAAATGATGTCCTCCTGATGTGGAAGGTGCTATACAAATACAATTTTGTGGTTGTTGTTGCATAACATGTCATTTTTGGTGCATTAACTCACACCAAGTTGCCACTGATCGTTTTCTTTTCAATGCTCCAACTTGAACTGGTATATTGTGCTTTGTGTATGTTAATGACTCTCAAAAAGCCGTTTACAAAGACCATGTGGATCTCCAAGAAAGGAGAAACATTTTCAGACAATAGACTGAGGCCACCGTTAAACCAAGATGGTCTTTGGGAGAATAATCTGTTCAAGAGTTTTACATCGCTAAGTCATTGACAAGGATCCCAGGCAAACAAATGTATAGTACAGTAGAAGCCCATTTATCCGTGCCCCGATTAACTGAATTGCTTGACCCTCTCCCGGGGCAATTCCCCATTCCAGCAATCACGAGTATGCTCAATTTGTGCATGCGTGCAATGCGTGCACATGCGCATGCGCACTTATTAAACTTACGAGCTTGGAGGTTTTTACAGATCGGTAAAAAATGCTTTTTTACCAATTATTTACCGAGTGTGTTGAAATCTTTATTGGTAAGTAGTTATACAATATTCTGTTACTATTTAGTATATTATTAATATAGTATGTTTTAAAATAAGTACATTTTTTGTGTTGGGTTTTCGGCAACTTGCTGCCCAATTATCCAGCACAATCAATTAGTTGACACCCCGAGCGTGCCGGATAAACATGCTTCTATTGTATTAAGAAATATTTTCCACTCAGAGAATGAAAAAAAAGAAAAGCTGGATTTGTCATTCTGATCATGTTCAGGGTCTCGGTTAAGAAACATTTTGGACTATTGGATACAGACTAATAATAGTTATTCAGAAATATTTCCCTCACTTCCCCACTTGGGACATAAAACCATAGTAACAAAGGCAAGCACAGATTGATGAAGCATCTGAATAGGTAGATGAAGTAGGTGGCAGATGAAGTATAATGTAGGGAAGTGCAAAGTCATCCACCTAGGTCGCAAAAACATCAGAGCAGGTTATTTTTTAGAGGGGGAGAGATTGGAAAGTGTTAGCGTGCAGAGGGCCTTGGGTGTCCTTGTACACCAAACAAAGAAAGTCAGTATGCAGGTGCAGCAGGCAATTAGGAAGGCTAACGGTATGTTAGCTTTCATTATGAAAGGGTTAGCGTATAAGAGTAGGGAAGTCTTGCTGCAGCTGCATAGGGCCCTGGTGAGACCACACTTGGAATACTGTGTGCAGTTTTGGTCTCCTTATTTAAGAAAGAATGTACTTGCCTTGGAGGGAGTGCAGTGTAGGTTTTCTAGGTTAGTACCTGGAATGAGGGGGATGAGTTATGATGATAGGTTGATTAATTTGGGCCTATATTCTCTGGAATATAGGAGAATTAGAGGGGATCTTATAGAAACCTATAAGATTGTTAAGGGGCACGACAAAGTAGATAGTGGGAGATTGTTTCCCCTGGTTGGAGAATCTAAAACCAGGGGTCACAGTCTTAAGTTTAGGGGTCAGTCCTTTCACACTGAGTTGAGAAAAAACTTCTTCACTCAGAGGGTGGTGAATGTATGGAATTATTTACCCCAAAGAGCTGTTGATGCTCAGTCCTTGAACATATTCAAGGCTGAGTTAGATAGATTTCTCATTTATAAAGGGATTAAGGGGTATGAGGGATAAGGCAGGTAGCTGGAGTTAGAGTAGAATATCAGCCATGATTGAATGGTGGGGCAGGCTCGACAGTATACAGTCAATTCACTTTACAGTATATTCTGTGAAGCACTTTGAGATGTCCAGGAGACATGAAGAGCACTATATCAAGGATTATATACTTAACTCAACCACATCAAATGTATTTAATTGGCTTCAAGCAAACTTAATATCCATCGATTTAATGCATTAAAACCCGGATTATATCCAATGTATTTGTTTAACCTGAAGCTAAATATATTTATTTCAATATAATTCTCCAGATGATCAGTGAGCTATGCAAACTAGGAAGGATTCTAGCTTTAATCCAGCAGTTGGTATTAGATAGACATAGTTTCAATGACTATGTAGGTCGAAATTCTCACTATTGGTCTCTATTCTGTGCACCATGCTGGAAACAATCATGTACTGTAATCATTCTTGCATTTGGTATTGCACCTTTCATATTGGAGGAAGTCTCAGAGGTCTTCAGGGGCTTTAGTGTGATGTAGAGCGACTGTATTTGTAGGCAAACGCTGTAGCCCAATCATGCACAGCAATGTTTTTCACTGCTCACACCAATTAATGCAAGGGACACTACGGTCAAGACATGACCTAGGAAATGAGTCAATTTCTGATCTGCCAGGCAAACCATTATCTTGTCAAGCACATGTCAGATGGAAAGCAAATAATAATTCCCTTTATGGCAGACCAACAATGAATTTGATCCCCAATTTCAGAAGAGAACCTTTAACTGCTCCATTACGAAACCTAACAATTCATAATCACGCAACTCTATTGTTCCTTTAATTGAATATTCAAATTAGATCCAACCAGTCATGAATATCAAGCAATTTAATACTAGTTTCTTTGCCCCCAAAAAACCTGGTTGAAACTCCTCAAATCTACTTAAATTGTTACACTAGACATATATATATATATATATATATATATATATATATACCTGTTGGTAAAAGGACAATACTCTAACTTACTGCACCATTCAATCTGCCTTCTCACAGTTAAACCGATTCTTACATTTGTGATTGTTCTCTATGATTTCACAGAAATTAATATCTTAACATTGAGTAACTCTTACTGCACAGAGTTTCATACGATAAATATGAAATATGTTCAATTTTGTTCTGTGGAACATGGTGGAAACAGAGAAAGAAAGAGACAGAGAAAGAGAGAAAGAAAGAAAGAAAGGAAGGAAGGAAGGAAGGAAGGAAGGAAGGAAGGAAGGAAGGAAGGAAGGAAGGAAGGAAGGAAGGAAGGAAGGAAGGAAGGAAGGAAAGAAAGATTTGTGTACAATATTTTTCACTGCCTTGCATACAACTGGCTTGTGAAACAGATGGAAAATATATTCAGCAATCGACAGGCTCTGAATACCAATAGTTGTTCAGTGTGGTGTGAACAGATGCCAATGCAGGGAGATTGTTATTTCAGGAGTTTGAATAATCCTGCTTGGGGGAAGTGGGGGTGGGAAATTGAATGGGTGGGGGGGTGGGAGAGAGCAGGATTGAAACTCAGAATTAAGTTGTATCATGCTAGGGAGAATGTCGAGCAGGGAGCATGGCGGGGTGAAGATGGTGGTTGGGTCTTTGAGCTGAACCAGGGTTTGAGTTAATAATAATCCTTGCATTTTGAGGTTGCATTTTCACGTCTTCTAGACATCGCAAAAGGCTTCACAGAATATACCATAAAGTGAATTGACTGTATATTTGTGGGCAAAACACGACAGCCAATTGCACTCAGCAGTGTCCCACAAACAGTCGTGGATTGAAATAGCCAATTTATTATAGGGTTTTTTTGGAGAGATTATTATTAGGCATGTTGAGTAAGAAAACTTGCCCAAAGTTTCACCCTGACCTAGCTGGATTCGAAACGCATCTCACGCTTGTAAGGCAAGTGTTGTAACCACTGAGCTACAGGACTCCACAACTTGAGCCGGGGTTAGGGTTGGGGTTTGAGTTGAACTTGAAGTTGCTTTGCCAGTGATCGGGTGGGGGAGAAGCGCTGGGGTTGTGCCATTGAACAGAAGAGAAACAATTAATGATTCAATAGGAATTGATTGTCCGTCTGTCACTGAAAGGTAACCATCTGTATAATTGAATTTAATCCCACCTGCACACCTTGAATATTTGAAGAGTACAATAGCTTTTCTTCATAGGAATCCAAAACAGTTTTCTCTCTTCTAAGTACAGTACTGTATTACTTTCCTTAGATTCATTTAATGATTTCCGCTTAACCTTTTGATGAGGGGATAGAGAGACTGACGTGATGTAATTTCTGTTGAATTAGTCAAGCAGCGCCTTGAAACATCCTCCTGACATGAAAGGCACTATACAAATGTAATTTTTGTATTGCATTGAATTTCAGTTGTATTTTCCTCCTACCCCACTGGATTTGGAAGCTTCTAATGCACTCACAATGGTCTCTATTAAAATTCTAGGGTTTCAAGCTGTATCTAATCTTGTCCGGCATTGTGTGACTGAGTAGCAATGTGGAGATCTGAATTAGTAGATCTCTATGAGACCACAAAATGATACTGTATTTCTTAACAAGTGGCCTTGAATGGGGACACATTAGAGGCAATTGTTTTGAGATATACTGTATATGTATATATATATATGTATATAGGGGGATGGAGTAAATATTGATATCAAGGGATCCTCAGCCCTGAGACACTTCCAACCGTTGGAAGTGATTGATTCCCTTATCTTGATTATCCTGATTCCCTGTTAATGCCGCTGTGAAATCGTAAAGGTACCACTGTAAATACCTGCATCTTAAAAATATAGAATATATTATAAAAATATATTACTGTATATATATATGCAGACTCACACACAAACACACCCTGGTTTTCTAAAAAATTTCTGTTCCATTCTCACTTAACGGCAATTCTTACTGGGTTTCAAAACATGACATGTTGCAAGTATGTTTCACATCTCGCTCCACTCACTTCACCTCGGACCTCGCCATAAGTCACATATTGTTTATTCCAATAGCCTTTGAGAGATAAATCAGTGCTAAGAGTTACAGTAAGTTTTAAATTGTGACCTCCCAGTGTACACTCTGGTTGCCTTATTCCAGGAGTCCACAACCAGTTTGTCACACCTGTCACTCAGGAATCTGCGGAGCAAGCACATGCGTCACAGTCCTGTAGGCCAGTGGTTAGAGCAAGCGCTATATCAAAATGCAAGGATTATTATTCTTGTTATTATTTTAAATTGGAACCCAGAGCAAACCACTAAAGTGCCACTCACCTCGTCACATCTCGGCGCGCTTTACAAAGTACAGGATTGCCAGGGAGAAAGGGAGAAGAAGGAGAGAGAGATGGTCAAAAGCATTTTAGATGAGCTGGGTTTTGAGGAAGGACTTAATGACAGAAAGAGGGAGGTGAGACAGTGGCGTAGAGGGAGGGAGTTCAAGAGATTAAGGCAAAGTAGCTCCAGCACCAGTTTTGAGACACAGAAAGTATGAGTTAGCCAAAGGGAGGAGTAGGGTAGGATCACTATTTTCAAATGCTACAAAAAGTAGAAAAAGAAAATATAGGTTTAGCGTTCAAAAGGGTAGTTTCAGGACAGTCACCAGAAAGTACTTCTTTACCTTAAAAGATAACAATAGTGTAATACAACAACAACTTGCACTTCCACGCAGGGTAGCATCTCAGAGCACTTAATAATCCTTGCATTTGAATTAGCACCTTATCATGTCTCAAAGTGCTTTACCGAATATGATTTGACTGTTTTGTGGGCGAAAAGCGGCAGCCAATTGCGAACAGTATTCTTTTTACTGGTTTGTCCTACAAAGAGGCATGAATTGAGTGACCAAGTTATTATTATTTGAAAGGTTAATTAATAACTGAAATAATAATATAAATAAAAATAATCCTTGTAGTTGAAAGAGAGCCTTATCACTTTGTTGAGAGGTCACAAAGCACTTCACTGGATATACTGTAAAATGGAGTGACTGTTTTGTGTGGGTGAAACCGACAGCGAATTGCACACAGTAGCGTCCCACAACAGTCGCGGATTCATAAAAAATATATAGCTTTAGGGATAATTAATAACTGGAACAAGTTATCAAAACAGCAGTTGAGATGAGGATGCTGGACTTTTTATTTGAAAAAAACTTGATGTTGTAATGGCAAGATGTTGGGATGTTTTGGAAAGTCTGATCCAAACTTATGATCTGATGAATGCATAGAAATATCGACGTCAGAAGACATAAGAAATAACTTGGTTATGTTGATAGACTTCAAGCTCCATTAAATTAAGTCATAACGCAATTCATTGAATATCGATGAAATGTCCCGACACATCATTTATATTCAGCGTCACTGGAATAACTTGTTAACTAGCACTTTTTACACTGGTCTTCAGGCTGCCTCTCACAAGGAATGTGGGTTATTTAGTTGGAATAATTTCTAAGATACCTTATCATTTAATATTTCTGAAATGCTATATTCTTTTTATGCCACATGATGTCATTCGACAGAAGCAAGCAAGTATTCTTATACGTATATTGAAGATCATACATCTTGCTCTGGCACCAGTAACATACCACAGTTGCTTCAATCGCTTCCTTGAGAGGCAACAACAACCTGGATTTATATAGCGCCCTCCACACTAGACGGTGTCTTGGAGCACTACATAATAGCGGAGCCCAGGGCCAAGCCGGTGGGAGGGGGAAGGAAACTATAGGCGCGGTTGGTCGAACAGAAAGCTCTTCAGGCGCAACCTGAAAATGGAAAAGGAGGGGGCTGAGGCGAAGGGATTGACGGAGGAAGTTGCCAGAGGTAGATAAATCTAAGCTTCCTGTTCACATTCCTTTTTCTGAGGTTGAGTCTGTACCCCATTGTTGTAGATTTGTAACCATGTACAACATATTATTGAGGTTCAAATTATAACAATAATAATCCTTGCATTTGACATAGTGCTTTTCACATCTTCTAGATGTCTCAAAGCGCTTCACAGAATATACTGTAAAATGAATTGATTGTATATTTGTGGGCCAATACTTAAGAGATATGGAGATAGAGAGGTATAGTGGCAGGTGGGAGAGTGGACAACAGTAGGTGTGGAGAGTTATGTGCAGAATAAACACTAAACATGGATGAGCTGAATGGACTTTTTCTGTGTTGTAGATTCCATGCAATATAATTATAATGTGCAACTTTGGAAACAAACGCATGCGCATGATGTCATTCACAAAAGACTATTTCTGTTGCCAATGCTATTGATTCTGATATAAAGGCTACGCTTAACCAGCACATTCGGATTCAGGTTTTAAAACCCCTGTGACTCTATCTGGACACCTGCAACTTATGGACTTTGGCGCAATCATCCCTTGTGGTGTTTTCACATCTGCGATTTATTTTGAGTTGGGGATTCGTAAAATAATAGAACAGTTGGCCAAAAATAATTCCTGCAATTTGGGAGAACATCTCTGCCCACAGTTGTTAAAATCTCATGTGATAGTTACAGAAGTTAATTGTTCTGCAAATCACCCACTTTGGTGAAAATGTCTTGCATCTGTTTTTTTATTTCTGACGTTCCACTTGGGGTATCTGAAAGCTGACAATTAAATGAAAAGCACACTTCTATAATGCAGCTGCAGAAATGATTATTATCTAATGCCTGAGAGAGGTGGCGAAGGCAGATTACTCAGAGAGAATGACCCTGTGACCCCTGAGTCATATTCTAAGACGAACAAGAAACACGGGAAATCGCAGAAAGCTATGAACAGTTACTGCAGTTGATTAGGCAAGTTTCTAATAGGATTACTAAATAAGGAATCCAAGATTAAACACTTTGCATTAACTGGATGCACCTTGTGCACATCCCACTGACTCAATGGGAACTATCCTCTCACATTACATTACAAATGGGATTCCCATGAGTTAGAGAGAATTATTAAAGAATCCGGTTAGAAGTTGCCATCTAGTTAACACTAATTTATTACAGTCCCTTACATTTCATATAGCGCCTTTCACATCCTATGGAGGATGTTTCATAGTGTTTCACAGGATACAATAACAATAAGAACATAAGAACAATAAGAAAATTACACTTGCATAGTGCCTTCAACACATTATTAATTAACTAATTATTATTAATACAGAAAAGTGGAGCGACTGAATGGGTGAACTCGGCAGCCAATTTTGCGTCAATATCCCATAAATATTCTGCATTTTTCTGCAGTCCCCTTTACTGTTTACCACGCATCACTGTTTGGTGTCACCTGCAAATGGTGACACCACAACTCCTACACCTGAATCAAAATAATATATGGATCTGGTGAAGAGTAGTGTCCTAATACAGATCCATGGGAATACCACCTCCTACTTGTTTCCTTGGGCAAGTTTCCTTACTGCAAACCCACAATAATAAAAATTGGTCATTTGAATCCACGACTGTTTCTGGGGACACTGCTGTGTGCAATTGGCTGCTGCGTTTCGCCCACAAATATACAGTCAATTCACTTAACAGGATATATTCTATGAAGCGCTTGGAAACATGGATAAGATGTGAAAAGCACTATATCAAATGCAAGGATTATTATTATTGTTATTATTATTATACTACACAGGCCTAATAATAATTCCTCAAAAAAAAAAAAAAAATTGGTCATCTCAATCCATGACTGTTTTGTGGGAGAAACGTGGCAGCCAATTGCGCACTGTGCGCAATTGGCTGCCACGTTTCTCCCACAAAACACACAGTCACTACACTTTACAGTATATTCTGTGAAGCACTTTGAGACGTCCAGAAGACATAGAACGTGCTTTTTCAAATGCAAAGTTTATTATTATAAACAGCCAAGAAGTAAATGACCAATTTTCTTTGAGGGATTGTTGGTCAGGACACCAGGAGGAACTCCCTTCTCTTTTCAAATAGTACCATGAGATTCTTAATAAACATCTGAATAGCTGGAACCAAAACAGAAGTGGCTGGGAAAACTCAGCAGGTCAGGCAGCATCTATGAAGAAAGGAAAAGTGAGTCATTATGGCCTGCAATTGTTTAAATCAATATTAAGTCCAGAGGGCTGTTAGGTCCCTAGCAGATGGACTTGAAACGTTGATTCACGTTTCCTTTCTCAATAAATGCTGACTGTCCAGCTGAGGTTTCCCAGCAACTTCTGTTTTTGTTTCAGATTTCCAGCATCTGCAGTATTTTGGTTTTTTTCTGAATAGCTAGATTGGATTGTCACTTTAGGACTATGTGAGTTCTAAATTCTGATGTGAACCTTTAATTTACAACCTACTGACTCAGAGAGAAGAATGCTACCAATTCAGTTGGGCTGACACATTATTAGAATAAAACTAGGAATAAATAATCCTTGGATCTGATATAGCAACTTCAATGTTCAAGTGCCTCAGAGCGCTTCCGAGGGAATTACCAAGTGTATTAAAATTTGCAGTTGCAGGCAATTTTGGCAGCCAATTTGAGCACCAAAACCAGCTATATATGAGTGACCAATTTATCTGGAGATTAGCTGGTCTATAAAAGCTTTGAGAAATTCTGTTGGAATAGTGCTATGGGAACTTTAACATCCGCTTTAAGATGCAAATGGCAGCTCAGTTTAACATTCCATTCAAGAAGCAGAACCAACGACAATGCAGCCTGGACCTGGTTTAAAGTTTCAACTTGGGGTTCGAATCCACGACTTTCTGATGCAGAAGTAAGAATGCCATCAATTGAGGCAGGCACATCGAGCGAATGGGCTGAAGGTGTTTCTCCTTGGCTGTAATTTCTCTTGTTCTATCAAAGATGGGTCCGTGGCAGACTGTCCCTTTCTATTGTTCTAGCAGCTACAGCCTTAAATGTAGGAGTGAAAGCAATTTCTAGTCACATAAATACTCTCATACACCTTACTGAGCTCTTCAAACAACTAGCACTAGTGAATAGAAAATATCCAACATTGTCAAAGCCTCCTATTATATAGTCAGTGTCCTATTATTTCCAGAAAGCAAGCACAATCCTACATTAGACCCATCCACATGATCTATGTCTTTGTTGACTTTCTAAAGTTAAGTCAGAAACATCTACACACACTTTCCTAAGATGTGGAGTTCTGTAGCTCAGTGGTTAAAGCATTCGCCTTGCAAAAGAGAGACCTGGATTTGATTCCAGGCAGGTCAGGGCGAAATCTTGGGCAAGTTTCCTTATACCACACACCTGATAATAATCCATGGGAAAAAAAAATGTGATCATTTCAATCCATGACTGTTTATGGGACGCTGCCATGCGCAATTAGCTGCTGTGTTTCGCCCACATATATACAGTCAATTCACTTTATAGTATATTCTGTGAAGCGCTTTGAGACGTCTAGAAAATATGAAAAGCGCTATATCAAATATAGGCATTATTATTATTTTTATCTTTCAGACAAAGACCTACATTGATATTCCCCCAATTCTTAAAAGGCAACCAAATGAAATACTCTTCAACCCAAAATCAAATATTGCTTGCTGGATCCTGGTTGGGAGGTTTAACTGCACAACATATTGAGATTTCTAGCAAGATGTCTTAACACATTAGAAGACGTTTGAACACATTAGTTTAAATTGGACTAAAATTAGCACCAGCCATATACATACATCGAAATACTCCATATCCTCTCCAGCATGTCTTATACATTGTCTTGACAGTATAGGTACATGTATCAATTTGTAATATCCGAAAAGGCACCAGCAGGTTCATTTGCAGTGCCTGTGTAAAATTCCTGAAGCATTATTATTGCTTTTACATTTTAATTCTGTTGAAACATCTTATTAGGATGCCCATGATCCTTAATGAATTTGAACCAATTTAAGCTGTTGAACTCATTGTGATTTTTTTCATTAAAACCTAACGCTTTTCATATCAGCTGTTGAGGAGGTAATGAAAAAGATGTGTGTTCCAAACAACAACAAAATTACATTTATAGAGCGCCTTTCACGTCGGGAGGATGTGACAAATGAATTGTGTACATGTATTTAGTCAATTTTGTAAGTACCTTCAGATAACGTTAAAACATGCTGTCAGTCTACGCAGCCTGGTATTTAGTGTAAATGAGTTAGGGGATTTGGATTTCCCAGGAGGAAACCCTGTTCAGTAGTTTTCTTTATGATCTATCTCTTAATCCTGGTTTTGTGCTGTCAGAATAATTATTTCTCAGATTAATCTTGCCTTCTTCCCTCTGTTTCATAAAATGTAATGTCTTCTGGGAACTCCACTTATAAAACAATGTCATGCTCCTTATTGTCAAAGGTCAATTGCCCACTTTGCTCCGCTGGTCCTGAACTCAAGTCAAATGTACGTTTTAATTGATTGCATTTTTTGGAGTGATTAAATGCGATGCGTTTGATCTGTGTGAAACTAATTTTTCAACTGTCACACTGTTTGACATGGCATTAGCCTTTGTAATGGTTATGGTTTGTTGGTCTGAATGGGGAGTTGATTTGAGTACCCATTATTCTGGTGACATTGCCGTAACAACAACAACAACAATTTTGATTTATATAGCGCCCTCCATGCCGGACGGCATCTCAGAGCACTTCACAATAGCGGATCCCGGGACCGAGCCAAGGGCAGGGGTAGAAAGGTGACCAAAGGCATGGTTGAAGAGAAAGGTCTTCAGCTGGGACCTGAAGCTGAGAAGAGAAGGTCGCGAGGCGAAGGTAGTGAGGAAGGGAATTCCAGTGCCTTGGGGCATAGTGGCTGAAGGCACGGCCACTGAGCAGAGGATTCGGGGGATATGGAGGAGGCCAGACCCAGTGGAGTGAAGGCAACGAGTGCTGGTTTGAGGAGAGAGGAGGTCAGAGAGGTAGGGGGTGGAGGGATTTAAAGACAAGGGTAAGGATCTTGAAGTCGATCCTCTCTGGGATAGAGAAGTCTGGCAAGGACTGGGCACAATTGGCTGCTGTGTTTCACCCACAAATATCTCTGAAGTAACAGAGAGACCTGGGAGTTCACATAAATAAATCTTTGAAGTTGGCAGGATAAAGCTATTTTAAAAAGCATATGGGATACTAGTCTTTATAAATTGGGCAAAGAATACAAAAGTTAGGAAGTTATCATGAACCTTTATTAAACACTGGTTAGGCCTCAACTAGAGTACTGTGTTCAGTTCTGGTTACCACACTTTAGGAAGGATGCCAACAACAACAATAAAATTGCATTTATAGAGCGCCTTTCACATCGGGAGGACATCCCAAAGTGCTGAAGAGGACGCAAAGGAGATTTACCAGGATGGTACCAGGAATGAGGGACTTCAGTTATCAGGAGAAGCTAGAGAGAAGATGGGATTATTCTCAATGGAGCAAAGCAGGTTAAGAGATGACTCAATAGAGGTTTTCAAAATTATGAGGAGATTCGATAGGATGAACATGGAGAAACTATTTCCACTGGCGAGTGACTCAGTAAATAACAAAAACAACAGCGACAAAATTATATTTGTATAGTGCCTTTCATGTCAGGAGGATGTCCCAAGGTGCTGGACACTTACTGCTTAAGACCTGAGCTGAGGACAGGGGTGGGGGGGAAAGGGGGGAGAAAGAGTTGCCGATGGGTCCATCGAAGAGGAGAGTCTGAGGCGAGACTTGAAGGAGGCCAGGGATGGGGCAAGGTGGAGGGACTGTGGGGTGGAGTTCCAGAGGTTGGGGGCAGAGTGGCTGAAGGCTTTCCCGCCAATGGTTGGGCGGTGGACATGGAGCAGTTTTCTTGAGATGTGTGTGTTTTTTTCTCTATCCCTCTGTTGTTTCTGCCTCCATATTGCCTCTCTAACTGTCTCGGTAATTAAAGGCCAAACTTGTTGCAGAGAGAATTGGAGGCTTAAGAAACAGAGCAGAGTCAATAGTTATTGTGCCAAAACGAAACACCATTTCCATTAAGCAAAAATAGACTCAACTTGCCAAGCGCTAATTGAATGTCCAGTAATTACATGGAAATAGTTGATTGAAACCTTCAGACTGAGATTGCTGTTTCAGTGCACATTTGGCTGATGGTGTGCAGAAGCAGCTGGGTGGCACAGCAGTAATTTACACCTAATGTGAAAACTCCTGTAGCTCAGTGGTTGGAGCACTCGCCTTACAAGCGTGAGACCGGTATTTGAATCCAGGCAGATCAGCGCGAAACCTTGGGCAAGTTTCCTTACTCCACATGCCTAATAATAATCCCTCAAAAAAAACACGCAATAATAAAACTTGGTCATTTCAATCCACGACTGTTTGTGGGACGCTTGCTGTTCGCAATTGGTAGATGCGTTTTGCCCACAAAACAGTCAATTCACTTTACAGTATATTTTGTGAAGGCTTCATTGCAACTTCCAATGTGGAAAAGAAAATTCTTTTTCAGGGTGAAGTCAACGGGGTGGGGGTGGGGACTTCTATTTTTGTTTCAGATTTCCAACATCTGCAATATTTTGTGTTTTGTATACTGTAAAGTGAATTGATTGTATATATGTGGGTGAAACACAGCAGCCAATTGCGCATAGCAATGTCCCCACAAACAGTCGTGGATTGAAACGATCAACTTATTTTAGATTTTTTTGGGGATAGAATTGAACCCAGGTCTCCCACTTGTAAGGCGAATGCCTTAACTACTGAGCTACAGGACTCCAATAGGACCTATTTTAACACCGGCGATTTGGGATTTTGTTTCAGAGGACTCAAATGTCAGATCCTCTGTAGCCAAACTCCCAGTTTACCTGAATGCTCAGCTGTGCACTCCATATATTGGTAGCAGCTACTCAAAACAAGAAGAGATTAGAACACGTTAATTGTTGTCTCGCTAATCCTTGAAGATGTCGAAGAATTAAAATCTTATTTGGGCACAATTCACACAGATTAGAAAATTACCGACCTGGCTTGGTGCGAGCCTGCATTTGGATTTGTGTCTTTGCCTTTCAAGGTCAGGAAGTTTGCTGACAATCAGAGAATAATGCTCTTGTGCCCCCATTTTTTTTGTGGACTGGCTGAAAAAGAGTCTTGTTCTACGAATGGTTGAATTCAACAAATCCAACAAAATTCAACAGAATTCAACAAATTACTTTGTTGGCAACTTCCAGGGAAACACAATACAGGTACACGCCAAATAATAATCAGTCCAAAGAAAAACAATTATAATTTGGTCACTCAATCCACAACTGTTTGTGGGGACACTACTGTGCACAATTGACTGCCGTGTTTCGCCCATAAATATACAATCAATGCACTTTCCAGTATAATCTGTAAAGCGCTTTGAGACGTCTAGAAGATGAGAAAAGTGCTACATCAGATGCAAGGATTATTATTAACCAGATCAATCAAATGTTTTTTGAATTACGTTTTTAAAAGATTAATCTAGGTGAATTGCATATTAATAGTTGGTGATGTTACAGTTTACGACCATTATACTTTGCTGGTAACAACAACAACAACAACAACAAATTACATTTATAGAGCACCTTTCACGTCGGGAGGACGTCCCAAGGTGCTGCACAGGAGGCGTGTGACCCGAGCTGGGAGGGAAGTGTTTGGGAAGGGGTGAAACACGAAGGGGAGGTCGAAAAATTCGGGGTGGAACAAAAGGCACGGTCGAAGAGGAAAGTCTTCAAACTGGCCTTGAAAGAGGAAAGGGAAGAAACGAGACGGAGGGATTGGGGGATGGTATTCCATAGGGTGGGAGCGGAGAACCTGAAGGCCCGGCCTCCGATGGTGGGGCGGTTCGGGCGGGGGTCTTGGAGCAGGCCAAGTCCTGTTGAATGGAGGGTCCGGTTGGGCTTGTAGGGGGAAAGTAGATTGGTTAAATAGGGCAGGGCAAGGCCGTGTAAGGCCTTGAAGGTGAGGACGAGGATCTTGAACTCGATCCTCTGGAGAATGGGGAGCCAGTGGAGACGGGCGAGGGTGGGGGTTATATGGTAAACACATCTAAAGGGGTAATATTCACTAAATTGTAAATCCAAACAGATTTATTACACTTTTGAGTATTAAAGGTTATTACTTCATTAATATTAGCTGTTCAGGTGCAGAACCAGCTGTACAGTACAGAGACTGCACTTGTGAAAGTCATAAATGACATCCTCTCTATCTGTGACCAGGGCATCCTCTGCCTCCTTGTCCTCCTGGACCTGTCCGCCGTTTTCAACACAGTCGATCACGCCATCCTCCTCTACCGCCTGTCCTCCTGACCTCAGTGGGACCGCACTCATCTGGTTCGAGTCCTATCTCACAAACCGTCAGCAGTACATCTCCACAAATGGCTTTTCCTCCCGCTCTCACCCAGTTACCTGTGGGGTACCCCAAGGATCCATCCTTGTCCCCGTCCTTTTCCTAATCTATACGCTCCCTCTTGGGGATGTCATCCACAGACATGGGGCACACTTCCACATGTAGGCGGACGACACCCAACTCTATTTTTCCACCTCACTTTGCGACCCCCTGTTCTATCAGCCTGACTGGATGAGCGCAAATTTCCTTCAGCTAAATGTTGACGATGGGAGCCATATGCTATGGCTCTCGTCAACGTCTTCGATCACATGGTTCCCACCTCCTCCACCTACCCGTCCTGCCCTGAAAACTCTCCGAACCTGTACGCAATCTAGGCATCAGGTTTGGCCCCCAATTACCCTTCCTCCCCCACATCTGGTCCCTTACCAGCACCACCTCTTTCCATCGCGTTGCCCGTCTCTGCCAATATCTCACCCCAAAAGCTGCCGAAACCCTAGTCCATGCCTTTGTCACCTTTCGGCTGGACTATACAAATGCCTTCCTCGTCGGTCTCCCCTCCACTACCATTCATAAAATCCAACTCATACAGAACTCCGTAGCCCGCATTCTCACCCATACAAAACTCCGCTCCCCGATTACTCCAGTCCTTGCAGGACTGCACTGGCTCCCTGGCCCAGAGAGGATCGATTTCAAGATCCTCATGTAAGATCCGCTTGTATTTAAATCCCTTCATTCCTCTGCACCCCCCTACCTCTCTGACTTCTCTCCTCACAACAGTACATTTTGCCTTCACTCCACCAGTTCTGGCCTCCTCCTTGGCCCTCGAATCCTCCGCTCCTCCATTGGCGACCGTGCCTTCAGCCACTACGCCCCGAGGCTCTGGAACTCCCTTCCTCACTCCCTTCGCCTTGCCCCCTCTCTTCCTGCCTTCAGGTCTCGGCTAAAGACCTTTATTTTTGACCGCGCTTTCGGTCACCTTCTTCTCCCTTACCCCTGGCTCAGCCCCGGTATCTGTTATTGGGAAGCGCTCTGAGACGCTGTTCGGCATGGAGGGTGCTATATAAATCCAAGTTGTTGTTGTTATTGGTGGTATCTTAGAATTGCAAAGCGCTATATCAAATGCAAGCATATATTATAAGATGGTGAATACTCCCTGAATTTGAGACATCTCTTTTTAAGGCTGAAAAGCCCATCTCAGCCATTTTAGGTGTACCTCCAGGTTTCTATTTGTTGAATTAAATCATCTTAATTCTGTGGTAGCGATGATTCTGTTCTCATTCCGAGTACTGGCTTGGAATCTGATTTGCTGGGGGACTGATTTGGAGATAGATATCATTAAAATATTATTAAAATAATTATTATTCTGTTGCTCTCGATCCTTAGTCTGTCACATGGAGAGAGTCAGGTAATTAGTGTATGACCTGAAGATCATCCAAGCTCCAAGTCTCCTGAAGGCAATGAGAAAATTCATAATTGCAGTTGATTTTCTCAACCACTCCAGCTGAGTGTATGCTTCAGTCTGCCCTTTCTATGAAGGTGTCTGGAGAATAACAGCAGTCATAGACATATCTTAATTAAGCTTCGCATTTCTACTTTAATTAGAGTTGGAAATGCGCTGGTTCCCATTTTTAAATCTCTCCGGGCCCCTTTTTTGGGTATGTAATTTGACGTTACACCAATTGGGCAAACACACTTGATTGGATTTGCATTATGGAGTATTTTGTATTATTGTGATAAAAACAGAAGGAAAGTGCAGTCAGCCGCCACAGGCTTTAGCGACAGAACTGAGCGGCATAAATGGCGAAAGGGATTCTCTTGTAATAACAGATCCAAGAAAGTTCAATCAGTGGTGCAGAACAAAGGGGCAAAGGGCAACTTCAGGGCAGGCACCGCAACATATTTCAACTCAGAGCACAACTAACAACTGTAACAGATTATCAGGAAAAGTGGTGGAGACCAGGACACTGGACTGCTAAGATATGTCAACACTGTAAAGGGATGGTGCTATGATTTTTTTTTGGATGAGATCAAATAGGCCCATTTATTTTAAAATGCGTTAAACCATTTTCAAGTCTCGAAGTGCAAGAATAATGTCAACGCACATAACAATCCACAACTCACGTATAGAATTTAAATGCATAGAATTAACAACATGGAAATAGACAATTTGGCCCAAGTCATGGCAATTGACGATGTTTAGATTATAATAATAATACGGTAATAATGCTTGCATTTGATAGAGCGCACTTCACATCTTCTAGACGTCTCAAAGCGCTTCACAGAATATACTGTAAAGTGAATTGACTGTATATTTGTGGGCTAAATGTGGCAACCAATTGTGCACAGCAGTGTCCCACAAACAGTCGTGGATTGAAATGACCAATTGTTTTTTTAATTGATGGATTATTGTTAGGTGTGTGGAGTAAGGAAACTTGTCCATAGTTTCGCCTTGACCTGCCTGGGAATTGAACACAGGTCTCACGCTTGTTAGGCCAGTGCTCTAACCACTGAGCTATAGGACTCACATATTCAAGTGAATTTCTACCCCTCCTAATTCTCCCAGTTGGTGCACATCATTGATGGAGACTAATTTAAAAGAACCACAAGTTGTTCAGTTACCAACGAAACCAGCACCCTTTCTCGGATGTGTCAGAAATTGACCTGACAAGAGTTCCCCTCTGACATCGATCTCCTGTCAGCACTTCTGAATTCCAGTCAAAGGAAGGGAACACTTAGATTACGTTGTCATTGTCGGGAGGGTGTTTCAAGGATGTATTCTAAAGTGCAGTGACTGTGCATTGTGTAGGTGAGAGACCAATATCCGCGGACTGCAGGATCTCTGCTTCAGGTCATAAAAAGTTAATCAAGCTTCTGAAAAGGACCTGTGTTGTGCAATAGCTTTACATATGTGCTGTTCTGATATCTGGAGAATACATTTATTGAAATGGCTTTTACTCACTAATTAAGGTCAAGTGCGATCTCAGAGAAAGGTCGAATGGATTAAAGTGCCAACAAATTCATTTGCTGTTCTCTCGCGTTCCCATTTATATGCAAATCATAGATTGTGTAAATGACACAGACAACCTGATAGTCTCTTCAGTTATAAGATAAGTACCGTCGGCACTTCAAATTCATCCTAAAGCATACCACGGCAATTCCAAATTTAGCTCCAGCCAATTATTGCGTGATTAGAGATGTAACTGTGCATCAACCTATTTCAGTGGAAACTTGATGCCTACAAGAGGGAGATGGTAATGGTGGAGTTGAGGAGAGGGGAAATAGGAAGGGTGGAGGCTCGTGTAGAGTGTAAGTACTGACAACGACTAGTTGGGATGAATAACCTGTTTCTGTGTTTTTTATGTCATCAGAATTTTGATCATTTCATGTTGTTTGTGATGATTTAATTGGTGTGAAATGTGATGGTTGATTATTGCAGCAGATTCAATGTCACACCAAATCAGAAATAACTTGTTGTATTTTCACTCCATTATGTTGGTATTACAGGTAGACCTCGCTTAACATTGCTTCAGTCAACATTGTTTCATTATTACATTGCTGATACTTAGGGGAACATATATTCATTTAATGTCGCGACGTTCACTATTATGTCGCTTGCGTGGGTGGAAGCAAACTGCTTTGGATAGCATAGGCATACATAGAGACCCAAAGCTTGGGGACCCCATAGTGTGCTGTGTACACAGGATATATATGTACATACCACATCCGATATTCTTGCGCGGGTTCGCTTAGCGTCATTTCACTTAAAGTCGCACTTTTCACGAACAACTGCAGCCTTAATAATAATAATCCTTGCATTTGATATAGCGCTTTTCACATCTTATAGACGTTTCAAAGCACTTCACAGAATATACTGTAAAGTGAATTGACTGTATACTTGTGGGGGGAAACGCAGCAGCCAATTGTCCCACAAACAGTCGTGGATTGAAATTACCAATTTTATTATTGTAGGTTTTTTTGGACAGATTATTATCCTACCCCATTCTCAACTCCTGAGCAAACCCCAAACTGTTCAAATCTTTGAGATATCCTCCAAACGTGAAAGTTGCTGTGTAAATGTAAATCAGTATTGAATGTTACTGAAGCTCTCAAATCCGACCAAATAGTCTCTCTAATCTAATTTTTATTTCTATTGGAGAGTTGTTTCAGCCTGCATTCCAGTATAAATAAAAATTCCCTCCCACTGTCTCTCCTTTTGTTCTTTTGCCAATCATCTTAAACTTCCTAGTGGGCAACACATTTCAGCCTGAAAGGTCCCACACAAACAATGAGTTTATTTGGAGGATTAATTTCCATCCTTTTTAATTTGGATCAAGAGATCTTTATAATAATCATCCTTGCATTTGACATAGTGCTTTTCACGTAATCTAGATGTCTCAAAGCGCTTCAAGGAATATACTGTAAAATGAATTAACTGTATATTTATTTGTAGACGAAGCGCACGTTAAACTATAAATGGATTTGTCCAGTTGACGGGCAGCAGGGAACTCAGTTTAACATCTTATCCAAAGAAAGCAATTCTAACAATGGAACTCCATTGTTAGAACTCCGCAGCCTTGCCCTTTCCCTGGCTTCTTTCAAGTCCTGCCTCAAGACTCTCCTCTTTGACGGCCCCATTGGCCACTCCAAATCCCTCCCTTTCCCTCCACCCTCCCTGTCCCCAGCTCGGGTCTGAAACAATGACTGTCCAGTGCCTTATGATGTTCTCCTGACTTGAAAGGCGCTAGACAAGTGTAATTTTTGTTGTTGTTGTTATATCCCCATTACTGCACTGGAGTGTTAGCATAGACTGCGAGACTTGAATCCAATTGAGGGGTGGATTTACTACTAAAGTGAGCCAAGGGGACAAAGGCAATGGGGAAACATGCACAGAGCACAGTAATTGGATTGAATGAAAGGCTAAGAAAATATTCCCTTGAAATCAATTTTCATTAACATGGCTATAAAGTGATCAGATTGAGGAGCTGGAAAACAAGTATGTTTCTGTTCATCAAATGATAACAGGATTAAAAGGTTAATTTCTTCAGGTTTCTAATCCTAACAAACAGTTCAACAGCACCTTGGGACATTCTCCCGATGTGAAAGGCGCTCTATAAATGTAATTTTGCTGTTGTTGTTGTAAAAGATGTGCTGTCGTTGCCTCACTGCAAACAAAAGGATAGATTCTATGATAAAGAATTCTGCACTCAATGAAACATCCAGATTTGGAAAATTGAGCCAAGTGCGAATGCAAACTTTAGACGTCAAAGGTGTAATTGTCGCAGTAACGGTTCGTAGGCAATACTTGAGCCTGAACACAACAATTTATGCATATCAGCGTCCTCTATTATTACTACTGATGGATAAGGATACAACCAGAACCTTCTGATTGTGCAAATGTGCTGCCCAGTGAGACCTTTTCTGTAGTTTAATGTGTGTTAACAGATGCAAATGATTATTTTATTCTGTGATCAGGAAAGGCAAGAAATGACATACAGGAGATAATTGGGGGGTAAATATGAGGCATGTGATATTATTGCTACAAAATGCCCAGCCACTACACTCTAAGCCATCCTTCCGATGTCAAATTCAAGGATTATTACTATCACTGTTATTCTTAACACAGGTGCTAATTATCACATTGATTTCAATGCTGTCGAAAGCAATCAACAAGTATCACTGACTTTGGAGTGAATTCTCCCTTCCCCTTCCCCAATGACAGTGATTTTTGATTCGTCAAAGTGAATGACTGTATATTTTGTGGGCGAAATTACCATTGATGATAATATTGCATTCTGTAATAATGCACGGTCATTTGTCATACCTTAATTCCTCCCTACCTCTCTACCCTTCCTCATCCCAACCCTGACCGCCCCCCCACTACATCCCCCGCCGACCTCCCTCCCATCCCGCCCGGGTCCTGACCCCTGTCTGTTCAGCACCTTGGGACGTCCTCCCGATATGAAAGGCGCTCTACAAATGCAATTTTGTTATTGGTTATTGTTGTTTCAACCCAGCATCAAAGGTGTATTCTTTGGAGTAACCATATCAACAACAATAACAACACAACTAACAACAACAACAACAACAACTTTGATTTATATACCACCCTCCTTGCCAAACGGCATCTCAAAGCACTGTGAACACCACCACAAGGAAGGGCAAAGGTGCAGAGAACGCCAGACAAAAAAAAATTTTTCACAAAATGTTCCAGTCTGATCAAAAAATGTGCAACGTTTTCAGCAAAATAAAATGAACAACCAACCAGAAAGGGCTTGTAAAAAACACAATGCTCAAACACTAAGTAGCTTGTGTGTGGCATTGAAGGAAAGGTTACATTGGGTACAGCCACATCTATAAAGATCTGGTAGGTAACATGTTAAGTGAAAACATCTAGGCCAAAGTCTCAGATGACTAGTACATTTGCAACTGAATGTCTTCTTTCGTGAAATGCGCCATTGCAGTAACAACAAACAACAAAACTTACATTTATATAGCGCCTTTCACGTCGAGAGGACATCCCAAGGCGCTGTACAGTCAGGTAGGACAAGAGCAGGGTGGGAAGGATCAGGGCAGGATAAAGCATAGCAGGTAAAGTAACTGTATTAGTGGGCGAAACATGGCAGCCAAATTGCGCACAGCAGTGTCCCACAATCAGTCACGGAAGTGGGACTAGGGGCAAAAGGGGGTAAAGAAGCAAAAGGGGAGGGGTCGAGGCAGGGGGAAAAAAGGCAGGAAAGTCAACTGTATATTTGTGGGCGAAGGATAATAATTATACAGTAAAAGCACGTTTATCCGTGACCCAATCAACCGTAACTTCCGTATAACCGGCACCTCAAAAAAGGTCCCCATTCGATTAACCGGATCTTACCCGGCAAAATGTATCAGTATCAGTATCTTGGAATGGTGCCTGAAGGTGGCGCTGCCATTTTTTCCCTCACAGAGTACACTACGATTACCTCTGAATGCTGCCATAATAGTGCACTTCCGGATTTGAGAGAGAGGCAGGGAGAGAGAGAGGGTGGTGGTGGGGTGGGGAGAGGGAAAGAGGGTCGAGAGAGAAAGAGAAGGAACGAGGGGGGTGGGGGGAGAGAAAGAGAGAGGAGTGGGAGGAGGAGAGAGAGGTGGGGGAGAGGAGGGGAGAGAGAGAGGGGGTGACTTGATTAATTTAGATGGAAAATGAAAGGAGTGGAGGGGGTTTGGGTTTGCAGCCATTGAGATGCCAGACTGACTGTATATGTGAAAGAGAGAGAGAAAGAATAAAAGGAGAGTACCCCTTTGATTGTGTGCTGTGTTTATAGACTGTAATTGATATTTATTGCTTTATTGGTAAGTATCCATACAATATTCTGTTATTATTTAGTCTATTATTAATATGGTAAATTAAAAAAATTAAATAAAAATTGTTATTTTATTCTTAAATCATTTTTTTTGTGTTGCGTTTTCGGCTGAATATCTGACACATGCTTTAACCGGCATTGGCCAGGTCCCGAGACTGCCAGATAAATGGGCTTTTACTGTACTTGCATTTGGATATACAGTAGTACCTTTCATGTCAGGGGAAGATCTCAAGGAGCTTCATAAGATTTACTGTAAACTGTAGTAGGGTAATTTTATAGGATAGTGTCTGTAGGTGTCTGTCTTCAGCTCCACAAGTGCATCAAACAGTTATGGTTAATCTTCTTTAAGAGTGTCCAGCTCATTTCATCCATTGCAGTAGCCATTGCTATTTTGGAAAGCATTGCGAATGTAACAAGTGTAACGAGCAAGCGTGTAACCAGGTAATAATAATACAATAATCCTTAACGTTTGATCGTGGAGTCCTGTAGCTTTGTTGTTAGAGCACTTGCCTTACACACGTGAGACCTCTTTTTCGAATCCAGGCAGGTCAGGGAGAAACTTTGGGCACGTTTCCTTACTCAACACGCCTAATAATAATCCATCCAAACAAAACAACCTATAATAAGTTGGTCATTTTCAAGTCATGACTGTTTAAGGGGACACTACTGTGTGCAATTGGCTGCCGCATTTCACCTACAAATATACAGTCTATTCACTTTACAGTAAATTCTGCAAAATGATTTGAGATGTCTAGAAGACATGAAAAGCACTATATCAAATGCAAGGATTATTATTATTATCATATCTTCAAACTGTTTCACAGAATATCCTGTGAAGTGTAGTGACTGTGTATTTTGGGGGGGCAAAACCAGCAGCCAATTGTGCACATCAGTGTCCCACAAACATTCTACTCACCATAGGACTTCGGGCAAGTTTCCTTACTCCGCATACCTAATAATAATCCATCCCCAAAAAACAAAATAATAAAAATTGGTCATTTCACTCCATTACTATTTGTGGGACACTGCTGTGCACAATTCGCTGCCATGTTTCGCCCACAAATATACAGTCAATTCACTTTACAGTATATTTTGTGAAGCGCTTTGAGACGTCGATAAGATGTGAAAAGCGCTGTATCAAATGCAAGAAACATTATTATTATAAGAGTATATGTGCACTACAAGAGGCTGTTATTTTTGTGGGATATGCAGGCTCAATATTAATTAATCCATCTGGACTGTCTATCTCCAGGCTGATGAGCAGTTTATCTGCTTGTGAGCTTTAACTGAGAGCATCAGTTTTGTGAAGGATTGGAGGAGTGTAGGATGTAGGTGGGTATAAAGCGCTCGGAGACGCCCTCCGGCATGGAGGGTGCTATATAAAACAAAGTTGTTGTGTGGGAAGGAGGGTTGTGATCATCAGTGAAACTACTCTTTGGAGTCGATATTGCAACATTTCTTAATTAACAATTTCTTAATTAATTAAGAAATCCAGAAGTCTGTGGGAACACTGCTTGTACTCAACCCATTCTCAAAGTGGGATATAGTGTGTCAGTGACATTACCGGAAGGAGAGCCTACGCACATTTCTTAATTAAGCAATTCCTTTGAGAAAGACTATCAAAATTGAGGCGTTCATGTGTTAAATAACCTAGGTTTGTCAGATGAGACTCAAACTATTTTAACATTCTATCAATTATCTGATGCAGGATAATCTCATTGGTTCAATCATATGTTGGGGACTGGAAGAAATTGGTGGTTTTGTGTTTTTACTGTTTTGCTTGTGTAAATCAATTACAGGAGCAAAAAGCATGAGACCTGTGTTCGAATCTAGGCAGGTCAGGGAGAAACCTTGGGCAAGTTTCTTTACTCCACACGCCTAATAATAATTTGTCCAAAAAACAGAATAATAAAAATTGGTCATTTCACTCCATGGCTGTTTGTGGGATGCTGCTGTGCACAATCGGTTGCTGCGTTTCACCCACAAACATACAGTCAATTCACTTTACAGTATACTCTGTGAAGCACTTTGAGACGTCTGGAAGACGTGAAAAGCACTATATCAAATGCAAGGATTATTATTACTATATTTATTCAGCGAGTATGACACAAAACCGTATGTGAATGCTATGTCCAGTGCACTTGGTAATGGAGGAAATCTGTAACAGCGCTGAACAAAAGTGCTTTCAGGTGTTTCAATACGTATTAAATGCAAAGTTTTTTTTCATAATCAAAACAGATTCCAGGGTACAAGTGGATAGTAGTCCAGCCTCAGAAAGTGCTGCTAATATATTATGAGTATCAGAGAAAACGTTAAACAAATTACACAGTCCAGTATTAAATTATAGACTGGACACAGTATGACTAACAATTCTTAGTTATATCCCTCACATAAAAACTCAAGAATTACTGCCTTGCTAAAACATTCATTGAATCCCTCCATTGCGTAAAATGGCCTTACAATTGTTAATGCCTTAAAATGTTATTGGCCCGTTAAATCCATGTAAAAGATGACAAAACATTGTTATTACTCATTCTACATTGAGAGCGTTCCTGTTTACTTGTATGCATGTGCGAGTGTGACAGACACAGAGAGAGAGAGAGAGAGGTACATTAAATTCACCAGCAGGCAGATTCTCAACCCTCTAGACTTTGCCAACTCCACAATAATCACATGTTCTAACACTTATCTTCGTATCTTTTAATTAGTAGATGCCTGATTCTCTTTTTGCAGTATGGTTGGTCGATCAAGGTAATCACCCATTAACTTCATCAAAGGCATTACAGTATTTAACAAGATTGGAAGAAAATTTCAATCTATCACTGATGTGTCAAAAAGGATCTGGTTTGTCAAAGTTACAGACAGACAGATGAGAAAAGAAATAGGAGGGGTGTGGTCGCTCAACAAACATATACCTGGTTTGGATTAGAGAGAATGAATTTTGTCTATAATGTCACACAAATTAACTTACTTTATAGAATCAAAAATATTACAGCACAGAAGGAGGCAATTCAGCCCATCATGGCTCTTTGGAAGAGCTACCCAATCAGTCCCACTCCCCCGCTCTTTCCCCATATCCTTGCTTTTTTTCACCTTTTCAAATACCTATGTCTTTTGTTATTGAATCAGTTTCCACCATCTTTTCAGGCAATGCATTCCAGATCGTAACAACTCTCTGTGTAAAATAATGTTTCCATATCTCCCACCCCCCTCTGGTTCTTTTGCCAATTAGAACAAGTAACCTCTGTCTCCTGGTTAATTCACCTGCCAGTAGAGGCAGTTTTCCCTATCTACTCTAACAAAAAACACTCATACTTTTGAACACCTCTATGTAAATCTTCACTTAACCTTCCCTGCTCCAAGGAAAACAATCCCACCTTCTCTAATCTTTCTGCATAACTAATATCCCTCATTCCTGGTACCATTCTTGGAAATCTCCTTGGGACGTTCTCAAAGGCCTTGATATCCGTCATATAGTGTGGTGCTCAGAACTGAGGCCTAACCAGTGACTAATAACAGTTCAGCAGAACGTCCTTGCTTTTTGTGTTCTATGTCTCTATTTATAAGGTCAATGATCCCATATGCCTTTTTAAACATCTCTTTCAATCTGTCATTCCACCTTCAAAGACTTGTGCTTGTGAACCCCCAGATCTCTCTGCTCCTGAATCCCCTTTAAAACTGTACAATTTAATGTATATTGCCTCTCTTTATTCTTCATTCCAAAATGCATCCCAAATTTCTCATACTTATTTGCATTAAAATACATCTATAATAAATTGGTCATTTAAATCTACAACTGCCTGTGGGACACTGCTGTGCGCAATTGGCTCCGTTGGAGTCCTGTAGCTCAGTGGTCGTGGAATCCTGTAGCTCAGTGGTTAGAGCACGATCCATGACTGTTTGTGGGGACGCTGCTGTGTGCAAATTGGCGGCCGGTTTCGCCCACAGTCAATTCACTTTACAGTATATTCCGTGAAGCGCTTTGAGACATCTATAAGGTGTGAAAAGCGCTATATCAAATGCAAGGATTATTATTATTAAATCAAAACCACATTTATGTGCATCAAAAAGAGCAGTGGACCTTATACCGACCCCTGGGGTACACCACTGTAGACTTTCCTCCAGTCACTGCCACTGTCACGATTATCCCACGGGCTTCAATTTTGCTAACTCGTCTTTTATGTGGCATTCACTGAAAACTGGATGCAATTTTGAGTCTCTGGTTTACTTGACTTGATGTGAATGCGTTAGTGCAGGAGTTCAGAATGCCCCCTGGCCTCAAGGCATATTTAGAAATTTTTCCTACCAGCAAACGTTGAAATATTGAGTATGTGCCAAAGGCTTGTTGCCATAGTAATAAGATAGTTTGGTTAGGCAAACTCATAGATTGCCTAAGGAAGTGTGCCTCACCTGTCAAAAAGGTTACCAGCTGCCACTGATGGGAATTGTTTTATGGTTCTAAAATTGTCAATGTATGACTTACAGTCAAGTCCTGTAGCCCAGTGGTTAAAGCACTCGCCTTACTAGGTTCAATTCCAGACAGGATGAAACCTTGGGCAAGTTTCCTTTCTCCACACGCCTAATAATAATCGCCAAAAAACCAAGCAATAATAAATTGGTCATTTTCAATCCATGACTGTTTGTGGAACACTGCTATGCACAATTGACTGCTGCGTTTCCCCCATATATATATATATCTATATATATCTATATATATATAGATATATATACAGTCAATTCACTTTACAGCATATTCTATGAAGCTCTTTGAGCGTCTAGAAGACGTGAAAAGTGCTGTATCAAATGCAAGGATTATTATGATTATTATTATTATTATTATTATCACGGATGAATGGTTGTTGTGGTGACCACACTGTATGAAGAATAATTTAATTATTAGAAACTTAGGTTTTGCGCAGCTATTATGACCAAACAGTTAAAATCTGCGGTTTGATGCCTATTTGAATACTTCCTCTCCATTGCTCCCTAGATGCAAGTAACTGCGTTAACAATTCTATGTATTCCAATGCACTTTCCCGCAAGCACATTACAATAAAAAAAACATTCTCTGCATTTGATTATAGTTCTTTTCACATCAGGAGGACACCTCAAAGCATTTCACAAGATGTAATGTAACTTAATAATAATTTAAATCCTTGCATTTGATATAGCACTTTTCACGTCTTCTACACGTCTCAAAACGCTTCACAGAATATACTGTAAAATAAATTGACTGTATATTCGCAGGTGAAATGCAGCAGCGTCCCACAAACAGTCATGGATTGAAATGACCAATTTTATTATTATGTATTTTTTGGAGGGATTATTATTAGACACGTGGGGTAAGGATACTTGCTCAAGGTTTCACCCTGACCTGCATGGATTCAAACACACGTCTCACGCTTGCAAGTCAAGTGCTCTAACCACTGAGCTACAGGACTGTAGTGAGTGTGTACTTTGTAGGAGAATGTACAATGGATTCACAGAACATTTGTTAACAAACAATTAACAAGAAGAACTGGAATTCATATCACTTTCCTTTTTGTTGAATACATGTCACTTGTGACAACACTCTGGTAGGCTGCTGTGTTTGTCAGGGTTGAAGCAAGTAGGTAAAAAGGGTTGTTTGACAAACGCATCAATAATAATCCATCCAAAAAAAACACAATAATAAAATTGGTCATTTCAATCCACCACTGTTTGTGGGACACTGCTGTGTGCAATTGGCTGCTGCAATTCGCCCACAAATATACAGTCAATTCACTTTACAGTATATTCTGTGAAGCGCTTTGTGACATCGATAAAATGTGAAAAGCGCTATATCAAATGCAAGGATTATTATTATTATCAATGATAAATAACAGGCAAGCAGTGAGTGCAGGCCATGATTGATAGATGTACCCAAGCGCACATACACTAAGTGTGCTCTTAGCATTTTAAGTTGTGAATGTTTGCACCCAGCAAATTAAGGATGACAGTTCTTGGGAATTCTGTCCTGTAATTGTAGGTAAATGCAATAAATTTACACGCAGCAAGTCCCACAAACAGTCATGAAGTGAATGACTAATTTCATCTGGAGGATTATTAGCAGGCCAGGACCCTGAGAAAAATGATCTTATCTTTTTAAATAGTGTCATGGGATCTTTAAGGACCAAGCAATCAAGCTTCTCATGCAGGGGAACCCAAAACAATTTAATTTGTTGTTAATTTCTCATCTGAAGCAAAAGTACCATTGACAATGCAATGCAACAAATTATTATTGTTTGTTTTCTTGATGGATTATTATCAGGCGTGTGGAGTGAGGAAACTTGCCCAAGGTTTGTCCGTGTTGGGAATCAGACCTAGGTCTCTTGGTTGCGAGACAAGTGCTATAAACACTGAACCACAGGACTAATCACTACATTGGATTGTCACCATAGACGAAAAACTCAAAGTCCCAAAGTAAGATATTCTCCCTCAGAGCCAGACTGATAAATGTTTAAATCTGACACATACAAGTCAATTATGCCAGTTTCAATAAATTATTAACAAACAAAAATAATTAATTATGAGATAGCAAAAGAGTAATGAATGAAAACGGGTATTACTTAGACCCAAAGTAGAGTTGAAGCGAGAACAAGGGATTTAAATATCAGAAACATTAATATACAAACTGATCACAAACTTTTTTGTTACTGGATTGTCTGGGTATTTTATGAATGTATCACAACTTTGGAGTGTCAATTTGAAAGAATATTTTTGTAGAAGCATTTCCGCCCCCACTTTTCTTATCAGAACACAAATCAAATGCTGAAAGATTAAATAATATATGACCCATCTCTGTTCCGTAGCTGCTTTGGTTACGATTAACACTTACGTTTGATCATTTTGAACAAAATATCACTTGAGCTGTTTATAGGGGGATTCACTTCATGAATATTAATTAATACTGGCTTGATAAGTGTACCGCTTCATCTTGATGTAGATACATTTTCAATCTCACACGTCACGCAATCTAGTTGAAATTCACTGATGAACTGGAATGATGGCTTTGTGTCCATGCGTCGATGAATAATTTGCAAAGGTCGAATGTTCCAGCTGCCTGAGACACTAGTGCTCTTGGAGTCCTGGAGCTCAGTGGTTAGAGCACTCGCCTTACAAGCATGAAACCTGCATTCGAATCCAAGAAGATCAGGCCGAAACCTTGGGCAAGTTTCCTTACTGCAAACAAATGCCTAATAATAATCCCTCCAAAAAAACACAATAATAAAAATTGGTCAATCCACGACTATTTGTGGGACACTGCTGTGTGCAATTGGCTGTCGTGTTACACCCACAAATATACAGTCAATTCATTTTACAGTATATTCTGTGAAGTGCTTTGAGATGTCTAGGCCAGACCCGGTACAGCGAAGGCGAGAAGACGTGAAAAGCACTATATGAAATGCAAACTTTTTTTATTATAGTGCCATGTGTGACATTGCCAGCTGTATCACTTGGCTCCTGTGAGAGGTTGGTTCCAATCCAGGTCACAGTGTGCAGATGATGGTACTCTACCTCTGACAGCTGGGCAAGGATCACAAGTGAACAGATAATCCAGTTGAACAGCACACATTATTTTTGCAGCACAGAATTCCCTTTGGATCGCATTTCTAATCACCTTGATGTCTATAAAATGGAAACATTGCACTGGCAGAGGAGCTCACAGTGTAATGAGATTGGCATTTGGCTTTGTGATTATTATTATTACTGTTTTTAGTTGGCAGGTAAGAATCTAACCCTAGGTTGTCCTCAGAACTTATAATCAGGGTGATACTTGAACCAGAAAACTGCAGCATTAAACAGCACGAGCATCAGATAAGTAATAATAATATTATAATAATCCTTGCATTTGATGTAGTGCTTTTCACGTCTTCTAGACGTCTCAAAGCACTTCACAGAATATACTGTAAAGTGAATTGACTGTATGTTTGTGGGCGAAACACGGCAGTCAATTGTGCACAGCAGCATCCCACAAACAGTAGTGGATTGAAATGACCAATTTTATTACTGTGTTTTTTTTTGGAGGATTTATTGTTAAACGTGTGGAGTAAGGAAAGTTGCCCAAGGTTTCACCCTGACCTGCCTGGATTCGAACACAGGTCTCAAGCTTGTTAAGCGAGTGCTCTAACCACTGAGCTACAGGACTCCATAAAGGCTTCTCCAGATGTGAAGTGCATCTCACACAGGGGAAGCCAAAATATCACACTGACTGACGGATTTCTTGCAAACTGTGGTGCAAACTTTTTAACAACTGTAGTACAGTATTTCGTCTTAGCTTTGAAGTCAGTGTTCAGCAGTTCCTAGCAGAAACTTGTATTATTTTTCTGTAGATTATAGTGACTGAATACCTGTAGGTGAACATGCCAGCCAATTTTCACACAATAACGTCCCTCAAAGTATCATAAAGTCAGTGGAAGATTGCTGGCCATGATACAACAACAACAACAAAATTGCATTTGTATAGACCCTTTCATGTCGGGAGGACTTCCCAAGGAGCTGAAAGTAGGAGAATGTCCCATTTCTTTTCAAAAAATGCTACGGGAATTTTGGCATCCACAAGCAGATGAGAGCTCCGCTTAACATCTCATATGAAGCAGTGCACCTACATCGAACATTTTAAAAAGGTTATGTTTTTTGGAAGGAACCATAAAATCAACCCTTGACTGTTCATGGCCTTGGGACATCCTCCCGACCTGAAAGATGCTCTATAAATCTCATTTTGTTGTTGTTGTTGTTGTAGTTGTAAGAACAGCAACAAGACTTTGATGCCGTGCTTAATGCATTAAATCTGCTTGTACCTTTTCTTGTTGAAAAAAATTAGATTTTGCTGAGTCACAATTGACGTTTAGTTTCTGTTGATTAATGGTAAACAGCATCACTAGAACAACAGCAATAAGATCACCTACGCTGTGAGTTGTACTTAAGCCCCACACTGCATCAAGTTGGAACAGCACTACTGTACACCAACCAAATTATTTGTCAGGGGAAAATGATTCCTCGCTCGGCATTATTGTCGGGATTATTTATTGCGGAGAGCTGTTGTGTTCCTGGCAACACAGATTTTTCCCTTTGCTTATAAACTTTAAAATCCTTATGAGGAAGGTGATTCATCATTGCCATTGATACGTAACCAGCCTTATAAATTGCAATCCCAATGTTAGGAACTGATCAGCTGAGCAGATTTGATTGATGGGATGTAACTAATTGTTTTTGAAGCTTCAATTACTTGCATTAAGAAGCCATGTAGCACAATGTTCTGCGTGCAAGACATCAACTGTGAAAATAAATGAACAACTATTACAAACACACAGATAAATTAAGTTTGCAAAAGGAATTAAAGGTGATCTATGGTGCTACGTAGACATATGGTGCAGACGGCATTCAGAATGACACAATCTTTTTCGTCTTCTTCCAGTTGGTTCCTTTCACTCTCAGTGTTATGCACCATTCTGTAGACATAGAGAGCAGCCTGCAGCTCAGTAGTTAGAGCACTTGTCTTACAAGCGAGAGACCTGGGTTCAATTCCAGGCACGTCAGGGAAAACCTTTGGCAAGTTTCCTTACTCCATACACCTGATAATAATCCCTCAAAAAAAGTTGGTAACTTCAATCCACGACTATATGTTTGTGGGCACTGCTGTGTGCAATTGGCTGCCATGTTTCGCCCATACATATATAGTACAATCAATTCACTTGACAATATATTCTATGAAGCGCTTTGAGATGTCTAGAAGACATGAAAAGTGCGATATCAAATGCAAGGATTATTATTATTATATTATTGTAGCCAAGCAACATCCAGGCATCTGACATTGGAGATAACTGTTTGATATTTGGGCAACAAGGACTTAGCCAAGAGTGATATTGCTTGGGTTGACTGTGGATTCACTTTTGTCCCACTTTCTGGGCAAGTATCTTATCTATTCATTGCCTCACCACCACTAACAACAATCCCAACTTCACTTAGGGTAGCGCTCATCAAATGGTTAACTTGCTTCAGAGGGAATCACCAGAGACAAGCCCTCACATCCTTTGAGATGATGCCGCCCCATTGATCCCTCGCTCCTGGTCTCCCGCGTGTGCAATATGGCTGCCGCCATGATCCGAGTTTCTCCCCCTCCTCATGTTTCCCCCCCCCCCAAACCCTCTATCCGTTATTCCCTCTCTACCCTTCTTTCTCTTCGCCCTCCTCGTCTTCTGTCCCTGCTCAACCCTTCCACCGCTTCCCTTTGTTCCAGTTTTGGAATTCTCCGTCGGGCTCACCGTGGGACTCGCCGTTGGTTGTCCAATAGCAGCCACACCAAGTGCCCTGTCCCCCACCATCCCCGCCAGCCCCACCGGACACAAACCCAGGGGGTCAATCTCTCCTCCCTTATTCAGATCCCCACCCTCCCCGCCACCCATCCCAGCCCCCCTTCACACCCCTCGGCCAATTGCTCTTTCTGCATCGGCCTCCAAAATGTCCGCTCTGTCTGCAACAAGACGCTGGCCATCAACGATCTCATCCTTGATGAGAACGTTGACATCATGGCACTGACGGAGACTTGGATCACCCCAGGCGACACCTTCCCCCTTGTTGAAGCCACACCACCCAACTACACATTCCACCATGCCCCTCGACCCAACCGTCGTGGCGGTGGTGTGGCCCTCATCTCCAGGACATCCCTCGCCCTATCCCCCTACTCCTCCGGTTCCTTTCCCTCTTTTGAACAGCTCACCCTTTCTCACTCCTCCCACAGTTCTTTCAACATCCTTTTAGTTTATCGCCCACCCAAACCCTCCCCCACTTTCATTTCAGATTTCTCCTCACTTTTAACCTCCCTTTGTGCCTCCTCTGATCGCCTTATAATTCTTGGCGACTTCAACCTCCATTTCACCCCTTCCTGCTCCACCTCCTCTGAATTTTCCTCTTTGCTTTCGTCTTTTAACTCTTCCCTTCACATTCACACTGCCACCCACACCCATGGCCATCCGCTCGATCTGGTGATCACCCAAGGCCTCAACGTCTCTGGCGTCACCATCATCGACAAGGCCATTTCAGACCACTTTTTCATTTCTCTCAACACCTCTATCCCTCCCCCCCTCCACCTCCAAACCCACCACCATCTTCTACCAGCCCTGGAAGAAGATTCCCCCACAAACCTTCAGCTCTGCCCTCGAAACCTCCGACCTCCTCCCCCTGTGGCACTCTTCCTGTACCGACCCATCCTCCGCCTCCACTACCCTCCATCACACCATCTCCACTACCCTCGACACCCTGGCCCCCCTCACTTCCAGAACTGTCTCCCACCCCCGATCATCACCGTGGTACACAACTCACCTTCGTTCCCTCAAGAGTCAAGTGCGAGCAGCTGAACGCACCTGGTTCAAATCTGGCCTCACGGTCCACCGGCAAATCTGGCTGGACAGCATCAAATTTTACCGCTCCGCCCTAGCCACAGCCAAATCAGCCTTCTATTCCACGATAATCCTGGAAGCGAAGGACAACCACTGCCTCCTCTTCACCACCACCAAACAGCTCCTCCACCCCCCCGTTCTCGCTTCGCAGATCCTCTAGTCAAACGCACGCTGCGAGGAGATATTGGACTTCCTCGAGTCCAAAATCGAGAGAATCCGCTCTGCGGTTTCCTCCCCCCATCTCTCCTCCACCTCCGCCCCTCCATCCGCTATTCCAACCCCCACCCACTCCCCCTTTCATACTTTCATCCCCACCTCCCCGTCTTCAGTCACAAAAATAATCACTTCCATGAAACCCACCACGTGTTCACTGGACCCCACCCCCCTTCTCCGCACCCAACTCCACCTCCTGGCCCCACTCATCTCTGACACCATCAACCTTTCCCTCTCCTCAGGCACCGTCCCTACCTCCCTTAAAACAGCCACCATCACCCCTATCCTGAAAAAACCCTCCCTTGATGCGTCACAGCCATCAAGTTACTGACCTATTTCCAACCTCCCGTTCCTTTCTAAGGTCCTTCAAAGAGTGGTTGCCTCCCAGCTCCGCTCTTTCCTTTCAACTCACTCACTCCTTGAACCCCTCCAATCAGGTTTCCGCCCTGCTCACAGCACGGAAACTGCCCTGGTCAAGGTTACAAACGACATCCTAACCGCCTGCAACCAGGGCTCCCTCTGCCTCCTCGTCCTCCTTGACCTGTCTGCTGCGTTCGACACAGTCGATCACACCATCCTCCTCCAACGTCTTTCCTCCCACCTCAACCTTCAAGGCACAGTTCTTGACTGGTTCCATTCCTACCTGACCCACCGCCTACATTTTGTATCTTCTAACGGTTTCTCCTCAAACCCCCGCACAGTTTTTCATGGCGAACCCAGGGCTCTGTCCTTGGCTCCCTCCTTTTCACCATATACATGCTCCCTCTGGGCGATGTCATCCGCAAACATGGGATAAACTTCCACATGTATGCGGATGACACCCAACTGTACCTCTCAGCCTCATCCCTCAACCCCCAGACCATCGATGTTCTGACAGCATGTCTGTCCGACATCGAGTCCTGGACGAGGGACAACTTCCTCCAATTGAACGTAAGCAAGACCGAGGCCCAAGCCAGCGCCTCCGCACATCGGGCGCTGCCAGCCTCAACATCCAAGGCTGTACTCTCCACCTCACAAAGCCAGTCAGGAACCTCGGCATCACGTTCGACCATAAACTCTCCTTCCTCCCCCACATCCGCGCCTTGACCGGCACCACTTATTTCCACCTACGCAACATTGCCAGGCTCCGCAACTATCTCACCCCCCACGCTGCTGAAACACTCGTGCACGCGTACATCACCTCACGACTGGACTCTCTCCTCGTCGGCCTCCCCAGCTCCTCCATTCACAGGCTGCAGGTCATCTAAAACTCTGCAGCCCGTGTACTATCCCGCACCCGCCTCTGTGACCACATAACCCCCACCCTCGCCCGTCTTCACTGGCTCCCCATCCCCCAGAGGATCGAGTTCAAGATCCTTATCCTCGTTTTCAAAGCCTTACACGGCCTTGCCCCGCCCTACCTATCCGATCTACTCTCCCCCTACAAGCCCACCCGGACCCTCCGTTCAGCAGGTCTTGGCCTGCTCCAAGCCCCCCGCCCGAACTGCCCCACCATCGGAGGCCGGGCCTTCAGTTTCTCCGCTCCCATCCTATGGAATTCCATCCCCCAATCCCTCCGCCTTGTTTCTTCCCTTTCCTCTTTCAAGGCCGGTTTGAAGACTTTCCTTTTCGACCGTGCCTTTTGTTCCCCCCCTAATTTTTCAACCTCCCCCACGTTTGTTTACCCCCTCCCGAACACTCCCCTCCCAGCTCGGGTCACACGCCTCCTGTGCAGCGCCTTGGGACGTCCTCCCGACGTGAAAGGCGCTCTATAAGTCTAATTTGTTGTTGTTGTTGCTCTTATTAACAGTAATAGTTAATAATCCTTACTTTAGATATAGCGCCTCTTACCTAGTTCTCTGTTATCTTCCTGTTGCTGTTTAATTTCAGGGCATTTTAATCACTGTGCTTTGGAAATTTAAGTGCAAGGCGACACTTTGGGTGATGATGAAAACATATATTTAATGGACAGAATATAAACTTGAGCTATTTAGAAGGGGTTACCCCATGAATAGTATTGCTAGGATTTTTAAACATTCCACTTCAACTTGTTAAAGTTTCATTTTCACTCTCACACACTACCTAATCTATTTGAAATTCACTAATAAACTGGAGCGATGGCTTTCCATCCTTACATTTGACATCTTCACATCTTCTAGATATCTCAAAGCGCTTCACAGAATATACTGTAAAGTAAATTGACTGTATATTTGTGGGTGAAACGTGGCAGCCAATTGTGCACAGCAGTGTCCCACAAACAGTCGTGGATTGAAGTGACCAATTCTATTATTATTTTCTTTTCTTGAGGGATTATTATCAGAAGTGTGGAGTAAGGAAACTTGCCCAAGGTACTGCCCTACCGGGAATCAAACCCAGGTCTCTTGCTTGCGAGGCGAGTGCTCTAACCACTGAGCTGCAGGACTCCTACCACATGAGTGAACTCTTTGACTCTTGTGATTACTGATTATTCCCAATCTGCTGGATGATTTATTACAGTCGCTATGCCGATGTGGCACTGATATCCTTCAAATTAGGATATATTAATTGCACTTAAAACACTGCACATTAACTTCCTGTGAGTTTCCTTCCTCTATGCAAGAGAACAACTTTCATGAAGATTGATGATTTAGTTATATGTTGCACTCCAAACATTCTCTCCTCTTCACACATTTTTCACTTGAAGATTTAACCCTCATTGTGAATCCCGATTTCATTCAAAATATAGATACTGCTCTCACATCCAGGAAGGCTCCACCAAGACCCTTCTAACACTCCTTGACAGGATATAATAATTCTTTGATACAGTACCTTATATTGAATAGATTGGGCATCTTCCTCTCTCTCCCTCCCTCCCTCCTTAGCTATATAGAAAAAAAAACACTTTCCCTTATTATTGATCATTTTAAAGGACACCAGAAATATATTTCCTATCTTTAATTGATCAATACTATTCTGTTTTATTCCAAACCAATTTTTTAGATAGAACTTTTTTTTCTAGAATTATTTTTCAACCATTTCAGTTGGCCAACAAAATAATCATAGAAATAACAAAATAGCATTGATCTATGCCATGAATCAAGAAATATTCAACCAAGAAACACTATACAATCAAGCAGTACTGCTCTAAATGTTTTACTTTTTTCCTCCTAAGTTCTAAATGCTCTGTTTATACATTCTTCCTCCCACTGCTACCTTGTTGTGTTGAAATAGGAATTTACTCACATTTGTGATGAAAACTTCCAAACCAGCTTCAGAAATTCCTCAGGTATCCATTGAGCATGAGTGTTCGGAAGCTGAATTCTTTCTCCCCACCCCCTCACACACCCTTTCCCAATGAATAATAATAATAATAATCATCCTTGCATTTTGATACAGCGCCTTCGAGACGTCTCAAAGCGCTTCAAAGCTTTGGGTGAAACATGCCCACAAAGTTGAAGGAACAGAATTGATGGGCCAAACAGACCTTTTCTCATTCTGTGCTCTCTTTAACTCTTATCACAGAGATTAGGAAGATATCCTTCCATATGTTTTTCAACCAGTACAGAAGCCCCATCGTCAGTGTATCACATTCTGAGTGAGTACAGTGTTTCAATCCATTTTCCATCAGCAAATTACACCCCAGCGATAGGAGTTCACAGGTTTGCTAATTCTTTAATATACACCAATGCTTTGACTATATAGTCATTAAAGTCAGATAAATCACTAAGTAATGTCATGTAAATCACTTTATTATGAATGGCAAAAAATGACTTTTTCCGTTGCTTTGTCATGACCTGAACAAAAAAAAACACTATCTTGATTTATCAATATGTCTAAATTGTAATGTTCATCTATTTGCATGAGCGGGAAATGAACTCTCTTTTTCCAGTTGCTTAGTAACAGCTGATAAGATCTTACAGGATAAGTCACAAGTTGCCCAAAGTATACTCAACTGTACTAAGGTTATGTGCGTCTGATAGAGACCAGGAGTGATCTATAATTCACTTAGCCAGGAATTCAGCTCTTGTCGCAGTGCACAAGAGTAAAGGCCAAGTGTGTTTTAGTATAATCTGTATCTCTGGATGCATTACATTTTAGTTGTTGTCTTATCATTTATCTTCTGTAAAATGATGCAGTCATTATATTCAATAATAATAATACAAATCATTACAAATAATAAGAATAATCTCTCAAAAAAATAATAAAATTGGTCATTTCAATCTACGACTGTTTGTGGGGACTCTGCTGTGCACAGTTGGGTGCCACAATTCACTCACAAATATACAGTCGATTCACTTTACAGTACATTCCGTGAAGCACTTTGAGACGTCTAGAAGATGTGAAAAGCGCCATATCAAATGCAAGGATAATTATTATTATTTAATAATTAAAGCAATTACTGAATGATGGTAACAGCATTGAGTACTGACAAATGCAGACAATGCAAAGGTGGGAAAATTGAGGAAGGTAAAATTATCACTGGTGCCAATTATTACATCAAAAGCCCCTCATTCAGTCCCAGTACTAGTCATGACTATTGGCTGCTTTCAATACAGTGATAGTTGATAATAATAAATATAATAATCCTTGCATTTGATATTGCGCCTCATCACATGTTCTAGATGTCTTAAAGTGCTTCATTGAATGTACTGTAAAGTGAATTGATTGTTTATTAGGAGGTGAAACGCGGCAGCCAATTGCGTACAGCAGTGTCCCCACAAACAATCATGGATTGAAATGAACAATTTATTATAGATTTCTTTTGGACGGATTATTATTAGGTGTGTAGAGTAAGGAAATTTGCCCAAGGTTTCGCCCTGACCTGCTTGGATTTGAAACACAGATCTCAATGCCCACAAACAGCCACAAAACGAATGAACAATTTTATTTGGAGGATTGTTATCCAGGACACCAGAAGAAACTCCCTCCTGTTTCCATTGCAGCACCATGGGATCTTTAACATCTCCCTGAATAGGTGGATGGGATCTTGATTTTAAATCACCTTGAGTTTCTGATGGGATGTCATGATGGACTTCTCAAACATGAGACTTCTGATGGAAGTCTCATGTTTGACTTCTCCAAGTCAAACATGAGAACTTTTCTGTAATTGGATATTCCAGTCTGCGGGAATACCACTTAGCATCTCTGGAGCAGAGTTGCTGAGTATTAGAATGATTAATTTCCAGTTACCAGAACAAGTCCCTGTTCGTGTCTGAGTCCTTATTAAGCATGCAACCAGCTATCTCTATTTTACATCCTAGTTTACGTAAAAGGCCAGCCACAGATAGGGGTGTCCAATATTTGTTTTCTCTCATAACAGAATGAATTAATAATAATAATCCTTGCAGTTGATATAGTGCTTTTCACGTCTTCTAGATGTCTTAAAGTGCCTCACAGAATATACTGCAAATTGAATTGATTGTATATTTTGTGGCATGCAATGCAAAAGCCAATTGCGCACAGCAGCATCTCCACAAACAGTTGTGGATTGAAATGACCAATTTTTTTTTTTTTCTGGGTGGGATTATTATTAAGCCTGTGGATAAGGAAACTTGCCCAATACCAGTTATTGCCAGAAGCTTCGGTCTCCATGATTTTTATAATGTGGGTAGAAAGTCAAAATAAAGTGTTGAGCTGACAGAGGTTTGCAGAGTTTGAACTGTTACTGAGCTCCTTCTAGTGGACCATTTGCGTGTTGCATTTATGTATTCCTTTTCAGTGATGCTGGACAATGCTACTGAAAATACTTCTCTTCTAATAATTTTTTAGTAAAGAGTTGCATCCACCCAGTATTAAATGGACATAAGCAAATGCAGTGGCAATTAAGATCCGCAACATTGCAGTACAGTCAAATTAATACCAAGATAATATAATATGTAATATAATAATAAGCATAATCCTTGCATTTGATATAGCGCTTTTCAAGTCTTCTAGACGTCTCAAAGCGCTTCATAGAATATACTGTGAAATGAATTGACAGTATATTTGTGGGGGAAATGTGCACAGCAGTTCCCACATATACAGACAATTCACTTTATAGTATATTTTGTGAAGTGCTTTGAAACATCTCGAAGAGGTGATGAAGCGCTATATCAAATGCCAGGATTATTAATATTATTATTATATGTGTGGTACATTGATAAATAGTCTGTTGCTCTAACTCCGTTCTCTAATGTTCAACATTATACATTCACAGATGAATCATTGGTTGTTGCAAATAGCTACAGTACACATTTTGAAAGGTGGAAAAATTGCAGGAAAGCCTTCAGAAGTTGTGTTCATGAGCTGCTATATCGATGTGCTACAGGCATCTATTATGTTTTGATGCTCCAGGCTGCTTCACGTCCCCCACCTTGCCCGTGCCACCATTGACAAGTGGCTAAACCATCCCTGCCCCTATCCTCTGAAACTCCATCCCACAGTCCCTTCGTCTCACCACCTCCCTTGTTTCCTTCAAGACCCGTCTCAACTCCCACCTCTTTGATCGTGCCTTTAGTCGCTCACCATCCTCCACCTCAACTGTCAGCTCAGATGTATATCCCTGACTGTCCTTGAAAGAGTGGTTGCCTCCCAGCTCCGCTCTTTCCTTTCAACTCACTCACTCCTTGAACCCCTCCAATCAGGTTTCCGCCCCGTGCACAGCACAGAAACTGCCCTGGTTAAGGTTACAAATGACATCCTAACCGCCTGCGACGAGGGCTCCCTCTGCCTCCTTGTCCTCCTTGACCTGTCTGCTGCGTTCGACACAGTCGATCACACCATCCTCCTCCAATGTCTTTCCTCCCACCTCAACCTTCAAGGCACAGTCCTTGACTGGTTCCATTCCTACCTGACCCACCGCCTACACTTTGTATCTTCCAACGGTTTCTCCTCAAACCCCCGCACAGTTTCTCACGGCGTCCCCCAGGGCTCTGACCTCGGCCCCCTCCTTTTCACCATTTACACGCTCCCTCTGGGCGATGTCATCCGCAAACATGGGGTAAATTTCCACATGTATGCGGACGACACCCAGCTTTACCTTTCTGCCTCATCCCTCAACCCCCAGACGATCGATGTTCTGACAGCATGTCTGTCCGACATTGAGTCCTGGATGAGGGACAACTTCCTCCAATTGAACGTGAGTAAGACCGAGGCCCTCCTGATCGGCTCAAGTCAGCGCCTCCGCACATCGGGCGCTGCCAGCCTCAACATCCAAGGCTCTACTCTCCACCTCACAAAGCTAGTCAGGAACCTCGGCATCACGTTCGACCAAAAACTCTCCTTCCTCCCCCACATCCGTGCCTTGACTGGCACTGCTTACTTCCACCTGCGCAACATTGCCAGGCTCCGCAATTATCTTACCTTGCACGCTGCCGAAACACTCGTGCACGCGTACATCACCTCAAGGCTGGACTACGGAAACTCTCTCCTCGTCGGCCTCCCCAGTTCTTCCATTCACAGGCTGCAGGTCATCCAAAACTCTGCAGCCCGTGTATTATCCCGCACCCGCCTCCGGGACCACATAACCCCCACCCTCGCCCGTCTCCACTGGCTCCCTATCCTCCAGAGGATCGAGTTCAAGATCCTCGTCCTCACCTTCAAGGCCTTACATGGCCTTGCCCTGCCCTATTTAACCAATTTACTCTCCCCCTACAAGCCCATCTGGACCCTCCGTTCAGCAGGACTTGGCCTGCTCCAAGCCCCCCGCCCGAACTGCCCCACCATCGGAGGCCGGGCCTTCAGTTTTTCTGCTCCGACCCTATGGAATTCCATCCCCCAATCCCTCCGTCTTGTTTCTTCCCTTTCCTCTTTCAAGGCCGGTTTGAAGACTTTCCTCTTCGACCGTGCCTTCTGTTCCACCCCAAATTTTTGGACCTCCCCTACTTGTTTCACCCCTTCCCGTACACTCCCCTCCCAGCTCGGGTCACACGCCTCCTGTACAGTGCCTTGGGACGTCCTCCCGACGTGAAAGGCACTTTATAAGTGTAATTTGTTGTTGTTGTTATCCAGTTCCTTGGGACATCCTCCTGATGTGCAAAGGAGCCATACCATTCTAATTTGTGGTGTCCTTTAGCTCAGTGGTTAGAGCACTTGCCTTACAAGCATGAGAACTCTAAAGAGCCACTTTTCCCCTAACCTCTGGAACTCCAACCCGCAGTCACTCGGCCTCGCTCCTGGCCTCCTTCAAGTCCCGCCTCAAGACCCTCCTCTTCAATTGTCCCATCCTTCACCCCAAATCCCCCCCTTTCCCTCCACCCTCCCCATGCCCAACCCCAGCTCGGGTCTGAATCACTGACTGTTCAGCGCCTTGGGACGTCCTCCTGACATGAAAGGTGCTATACAAGTGTAATTTTGTTGTTGGTATTTTGACTCTGATCCATTGCAACAAGAAAGGTGACATGCTGTTTAACTGCACAAATATAAACTCCGTGGAGTCCTCTGATGTACGTTGACGCTACGCCCCACAATCTGCCTCCATCCTTGCATAAGTAAAATATGCAGTGTCTCACAACCAATTCGATGTGTTAGTCTTCAACTGTGACAGATATCATATGGAATTTGGATGAAATGCTGAATACTTTTACCCTACACTCTTTCTCAAAAAGGGACAAGCTATCAACATCTTGCCTGCTTGAGATTCCATAGGTAGCGACTTTAAGGATCATTATATAGCTGCCCAGCGCTCTACAAAGTATCAGCTTGTGAATACAATAAAACCTTCTCGGTTTCATAGAATTGACAATATATTTACTGTCCAAAAGAGAATTGACTCATCATTCAGCTGATGCCTCCATTTGTCTGTAAATGTACCCAACACACAAGCTCACAGCAAACATGGCTGATATATTTGGCATGGAGCTAGCTCACTCAGCGAAGTCAAGCGTTATCTGCTCTGCTCGACTGGCCCAGGCCTCCTGCACATCACTCGTGCCCCTCTGTTCCACCTTGGTGACAATACTTTCAGTCACTACACCCCAAAGCCTTTGGAACTCTCTCCCTTTGCCTCTCTCTTTTCCCATCTTTCAGCGCCTTGGGACATCCTCTCAATATGAAAGGCGCAATATAAATGTAAATTGTCATTGATTGATTGATCGTTGAGTCCTGTAGCTCAGTGGTTAGAGTACTCCCCTCACAAGTGAGAGACCTGGGTTCGATTCCAGACAGGTCAGGGCGATATCTTGGGCAAGGTCCCTTACTCCACACATCTGATAATAATCTCTAAAAAAAATAATAAATCAGTCATTTCAATCCACGACTGTTTGTGGAGACTCTGCTGTGCTCAATTGGCTGCCGCATTTCGCCCACAAATATACAGTCAATTCACTTTACAGTATACTCTGTGAAGCACTGTGAGATGTCTAGAAGACGTGAAAAGCGCAATATCAAATGCAAGAATTATTATTATTATCTTTAGATCACTCTTCAAGACTTTCCTCTTTGACCATGCCTACAGTCACCTCCCCCATCTTGGGGACCCTGCTCTGCCTGTGTCAAGCTCCCTAGGGTGCTACCCTGCATGAGGGGCTGCATAAATGCAAGTTGTTGTTGTTGCTCAGTCAGAGATACTTCTAACTTCACACAGACTGGGGTTCCAGCCTGACCACTTCCTGATTAATGTCGCTGAGGTCCATATTTGCGGCTGTGTTTCAGGGTGGCAATTACCAAACGAGAGCCTTCAGAAGAGTTTGAGACATCTTTTTAGTTAAAGTACTAACAGGTAGCATAAGAATTTCAAGTCTTATGAGAGACAGAAGGCAAGACAAATTAGTCCAAGAGTTCACACACATAAATCAAGAAGTCAAATAACTTAAGTGTGCTCCAGCCTCCTCCTTCTCCTCTCCTCACTCGGCTATTTTCCGGCAGCAAGCTACAATTACCAATTGGGATCTGGGGATTTACCGCTCTGGTTGCCTGCTTGATATTCCAACAGTGCACCGACAGGTATCGAGTGGTGTGATTGATTTAATTTTAACCATATCCCAGTCTCTAAAATACCTGCAGGGAATTTCATAATTGAAATCGATCGGTAAATGAATTCTTTAAAAGTACTAATACGTTTTTTTAAAATAAAGGTAAATTACCCGTTAGTAAGAGTTGCTGTCAATGTCTCATTGAGGGTATCCTGGCATAACTTGGCTCTGATAGATTGATTAACAGTGCTTCATGCATCTTATGCTTTACATTACACTAGTGTGGAAACAAAGGAAAGCCTGGGGTCTGCAATCTCTCATCACGTTCTGATTGCCTGTGACCACAAGAAGTCACAGAGGTTGCATGGGGCATGGGGGTGAGTGGGGACTGCTTCACGGTACAGGCCAACAATCCAATATTGGCAGGAATAAACACTCATGGTTCGTGGAGCAGATCAGACCAGGGTAGTTATTTTATCGGGCTATAGGGTAATATAGGCTTGCAGACCCCAGAGCTTGCATTGGGGTCCTGCTGGATTTTAACTTGCTAAAACTGCATATCATGTGGAGTCCTGTAGCTCAGTTGTTAGAGCACTCGCCTCACAGGGGTGAAACCTATGTTCAAATCCAGGCAGGTCAGCGCGAAACCTTGGGCAAATTTCCTTACTCCACACGCCTAATTATAATCCGTCCCAAAGAAACCACAATAATAAAATTGGTTATTTCAATCCATGACTGTTTGTCCACAAATATACAGTCAATTCACTTTACAGTGTATTCTGTGAAGCGTTTTGAGATGTCTAGAAGCCGTGAAAACACTATATCAAAATGCAAGGATTATCATTATTATTAACTCAAACCCTAACCCTAAATCAAGACCGAAGCCCCATCTTCACCCGCCATGCTCCCTGCTCGACTCTCTCCCTAGCATGAGTTTCATTCTGGGTTTCAATCCTGCTCTACCAACCCCCACCTCACCCCCCCCAACCACTGAATTTCTCCCCCACCCCCACTTCCCCCAAGCAGGATTATTTAAACTCCTGAATAACAATCTCTCTGCATTGGCATCTGTTCACACCACACTGAACAACTATTGGTATTCAGAGCCTGTCGATTGCTGAATATATTTTCCATCTGTTTCACAAGCCAGTTGTACACAAGGGGGTGAAAAATATTGTACACAAACCCTTCCTTCCTTCCTTCCTTCCTTCCTTCCTTCCTTCCTTCCTTCCTTCCTTCCTTCCTTCCTTCCTTCCTTCCTTCCTTCCTTCCTTCCTTCCTTCCTTCCTTCCTTCCTTCCTTCCTTCCTTCCTTCCTTCCTTCCTTCCTTCCTTCCTTTCTCTCTTTCTCCAGTTCTTTCCATGTCCTGTAGATCAGTGGTTAAAGCACTCGCCTTGCAAGTGAGACACTTGCATTCAATTACAGGAATCGGGTGAAAACTTGGGCACGTTTCCTTACTCTACACACCTAATAATCATCCCTCGAAAAAACCCCAATAATAAATTGTTCATTTCAATCTACGATTGTTTGTGGGATACTGCTGTGTGCAATTGGCTGCCACGATTCGTCCACAAATATACAGTCAATTCACTTTACAGTATATTCTGTGAAGTGCTTTGAGATGTTTAGAAGACGTGAAAAGAGCGATATCAAATGCAAGGATCATTATTATTATCTTTCCATTGACCACACTATCCATCATTGGTGCTTTGCCTCGCAGGGATAATAATAATAATAATAACAATAACAACAAAAACAACAACAAACCTGGCATTTGATATGCAGCTTTTCATGTCTTTTCACAGGAGCTGAGTGGTGACAATCCAATGTCTCAATGGTGCCAGCCTGGCTGGGCTGTCATCAGCAATACCTTGGAGTACTGTGGTCCCACCTGTCATAGGAACTGGTTTACCAAGACCACCACAGAGGATTGACTTGATGCTCACATGCTGTTCCCGAGCAGAACCACTTCAGCTCCAAGAAGACTTCACTTCATTCCTGCCACCACGCCCCAACCCAAAACTCTGGAACAACCTCTGTCTCAATCCCTCTATCTTTCCCCCTCTCTCCCCCTTTTCAATTCCTGCCTGAAAACCTTCCTCTTTGACCATGGTTTTGGCCTACAACCCCCCACCCACATACACACAGACACCCACCCACCCGACCTGGGAGTCAGGCTCTGCCACTGTTATGGGCTCTAAAATGTTACCCTGTGTAAATCCAGTTTGCATTTCCTTGCATATGGAATGCAGGTGGTGCCTTGCTAAAGGGTTCTCTGAAGTGACTGTAATGGGTAAGTGAATGGTGGATGTGAGGCACGAAGCACTGAATGCTTGATGAGCATTTATATTTAATGAACTACTTGCGGTAAAGTGCGTTGGGATGTCCTCCTGACGTGAAAGGCGCTCTACAAATGTAATATTTGTTGTTGTAAAGAAGAATAAAAAACAAAACATTTTTGCATTCTGCTTCTCCAGAATAAATTTGATGTGCTTTCCCCATTGATGTGCTAAATGTGCAAATTGTTTGTTCAGTTTCTTCAAAGCCTCTGGTCCCATTGCATTGAATAAGTCACTGGGACAATTTCACAAAATATGCTATTATGTATATCACCAGTTATTGCACCTTGACTTGCATCAGTTGTAATTTGTCTCTGCTCTCAGTGCTTAGACAGAAACACCATTGTAAACAAAGGTCTCAGGATTCTTGCTCTCAGGATTCATTTATCTCTCTGTATCAATATAAGCATTGTAATGATGACTGGAATATGCTACACATTGGCTTTCAGCAAGGTCATTTTCCATTTTAGATCTAGGAGCTAAACTATAAATCATTAACTAGTTCAATTTTCACAGTGACTCTAAAAACCTGCCCTGGTCCTAGGTCCAATCATGCCTCTGGGGTGATTAAAAATTAATGCTCATTGTTGATTGAGTTGACTAAAAGCACCATAATAGTCCATATTTTTATGGCACAATTTAATCTGTTCACTTAATAGCCCCGGCACAAACCTTTCCACTTGGAAAAAATATATGTGCACTCACATATTCCCATCAGGCAAATGCCAGTCCAGGCACATAATAATCCGTGAAAAAAAAACAATAATAAAAATTGGTCATTTCAATCCATGACTGTTTGTGGGGACACTGCTGTGTGCAATTGGCTGCCATATTTTGCCCACAAATATAAAGTAAATTAACTTTACTGTATATTCTGTTAAGTGCTTTGAGATGTTGATAAGGTGTGAAAAGCGCTATATCAAATACAAGGATTATTATATTACTCCAAAATTCAATTTTGAAGCTATTTAACATCCAAACTAAGTCTGAATTTAACAATATTCCAGAATTATGTGTGATCTTAAACTTTAAGACAAAATAACTGAGGTAGTTTTACAATGACTGAAAGTCATGCAGTTGCTGGATAATTGGATTGAAGAACTGGCTGGGCAACAGAAAGCAAAGAGTGAAAACTAATCAAAATGCATCTGACTAGGGATCAGTGATGGTGACGTCCCCAAACGGGTTCTTGGTATGAAGTCTGGTATTTTCAAAGCAATTCACAATGAACTTGTTTATAGCAGTCATGCCCTGACGAATGAGACAAATTAAATTCCTTTCCATCACCATCGCTGTGGTCAATAATTTGTTTCTCTCTCTCATCTCTATCTAACAATGTCCCACTTTCATTCTGCCATTTTTGTCAATACAAGGCAGACTGCAATTTGGGGACTATTGTGAACCAAAATGTAATTTCATCTGTGCAAGGATAAATTGTCGTTACTTGATATTTATAATTTACGGCCTCTTTGATGCTTATTCCATTTTAGTAGAAACTCTGTTCTGTTTGAATGTCGAATGATTGATTCTCATAATGACAGCAGGGATTTCAGCTGTACCAACCTAACAGCCTCACACCCACACATGTCCACAAATAGAAAATGTATCATTTTATCTATTAGTAATCAGAGCCATCAATAATAAGTATTAAACCTAAAACCTTTGTATGTTTTGCTTGGAGAGAGAAACCAAAAAGTTTCAAATTCCTGGCCTTCCTGACCTTTCAAGCAGATGTGGCTTTTTGCAAAGTTTCAGTAGAAAAATTACTACCTGTTCTTTCTCTGAGTCCTCCCCAGCCACAGAAATGCAGCAGTTTTTAGCATAAAGGGAAGTTCATTCAGCCCCAATAAGTTTCTGTCAAATACCACCTGTATTACAACCCTATATTATTAATCCCACCCTCCAGCTCTTTCCATATCCTTTAATATTCTAGAGTTCTGTAGCTCAGTGGTTAAAGCACTCACCTTGCAAGCGAGAGACTTGGGTTCAATTACAGGCATGGGGCGAAACCTTGGGCAAATTTCCTTACTCCACTCACCTAATAATCATCCCTCGAAAAAAAAACAATAATAAATTGTTCATTTCAATCCACGACTGTTTGTGGGACACTGATGCGCACAATTGGCTGCCGCGATTCGCCCACAAATATATGGTCAATTCACTATACAGTATATTCAGTGAAGTTATTTTGAGACGTCTAGTAGATGTGAAAAGCACTATATCAACTGCAAGGATTATTATTCTACTGTTCAGGTGCTAGTCCAGTTCCCTATTGAAATATCCTATTCTTGTCTCATTTGTTTGTGATAAGCAATTTCAAAGCCTATAAAACATCAAGAGATTGTTTGTAACCTGTAGGCACAGTTGCTTTTGCTAACTATGTATGTAAATATTTGAGAGATAGAAAAAGTGATCCAGGAATAATCTTCAGACTCTGTTCCCTTGTCATTTTGTCATTATTGCTATCACAAGATCATGAGTTAGACCCCATCTGGAGACTGCATTCAGTTTTGAGCACCACACCTAAGGAAAGATATATTGTTCCTGGGGAGGGGTGCAGTGCAGGTTCACCAGAATGTTACCAGGCCTGAAAGCGTTAAGTTACGAGGAAAGGCTGCATAAATTTGGAATGTATTCCCTTGAGTTTCGAAGTTTGAGGGGGTGATTTGATTGAGGTATTTAAGATGATAAAGGGATTTGATAGGGTAGATACAGAGAAGCTATTTCCTCTGGGTTGGTAGAAATCTGGAATTCTCTCCCCCAAAAGGCCGTGAATGCTGGATTCATCCATTCCTTCAAGAGTGAGGTTGATAGGTGTTTGGTAGATCAGGGTATTAAGGGATACGGGGAGAAAGCGGGAAATTGGAATTGAAAGGATTAGTTGAGGTGCAGATCAGCCATGATCTAATTAAATGGCGGAACAAACTCAAATGGCTGAATGGCCTACTCCTGTTCCTATGTTCCTGAGCAGACCCTTCAGCTTGTTTGATCTCATTCATCCACAATACTATCTTCCTCTCACACGATCAAACCGGCTCTTAAATGAATGCAGTATCTTGACTTTAATCAACCTTCCTGTCACTGGCTGTGTTCTCGAGAGCCTTGAAGTTAGGATTTATTCGCCCTCCACTGAAAAATAGATAGAAGGTACAGGCTCTCAACCAAAACATGCTGATGCTGTATTGATAAATAATGAGAGTAAGTCCTTGCATTTGATAAACCCCTTAAGAAAACTGGATACAATTTGGTTTGGAATAGGTTTGGAGGTTATGGGTCAAGTAAAGATTGAGATCAATAAATAAATGAACAATTTGTGTTACAAAGTCCAACATAAAGTTATGAGGTGAATGATCAATTAATTTAGAAGATTATAGGCAGCTATCAGAAAATCACTTCACTTTTTTTTCAAAATATATTTTCACAGAATTTTTAACAGGCAGGAGGTACCTCGGTTTGAAGTCTCATTGGAAAGACAAGAGGACTTGGGTTTGATTCCAGGGCAGGGCGAAACCTTAGGCAAGTTTCCTTACTCCACACATCTCTGTTTACCTAGCAGTAAGTGGGAGCCCGGATGTTAGTTGATTGTCGCTTTGCTTTCTGAGGGTAATAATCCCTCAAAAAAGAAAAACAATTGTGCACTCAATTTATGTTTGTGGGACACTGCTGTGCACATTTGGCTGCTGCATTTCACTCGCAAAAATACAATCAATCCACTTTGCAATTTACTCTGTGAGGCGCTTTGAGATATCTCAATGATGTGATCAGGCGCTATATCAAATACAACAATTATTATTATTACAATATAGTGCTTCTCCTTTCTCCCTCCTGAAACTGCACTTGAGAAATTCTGTGCCACTGACTGTTAATAACTGTGCCATTAAGAATAAATAGAGTAGATGTGAGGATGCAAGAATATTCAGTTTTACCTTTAGCGATCAGAGAGTGTCTGTGTAGCAATTATCCCCAGACAAATACATGTGAACAAGGTACAAACCACAGAACAGCAGATGTGGTCTTTAGAAGAAGATCTTGTGTGAGATACTGTGGCTTTCTGGTTCTGTTAAACTGGTCAATATAATTGCAATATAATGTAATTAAGAACATTTGAACAGCTGAATATTAATATATTACTTAAAGAATCAGATAGAACAAGCTCAATTTGATCTGAATTCTACCTTTTTAGTTGAAAAAAAATCAACAAAAGATTCTTAAGCTTCATTCTCTATACATTATGATGTTTTCTGCATACTTTTGCACCAATCAAAATTAGATAATGTTGCAAAGAAATCTGAATCTCCGGTAGTTTGAAAGCAATTAAGTGTTTCAACAAATGAGTTTATTGCTGTTGCAAAGCACCATTAATATGCTGTGTGATATATAGCTTCACAGGTAAGGAATCAATGGTACTCTTCCCCATTTCAAGTTTAAAATTAAGCTCCCGAATTCTTTTGAATTTGCAAAATGTGAAAATACACATCAAAAGCAGATGACAGCTGAAAGAAGCACATTTCATCTCTTTCTTTGAACACAAAGTATTTACCACAATTTTAAAGAGATCCAGCAGTACGGGAGAAAAAATATTTTTGCCTGAATTTGGCAGAAAAATTGTAAGCTGTGAGAATCTTATTTAGCAATTGAGAGCGACTCTGTAGTGTTGAAGTAAAGCTGGAGATAATAACAACCCATCAATTTGATGGGCTCAATTGCCTGTTTCTGTACTGCAATACTCTATTGGATATAATCAAAGAACTTGGGCTTCGAAAGCAGATAGGTACATCATGAAGACATTTGAGTGGACAATCCATCCAACACAAAAACCTTCTGCTTCTGTATAGTTCCACTTCCCTCCACCCTGCATCAGCCTAAACTGATGGACACTAAATGTTCAATCTCTCAGAAAGCTACAAGGAGAGAGAGATGGTGTGTGTTCAATGACATTTTCAGCCAACTGTAGTAAGATGTATTCTTCTAAATTTAACAATAAACCTTGTATTTGACATGGTGCCTTACCACTTCGTTGAGAGATCTCAAAACGTTTCACAGGATACATTGTAAAAGTGCAGTGACTGTGTTTTGTGGGGCGAAATCCGGGAGTCACAGCGATGTTCCCTACAAACAGTCGTGGATTGAGTAACCACATTATTACTATTATAATAAATATTAATCCTTCCATTTGACACAGTGCCTTATCATGTCTTCGAAACATCTCCAAGCACTTCACAGGATATACTAAATATTTTGTAGGTTTGTACCTCAGTCAAACTGCAAAAATAATAATCCTTGCATTTGATAATAATCCTTGCATTTGATACAGCATCTTATCACATCGTTGTGGCGTCGCAAAGCGCTTCATGGAATATACTGTAAAGTCAATTGATTGTACATTTTGTGGGTGAAACGCATAATGCTTTATTTTTCCCACACCATATATGCCATAACATTTCAATGTGTGGCATAATTTAACATAATGCATCTCACTGTTAATTGTGTCTTAAAGAGAATGGAAAATCACTGGAGCCCTTGAGTTCTGACTGTCCCACGGATTAAAGCAGGCTGAGGAGTGATGGGTTACACTGAGGTTTGGAACCCAAAAGAGATTTTGAAAAATGAAGGCCAACTTTTATTCTTAGAGTTAAATTAACCAGTGACTTTTATTTTAAATAAAACATTATTAACATTATGCGGCATAGCTTTAATTAGCACAAAATTGTGAAGGGAGACTGGTGGGTATTCTTAATTTAGCTTTTACATTTGTTTAATCCTCTTACACGGCTGGTTACGTTTTGCAAAGCAATGTCTTTGAATGAATGCTTGGCATTGAGAATTGTAAATTAATGCAGCTTCAGATGGGACATCAGTTAATTATGTGATTAAAAGTGGTTAAGAATTGAAGTGAATAAGCACTATGAGCAATGTGAAGAGCTTCATTGTACTGTGGGATCAGATTATGTTTGTGAAGTCAGCGCCTTGGGACGTCCTCCTGACATGAAAGGCAATTTGTTGTTGTTGTTGTTGAGTCCTGTAGCTCAATGGTCAGAGCACTCGCCTTGCAAGCGAGAGACCTGGCTTCGATTCCAGGCAGGGTGATAGTTTGTGAATGTTTCCTTACTCCACATGCTTGATTATAATCACTCAAGAAATAAAAACAATTAATGTATTGGTCACTGGTATCCACGATGGTTGTGGGGACGCTGCTGTGCGCAATTGGCTGCCACATTTCACCCACAAATACACAGTCAATTCACTTTACAGTTTATTCTGTGAAGTTCTTTGAGATGTCTTGAAGATGTGAAAAGCGCAATATAAAATGCAAGGATTATTACTATGTTGTTGACTCCTATCTACCAGTTACTCCCGTTCACACTGGGGTGAAATTGGCAATATTTCATAACCAATATTTATGAAATGGTATTTTTTAATTAGATATTATAAATTTACCTCTGCCAACTTCCCATAGCTTCTAACCGACTGAGTACCCTACACAAACTGATATTCTTCAGTTATCACCAGGGCCAGCCAATTGAAAAATGGGGAAATACTTGCCAAAACTGGAGAAATCTGATAAATTTGGTGGGGAATTGGGGCGGGTCGGCAGGTACTATTGAGGGATGCATTTTGTCAAACAACCCAGTTTAAGACGAAAGGCTTTGCCGGACATGTAGTTGTGTAATTATAATACATAATAATAATCCTTGCATTTGATGTAGTGCTTTTCACGTCTTTTAGACGTCTCAGAGAGCTTCACAGAATATATTGTAAAGTGAATTGACTGTATATTTGTGGGCGAAATGCGGCAGCCAATTGCGCACAGCAGTGTCCCCACAAACAGTTGTGGATTGAAATGACCAATTTTTTTTCATGGGATTATTATTAGGTGTGTGGAGTAAGGAAACTTGCCGAATGTTTCGCCTTGACCTGCCTGGATTCGAACACAAGTCTCATGTTTTTAAGGCGAGTGTTCTTAACCACTGAGCTACAGGACTAGAGTAGTTAAATTACTCTATATATCTTAATTTGAATTGTACAGCACATAGGCAAGAATTTGTCTCAGGAACTCGGGTTAGGCTGTGGGTACAGGTATATAGCAGAGGAGGATGTTTGTAGTGGATTTCACAGATAAAGGTGCAGCCTCACTTTTCTATTATCACTGTGTGTACATCTCAATGAGAGTAAAACAACAATAACAAAATTTCACTTGGATAGCGCCTTTTACGTCAAGAAGACGTCCCAAGGCTCTGGATAACATGTGTCAGACCCGAGCTGGGGACAGGAGTAGGAGGGGAGGTGGGGGATTAGTTGCCGATGGGACCATCTAAGAGGGGATTCTTGAGGCGGGACTTGAAGGAGGCCAGGGAGGAGGCGCCACTGGCGGAGGGACTGCAGGATGGAGTTCCAGAGGTTGGGGGCAGAGTGGCTAAAGGCTTGCCCACCAATGGTGAGGCAGATGGGTTGGGGGACATGGAGCAGGCCAGAGCTTGCTGAGCAGGGGGTGGGGGGGGGGGGGGGGGGTGGCAGATTGGTAGGGGGTTAGAAGGTCACAGCAAGTCAACATCCTGGGAACCTTTTTGGAAAACAACCTAACCTTGTGGTACTTGGTTGAATGGAAAAATTTGCATTCCATCAATTACATCAGTGCATTCTTGCAACGTGTGTTCCAGCAAACATTCATCCCTGGCTTGCTCGCATGCATGCATACATACATTTATTTATTCAGTCTGTCAAAACTTTGTGGAAGAATAAAAAACCCACACAAAGTTATTGTCTTTGCTTCTTGTTCTGTAGATACTGTAGATACTTTCCCCCAACATACTCTCTCTCACACACACCCCCCCCACCCCACCCCTGTCCCCACCCCGTCCGCACAATGTGGAATCCTGTAGCTTAGCGGTTACAGCACTCGCATTATTCGCGAGTGGGACCTGTGTTTGGAATCCAAGCAGGTCAGGGTGAAACCTTAGGTAGGCAAGTTCCCTTACTCCACACACCTGATAATAATCTGTCTGAAAAAAAAACTATCATAAATTGGTCATTTCAATTCCTAACTGTTTGTGGGACGCTGCTGTGCGTAATTGACTGCAGTGTTTCACCCACAAATATAGTCACTTTATAATCATAATATAATAATGTTTAATTCACTTCACAGTATATTCTGTGAGATGTCTAGAAGACGTGTAAAGCGCCTATATCAAAATGCAAGGATTATTAGTATTATGTAATGTGCATCCTGGTTCCAGGCTTCTGGCAATGCTTGTCTGTATTGCCTGCCATTCCAAGGGACATTATTAAACATTGGAAGATTGCAAGCAGATGATCAGTTGGACATGATCAGGACATGATCAAATTCCTAGCTGCCTGAAACAATATTGTATTCCCCTCGATTTGGCCATGTGGATTTAAAAAAAAACGCACGAAAGAGAGAGGGGAGAGAGTGAAGTCAAGATTTCTGAGATTGCCAATTCTCTTTCGAGTCAGGAGTTGCTTCATACTGATTTTCAAAGCCTCTTGCCAACATATTCCCTTCCCCTGCATTCAATTCCTGGCCTATTATCTTTAATGATCTAGACGAATTATGGTAAATTGGAGTAATCAGCAAAAAGGATTAAATTACGTCGATAGGCTTTGGCAATGTCACAAGGCATTAATTCTCTCCTTTCGTTCGCTGAGGCACTGCTCGTGTTAAGAGGTACGAGTGAAGGCTGGAGGCCACACTCCAGCCTTCACTCGTTAGCCTATGTGGGAAGTGTCTATTCGACGATCAGTTTGATCATTGTTAAATAATCCTAGCATTATTATGATAGTGCTTTTCACATCTTCAGGACGTATCAAAGCGCTTCACAGAATATACTGTAAAGTGAATTGCCCACATAGACAGTCAATTCACTTTACGGTATATTCTGTGAAGCACGTTGGGACGTCTAGAAGACGTGAAAAGCGCTATATCAACTGCAAGGCTTATTATTATTATTATTATTAACTGCTTGTGAAGCAATTGGTCATATTTGAGTCATTAGCGGATCTCACCTGTATCAACTCTTACCCACAAAAAGACGACTTGACATTGTGCTCATTAGCCAAAACAACCTTCATTGAGGAAGTTCGAGGCTTTATTGCCCAAACAGAGTCTTAGCTGAGGTAACACATTTTAAGCTCCTGTGGCTCAGTGGAGCACTTGTCTTGCAAGCTGGGGAGATCAAGCTGGGGTGACCTGTGTTTGAATCCAGGCAGGTCAGGGCGAAACCTTGGGCAAGTTTCCTTACCCCACACGCCTAATAATAATCCCTCCAAAAAAAACCCACAATAATAAAATTGGTCATTTCAATCCACGACTGTGTGTGGGACACTGCTGTGCGCAATTGGCTGCCGCGATTCGCCCACAAATATATAGTCAATTCACTTTACAGTATATTCTGTGAAGCGCTTTGGGACATTGATAAGATGTGGAAAGCACTATATCAATGCAAGGATTATTATTATTATAAGATCTTGAATCAATCTGCATTTTAACAAAGTCAGACTACCATTGCTGTTGTGTGACTACCCACTGGGAACACAAATCTGAGTGAGCAACATAATCGGAGCAATGTTCAATTCAGCAGGACTTTGGGGAGTTTAGACCTAATTAAATTTCAGGACACATCAAGAATTATTTATTTACCCAGAGGTTAATTAACAGCTGGGACATCTTAGCAACAAAGGTCATTCATTCCAAGACAATGGATTCCTCTAATCTTTTTAATCTATGTACTAATAAAAGTACATCAAATACATCTATATATGGTACTGTATGTATATTTTTTATTGTAAGGCCAAAGATTTGAACAATCACCAGTGGAAGCTTATTTTGAGCATCCACAGGTACTTGTCAACTTTCTTCAGTTGGAAAATGTGCAGAGTGAAAAGTTTACGAGAACCATCTTTTCAGACTAACTTTGTGCGTCCAGAAAACTCCCGGCTTTTTCTACGCAGCAAAATGTTCAACCGTTTGTGTTCAACTCAAACCTCAAACAATTCCCGTTTTTTTTGTTGGTTTACCCTAGTTGAAATGGTATAAGTGACATGAAATTGTGTTGCACACTGTGGACAAAGGAATGGAAGAAGGGAGCTGACAAGGTGAACTCTGAGAGCAAGGGTAAAACATTGACGTTCCATCATTCTGAAAGAACACTGTATTGTTGGAAGTGCTGACCTTGAGATAAGATTCAACAGAGGTTTTGCTTGTTTGTTTAGCCGGACAAGGTTTCTGTGACACTATCTGAAGGCAAAGGAATTTGCTGGTGGTAATCTGCCTGACAGCCCTCCAGATAAGATGGTCCTTCATTCGATGTTTGTGAGAACTTGCTAAATTATAAATTGGCCACGATTTGGGATCTGTCTACACATTTAAAGCCACAACAGTGGACAGAAATGATAAGCAAAGCGTATTGTGATGTATCAAATGCAAGGATCATTCATTGTTTAGAAAGATTCCAAACTATCAGAACTCAGTTTGAGTAGTTTGGCAAATAGTGTTGTGGAAAGATTTGTACCCAGAGCAGCAGAGATGCAAGGCCAGCATTCTGAATTACATTAGGACCATAACTATATATAATACAGGGTTGTTTGCTTGTTCCTGTGGACTTGTGGGAGTGTTTGTACATTTCATTACAAGTGATAAGATAATAATGATAATAATCCTTACATTCAATATAGTTCTTTTCAGGTCTTCTAGACCTCACAAAGGAGCTTCACAATGCCTTATTATATTAATAATAATATATTAATATTATATTAATGCGCTTTGCTATCATTATATTATTGTTCACAGAATATACTGTAAAGTGAATTGACTGTATATTTGCGGGAGAAAGGTGATAGTATTCGGGAGAAAGAAAGAGGATGTTTTTTTCAATCCAAAATGAAATTGCAAGACTTTTGTGGTTAGAGACATATAAATTTCAGTAACAGTGAAAGACAACGATTATTTTCTCAACCACATTCTAAACCTCCCAACACAGCCCTTCATAAAATAATACTGATCTTACCAGAAGATGTAAACAATTCACTAGTTTGTCTTTTGTCATCTCATCCCCCAGATTATTGGACATCAATAACTGATGCGCTGTAAGTGAACAAACATTTCAATTTCCAAGATGAATGGCAGAGGCATTAACCTCTCAGTTCATGGCTCACACTTGACTGAATACACTTTGAGGCTTTCAGTCCCATGTTTTAAATTTGCGTTGGTAACCAGGTCGACAAGTCCTGGGTGTTAATAATAACTCTTGCAGTTGATACAGCGGCTTATCAAGACATTGAGATGTCTCAAAGTGCTTCACGGGATATAATGTACGCACAGGGCTGTGTTTCTAGTGAGCAAAATGTGGCAGCCAGTCCCACAAATGGCCGTCGAGTAAGAGACCAATCCCACTTGCCCAGGGCAAAGGGAGAAGCTCCCTTCTCCTTTTGATTAGTACCATGGGATATTTAACATTTACCTGATGGATTTATTTAACTGTCCCTCTTAGATGTTCATGTTTATTTGTAAAAGGATTCATGACTGTTATTTTAATCTTGAACGAACAAATTCTTCATGCCTTAAAAGTAATGTTTTAATATGTGCATTGGATTTCTTCCCAGACTAACAGTAGTTTGCAAATAGTTATTCTTTTTTGATATGTATTTGCATCGCGAACCAGCAAAAAGTAGCCACCCTGCATTCACATTTTCTACCTTTGAAGTGGTCGGTTTATTTGAGGAAATGTTTTGTTTGTGATCAAAGATGAAGGATGTTTGTGCTTGAAAATGGAAAATGGAACCTGCCCGTTCCCAGCACCAAGGCCAAGATCAAGTCATATCCCAGGCTGGTTCGGATTGTTAGATTAAATCTGTTCCAACAACCTATCTCAGACTTTAAACAAAACCCCCCCTGCTGTTTCACCATGAATCGTCCGGTTGCCCTTGACACCCTTATTCTTGTCTTGCGGCAAGGTTGAGATTGCCCCCTCTCTGCCACGTTGTTACAGGCATATTGTTGGCAACATTGCACTCATCAAAGTGAGATTTTCATCCCATCACTCAGGGCAGGAGTTAACCATTGATGCATAATCATTACCGATAGGATTAAGGGGGTTCTCCTTGGAGCTGGACTGGCTCCAAGGTGGCATGACTGGCAGTGTAACGTCAGAATCGAACCAGCACTCTTCTGCAACACCGGTCATGGTATTCCGGTTTCCTGAGCCATGAGGGTCTGTTGTATTCCAAGACGTTGCTGATGACAGCTCAGCCCATCCTGGCTCATTGGCAGGATCTGGAAGGGCAGCCCAGTCACTGGGGGCAGGAAGCCATTTCACTCAGATCTTGTTAACCCTGCAATCCAAAGCACTAACTGGACAACCACTGGGAAAGCTTGTCAGCAGCAATATCAACAGAATCTAGCAGTTACCCCAACGCACACTTCCGGGGGGGGGGGGGGGGGGGGTCCCTAAGCCTTGGCTCTTGCCAACCTGCACCTAATATGTTCTGGAATGAGGTCAGTAGGATGCATCCCTCCAGGGAGAGAAAGAGAAAGAGCGCGTTCCATTCCAACAATCTATCTCTGGGATTTTCATGTGTACGGGGTGGGGAGGGGGATGCACGGAACTCTCAGTTTCGTCTGGATACTCATAAGCAACTCTGATAGGTTTCTGCATGTGCCTTGCGACATCTTGCGATGTCCTCCCGGCATGGAAGGTGCTCTATAAATGTAATTCTGTTGTTGTTGCTTGTGTCAAGACACTCGGCTGAAAAAAAAAAAAACTCTGTACAGAGAAATCGAGGTGTAGTCTCTCTCCTTCCAGGCAAACGGAAGTATATCATGCTTACCCTGATGTATCTGCTCTGAAAATCACCACGACCAACTTGACGATTTATTTTTAAGGAACCATTCATTGTTAGAAATTACACCCCTAAGAGATGGCAGTTCAGGACTAGTATTTTTGCAGCTACATTACTTTGACACCATCTTGTTTCCTCCCAATAAGCAGACAGCTATAAACATTTCAAGAATCAGAATGCTATCAAGTAAGAACACAAACGAGACCGGCAAGGGAATCACCAGGTGCGGGGCGGGTGCGGGAGGCAAGTTTTCACTCTGATCACTTTTAATATTTTTTTCTTCAATTCTTATGCCATTTGTCAGGAATGCATGAAATCATTAACAGTTCTAACATCAACACATTGGAGAACCCTTGGTCAATTATATTTCCCTTACAATCACTGAGTTTCCCCCCACCCCCACTACAGCAACATAATCCCCACTCGAAATTTCATAAGTTATTGCAGACTGATGCATATGTTCAATGGCGGCTGTTAGTTGGTAGCTGTCAGGCAGTTAGCATCTCCAGATAGCACCTAGTGTACATGAGACTAAAGGGGAGTCCTACGGTTTTAGAGCCCATCTCTAGGCACTTTCTCTAGATCAGCATTTGCTGGATGCCTAGTAATTGATTAATCCTGAGTACAGATTCAAAGGGAATGACAGTTCTGATCCACTTTGGAATGGCACGATCTGGTAAACACTTGATTTCACACTTAAGACTTAACACACTTGACGATATCTAAAAAAAATTGCTAACCGTCAAATCTACTTAACCTAAAACATTGGATCATCAAATCAAATAAAGGTTGTTTGCTCTATGCAAATCAAAGTATAAATAAGTTTGTTTCGATATGCTCCCTTGCATATTGTCAGTAAGTGTTATTGTCTTGTACAGAGAGGTACAAAGTGAATCCATAATTTAAAGAACTGTCCAGTTCTGAAAAATTAGAAGCAAACAAGGAAAAAGTGCATAAAACACAAAACAAATCTATACTTTGAAATCCTGATAGACCATGTTATTTCCATGGCTCACCATGACCAGAGTTAACCTGCAAAACACATAGCAACTATTTGGATGCGTACATTCCAAGACAGCATAAAATACAGATATACCATCAACTTGTCTTGGAGTTCATATGACTAGGAGAGAACAAAACCAATCGATTTTGTATCTTTTTTTTTACCAATTATTCTGAGTTTGGGGATTTAATTTCCTAGACGGAACATCTGCTACTGGTAGTTAATTCATTTCAACTGATTACAAGAACAATTGGAAGGTATTTGTGGACTTTAGATCAGTTTCAGAGGTATACATACTTTGAATTCTTCGGAAATACAAACGCAAGTCTACTTTTAAATAGATCACGGAAGAGAAATGCAAAAGATTGTCCGATTAACAGACATTAATAATGTGAAGACATTGCATATTTTAGTATTCAAGAAGGCAGTGCCATGCTCATGAGAGGCACAGCTCACTGGAAGGCTCTACTTAATCCAATCACATTCACAATTCTTGCCCATGAACTGGCCCTGATAATATGGCACAGCTAATTTTGTTTGAGCAAGTTAACAGTTAGTGTTGTTTGTTATACAATTCTAACTGAAAGAAAAAAAAACTTTATAATACAAAGCAGACTCATTTCAGCATATCCCAACCACAGAAGTTTTTTTTGGTTTTCCAGTATTTACAGTCTGTAACCTCTGATTGTAATTCATTGCTTTCCTAATATCTACCTTAACTGTTGCAATTTCTTCCCAAGAAGAACTTTGGCCAGTCATTAAAGTCACTTGACATTAGTTGTAAGTGAAGCCCTTGGGAATTCCTTCCATCCTTTTTTTTTCAGTGGAAGATTAAACCAGAATAAAACGTGAATCCAGCAGCTCTATTCATTTTGCCCAGTCACCATTCCCCTCATTCGCTAAACCATGAAACCCTTCCAAATTGTGAAGCTTTAAGACACTGGTGAGTTTTCTGTTGGACCTGCCGAAGGAGAAAGAGGAGCGTTGGGCTCAACGAGGCTGTCGTTTGAGGGGAGTGGTGCTTTCTCTGCCACTCTCCACTGTATGATGCTGGTGTCCTTCCCTCCCGTCGAAATCAAGTGACCATCGCTGTGTGTGAAACTGACGTTTGTCACATGACTACTGTGTGCACTGTAAACATGGCTTGGAGCCTGGAAAGAAATCGCAAAGCAAATATTCAGCAAGTGACATTTACAATTCTTCAACTTAATATCTTTAGCTCAGTGATTAGAGCACCCGCCTTACAAGTGTGAGACCTGTGTTCAAATCCAGGCAGGTCAGGGTGAAACATTGGGCAGGTTTCCTTACTCCACACACATGCCTAATAATAATCCGTCCCCGCAAAAAGCCACAATAATAAAATTTGTAATTTCACATGGAATGTATCAAATGCAAAGATTATTATTAGTATAATATTCAGCAGCAACAAGCCAATTATGTTTGTAGAGCACCTTTCACGTCGGGAAGACGTCCCAAGGGGCTGAATAGGGTTGGGATGAGGGAGGGCAGAGAGTTTGAAGGGCGGGTGACGGCACGGTTGAAGAGGAGGGTCTTGAGACCGGTCTTGATGGAAGCAAGGGAGGAAGTGAGGCAAAGGGATGGCGGGATGAAGTTCCAAAGCGTCGCTAAGTATCACAACTTTGACCTCCCTCCTATAAGTGCACATTGGTCACACAATTCATGACTGTTTGTGGGACACTCCTGTGTGCAAAATGCCTGCCACGTTTCACCCACAAATATACAGTCAATTCACTTTGTGACCACATCACTCCCATCCTCGCCCATCCTCAATGGCTCCCCGTCACCCAGAGGATCGAATTCAAGATCCTTGTCCTCACTTTCAAGGCCATTCACCGCCTTGCCCCTGAATATCTTTCTGACTGTCTTCCTATCAGCCTGCCCGCACCCTACATTCAGCAGATTCCCTTTCCTCCTTCAAGGCTGGTCTGAAGACCTTCCTCTTCGACCGTGCCTTCGGCTGCCCCACTAACTCTTCCTTCCCCCTCTCCCACTCTCCTTCCCCTTCCCCCTATCCCAACCCTCCCCCCACACCACTCCCCACCCCTCCCCCACTCGGGTCCCGACCAGACTGTTCAGCGCTTTGGGACGTCCTCCCGATGTGAAAGGTGCTATATAAGTGCAATTTTGTTGTTATTGTTTATTCTGTGATGCGCTTTGAGACGTCTAGAAGATGTGAAAAGCGCTATATCAAATGCAAGAATTCTTATTATTATTGGCAAAGTTGCTATGCTTAGTGACCAGTGGATTGTCACCTATTATGATTCAATTACAGATCCTTGTTCATATATTTGAAAACAAGGACAATGAGTACATTCATCTACCTAAAGGTACCCGTTGTTCACCCATTTTGGTTTTCTAGAACGCAGCTATATAGAAATTAAAAAATTATCTCGATGACAATTTATTAAAGAGCAATTTCTCCATATTTTATAATGTGTGACTTGAGCGAGCAAAAGGAAGTTTGGAAGAGAAGTGACTAACAACATTAATAAAAAAAAGAATGACTAGGAGTCATAAACTGTGAGATAACATGCTAAACACAGCCAAAGTAAGCACTAAATCACGGCAAGACTTTCAGCACAGAATAATTGCCGTTAAATTAAGTGCCCAAAGTAATCAGTCAATGTTGAATGTAAAATTATATTGAAATAGTCAAGTGTAACAATATCAAATTGTGATGGCTCCCAGCTCGTCCAGTGTTTGACGATAAACTATTTTTCGCAGGAAGGAAAATAAGTTGAAGTGTCTTGTGCAAATGAGCAGATGCCTATGATACCTGACTCTCATATATATGTAGGTATCCGATTGATCATGAAATCTCTAGTTAATATCTTATTGTAATTTCTGCACTAAGATTTTCACCAATCCAATTATGTCTTGATGGTGGAGTATATGATAACAGTTACCAATGATGCTTTAGTGTATGACAAGGACATTAAATTCTGAGGAGAAGATCAGATAGAAGGGTTGGATGAAAATTACAACATTAACATAGAGAAAAATGGAGATTAAATGATTGGTTGGCTCAAAGCGCTTCACAGAATATACTGTAAAGTGAATTAACTGTATATTTGTGGGCGAAACACAGCAGCCAGTTGCACACAGCAGTGTCCCAAGTAATAAAATGGACTGTATGTGACCTGGATTTAAAAATGTTTTGTGTGCTCTTGAGTGCTATAATTCAGTGAGGTCAATTGATGTTTATAGTTAACAAGTATTTGATTAGAGAAAGTCCAACTATAAAGCAAAGCTTTGAACATCTTATTTACTGACTAATGTTTTGGTCTTGAAAGAAAGACAACTGTGGCTCTGCCTGTTGACAATGAGAGATTACTACATCAACCAAAACTGACATTATGTACAAAACCATATTATCTCAGCAGTTTAATATTATTTAGGACTATCAACTACTGTGAAATGCACATAACATCTAAGGCAGGCAGGGAAGATCAATTTTGCCCATGTAGAAATTTGAAAATTATAGTTGAATGACCTTGTTCAAATTACCAGATATGAACTTCAGTCTGAAAATAATTGAGGTATCAGAAGAATGAAATAAATCTATCTGTAACTTAATTACACCAAAGCAAATTCAAATATTACTCATCTGGCAACAACAGCAGCAAATTACATTTGTAAAGCACCTTTCACGTCAAGAACATGGCCTGAGGAGCTGGACAGTCACGGATGTGAACCCGAGTAGGGGTTTGAGATTAAGAGTGGTGGAGGACAGGGAGGGTAAGGGTGGGAAGGTGACCGAATGCGCGGTCAAAGAGGAGGGTTTTTAGGTTACTGTAGAGGAGAAGGTCTTTCAGAGGGTTTTGGCAGATTACAATGATTAAAATCAACTACTTTTGAATAGTACAACTGTTATAGAGCAAATTATAATGATTCATTTCCATTGAAGGTGAAGGAAATCAAGTAGTAAAAAAGGTTCATCTGATCTCATTCTCCTCCCTCACATTTCATGCTCAACCCTAATGGCTTCTTTTATCCACTGGGAACTAAACTGCAGTTGATCTCAAACAGAACCCAAATAGTCAAGAGAATAATGGAGTCACCCCGGTTTGTCAAGCCTGATTTTACTCTTGGATCTCAAGAGGGATTTTTCAACCTAAAAGCGCTCTGAAGCTTTATAAAATAATAATAATAATAAATAATCCTCGCTTTTTGATATAGCGCTTTTCATGTCTTCTCGACGTCTCAAAGCGCTTCACATAATATACTGTAAAGTGAATTGACTGTATATTTGTGGGCGAAACGCAGCAGCCAATTGCGTATAGCAGTGTCCCACAAACAATCATGAATTGAAATGACCAATTTTATTATTGGTTTTTTTGGAGCGATTATTATTAGGCATGTGGAGTAAGGAAACTTGCCCAAGGTTTTGCCCTGACTTGCCTGGATTCGAACACAGGTCTCATGCTTGTGAGGCGAAGGCGAATGCTCTAACCACTGAGCTACAGGACTCTACGCTTTATATACAGTACAGATTTAACTTTACAGATGTCTAAAATAAAGCTCTACTTATTGCAAAAACAACCCAACTGTGACCAAAGTAAATATTGCAAAGTCACGTCTGTTTTGTATTACTGGTTCAATCATGTCAAATCTATTTTCACAATAAAGCCTTTTTACAAAAAATCAGGAAAGTATTTGCTCTTTAAAAGTTGAGGTCAACAAGAACTGAACTGTGTATAAACCCAAGAGTGTTCCCATGCTTAGATAACAACTTACATTTATAGAGCAGCCTTCATGACTCTTTATAAAGATATTAGGGGTTTATAAAGACATACTAAACTGTGTGGGGTGGTGGGGGGTGGTCTAGTGGAGCGAGGTAATAATAATAATTATAATAATCCTTGCATTTCATATAGTGCTTTTCACGTCTTCTAGACGTTGCAAAGCGTTTCACAGAATAAACTGTAAAGTGAATTGACTGTAATTTGTAGGTGAAATACGGCAGCCAATTGCTCACAGCAGTATCTCCACAAACAGTCATGGATTGAAATGACCAATTAACAATCAGCTATTTCTGTTAGCTGGAACAGTGCTGAATGTCATACTGAATGTTAGAATCGCAGGTCCGGTCAAAGGGGTTTTTAGAACCATGTGCTGCTTTACCATGTACAGACCAGAAAAATATTCAATCCGCGTACTGGATTCAGCACAATTTAGTCTCACTATTTCCATTATTCAGTTCAGTAAAATATTTACAAAGGAAACCTCTGATTCACCTTAGGCTTGGAGATGGGATACTGGAAGAGATGGACTTTGCAGAAATCGTCAGCAACAGCTACCACTTTCCTGCTGTGGGATCTGCAAAGCGCATTAATATCTGTTCCATCCGAGCCTTCAGGCCACACTCCTGCAACAAAATGAAAAACACATGCATTACACACACACACACAGCACATCCATTTCCAACAATCTGCTTCTCCCTTACCCCACACACAAAAAAAATCAGACGGTCAGAAAGCGAATATGAGAAGTTATGTTTTCTGACACACTAAGAAGTTATTGTCTCTTCCAAAAAACACTTAAAGCATCACATTTTCCTTTCACAGGAATGATATTTCAAGTCACTTATTTGAGTAAAAAATGTACCTCCCCCTAACTCAACATCTCTGTGTACAATTATTTTTCTATTTAAATGCATTTCAACTATTTTCCAATACCACCAGTACAAATAGGCTCATTTTTAACTCATTCCAAACATTATCTTTGGAATATATTTTTCAAAAACAAATCCGAATTTTAAACAATGTTTAGTCAATGTTGCTTCATTTTTTTTTGCGCAGTTGAAGTTGACGAGAATATTAGGATAATTTTAGAGGAATTTTAATGTATTTATTTTAAGTTTGCAAATACATTTTTGGGCATGTTAAAGAGTGTAAAATAATATGCCTATGAACTGGCTTAAACATGTTAGTGATTCACAAACATGCAATACAGTTTAAATTACTCGCTATTGTGGCAGAATCTTGTACAAGACACCAGAATCTAAAATGATAGCTAGATCTGTATATTGATTACATATCAACAAGGTTTAAGATAAATCACAAACAATGCTCAATGGGACAAATGAACTTCTCCTATGTTTCTTAACAATAATAATCCTTGCATTTGATATAATGCCTTATCACATTTTCTAGACGTCTTTTTTTGGAGGGATTAGGCGTGTGGAGTAAAGAAATTTGCCTAAGATTTCGCCCTGACCTGCCTGGATTCAAACACAGGTCTCACGCTTGTAAGGTGAGTGCTCCAACAACGAGCTACAGTACTCCACTCTGCTAAAGTTTACTAAACTTACTAAAACAAGAAGTTTAGCAGAGTGGTGCTGAGGTAAGATATTAAGTCGGTAATGTTCCAAAGGCTGGAATACTGCTAGGCGGATGTCAAGCGGGATGGAGTTCAGCACAAGATCACACAGAATTTGGCGGGTTTGCATCACCAAATGGAGCTTGACCAAGCCATCAAAGCGATTACCCTACCTCTTCATTCCCCACATATTGATTCCTAAAGTATTTTATGATCAATAACACTAGCAAAGTTCAATATAAACTATTCCACACTTCAATGATTCAGCAAATTGAACGGAGCTATCCATTACTCTTTTGGCATGTTGTTCGTATACAGTTTCATCCTCAAATTACCGGATTCTGGATGTTATTTAAAAAAAAGAAAATAAGTTATTTCAGGAACTTATTCAGAGATCCAATAAATTGTAGTTACCACTAATTACAGGACGCATTTTATTTAATTAAGTTGCAATACTATGACACCCTAATTAGAAAATATCAAAAGATAATGATTCTTGTGTGTATTATAATCATACACGGAGTCCTGTAGCTCAGTGGTTAGAGCACTCGCCTTACAAGTATGAGACCTGTGTTCGAATCCAGGGACGTCAGGGTGAAACCTTAGGCAAGTTTCCTTACTCCACACACCTAATAATAATCCCTCCAAAAAAAACCACAATTATAAAATTGGTCATTTCAATCCACGACTGTTTGTGGGACACTGCTGTGCGTAATTGGCTGCTGCATTTTGCCCACAAATATACAGTCAATTGACTTTACAGTATATTCTGTGAAGTGCTTTGAGACATCTAGAAGATGTGAAAAGCGCTGTATCAAATGTAAGAAATATTATTATATTATTATAATACTTTTAGAATATATAGTATTATAATACTAGCCACAAGATGGCAACAGGTGAACATTGATTCTGATTTTGCATCTTTTTTGTGACTGAATGCAAATGCTAGGAACTTAAACATCAAGTAGGGCATTCATTCTGCAAATAACATTCCTGTAGGCAAAATACAGATGGTAATGATATGCTCTCATTTGCATATATATTAGTGAAGCTAAATTTGAATGGACATTTTACACATCTGTAATTCATGCCTAATTTGACAAATCATTTGCTATTTTTGCTTTCCTTTCCTTTCCCTCCAGTGCTCCTAAACACAAAACTTGGCAGTATACTTGCTCCCAGACCATAGTCGTAGCTGCTCCATTCTGCATTCTCTCATTGTGTCTCAGATTTGGGACTTAAAAGAGAAACGTTCCATGTGGGGAGTCACAGGTGATAATAGTAATACTCCTTGCATTTGATATAGCACTTTTCGTGGCTTCAAGACGTCTGAAAAAGCTTCACAGAATTATCTGTGAAGCGAACTGACTATTTGTGTGCAAAACGCAGCAGCCAATTGCGCACAGTAGTGTCCCACAAACAGTCGTGGATTGAAAATGACCAATTTATCATTGGTTTTTTGGAGGGATTCTTATTAGGTGCGTGGAGTAAGGAAACTTGCCCAAGGTTTCGCCCTGACCTGCAATCAAACCCATTCTGCCAGTTTTACTGCTATTAAAACTATTTCATCTTGAATCTGCGTATATGGTGAGGATTAAATTGAGCCTTCATGACCACTTTTGTTTTAAATCATGAACTTTTTGAGTAAGGAAACTTGCCCTGTATCCCTGACCTGCTGGGAATCAAACCCAGGTCTCTCACTTATAAGGCAAACCCTTAGAAACCCATGCAAGTCCCCCCACCCACCACCCCAATGTATGTCAAGCCAACTCTCTTCCTCTCTCCGACCCACGTTGGCATTTCACTGATGTACCACCTACACCTGTGTATATTGTGAAATTGTCTTCCAGTTCAGTTATAAATTGATTTAATATATCATATTGATGCAGTGAATACAAAATGGTGATTAAAAGACAAAAACAAATCACCACCTACCAAACACATGAAAGCCAAGGACACATGTATACGTGTACCATTCCATATCCCTGCATTCTGAGCGATTTCTTATCAGTTTGCAGCCGTTTTGAATATCCCCTGAAATAGACAAGGAAATTACATGAGTCAAAACACAGTTTATGCATAAGGAACTTGCCCACTCATGGCCAAATTTACACATCGGTAGGCAAAGCAAGCTGCGGGGTATATTGAACAGTTGTGGTGGTGAATTGAGTCCCCTCCCTCCCTCCCTCCCTCCAGCTTGTGTTAGCAAAGCTTTCTCTTCGACCATGTCTACACTAATCTCCTCCCAGCGCCATGCTCAAGCTCTCTGGGACCCTGATCTGTGCGAGGTGTGCTATACAGATAAGTTGATATAACAATTATAATAATCCTTGTACTTGATACAGCGCTTTTCACATCTTCTAGACGTCTCAAAGCGCTTCACAGAATATACTGTAAAGTGAATTGACTGTACATTTGTGGGCAAAACACGGCAGCCAACAATAAAAGGGAGCAGCCCTTGAGTTCACCCGATCTTCTCCATATAGAACATCCACCCCATCATTAACTTAATTTAACTTATTAACTTATTTAAGCGGGTGCGTAGCTGGCCTTGACTGCGTTTTATGGTAACCTGTGCCAGCTGTTAATTATTACCCTCTGTTGAAAACAAATCACCTCCAGTGACTGCCCTGAAACTGCCCCTCAGAAACCTGAATCTGTGCCCTCTCAACCTGTTGGTTTCACAACAACAATATTACACGTATTATTGTATCATCGGGAGGACGTCCCAAGGTGGGTGAGGTTTTAGTTGTAGTAAATCAGAGCTCTGCGTTTCCCTTATTTCCAGTTAGTACATTGCACACCTCTATGAAGGCCATTTTAAGATGTTTGTTTTCAAAGCTAAAGAACCTTAACCATTTATTCCTTGTTGCTCATTCCCCAAAACTAAAAGAACTAAAAGGATTAGTCCCGAGGCTCATAGGCTTGTAAATTGAGATGCATGAAAGCTGGAATATTGGTGAAATATTAGAAACGGGGTTCCTTTAAATGTTACATCCATTTGTTATAATACAGGCTTTGAGACTACAGGATATCCACAGCATGATGTGGGAGGCCTTGAATTATGTTAGCCATTACAGTATTGTCAACGAGTTTTAAGTAACTTCCATGGGTTTGTACATGTGGCTGCATTTTAAGCATACTTTTCATAGAATCAAAGAATCTCATGGCCCAAAAGGAGGCCATTTGGCCCATTGAGTCTGTGCCGGCTCTTTAAAAAGGTCAATTTAATCCCACTCCCCAGCTCTCTCCCCATAACCGCACAAACCTATCCTCCCCAAATAAATGTCAACCTCTCTTTTAAAAGTTGTAATCGAATTGGCCTCCACCACCTTTTCAGGCGGTGGAGGCTGACTCAGGCTTTTTAAGCATGAGGCTGTAACAAATGTGTATAGCTTGGCTCCAGCCTAATGCGGTAGTACTTTTAAAGGTATTGCGGCCCCAGTTATTCGCAACTGAAAGCAATTGTTAGATCGGGTGCAGACAGCACAACATGTGATTTACCAAAATCTTGTCAATTAACTCGGAACAGAATTCTTTGCTCTTTGTGGGAAGGGAGTGTCAGAAATACTTACAGTATAGGATTTCATAGTCTCCTGAGTTAGACATTATATACTTGGTGTCTGGTGACCAGTCAAGGTGGGTAATATAGCTGGAATGTCCCTAAAGAGGGAGGAAATAAATAAATAAATAAATAAATAAATATTTAAATAAATCAAACCCACAAGAAATTGCGTGCCGAGAACATGTTGCTTTGTCGTTTAAAAAAAAGTACCATTAAATACAAGTTTCAAAACATGGGCTGGATAAAATACTTTTAGTTAATATGAACTGCCATCCTGTGAAGGCAGGAGCTGCTTTATTTCCCATGCGGATAGAGGAAACGACTGCTCCAGAGTGTCTGTACATTAAACCCGCTTCCACAAGCACACACCCATATATTAGTTATATGCCGGTAAAATAAATTTCCTTTGTCGTTTTTCTCTCCTGCCTCAAAGGTATCTGACTTGGTTTCCTTCTGCCAGAGTGCGGTTCCACAGACGCCTCCTATATTTCATCCAAGTGATTATTATTCATCAGGCGGCCCGGACGCATACAACAGCAGGAATTTCAACCATGTTTGTGGTTGGCATTGATCAGCGCCTTGGGATGTCATCCTGACGAGAAAGGCGCTGTACAACTGTACGTTTGTTGTTGTTGTTCTGAATGAACTAACTCTGCCATTCAAAGGCTATTAAAGAGCTGGTCTTGTAAGGAGATTAAAAACAACAATAAATGTTTCCAAATTTATTTTTCCCCTTTCATGGAATTAGACAAACACCCTCTGCTAAGCATATGAACTGTATTTTGTTTTTAAAAATAAAACTGGTTTCTACACACATTAAAACTAATATATCAGTAACAATGAGACATTTGCAGTTGCATAAAAGTTAGTTGGGAGAGAATTTGGATAGTTTTTTTTTCTTCTTTTTATAAACAACTATAATAATAATAATAATACTTGCATTTGATATAGCGCTTTTCACATCTTCTAGACGTCTCAAAGCGCTTCACAGAATGTACTGTAAAGTCAATTGACGATATTTTGTGGGCGAAACACGGCAACCAATTGCGCACAGCAGCGTCAGACAAACAGTCATGGATTGAAGTGAACCATTTATTTTGAGGGATTATTATCAGGTGTGTGGAGTAAGGAAACGCCCCTGCCGGGATTCGAACCCTGGTCTCTCACTTGAAGCTAACTACAACAACGGTTCTTTTGAGGAAGGGTAGAGAAAGAGCATAAGAATGAGATAAGAGCTGATAACTCTATTAGCAGCAACACAGATGTGACAAATGGCTCATTTTGTGTTCAGTCTAGGATTGTGATTTTACAGTCTATCACAGTTTTGGACGAATTTATTGCACAAAATTAATCAACCTTCACCCACTGGCTATTCCGGTTGACAAAGGCTTAGACCATTATTTTCCCCACTAAGTAATCCAAACGTTTTGGCTGTACTTAACAAATCTGATTCAACTCGGGAGAACCATATCTATTGAATAACAGTGTGAATTATATTCAGAGAAAGATAAAACGCATTACAAAAATGCCATGTACCATACTCACAAAGAAAAATTTATTTCGTTAAAATAATTCAGCTAGTCAAATTTTGCAAATGACTGAAGCTAAATGTAAAATGATCCGCAAACTGGTAACTGAATTCCAAAACCTACATTGTTTTCATACCATCACAAGCTGCTGATTAATATTTTGCCAGATGTTTGGCAGCTTTCTAAAATTCCTTCAGTTCAAAGCTAAGCTTCTGGATAGAGGTGGAGAACTTCCAGATTTTTCCATCTTTTGCAACAAGTATATTTAATAATAATAATCCTTGAATTCGATATAGCGTTTTTCACATCTTCTAGACATCTCAAAGCACTTCACATAATATACTGTAAAGTGAATTGCCTGTATATTTTTTGGGCAGTCAACTGAGCACAGCAACATCCCCACAAACATTTGTGGATTGAAGTGACCAATTTTTATTATTCTGTTTTTTTTGGGGAGCGATTATTATTAGGCATGTGGAGTAAGGAAACTTGCCCAAGGTTTCGCCCTGACCTGCCTAGATTCAAGCACAGGTCTCACATTTGTAAGGCAAGTGCTCTAACCACTGAGCTACAGGACTCCAATCTACATATTGGTCACTGATTTGGGACAGTATTGATCACAACTAACCCTTTGATTTAAAAAAATGGGTCATCTGCTGTATGGCTATTTGTGCGATATTGCCTTGCGTAAACTGGCTGCCACGTTTCGCATGCATAATACGCAGTCATTCCACCACAGTATATCCTGTGAAGCGCTTTCAGATATTTCAATGATTTGATAAGGCACCATATCAAATGCAAGGATTTGTCCCGAGTAAAAAATAAACAACACACACACTTCGGCTTGTTTGGTTGATGATCCACCTCGTAAAAGCGCAAAATCGGTGCTGAAAAAGTGCACTTTTAATTCAGCTACTCTTTCCGAGTAAAGCCACCGCTGATATATTTTACGTTGGACTGATTTTACAGGTTTGCGTGGTGATACTGCTCTTGGCTGTTGTCAGCAGTACAGCATCTGCCTCTCTGTTAAATACATTGCAGTCCAACATCATTCCATTGCTGCACAACACAGTCCGTGCTGGAATCTACTCTCATTGGGATCCAACAGCAACAACAAAATTATACTTGTAGAGCGCCTTTTACGTCAGGAGGACGTCCCAAGGCGCTGGACAGTCATTGTTTCAGACCCGAGCTGGGGTCAGTGACGGGGAGAGTGGAGGGAAAGGGTGGGGATTTGGGGTGACCGATGGGGCTGATGAAGAGGAGGGTCTTGAGGCCAAACTTGAAGGCGGCCAGGGAGGGGGCAAGGCGGAGGTACTGCGAGATGGAGTTCCAGAGGTTGGGGTACAGAGTGGCTGAAGGCTCGCCCACCAATGGTGGGGTGGGTGGGTCGGGGACGTAGAGCAGGCTGGAACCTGCTGAGCAGAGCGGGCGGGCAGGTTGGTAGGAGGTAGGAGGTTGCAGAGGTAACTAGCTATATATATTATATTTTCAAAAAAACCTACAAGAAGCTGGACAAGCACCTGATTGAAAGTGTCCTCCTGACGTGAAAGGTGCTCTATTAATATAATTTTGTTGTTGTTGTTGTCTCCACTTCCTGACTCAAAGCACAAGCTAAACGTGCCACTTACTGACCCACTACCGATCCTTTTCAACCACAGGATTATATTCACTGCTCCGTCAGCAAAATTCACCAGAAATAACCTTTTTTTTTAATGAAGAAAATAGATGAAATAGAGGAGTAGAAAATGACTTGGATATTATAAATGTGAAACCAGTAATCTATTACTTGCAGCTGTGGATTTTTAAAATACATCAATATATATATATAAAAATATATATATAAACTTGCACGCCCTGATAGTTAACAGACATCTTTACCTCCATCCACATAAGTACTTTTACTGGGGGGAACTGAAAATGCCCATACTTTTCTCATTGCTGTGGTTCAGATGAAACCCTTCAGTTTAGTAACAGTTCATGTCTTTTTATTGGCAACTTACAGTACATTTTCCTTGTCTGCTGTACTTTCTGCCATTTTCGGATACCGTGTAGATGTAAACAAAATTGTCATGGGATCCCACTGCCAAGTAATCACCACCTGTAAAAGGAATTAAAAAAAAGAGGCTTGTTAGCCAGCCAGACCAGCAGATCATACATTACTCAAGTGTTTGGTCACGGAGAATAAGAGAGATTGCAAAATGCATATTGGCAGTAGGTTCAATAATGGACTGATTAGCCAGTGCACTGGAAAGTATTTGACTTTTATAAATCAATGAAGATTTTTCTCACTTGCTTTCCACATTCCTCGCCACTGAACATTCTCTCTGCATCCGAGCCACAAACTAATCTCCCTCTGCTCTGACTGCCTTTGTGTTCGCTGACTGAAAGCATCTCTCAATGAAGATTAAATGTCCTGTTTCCCTAAACCCTCCCATCAAGCACGTTGGTCTTTTCAATTTGTAAACTTTTTCAATTTAGAATCAAAAGGTCAATTGCTGACTTGCAAAAGGCAGTTTATGACCAATTACTGATGGAATACAATTTTAGGTTTCCTTTGCTGTAACAATGGCTCATATGTTAAGCGTTATAATTTTTTTTTAAAAAACTGGAATTTGATTCAACTTTTGTTGTTTGTGTAAGTTCTTTTATGTCCATTTTCCAATCGAGCTCCATTCCAAAGAAATTTGAGGAACATTTCTATGTAAAAAAACAGTCAATTATAAACACAGTCATTTGACATTCAAGTATCTTTTGTCTTTGAGAAATCATTCATTAAAATAAATTGTGGTCCAGCAGTACAATGGATAATGCGCATTTCACAACCCTGTTAAATAAAGCCCCTGGTTTTCAGCACTAAACGTCCTTGAGGTTAATGGCTGGGCCTGTGCTTTGGATGCCTTGGGTTAATGAAGATCTCAGATTCAGAGAAAGGGCCATGATATGATATGATTGAATGGGGGTGGGTGTGTGGGGTGGGGAATGGTTGCTGTTCGCTAGTTCCTTGTACAACAACAAAATACAAGGCGCTGGACAGTCACTGTTTCAGACACAAGCTAGGGTTAGGTACGGGGAGGGTGGAGGGAAAGTGGGGGATTTGGAGTGACTGATGGGACCGTTGAAGAGGAGGGTCTTGAGGTCGGACTTGAAGGAGGCCAGGGAGGGGGCAAGGTGGAGGGACTGCGGGATGGAATTCCAGAGGTTGCAGGCAGAGTGACTGAAGGCTCGTCCACTGATGATGGAGCAAGTGGGTCGGGGGACGTGGGATAGGCCAGAGGCTGCTGAGCAGAGGGAGCGGGCAGGTTGGTAGAGGGTTAGGTCACAGATGTAGGGTGGGACGAGACCATGGAGGGCTTTGAATGTGAGGACTAGGATCTTGAGTTGAATTCTCTGGATGATGGGGAGCCCAGGATGGTGGAGATAGGGGACATGAGTACAAGTGGCTATGCTTCATGCACGTACCAAGCCAATGAGTGTTGGCAGGCTATGTGACTGTGGGAACTATCCCAGCCAAGTCCAATTCTGTTCCACAGTATCCATTTCCATCAGGGACAAAATGGATAACAAACAGGAGAGGAACCTTGCAGTTTGTTTCCCCCCCTCCTACATGCCCCTACCCCGCCACACTCAGTAGGCAATGCCCTGGCCGTGTCCTTCTGCTTCAAAGAGATTGTATGGAAGAGCTTGAGGAGCCAAGGATGACGCCTCTATTTCTCTTCTCCACACCCCCTCCTCCCCAGGCCTTCATGAGGCACTGAGCAACACGGATCAGGAACGGCTTGGGTTCGATAACTGCCCTGTAAACATTTAGCTGATCTCTCAGCCAGATTGACACCAGACTTTTGGGAGTCTTTGTGCAACAGAAATCGGAAACAAAATAGAAATCTGCAAGTTTCCCAGTCCTCTTTGCTGTCTGGTGACCTTCACTGAAAGGTGCACAAACACGCGATATGGTAGGACGGGATTGCTTTCGGGTGTAACGACTCTGTCACATAGCTTGTCTACACTCCCAGCCCAGGCTCACACCATAAATAGCTACTTGGGCGAGGAACTGGAAAAGTGCCAGGGAACCATGCGCCAGCAAGCATTAGTTTCCTCTGAGAGGAAAGGGGTCTAAAGATAACAATTTAACATTTATACTTAGGTGGACGTAGAAACAAGAGTTGGATACATTTCAACCAAATGGTTCATACCAGCTCGGTATTGACAAGCGTTGCTCCTTATCTAGGCACGTGGTGAATATCACTTAACAAGGATGGGTTCAACATTCTAAACATTGCGTCTGAAAATAATCTTTTCAAATCATTCATTCGAACAAGAAGAAGGAAAAATAAATCAAACGCCACATTCCAAACATGATTGTAAGATACTGTTCGCTTGCAGCCATAACACTGTACAGTTTGTGTACGAACGGCCCTGATCTCCACACTTCACCCTTGATTCTTTCTAATCACAGAGGCAGGAACTGAGGGTAATAGAGCAGAGATCCTGTGATACGAAAACATTCATGTTGCCAGATATTAAATTCCCTCTTGCGCTTGAGAAACCAGTAAAAAAAATCCAGATTGGATTTCAAATCTGATTCATACATTGTGTTTTTTACAGTAACCCTACATTCTGAGAAAAATCAATTATGCTGAAATTAAGTTTACCCTACATTCTGAGAAAAATCAATTATGCTGAAATTAAGTTTCAAGTAACCAACCGGCAACCACATCCATCGCAGTTCAATTTGAAGGCGATACTCTTTATAAGAATTATTGAAACAAAATCTAGGATTACCAGGAATTATTACGGTTCTTTTCTGATCAAATAACACAAGGAAGCAAAAAAAAATTGTTAGAAAATGGCCAACTACTGAAAGGGGAAAATTGTTTTGTAGAAGAGAAAACTCTTAAATGTCCTGGTCAACAATCCCCCAATTAGAACTGGTTGTTCACTCCTTGGGGGCAAAACGCAGCAGGCCAATTTTGCACAAAATTGGCTCCTGCATTTTGCCCCCAAAGAACACAGTCACTCCTCCACTTTACAATGTATCCTGCCAAGTGCAGGATACATTGCCCTGATGTGAAAGGCGCTGTACCAAATACAAGGGTTAATATATTTCTGAATGCCAACAGTTATTAATAAACCCCCACGGAAATCTAATTAAAACATGGCTTCTGGATAAACACTTTGAAGCAGCTCAAGTCCTTCAACAAAGAGCTGGTATCGAGTCTCCAGGTTGCCATCATGTTCAGCACTTTATTACCTTTAAATTGCACAAGTTTAGTCAGCTCTGAGGTACAGCAAAAATTTTGAGTTCAAGCCATTCAACATTTTGTGTGTTTTTGAGGGAAAGGAAATTGGCAGAAAAAGCTGATGCCCTACACATTCTTCTTGATTATACCCAAATCTGCAGACTCACTCATATTTGCTATCTTCTATAACTAATAAAGACAAAATGTCTGTCTGCCAAGAACACAATTATCGATTGATGTAGAGACATGATTTATACCTCATCTGAAAGGTCTTAGTGGGGAGCGCCATGGGCATATATATTTTCAGGGATCTCCTATTGTTGATGAGCTATATTAAAAAATATTTAAATTTAGTCCCTGCAAAGCTATAAGAGATAGAGGGATACATCTTCTTCTACACTAATAAAGATAAAATGTCTCTCTGAGTGTCAGGAGTCCTCCCACAGGAGTCCTCCCAAAGGGAGTCCTCCAAACAGGATGTCCTGTAGCTCAGTGGTAGGAGCACTCGCCTTCCTAAATAAAGACCCGAGTTCAATTCCCAGCAGGGCAAAATCTTGGGTGAGTTCCCTTACTCCACGGGCCTGATAATAATCTCTCAAGAAAAAAACTATAATTAATCGGTTATTTCAATCCACGACTGTTTGTGGGACACTGTTGTGTGCAATTGGCTGCCGCATTTCGCCCATAAATGTACAGTCAATTCACTTTATAGTATATTCTGTGAAGCTCTTTGAAATGTCTAGAAGACGTGAAAACCGCTATATCAAATGCAAGGATTATTATTTATTATAAGAAGGCATGCTAACGAGTTCAACATTTTCTTAACTTTAAGGGATAAAAATGCCTATGAAACGTGGCAACTTGCACCTCACCACTGCCATCTTATTCCCGATGCTTGGCTTTGTCCTAGTGTGTGGGTGCTGGGTGCTAGAGCTCCCTGGGAGTTGGTGCAGCCTCCAGGTGTAACTGCAGCGTACATGTAACTGCCGTACATGGGTGATGATATTTTTTGGGGGGAGGGGACAATAAAAACCTGTTTACTGCCCCCTTTCTTTCCTTTTACTGAATTATATTAATATACAATAATATCTTGCATTTGATATGGCGCTTTTCACGTCATCTGGATGTTTCAAAGCGCTTCACAGAACGTACTGTAAAGTGAATTGACTGCGAAACGCGGCAGCCAATTGCGCACAGCATATTCGAATGTTACATCGTCTGCGCGCATCTGTTTCTTTTTTTCTCCCCCTAAAACCTCCCGCCAATGACGTAACAGTTGCCTTTCAGTAAAATATTTTTCATATAAAAACATATATATTTGAATTGCCTTTTTCTTAACATGCCCCCTCTTCTCCTGTATATAGGCTCCCCTCAGTTGTAAGAGTCTCCAGTCTAGCCTACTTTTCCATTTGAAGGGACCAGATGTTCATTTTTCCCCCCCACCATTTCTGGTTATGTTTCATATTTCTCAACATCCACAGTATCTTTTCATTGCTAAGACTATTGGAGTCCCAGTGTGAAACTTGCACATTTGTGACTCAGTATCAAAACCGCAAAACAATTCTATTAATTTCAATGGGAATTGGAACCTGCTAACTGTTTTTCTCATCACAGAGAAGCCTCTTGGCAATGGTCAAACGGCTGTTACTGAGTGCAAGCCTTGCCTTACGATAAAGGAGCAATAGGATTTGTCCAATCACCATTGCTTCAAGAAATCTGCTCAGATAAGTGCATGTTTTTTCTATTCACCTGATGTCTTGAGCAAAATGGTTAGATATGCAAACAAACCATCATGTACCTTGCTGTCAGGTTAGTGCAGTACAGAATGCCTTCTGATCACATCTGCTGTCACTATTACTGGGTGAACAAACATGAAAGCGTTGAATTCAGCCCACAAGTACACCAGGCTCCCTTATTTCTATCGCATACTTCAACCATTCAACAATAGCAACAACAAAATTACACTTGTATAGCGCCTTTCATGTCAGGAGGACATCACACGGCAATGGACAGTAATTGTTTCGGACCCGACCTGGCGACAGGGAGAGTAGAAGGAAAGGGAGGGATTTGGAGTGGCCAATGGGGCCGTCGAAGAGGACTTGAAGGAGGCCAAGGAGGGGTCGAGGTGGAGGGACTGCTGGATGGAGTTCAGTTCAACACAAGTATTTTTTCTTTTTAAATCAATTGATCCTTTTACTCTAGAATATAGAAGAAGTAGGGTGATCTTATAGAAACCTATAAGATTATTAAGGGGCATGACAGAATAGATAGTGGGAGACTGTTTCCCTTGGTTGGAGAAACTATAACTAGGGGTCACAGCTTTAAGATTAAGGGTCAGCCTTTTCGAACAGAGTTGAGGAAACACTTCTTCATTCAGAGGGTAGTGAATTTATGGAATTCTCTACCCCCAACAGACTGTAGATCCTCAGTCTTTGAACATATTCAAGACTGAGATTGATAAGATTTCTAAAGGGTAGAGGGATTCAAGGATATGGGGATAAGGCGGGCAGGTGGAGTTAGATTCGAAGATCAGCCATGATCTTATTGAATGGTGGGGCAGACTCAAGGGGCCGAATGGCCTACTCCTGCTCCTTATTCTTATGTTCTTATACTCTCTCCTTCCAACAGTGCTGACTCTCCAAGGCTATTTGAGTGGCAGTTTACGATGTGAGAAGTAAACGAAAATAGCCCTGCTGATCAGTAATGCTACAAAACAGTTAGCAATTCCCAAGCATTTGCTGTATAAATGCTGTGCTGAGTAGCATCTCATTAGCACTTAACAGTGCTTAATAAAAACTTTATTATTTGCCTTTATTAGTACAGAAGATGTATCTCTCTATTGCTCCCACCTTTGCAGGGGCTTAATTTAAGCATTTCTTAATATATTTTTTAATATAGCTTATCAATAATAAGAGATCCCCGAAAAGAAATATGCTCATGGCGCTCCCCCATGCAAGTCCTTTCAGGTGAGGTATAAATTATGTCTCTACATCAATAGGTTATTGCGTTCTTGGCAGACAGACATTTTAACAGCGGTGGAGCTTGATGCCGAGCAGGTGGAGAGGCGAGGTGACCGGAGGCACGGGTGAAGAGGAAGGCCTAAAGGTGCGATCTGAAGACGGGCAAAGAGAGGGCAAGGTGGAGCGACTGAGGCAGAGGAGAGGGGGACTGAGGCCGAAGGCAAGGCAGCTAATGGTGGAGCAGGGGGACGACGAGGAGCGTGCTTGGAGGCCACCTTTCCAATGTGCGCTTCCAATAGGGAAACCCCTTTGATTGATGAGAGAAAATCAATGGCTTGGATTTGTCCAGTTTGCTTTTTGTTCTTCATAGTTCACAAAAGATTCACCATCCACTGACCTAGCTAGCGGTACGGTGGAACGATTTTACAAATGACACCTTTTCGCCAAGAGAAGTTGTGCGGAGTAGATGATTTTAAAAAAAATTCAATAAAGTCCAATTTGCAATGCTTGTGCTGTTCACCTTGATGCTGTGTGACGTGCAATTAATAATACCTAATATAATTTACCTGGCGAGTACCGCATCACTGACAGCTGCTCATTTCCATCAGTATGTATTGAAACCAGGTCTTTCGTCTCAGCATCAAGTACAAACCACCTGTCGTACACACAAAAAAAAGGAGATGAATTCAATCCAAGGCCTGTACCGTGCGAGCGATTCTCAGGTTGATTCGCTGAACACATCAACAACTAGCATTAGGTTTACAAAAACAAAAGTTGCTGGGGAAACTCAGCAGGTCAAGCAGCATCTATGGAGAAAGGAAAAAGAGTTAAGGAGTCAAGAGTCCTGACGAAGGCTTGTAGACCCGAAACATTTACTCTTTTTCCTTTCTCCATGGATGCTGCCTGACCTGCTGAGTTTCCCCAGCAACTTTTGTTTCTGTTTCAGATTCCCAGCATCTGTAGTATTTTGTTTTTTAGCATTAGGTTTATGTTGGGTTGACACTTTTTTTTAATCCATTCATCTTCCAGGATTCGTTTTTCCCTCCCTCCCTCCCTCCCTCCCTCCCTCCCTCCCTCCCTCCCTCCCTCCCTCCCTCCCTCCCTCCCTCCCTCCCTCCCTCCCTCCCTCCCTCCCTCCCTCCCTCCCTCCCTCCCTCCCTCCCTCCCTCCCTCCCTCCCTCCCTCCCTCCCTCCCTCCCTCCCTCCCTCCCTCCCTCCCTCCCTCCCTCCCTCCCTCCCTCCCTCCCTCCCTCCCTCCCTCCCTCCCTCCCTCCCTCCCTCCCTCCCTCCCTCCCTCCCTCGCTCGCTCGCTCGCCTCCTCTCAAGACCCTCCTCTTTGACTGTGCCTTCAGTCGCCCTCCTACCCTCTCTGCCCTCCCTCATCTCAACCCTGCCACTCCACACCCACCCATGCTCGGATCCTGACCCCTGACTGCTCAGCGCCTCAGGATGTCCTCCTGACGTGAAAGGTGCTCTATAAGTGTAATATTCTTGATGTTGTTCCCCTTTTTAAAAAAAAAATTGAAATGCAAGTCCCAATCCACATTTTTCCCAGGTTTATGTGTCCAAGCTTAAATTTATTTAGCCATTTTTGGTACATGAGTAACAAGCTGTGCCTGAAAGTGCAGAGATATGTTTACCTCTTGTGTGTGTTGTGTTTTTTTTTGTCTGTGTGAATAACCTTTGGTTTAAGAACAGAACATGCCATTTGAAAGTCAGCCAAAAGCAGCGTGTTCGAACAAAACAAGCCGGACAAGCTTAATGTCCCTTGAATAGAGAGCGTGGTTGTGTAGAAGCACATTCTAACAATCTCTGATTTCCATTGATTGCCTAGAATAAATAATCTGTATCCATGTAAAGAAGCTCGGTGTTGAACTTGGCTCCAACTGCAAAACTCAAGACCTGTATAATAGTGCGGATTAAACAATAAAGCAGTGTTTCAAGAAAGTGTTGCCTGAAAAAAGCCTACGTTTCTACTTCATTAAAAGCTCTGAAACTTATTCTTCACAGGCAGACTTTTTTTTTGAAAAACACACAGCGGGAATTAAATGCAAGCCTGAGGGGTACTAGGTAAAAGCCATTAAAGCAAAAACAAGGACAGATTAAAAGTTTTTTTTATACATGTATAACACATATAGATAAAAAAATAAGGAGCCAAACTGAAACCTGCTTAGCATTCGAAGCGCTCAGATACCAATAGCATCATAAAAGGAAATGCATTTTGCAAACAAGCATCTATTTCCTACATTTTCATCCTCTTTTGCAAGACTCCAGCTTGGCAGCTGGACCATCTGGGTTTTGAAACTCTTAACCCAGTTCAAAACTTTGGTGAGAACTCACATCACAGATGGGGTCAACAGGGATTTAATTAGCTCAATGTTTGGTGCAACACTTCTATTGACTTCCCCTGCACAGTGGAACCGATTTCTATTTTAATTAACCCAAATTACAGAAAATATTGGAAGTAAAGTGAGCAGGATGACAGGATGACAGACTCGCGAACAATCTGACAGATACTAATCTGCAATAGAAGCCTCTCATGCACTTAATCAAGATTAGTGAAAGATCCTAGTTTATCTTATCACGTGCTAATGGTCTGAGATGAAGGGCAAGCTTTGTGTGCTTTCACCTTGCATTGTCTACAGTTGGATGCTACTATTCACACACTTGGGAGTCCTGTAGCTCAGTGGTTAGAGCACTTGCCTTACAAGCGAGAGACCTAAGCTCAATTTCATGCAGGTCAGGCCAGGGTGAAACCATGGACAAGTTTCCTTACTCCACACGCCTGATAATAATCCCTCAAAAATCACAATAATAAATTGGTTATTTCAATTCATGGCTGTTTGTGGGACACTGCTGTGCGTAATTGGGTGCCGTCTTTTGCCCACATATATACAGTCATTTCACTTTACAGTATATTCTGTGAAACACTTTGAGACGTCTAGAAGATGTGAAAAGTGCTATATCAAATGCAAGGATTATTATTATTATAGTACGACATATTTTTGAATTTTTAAAAGAAAATTGCTACTGGGCTGAAATAAGGGGTCTAAAGGTAATTAATGCAGATGTACAAAACCTCCACTCCAACAAGATTTAGTTTGGAACAGAGTTCCGTGAACCAACTTGACGTACTTTGGATTCTCTAAGAAGTCCCGTTTGCCGATTCCATTAAAATCCAAGTGGAGATTCCCTCCTGTACCAAGAAGTACATTAAGCCAATTTGTGGGAACTCTGCTTTCTTATAAAGAAATCTAGTTGGAGGTTGTTGCATATTAGACCCCATTATGAAGAAAGCTCAAATTAAATGCTATGTTTTATGTCGATAAACCCTGAAAATCATAATAATAATCCTTGCATTTGATAGAGCGCTTATCATGTCTTCTAGACATCTAAAAGCGCTTCAGAGAATGTAATGTAAAAATTAATTTACTGTATTTCTGGGGTGAAACGTGGCAGCCAATTGCACACAAACAGTCATGAATGAACTGAAGTGACCCAATTTACTCAAAAATTACTCAATAGATTGAAAGCCACCAGAGGTCCTTTCAGCTTTCAGAAACAAAAAAAAACTGCAAAAAAAATCAGGAAACAGATTCTTGATGCTGGTATACCATCCAAGCCACAAAATGAATCACTCACCGTGATATAAGAATCTGCAAATCTGTTTTGTCACAATTGCAAATGCCAAACCACACAATAACTCATGTTGTTGCATTCCCCATAAAGTTGATGTTCTCTGTGGCTTCCTGGCTTTCAGACCAAGAGCTAGAGTTTGTTTCCCACATCCCACAATTCATCACAGAAAAGGAGTAAAAAGATTGTTTTTTTCTCTCTCTATGTACAACGATTTAACCTTTATTCCTGTTCCTGGTCAAAAGATTTAATATAAAGACAAAGAAACAATAATTCAAGTACCAGCTTCCCTTCCTGTTAGAACTAAGAAACAGAAATATTATTGAGGAAGTTCCATTATATTCCGTTGTTCCTTCCCTCAGTAATAATACGTAGCTTCTCTTACCAGTCAATTACTAAACAGTTTTTTTTAAATGTGACCATTTTCTGAACATGTTTTCCGACTAACATAAAAAGGGAAAGTTGTACCATCAAACTACTATATTTTGTATACTACATTTAAACAATTAACAACAGCAACAAATTACATTTGTATAGTGTCTTTCACCTCAGGTGGACGTCACAAGGTGCTGGACAGTCAAGAGATCTACATCCGAGCTGGGGGTTGGGATCAGGGGGCGTAGAGGACAGGGAGGGTAGGAGTAGGTAAGTAACAAAAGACACGGTTGAAGAGGAGGGTCTCGAGATGGGGTCTTGAAGTGGGCAGGGGAGGAAGGGAGGCAGAGGGACTGCGGGATGGAGTTCCAGAAGGTGGGGTCGGCGGAGAGACTGAAGGCTCGCCTGCCGTTGGTGGGGTGGCAAGGCAGGGAAAGTGAAGCAGGCCGGAGCTTGCTGAGTGGAGGGAGGGGAAAGTTGGTCGGGGGTTAGGAAGTCACAGAGGTAGGGGGGATCGAGGCTATGCATGGTCTTGAAGATGAGGACCAGGATCTTGAACTGTATCCTGTGTGTGATCTAGCTGCACATTTTAGGAATAGCCTGAGTGGTATATTATTTTGTCACCTGCTGCCTCAGAGTCAGGAAAGTACAGCCAATCCACATCCAAAAAGGCAAACCAGTGAGAGATTCGTCTACTGTTTCCCGTTGAAATAATTTGGTTTAAATTACAACATTTAATTCCTGTAAGGTCAATGGTTAGAGCACTCGCCTTGCAGGCGAGAGACCTGGGTTCCATTCCAGGCAGGTCAGGGCGAAACATTGGGCAAGCTTCCTTGCTCCACACGCCTGATAATAATCCCTCGAAAATAAAAACAATAATAAACTGGTCATTTAAATCCACTACCGTTTGTGATGACACTGCCGTGCGCAATTGGCTGCCGCTTTTCGCCCGCAAATTTACAGTCAATTCACTTTACAGCACCGAGACAGCCCTGGTCAAAGTCTCTAACGACATTCTCCACATCTGTGACCAGGGCTCTCTCTGCCTCTTGGTCCTTCTCGACCTCTCCGCCACCTTCAACACTGTCGACTATTCCATCCTCCTACACTGCCTCTTCTCCTTCCTCAATCTCCGTGGACCTGCCCTTGCCTGGTTCGACTCCTCTCTCCTCTCTCATCGCCTACACTTTGTCGCCACCAATTTCTCTTCTGGCCCCCGCACTGTCACCTGTGGCGTCCCCCAGGGCTCTGTCCTTAGCCCCCTACTTTTCAACTTCTATATGCTCCCACTTGGTGACATCGTCCGCAGACTTGGGGTTAACTTCCACATGTATGTGGAATGACACCCAACTCTATCTCTCTACCTCTACCCTTGACTCCAGGACTATCACTGTCCTGAGAGAAGTCTGTCAGACATCAAGTCCTGGATGAGAGCTAACGTTCTACAGTTGAACAAGACAGAGGCCCTACTGATTGGTTCTCGCCAGCACCTTCTTGCATCAGGCGCTGACTGCATCAATCTCCATGGTTGTACACTCAACCTCACCAAGCCAGTCAGGAACCTAGGTGTCTTGTTTGACCCTCAACTGTCTTTCCTCCCTCACATCCAAACAATGACTCGCTCTGCCTTTCCCCACCTCCGCAACATTTCCCGACTCTGTTACTACCTCACCCCCAAAGCCGCTGAAACCCTCATCCACGCCTTCATTACATCCCAGCTCCTCTACCGTTCCAAACTCCGTGATCCCATCTCCCCCATCCTCACCCGACTTCATTGGCTCCCCATCATCCAGAGGATCCAATTCAAGATCCTGGTCCTCACATTTAAAGCCCTCCACGATCTCGCCCCACCCTACATCCGTGACCTCCTATCCCCTTACCAACATTCCCGCCCACTCCGTTCAGCAGGCTCTGGCCTGCTCCACATCCACTGACCCAACTGCCCCACCATTGGTGGGCGAGCCTTCAACCACTCTGCCCTCAACCTCTGGAATTCCATTCTGAAGTCCCTCCGCCTCGCTCCCTCCCTAGCCTCCTTCAAGTCTCGCCTCAAGACTCTCCGCTTCGATGGACCCGACTCCTCACCCCCCACCCACCCTTTCCTCAACTTGGGTCTGAATCAATAAGTGTCCAGCTCTTGGGACGTCCTCCTGACGTGAAAGGCGCTATACAAATGTAATTTTGTTGTTGTTGTTGTTTATTCTGTGAAGCTCTTTGAGATGTCTTAGAAGATGTGATGTGAAGACGTAAGATGTGAAGATGTAAAGGATGTGAAGACATTGGAAAGGGTACAAAGAAGATTTACTAGGATGGTGTCAGGATTGAGGGACTTCAGCTATGAGGAGAGGCTAGATAGGCTAGGGTTATTCTCTCTGGAACAGAGAAGATTGAGGGGAGACCTAATAGAGGTTTATAAGATCATGAGGGGTTTCGACAGGGCAAATAGAGAAAAACTATTTCCACTCGTGGGCGAATCTGTGACTCGTGGTCACAGATTTAAAATAGTTTCAAAGCGAAGTAGAGGGGAGCTGAGGAGAAATTTTTTCACTCAGCGAGTTGTTCGAATCTGGAATGCATTGCCTGAAAAGGCTGATTCGATAACAACTTTTAAAAGGGAATTAGATCTTTATTTAGGGAGAACAGGTCTATTAGGCTATGGGGAGCAGGCAGGGCAGTGGGATTGAATCGCTCTTTTCAAAGAGCCGGCACAGACTAGATGGGCCGAATGGCCTCCTTTTGTGCCGTAAAATTCTATGAATCTATGAACCTAAGATGTGAAAAGCACTATATCAAATGCAAGGATTATTATTGTTAATAATATTTCTTTGCAGAGTTCTTTTAAAGGCTTCCAAGCAACCGTCTCCTTCCAAGTAACCAGATATACTTCACAGTGACTCCACTCTTAACAAAATCTACTTCCAGTGTGGGCTTACAGAGTGAGTCAACAGGAATTCTACAGGAATTATTGATGGAATCCAGTTGAAAGACACCAGCAGTCAGACCCCAACAACATTTTACTGTAGAGTGTAGTTGGCAGCTAATTCGAAACATCGCCAGACTCCGCCACTGCCCCACCCCTCAGGCTGCCGAAACCCTTGTCCACGCATTCATCACATCAAGGCTCGACTGTGGAAGCTCCCTCCTCGTCGGCCTTCCTGTTTCTTCCCTTCACAAGCTGCAGATCATCCAGAACTCTGTAGCTCGTGTCCTTACCCGCACCAAACCCTGCGACCACATCACTCCCACCCTTGTCCGGCTCCAATTCAAGATCCTCATCCTCACCTTCAAGGCCATTCAAGGCCTTGCCCTCTCCACCTCTCTGACCTGCTGTCCCCTTATGAACTTCTCCGCCCCTTCTGTTCAGCGGGCTTCGGCCTGCTCCATGTCCCCTGCCTGACCCGGCCTAACATCGGTAGATGGGCTTTTAGCCTCTCTGCCCCGACACTCTGAAACTCCATCTCACAGTCCCTTCGCCTCGGGCCTTCCCTCGCCTTCTTCAAGGCCGATCTCAAGACCCTTCTCTTCAACCATGCCTTCTGGTGCCCCCTCTCTCGCTCCCCTCCTAAATCTCTCCCACCCCTCCCCCCTACCCTGCCCCTCTCCCATGCTTGGGTCCCGACCTGGCTGTTCAGCACCTTGGGACATCTTCCCGACATGAAAGGCGCTCTATAAATGTAATTTTGTTGTTGTTGTTCTAATTAGACATAGTCTCTCAGAATGAAACATTTATACAAACATCAACAACATATTGCACCGAAAACCCTTTTGACAACGCAAGTTACTTTATACTTCACTTACAGTAGCAAACAGGAGCTAAAACAACTCAGAATTTCCACACTATAAACGGTGCAGTGGTGTATAATCTGCTTGTTTCGCTCCTGCTTGCTGTTTCTTCAGGGTTTATGAGAACTTTTGTGTGATCAGGGGAAGACAAGAGGACAACATGAGACATCACTTGATTAGAAATTAAAATAGTTAATAATATTACCTGCCAGTATGTGTTCCTATAGCCACCACTACACCACTGGGATGGAAATCAGCACAATGGCCCGGTTCCTAAATGAGACCAAATAAATATTTTGAAACACAAGTAGACCACGCTTAACAGTTGCCTCGGTTAACGTTTTTTCGTTATTACGTTGCTGATACATTGGGAACATATATTCATTTAATATTGCGATGTTCGCTATTACGTCGTTCGCCAGCGGGTGGAAAGGGGGCACGACGGCGCTAGAACCCAGGAGTGAGCCAGGCAGCGAGAGAGAGAGTCAGCCGACAGCGAGTGAGACCGCAGCGAGTGAGTGAGCCGGGCAGTCATGGAGAGAGTGAGTGAGCCAGTCAGGGAGTGAATATAATTTTTTTTAGAAAATATTGAAGATAAATGTCCAAAAGAACCTAATCCCAGTTTCTATATTCATTCCTATGGGAAAAATGTATTCGCTTAACATTGTTTCGCTTAAAGTCTCACTTTGCAAGAACCAAACTATGACATTAAGCGAGGTCTACCTGTACAATGCAGCATTGAATCTCTACATCCCCACTCCCTAGTGAAACTTCTAGGCCGATGGAACCTGGAGTTGCTCAACACAGTCAGCTGAGTTATAAAACACATCATGTGTGGACAAAGAGATTATATCTGATTCTAACGTGTTTTATGTGATGTCCTGTAACTTGGGGGGGTGGGGGGGTTATAAAAATCATTTACAAAAATATTTTGTCTTCTTTTAAATCGAAAGCTGCAAATCCCTGCAAATTCTGGTTTACTGTTCTGTTTGTTTTGAGGTGTGAAAAGTTGTGGGTGGATGTTTTTTAAGTTTTAAAATTTATTTAACAAAAAAGAAAAGCGTTGCACACACCCTTGTGATGAGTAAAAAGGCATAAAAATAATGGTTAATAATTTACATCTAAGATTTTGCTCCATTCCAGGGTGTGTTCAACAGAGTTCCACAAGCAAACTTGTCGATCCTGGGCACAGCTCAGGAAAAGATCCTTGGAAGGATGTGTTGCCAACCCCCACAGTTCCTCCGTGTGACCCTGCCACACAAGAAAAATAAACCACATCTGTTACAATCACACAAACCCTGCCCGCTAGCTTTGTTCACTCAATCAAGATTTCATCAGTTTTATGAAACAAGTCTAACCTGTCTACAGTGCGCTACATGGAAGCCTGTGGCTCAGTGGTTAGAAGACTATCGCCTTACAAGGGGGAGAACTGGGTTCGATTCCCGACGAGCCAGGGTGATACTTTAGGTAAGTTTCCTTACTCCACACGCCTGATAATAATCCCTCAGAAAAAAACTTAATTGGTCATTTTCAATCCTTGATTGTTTGTGGGACGCTGCTGTATGCAATTGGCTGCTGAGTTACACCCATAAATATACAGTCAATTCACTCCACTGTATATTCTGTGAAGCGTTTTGTGAGATGTCTAGTAGACGTGAAAAGCACTACATCAAATGCAAGGATTATTATTATTCTTAATGCAGGAAACAACATACATAAATGTGGTGCAGATCAGCCATGATCTTATAGAATGGCAGAACAGGCTCGAGGGGCTGAATGGCCTACTCTTGTTTCTATGTCTCTTTAGATTCAAAAGATCCAACCAGTTTCATTTTTATAGCAACATTGTGTGGAACTTCAGAAACAATTCTAAATTCATTCCAAATTTAGAAGCCGATTTTCCGCAGTCCATTTTGGGTACCGCAGGGAAATTTAAGACTTGATAGAGGTTCAAAAATGTTGTGTAATAATTAATATTCTTTATTGAGGGATACATTTTCCTAATTCACTACCTTATTTCAAGAATCTCATACAATACCGTTCCAGGAATCAGACCTAGTCATTGATCCTGCAGCGAAAGAGCAATTCAGTGAATAAAATTGAGCCAATTGTAAATGTAAAGTTGTTACTCACCTGAACCTCCACTTGGAAGCCGTCATTGAAGGTTCCTCTCAGAATGAAGTTGCGTGATGTGCCTATCAGAAACTGCTCTCCCTTCCCCTCAGCCACTGCTCGAATGGCTCCAAACTGATCAGGAACCTGGATCAACACAAAAAATAAATGCAATTGACAGATGTTGGGATTCTGACTACTTTGAAAGTTACTTAAAGCTGCAGAGCAATTTAGCTCTAGAGAGAGGCTCTAGATAGAGAGAGAGACAGTTTAATAAAATAATAATAATAATCCTTGCATTTGATATAGCGCTTTTCACATCTTCTAATCTAGAAGTCTCAAAGCGCTTCACTGAATCTACTCTAAAGTGAATTGAATGTATATTTGTAGGCAAAATGCGCAGCCAATTGCGCACAGCAGCATACAGTTGTGGATTGAAGCAACAACATTTTTTTTTGAGGGATTATTATCAGGAGCGTGGAGTAAAGAACTCGCCCAAGGTTTGGCCCTGCCGGGAATTGAACTCAGGTCTCTCTTTTGGAAGGCAAGAGCTCTAACAACTGAGCAAGGATTTGCATCATATTGAGAATGGATTATTCTGCCAATGCTATTTACAACTGCTGCAACATTAAGTTACTTTCATTTGACACTGTTGGCACACCACCATCTGGTGGCAGCAAACATCTACTGCAACATTTAAACAAAACTCTACAGGTCTCATTGGTTACTATGTACAACCTTGAATACTTTCTCAGCCTCTCGCCTTCCGAAATGAAAGTTTTCAATTGAGACTTGCATGATTTTCCATCAATCCAAATAGCAACCAGGTAAAGAGATGAAGAACCACCAAGTTTAAAGCATCCAGTGCCTTGGGGATGTGCTCCCAATGTCAAAAGCGCTAAACAAGTGTAATTTTGTTACCAAAATTTGTTACCCTACCAACCTACCCACCCCCTCCCTCAGCAGGCTCCGGCCTGCTCCATGTCCCCCGACCGACCTGCCCCACTGTCGGCGGGCGAGCCTTTGGTCACTCTGCCCACAACCTCTGGAATTCCATCCAGCAGCCCCTCCGCCTCGGCCCCCTCCCTGCTTCCTTCAAGTCCCGACTCAAGACCCTCCTCTTCAACGTTCTATCAGACACCCCAAATCCCTCTCTTTCCCTCCACCCTTCCCGTTTCCATCCCCAACCTCAGCTCGGGTCTGAAACACTGACTGTCCAGCGCCTTGGGACGTCCTCCTGACGTGAAAATCGCTATACAAGTGTAATTTTGTTGTTGTTTCATATTGTATTGTGTCCCCTGTGTAGATGGAAAGGGAGCAGAAGCTGATCTATAAACATATTACATAATTTGTGAGAAGTTATTTTCTTTTCCAAATTGCAAGCACACAGTTAAGGTTGTGCAATTTTATTCAACACCAGGGAGCCTTGAAAACACAAAAACTCCTTCCAATGTACATAATAGAACTGAACATTAGCCGTTTAATGCATTTGGAAGCGTACAAGTACTTTTCACAATCGAGCTCTTTGAAATACTGCGTGTCGCATTTTTAAGCACTTTCGAAAGTACGTTATGTTTCTACATTAGAGAAAAAAAAGCAAGGGTGCATAGCAACAAGATTACCTCGATTTCTCTTTCTGGATTGAGATCATGATCCCACAGGATGATTTTACGATCTTTTCCGCCTCCCGTAAGGAGCATTCCATTCCTCATCTGGCAAAGGGTGAAAACACTGCCGTCGTGCGCTTTAATCTGCTTGCTGATCTGATAGACTCCTTCAGCCACGAAAAGAACCAAACATATCACGGAGAACCTTTAGTTCAAAATCATACGGATGCATGCCTTGGCATTGACTCACAGCTAACCTCACGGACGGCAATGGTCTGTTTTCAACCCTCACCCCACCTCCCCCACCAGATAACTTGAGAGATTGAATACCAAAATGTGCCAAACGTAAAGCGATTTCAGTCGATTTTTCCAAGTGATAAGTTAGTCATCAACACCGTTAATTACAATGACTGAAATGAATGTGCAAACCTCCCAATGGTCAAATACGTAGCATGATCAAGCACTAGGTTAATTACTGTTATTTTATTTTATTTAAAATAAATTGCAGTTTAAGTTTTTTGTGTTTTCTCCTATGCACGGAACTTTACCTGTGAATGAAACCCAAGGCCTCACAGTTTGCTTTAAGGCACTGATTCTGATTCGAGGTATTTGATTCCAATATTCTGTTGCCATGCATGTCGCTGAGTCGCCAGTTCAGCTCCAAGGAGACCTTGCTTAGTTCTTCCCAACTCACCCCAGAATACTCCCTAGTTGCTCATGCAGACTTATCACTGTTGCAGTGACAACTACCAACTCAGTAAGCTGTAATAAACATCTCAAATGGTTTGTGCTGTCTGCGCGTTGCCAAAATGTGACAGAATATAATCTGAGGGAATCCAAACTGCTTTTAGGCAATAACTGAATGGGCAAATTTAGTTAGTAAAGCATTTAAAAATAATATTCAACAAGCTTTACTTCAACTGATAATTTTCACAAACCTAAACGATTTACCGAACTATAATTACCCCTTTGAAAATATAACTTTTACCACTGGATGCGCCTTAAGGCAGATATGACAAATAACAGTAAGTCAATAATTCATAATTAATGATGGCAATTACTAGTTTTGAACTTTGTGTTTTTTTAAAAAAAGAAAGAAGTTGCATATACCTTTGGGTCCTTTCCCCTGTGTGGATTCCACAGTTGTTCTAGCCCAAATAAGCATAATTCCACCAGAATCTCCTGTGAGGACATCACCGTTCTCTAGGAATGCTAAACACTGCACAAATTTGGGTTTTTCATATTTCTGAAAGAAGTAGAGATATATAAAAAACATGTTTAGAAAATGTGTTGGAAGAAACAATTGCGAATTTCCCTTCTTCTCCATTTTTTTGTCTTAAGTTTAACTTTAAGGCCATATAGAAATCCATGACTGCGCACAAATCTCTAGCCAGGCCAAGGATTATTATTATGATTACAATTATTATTAGGCAGATTATTTGGTGGTCAGGATTTGTGCTGGGGAAATTATATGCTCCGACAAAGCATCTCACGCCTGTTCAACAATATCGTTCTCTATACCGACCAAATGAGACCATAAAGAATCAAGGCAACCAAAGCCACTTTGCTACACCAACATTGTATTCATCATTTTGAATTAGCACAAGACCGTTTATTCAATATGCACCAGGACTGGAAAGAATTTTCCACAATCTGGTTTGAAAACTGTGTGGTTATCTTTGTACATTGGGCAATTCTGCATTACCTAGGTTTTTTTAAACAGCAAAAAATAAACCTAAATTATACAAAAAATGTATGGAAAGCATTACATTGAACAAACACTCCATTTAAAATACCAATGGTATCAGCAACCACCTGAAAAAACAAAATATTTTATGGCATTAAATGACAAATCAGGACTTTGACAGACGTCAAACTTGCTCACTTTCCTCATCCAAATTTGAATACTATTGGCCAAGAGAAATCGAGGGCAGAAATGGTAGTGAAAGATTGGCAGGGACACATCCACAATTGGCTGACTTGCTGCAGCTCATGCTTGACAGTTTCTGCCCACTGCCAATCAACCTCCATTAGATCACGCAACTAGCCAACATTGCTACGTTCAATGGGGTCTAATGGCTGGCCAGGAAAGGCTCGCCAGAATTCCTAATGATTTTATTATGAAATGGTTCTCGACAGTTGGCTATTCACTGAAGTCAACAGCTTTAGTTGTGCCTTTAAGATATTTAAGAAGAATACCAAGAATAATCCATGCATTTGATATCACACTTTTTTCACGTCTAGATGTCTCAAAGCGCTTCACAGAAAATACTGTAAAGTGAGTTGACTGAGACTGAAGGGTAACAACCATAAGCTGAAAATACTGGGGCTGCACTATGAATGACACTCAATTGTCAGCCATTTGAACATCTCCCATCATGCAGGCAGGAGCCCAATACACTGTCAGCAAAAGAGGGACATCATTAGCCACTGGCAGTAATACTATGACCAACTGATGGTTTGCGAGCCCCTACACTAGAAACATACCCTGTACAACAACTTCTAAAGGATTCAGGGTAATACATATTTGTTGCACTCCAATTGAGTGACCGCCAGGATTGCCTTCTTCCATCTAAACCTGCACTGATACTAAACCTATCTGATAGTGAGGCAGTGTGAATCATGTTGCATTCTCGACAATGACCTGGATAGATGTAGTGCAGTGCAAAGCAGACTCAAAGCAAACCTTTAGTAGTCCAGTCAATGTGTGAGGTTAGAAAGATAATTGTACAACCAGCTCTTTTAAATAACGTGTTTGAAAATAGAGCATGAAACTCAGCATCTGTAATGCTACAGAATGGTAGAGGGGCGTATTCAGTTCAAAAACCCACAAAACCTTTGAAGAATTGGGCGACGAATTTCAAGAGACATTTGATCCGTGTGGGTGGCAAACTGCTTAGAGATCATCAATACTTTTGCTGTTTTCTTTCCAAATAAAAAAAATACAACCAGCTAATTATATAACTTCAAAATACATTAGCTGAATGTTGCTTATGAAGATTAACTGGCATTTTGTACTTTAGAAAATTAGTATTAACCATTTACTCAAGTGCTTTTGGAACAAAGTCAGATGTCGATTAAAACATATATTTGCAGCATACTACTCACATAGACTATGTGGGGACCTGTAGCTCATTGGTTAGAGCTTTTGTCTCGCAAGCAAGAGACCTGAATTAAATTTCAAAACCTTGGGCAAGTTTCCTTACTCCACATGCCGAATAATAATCCCTCAAATAAAAAAATCAATTGGTCATTTAAATCCAGGACTGTTTGTGGGACACTGCCGTGCCCAATTGGCTGCCGCATTTTGCCCACAAATATTCAGTCAATTCACTTTACAGTATATTCTGTGAAGCGCTTGGATACATCTAGAAGACGTGAAAAGCGCTATATCAAATGCAAGGATTATTATTGTTTGTGATGTGCCAGAACTTACCCCAAATATTCCCTGTTTCCTAGCCAGTGAGTTCCCATTCCATGTCCAGAAAAAGACGTGCGACTTGCCACAAGTGACTATGGCGTTGGGGTCTGTAGGGTGGAAATCAGCTGCAAGCACAGCCTCATTTGTGCTCTGTGAAAATACAACATAAAAGCTTTGCAATAAATATTTGATTTGCAATCGAAATGATGCAAAGCAAAGCACGATACTCCACGAACATAAAATACTATATTTATTTGTTTAATTGTTTTGTGACATTTTCCACTTGAAAATGTCCCAACTAACTGGAACATCAATGAATAAAATGTAACTTGTTTGAAATAAACTGTGGCTGTACAAGCAAACAAGCAAAATACTGCAGGTGCTGGAAATCTGAAACAAAAACAGAAATGGCTGGGAACACTCATCAGGTCAGGCAGCATCCATGGAGAAAGGAAAAGTGAGTCAACGTTTCGGGTCCTCGATCCTTCGTCAGTTTGTGTTAAGTTTGTGTCCATGTTGTTGAGTGTTCCCAGCGACTTCTGTTTTCCCAGAGACTTTTTGTTTGCGGCTGTACAAGTGATACGCTTACCTTTATTTCAGCAATTTTGGATTTCCTTTGCCATTCCCACACAGTCAGCATGTGCTCATTGGAATCATCCACTACACACAAATGTGTACCTGAATCCTGGGGATGTTAAAAAAAACACATGCAACATCACTGTAAACATGTGTTTCAATGCAAAAAAGTAAATGAAATATTTGTATATTTAGCTGCAGAATCATGGGGTTGATTTTGATTCATCTAACCATCCAACTTTGGCAAGTATGAAATTGTCAGGGCAAAATCCTGGCCAAGTTTCTTTACTCCACACATATAATAATAATCGTTCCAAAGAAAAATAATAATAATTTGATCACTCAATCCATGACTGTTTGTGGGATTCTGCTGTGCGCAATTGGCTGCCGCGTTTCGCCCACAAATGTAGTCAATTCATTTTACAGTATAATCTGTGAAGCGCTTTGAGACGTCTAAAAGACGTGATAAAATGCTATAACAAATGTAAGGATTATAATTATTATATTAAGTTGCAGAACCTGCATGTGTGTGTGTGTGTGTGCGTGCGCATGTGTGTGTGTCAATACTTAATTAGAGCTACATTGTACTAGTTTTCATTTCGAAAGACATATTTTTCCATTGAATCATATGAATCATAATCAGTCTCATCGGAAGGAATGTTTCAAAATCCTAACAAACTTTGTAAAGTCAGGTTACAATTGTTCATTCATCTCCCGTGCCAAGATGGTCTTTCTTCAATGTTATTGCCAACTAATTCTCACCAAAGTCAAATAGACTGCGCCACTCAGACATCCCTCAAGTTTAAAGCCAGATTTTGAGGTTTTAATTCATAGGACGCAAAATATTCTTGTCTGATAACTGTAGCTGGGTATTTGCAAACCATTTGCAAACAATTAGCAGAACCATTTCTCCCCCAAAGGTGAGCAGAACCAGATGCATTTAAGATGAATTCTTGGGTGGGTTTTTCTTTCAGTTACCAATTTTAGAAGCCTTAAAAACTAGTTTGTGTCCATGTCGCTGAATTTTGAGCCAAATTTACAACCACAATTCTTAGGCTCAGTATAGGCTGACAACATTAAAATTATTGGTTTCACAGTCGCTTCACATAATATGATCAAACAAAAAAAAAAGTGGTAAAGGAACAACATTTCTTTATAAGTTTGCTACAATTGAGAGGGTTTCTATTATGCACCACCACAGCAAATCAACAGCATACCGAAACCATACCTATTTAATAATACGTGCATCTGATATAGAGCTTTTCATGTCATCTAGACGTCTCAAAGCGCTTCAAAGCATATACTGTAAAGGGAATTGACTGCATATTTGTGGGTAAAACGCGGTAGCCATTTGCACACAGCAGTGTCCAGCAAACAGTCGTGGATTGAAACGACCAATTTATTATTGATTTTTTTGAGGGATTATTATCAGGCGTTTGGAGTAAGAAAATTTGCCCAAGGTTTCACCATGACCCACCAGGAATCGAACCCAGGTCTCCCACTTGTAAGGCGAGTGCTCTAACCACAGAGCCATAGAACTCCAAAAAGGTTTTAAGAAACAACACATGAAACTGAACTATGGACAGACTCTGGAAGTGAATTTGGGAGGTACTTGATTTTCACTGAATCTGCTTGGGTTGAACTTTGTACAGTTTGATGCAATATACCTAGTGCATCAGCGATTTGAAGCCAGTTTTAGTTTTGCCCTCTACCCCACCTCTCTCTCATTCAAAAGGAGATTGGCCAATCCAACCACTGAACACAGATCGAATCCTGAACTTTCAAACTTTGTCTGGCTCAATGCAACATACTTACTTTGTGGGTCACCATAAAATAATAATAATCCTTGCATTTGATATAGCGCTTTTCACGTCTTCTAGACGTCTCAAAGTGCTTCACAGAATACACTGTAAAGTGAATTGACTGTACATTTGTGGGCAAAACACAGCAAATTGCGCACAGCAGTGTTCCCACAAACAGTCATGGATTGAAGCGACCAATTTATTACTGATTTTTTTTTGATGGTTTATTATCAGGCGTGTGTGTGGAGTAAGGAAACTTGCCCAAGGTTTTGCCTGACCTGCCTGGAATTGAACCCAGGTCTCTCGCTTGTAAGCCAAGTGCTCTAACCACTGAGCTCTGCACTTCACATGTAAGGAGGAGGTACATCTCAGGTACATTCTGCCAAAGCTGCATTCTCTGAAACTGGGAAAAAATTGGAACGGCTATGAGGCAGCCTTTGTTGTTTGTCATCAGACATCCTTCTCTCCCTTGTGTTACTGAAAAGGGGCGGTTGCACAAATGCACATTTCTGATGTTTAATGCACAAAGCATCTTTCCAGAATAAATAAGGAACCAAATTGTTTTTAATGCCTCAGGATTCAGCTTGCAGCAATTTTCAAAGCGAGTCAAGTCTGGATATGCAAGGCAGTAACAGCAGAATTTGGCACCACAAATACATCTTTCCAACATACATTTTAGAGACAAAGTAGCCCATATTTTTAAGTGTAGGCTATGGTACATGCAATTATCAGATGCATTTATCACTATTATTACTTTCTCAGCACCAAATGACCTCTTCCATAATGTCAAAAAAATAAACGTGAGTGCAGGTACACTTCAAAAGATTGAGTTATTTGGGAACACCCCTCAGTTTTCTTTCCAAGTCAGCAGATATTTGAAGCAAAATCACCTCAGGGCCCAAGGTACTTTTTGGCAATGGTAATAAAAATGAAAAAAAACGTCCTGTAATAAATTATCAAATGCAAAGCAGTTTTAATACTTACAGCTTTGGAGAAGGCCAAAGAACCGACTCCTCTTTCGAATGTTCCAAGACCAATTATCTGTAACATTTGCAAACTGACAGAATCCCACACTCGCACATGGGGCTGCAGGGGCTGAAATAAAATAATTATGAAACTTTGTATTTCTTTAAAAATTTAAATATGCCCCCCCTCCAAAAAAAAACACACACGTTGGGACTCATTTCGTCGTTTTCCAGATTCAAACAGGTTATTACTATTGTCTTTGTGTTAAAATGCAAAACACTATGCATTTCCCCCCAAGCAATGCTTAAACATAGCCAGTGAATAGAATTAGTCGCATAACTATCGAGACTGAAAAGATATCAGATCCCATCATGTTGAATACCACCAAACCGCTGGAGCAAACACTTGGTTCCTTGCCTCACAGGAGAGCACTCAGTCATGTTGGTCTGCGCTTTATCGTTTCAAATGCTTCTCAGCAGTTGATTAGAATTTAAAGTCGAGGTAGGAGTCAACTGTCAAATGAAAGGTTCAACATTACAGGCACCCTGCCACAAACTCTCGGTAACGATTAGTTTGTGAACAAAGCCAATGAGGCGTTCCTCCACCCCACCTCTGTGACCTCCTCCTGCTCAATGACCTGAGCCTCTCCTCCTCTGTTCAGCGAAACAGCCTGCTCAGCTTGTTTCATGTCTCCCAGCCAATCTGCCCCACCATCATGACGTGAGCTTTCAGTCAATCTGTCCCTCTTCTCTTCCCTCACCCTTGACCTCCTTCCTTGCCTTCAAAACTTTGCTGAAGGCATATCCTATCGACCACAAAATCTCCTACAATGCTCAGCCCTCCAACCCTCACCCCTACACACACACATGCACGCACACCAGCTGAGGAGGCTTTTAGTCAGGCTGTGGGGAGCACTTTGAGAAGTCTTCCTAACATGAAGGGTGCTGCATAAATGTAAATTGTTCCTGCATCTTGTGGATTAGCTCCATTTCTAAAACAAAATAAAGTAGGCCAACAGGTCACAGGTCAGAAAGCGTGACCCGAGGAGAAGGCTTTTACAACGTAACACAATGCCAAATTTAGAAGGAAAAACAGGCAGGAGTCCCTTCTCTCTTACTTGGTTTCAAGTGGGCATGATGTTACCTGCTCACACGCCCATGGGAAATTGACGGGGATAAAGAAAATAAAAACATATTAAAAAATATCAGAACACTTGCAGAACATCTTATTGGACAATGTTCGAAAGTACCACCTCTCTCCCACAATTGGCATCATATTAATCCTTGCATTTGATATAATGCCTTATCACATCTTCTAGACGTCTCAAAGCACTTCACGCAATACACTGTAAAGTGACGTGACTGTATCTTTGTAGGCGAAACGCAGCAGTCAATTGCACACAGCAGTGTCCCACAAATTAAGTGCTTTGAGACGTCTAGAAGACGTGAAAAGCACTATATCAAATGCAAGGATTATTATTATTATTATTGTTTTTTATCTTGAGAGATTACTATCAGGTGTGTGGAGTAAGGAAACTTCCCCAAGGTTTTGCCCTGACCTGATGGGAATCGAACCCAGATTTCTCGATTGCATGGAGGAAGATTGCAAAATTCTTATTTGTATACCGAGTCTAGATGAATAAAGAATAAGAGGAAAAACATAAATTGCGCTCAGCAGGAATTCCCTCACGATGAGTCAGTACCACCCCAACGCTATCGGGAAAATGATCATACTTACTCTTCCATCTTTGTCTACTCCAGCTATCTGTCCTGTTGCAATCTTGATTTTGTCTGGGTGAACCGCAAGACTGAGGAGTGGGGGTGGGGGGGCAGGAGAGAAAAATAGTAAAACAACAAGGCACTCTGGATCAATATCAAGTTGTACATTTTTTAAAAAAACAGAATTGAGTAACTTAAGCAGAACTATAAAATTAAAAAAAGCTGTGGTTTGGATCAGTTGAAGCCAGATCTAATTTAGGCTTCAACTGAAATGCAGTTGGGTTCCAGAATTTAAATCCAATCTTCTGAATGTACCCAAACAAAACAAGGTAATTGAAGACAAGGTACTTAAAGGCAAAGGACTTTTCAGTTGGAACTGAAGCTGTTGAGTAGGTTGCTGCTGATCATGTTGAATTTCCTCCCTTACGTACACGACAAACATAGCGAGAGGATGCTTGTGAGCATCACTTTAAACACTGCAAGTTATAATCCTTGCATTTTTGGTATAGCGCTTATCACGTCTTCTAGACGTCTCAAAGCACTTCACAGAATATTTTGTAAAGTGAATTGACTATATTTGTGGGTGAAACATAGCAGCCAATTACGCCAATCCACAAGCAGTCGTGGATTGAAATCACCAATTTTATTATTGTATTTTTTTCGAGGGATTATTATTAGGCATATGGAATAAGGAAACTTGTTCAAGGTTTTGCCCTGACCTGCCTGGATTCGAACACCCAGATATCAATGATGTGGTTAATTCCAATCACTGCGATGAAGGAACAAATGGTCAATAAGAAAACTCTTGGGGCTTATAAATAATAAAAAGCCGGCACAGCCATGTTTGACCTGTTGTTTAAAAGAGTCATACGTAGCCTGACGATTTCCATGCACCAGGAATGTTCAAGAAACAAATAACCCAACACCAACTGTGAATTTTATACTTAAACAGATTGCCATGGCAGGAAACACCATTGCCACTGCAGGCAGCTCCATCACAGCCGCTAACCATTAACAGAGAGAACACGTCACACACACACATGGGTGTATTTGACAAGTTCCTATCAGAAGCCCCAATACGTTTAGCCACCAATGCTTGTCTTGCTTATAGGTCCCATGTGTTGAGCAAGCAAAGCTTGCACAGACTCTCTAACCGTCAGGGCAGGGTATGCTGCCCAATAAATAGTTATGAGAGGCTGTAAAAATAGTTGTAAGAGCCATCGAAGTAGGGCAATTCAGGACAGATTCAGGACTGGGAGCCAACATTGCGCAATTGTTTCCGGAAAACTCTGCAGCATAAATTTGAGACGAGCTAATTTAAAACGAGAAAGGCACAGCCATTCCTAGTTAGATCAGGTGGTAGCCCTATTCAAACATGTATCATAATAACAATCCTTGCCTTCGATATAGCGCTTCTCACAGAATATACTGTAGAGTGAATTGACTATATTTGTGGGCAAAAATGCAGCAGCCAATTGCGCACAGCAGTGTCCCCACAAACAGTCGTGGAGTGAAAATGATCAATTTATTATTGTTTTGTTAGGGATTATTATCATGCATGTGGAGTAAGGAAACTTGCCCAAGATTTCGCCCTGGCCTGAAATTGAACCCAGGTCGCTCGCTTGTAAGGCGAGTGCTCTAACCACTGAGCTACAGGACTCCATGTATCATAGGTGTGTGTATAGATGCAGGTGGTTGCCCTACAGGTGAACTTTTAAACAGAAAACAGTGTTTCCTCCTCCTTCTAACTGGGCTGACCAAAATCTCCAGACTCACAACTATTGCTTAACCAGCCAGTGAGAGAGAAGATCATTATGAGTTTCTTAACATTTTGTTAATGTTTCACCCACACAAGTCAAAGCACTTTACAGTATACTTGGTATATTCTGTGAAGCGCTTGGAGACATCTCGAAGACAGGATTATTATTATTATTTTGGGGTATGGATAGGTTATGATCAATTTATGAAACTAGACAGAACAGCACACAGTGTAGTCTTTCTGCAGCTATTTCAGCAGCCTGCTGGGTCTGAAGATCCTGACTAATTAGTTTATTCAGAGGAAAGGAACCTGTATTAATTGACAGCAATGTGGTTTGCTTATTGAGATAATAAGAAGAAGAAGAATTCTTGCATTTGAGATAGAGCTTTTCATGTCTTCTAGACGTCTCAAAGCGCTTCACAGAATATACTGTAAAGTGGATTGACTGTGTATTTGTGGGCGAAAAGTAGCAGCCAATTGTACACAGCAGTGTCCCACAAACAGACGTGGATTGAATGACCAAATTTATTATTTTGTTTTTTTAGGGATTACTTTATTATAAACGTGTGGAATAAGGAAACTTGCCCAAGGTTTCGCCCCGACCTGCCTGGATTCGAAACACAGGTCTCACGCTTGTAACGAGAGTGCTCAAAACATTGAGCTAAAGGACTACAATTTCTGAGTCACTCATTTGCAGATGGGGAAGATACTTCCCATTCCTTATTTTTCATTTATTCAGCGCCTTGGGATGCACTTCTGACGTGAAAGGCGCCAAACTAGTGTCATTTTGTTGTTGTACGTACTATAGATTCTTATTGCAAAATACAATTTCGATTGAGTCGAACATTACGATCCTGTAAACAGTTGAAATTAGCTGGAAGTTGCCAGGACAAGGACAATAATTGCATGATTAGTCACACAGACACCCACTTCACAAAAATATATGTCAATGTTGACGATCAACTCTGACATTAAACCACATATAAATTGGCAAATCGTTTGTAGTGAGTTCATTCTTTGTGAGTGCTCATGATATATCAAACAAGAATTGGACTATCATTCAGCTTCACACATGCAGCCAAACCCACTACCGAATTGGCTCCACAAACTCTTTGGTTTCCCTGGAAGAGATTGCTCAGGCAAACTATAAGAATATAGCTATTGTTCTAGGATTTGCATACAAACGTCTAACACAAATTTATATTTTCCCCCCGATTTACATGAATAATTCTCATAGAACTACAGACGATTGATTAACAAGCGACTTAACTTTATACGTATATTAGTGTAAATTTCTGGTGTTCCAACTTTTCCAATATTTTCGCATAAACTTTTTTTTCTTTTCTCACCATTCAATACCATATGTGAAGATTTATATTGACAAGGACCCAGTTTTCCGTACCATGGAACTCACAAAAGAGTTGGGAAACCGAACAAACCTCTGCTTGTTTCAACCAGAAAAGAAAACCTTCGTACAAGTCCACCACACTCTTGTAAATTCCTCACGGCTCACCATTTAACACAATCCGTGTGGCCCAAGTAGTGTCTTTGTGTCCTCTCCTCAACATTGTATAGCACCACAACCGATGCTACGAAATAGACAATTTCTCCAGTAGGGAGGAGGTAGATGTTGGAACGGCAGTCCCTGCCTCGATAACCATATCTATTATGTTTAGTTAAAGACATGTTAAATTGAATGGACTTTACTAAATAATCATTTTACCTTCAGGTACATTGTATTATAACATTTCCAACATGACTTAAAATGCAACAACTTAGACGAAGTGGAAGAAACTGGGGTCCAAGTAATTATTCTACGCATCCTTTAAATAAGCCAGTGTGCACGATGGGGGCAATTCAAATAGTTAAAAGTGTTCTCTAGCTATTTATAATTTCCTACAATATACAAAACTAAACTAGATCATGTTCAAGAGTGAATTTGGTATAGTGGTGGAGTAAAAGAGCAAGTCAGTAATTGGTGAATGCACATTTCCTTAGATGTTACTTAGTCTTTTAAGTTGAGTATCTAAGCAAACCCGTTTTTTCGAACCTGACTAATCTCCCTAGTTCTCCACTGGATGACATCATTCACATCTTGAACTATGCAGGTATTGGCTACTAGTTTTTTGGACTGACTACTTGATATTTGAATCTTGAGATGGAGCTCCTAAACTATTGATTATCCCTTTGTTCACCAATAAAATTTAAATTGGAGAAGGGAACTATGGGAACAAATGCATTGTTTAATATATAACAATTCTGAGATATCTTTCTTCAACCATTTATTTACTCGAAAGGTTAAATTCCTTTTCTTTCCAAACAACCACACTTTCAACAGTTGTTGTTTAAATCATTTATACTATGTTAAAAGCACAGGCACTCCAGAAAAAATGTTAGTTCCATCGCCACCAACAAACACATCAAACAAACACTGCATCATATGAAGTTATCAGTAAATCTGCGAACCTACTATTTTGTCGAACTTTTTTTCAGCATTTTAAAAAGCTGAAAGAAAAATCACCTCAGTTATAAGTTATACACCCACAGAATAGAACACTTATCCAGTTTGCATTGACTGCAGAGTTTATACTGTTCAATGGCGATATGCCGATCGGATGAATGACAGATATACAACATGTAGGTTCCAGATTTAAATGCAGTAATTATAAAATGCTCAAAATGAGCGACTGATTGAAATACTATAGGTTGAATGGTTTTAGGCACGCGACATGATAAGGATACACCCACTCGAGCTTCAGCTTCTCGGAAGGCAGTTCCGACTTGATCTCATCGTAATTTGTTACATCAGAAGGAATGTACATTGTGATGGGCCGTCCCCGCATGAACATCTTGATCATATCTCCCTCTGTTTAAAACAAAAACATTCCCATTAGTAAAGCTGCCTAGTTTGTACCTATAGCTGGGGAAAAACGCACTTCTGCATGCTACGTGCAATGTAGATTACAGCGTGTGGTTACCTTGCAATTTAAGAAGCCGTTAAGCAATTAACAGGGTATTATTTCACCGAAAGTAAACTGTTATACTTTGGGTCATGACATTTGGGGGGGGGGGGAGGGGGAGAGAGGGGAAATACCCTTTTTTGAACTAACTTTCATACAAAGCTATAAATCATGCAAAACTAGTTATTTTGTTGTAGTTTGTAACCTTCAACACATTTCAAAGCACTTTTTCCTGACCAAAGATCCCATGCTATTAGTAAATTTATTTAAACCATAGTCCAATCTTCTCTAGATTGTTTGACTGGCTAAAGCAGAAGTGTCAGTGATCAGAACTTCCTTCGGTTGTGGAATGTGGTCATTGAATGGGCAATTTGAAGATAGTAAAAGTGGTAAATTTATCAGGACCAATAAGTTTGATCCAGAGCACAATTGAAGGTCATGAATGGGGGAAATAAATCTAAAAAAAACATGATATAAACTTCAAAGGGCATTCTAATATGGCACCACATCGACCTCCCCCTACAGTGTAATAATCTTTCTAGTTATCCAAAGTCACCAAACCTGAATTCTTGCTCAGTGAAAATTATGTATTATATAATGGTGAATTCAAAACAGTGAAATATAACAAAATAAACGTTGCTATAGCATTGGCCAACAATGTCAGATCGTGGTCAAACATTTTAAAGTGGAAAAAGAAGCCACAACAAGGAAATATAGTTTTGTTTCACCAAATGGAAAAAAAAGAGTACTGGTACTTTATTGCAAAAACATTCTTGTTTTTCCAATTTTAGAAACTTATCTTTAGTATCATATGGAAAGCCTGCAGAGTTGTAGCGGCATCTATAATTGTGGACTGCAAAAACATGAAAATATAGCAAGAGGATGCGCTAATTATTCCATTTAGTTAAGTGTAGAAAACTAGCTCAGGTCATCAATCACTGTCCTCTTACACTGGTGCCTAACTAATTTCCCTTTAAAAAACATGAATAATGTTGGCTGGGTATTCGATGGTTCCGGAAAGCAAAATAGTCATACCAAGTGTTGTCGTACAGTTATTCATTTACCGTAGGTTAACAAACCTACATTTTATCAATATGTCATGACCCAAGGGAGGTGCCAATTTCAAACCAGTGCAAGTAATTAGCTAAGCCATTTGCTTCCTTACGCCAATAATAAAATAGTAAAAGCAACATGCAAATTAGGAAGTGAAACAAGGTGAACCGTTTTAGCAATGTAAAATTCATAATAGCCATCATGCCATAACCCAGCAGCAGACCTTGTTGTCTCCCAAATGTATTTGCCCCCCCAAAAATAAGAACTGCTCGTAAAAACAATTACATCCAAGAAGAAATTGGAATAGTCCAAGTGGGAAGACAATAGCAGCACAAGAGTGGGTACAGTGTACGTTCACTGGGATGTTCTTAGGGCTCAACAGACAGGTTAATAATAATAACAACAATGCTTCCATTTGATATTGCACTTTTCACATCTTCTAGACATCTCAAAGCACTTCACCCTGTAAAGTGGATTGAATGTACATTGGTGGGTGAAACGCGGCAGCCAATTGGTCACAGCTGTGTCCCCACAAACAGCGGTGGATTGAGTGATCAAATCATGATTGTTTTTCTTTGGAGGAATTATTGTCCATTATCTCCACTCTTAGTACTAAATTGAGGGTGGAGATAGTGGATTTGTTCAAAGTGACAGAAGAAATGAATATAGTAAACTGCAAAGTTATTTTGGAATCGCCAGACTAATGTGGTTATGACTGTTAGGGTAAATGTGGAAGCTGGAGTCTGAGTGTTAAAAACACACATAACAGGTTATTAGGATGCAGGATATGTAGCCACATGTGGCTATCAAAGACGAGTCAAGGATATTCAAAAGTAACTATAATCCACGACTGTTTGCGGGACGCTGCTGTGCGCAATTGGCTGCCACGTTTCGCCCACAAACATATAGTCAATTCACTTTACAGTATATTCTGTGAAGCGCTTTGAGACGTCGATAAGATGTGAAAAGCGCTATATTAAATGCAAGGATTATTATTATTATAAGCATTTGAAGAGTACAAGTTGTATAAAAGGATATGTTGAAAGAGTAGAGAAATAGGATAAGGGTACATAGCTCCAGTGAGAGAGGCTTGCATCCTCCCGACGTGAAAGGCGCTCTACAAGTGTAATTTTGTTGGTGTTGCATGACACGGACATGTTTGACCGACCGAATGATTCTACAGAGATTGCTCCCGAGTTTTACAAGGAAACATTCGTATTTAATTTCATCAGACAACAAAATGCTAAGCAATCTGGGTTTGTATATGTGCCACAGGTCATTTTATAGCATTCTGTCATCCTTCCTTAAATGCGAACAACTACATTATTAAAGCCACTTTAAATACACTCATTCCTTAAAGGTTCACTAAATTACACAATAAGTTAACTTCTACAAATGACATGAACCAGAACAAACCAATTATACAATGAATTATTCCAAACAATACCAACAGCAAACGCTTCAATTAACTTGAATAAAACAGACGCACAATAATACGCCACTGGCCAAGCTTGAAATCTTGGGAATGGACGGAACAAACGAAAGATCTAGAAAAACTGGACAGCCGTCTACATCACAACTATCCTTGTCAAGCACAATGGTTAATTATTTAATATGTTGTGAGTTGTTACAACACTTCTCTTCACATTGTGCCAAATCCATCCTGGGGTGATTAAATCCCATACCTTTTTCCAAGCTACGCTGCAAATTTTAAAATTCTATTCACAATCAATCTGTCATTCACCAAACAATCTGAAAGTACAAGATTTAACTCACACGCAGTAAAAATAACTTCCCCATTGCACGGAGGGGATAATAGCCAACAATCATGTTTGCCATTAGCATTCTCAAGAAAAATAACAATAATAATAATCCTTGCATTTGATATAGCACTTTTCACATCTTGTAGACGTCTCAAAGCACTTCACAGAATATACTGTAAAGTGAATTAATTGACTGTATATTTGTGGACGAAACGCAGCAGCCAATTGCACACAGCAGCGTCCCACAAACAGTCGTGGATTGAAATGACCAATTTCTTATAGTTTTTTGGGGGACAAATTATTATTAGGCGTGTGGAGTAAGGAAACTTGACCAAGGTTTCGCCCTGATCTGCCTGGATTCGAAACACAGGTCCCTCGCTTGTAAGGTGAGTGCTCTAACCAATGAGCTACAGGACTCCACGAGTTGTTACAAATGATTAGTTAAGAAAATTCCCCCCAAAAGATCCTCACTGGTCGGGCTAAACTGATATGAATCATGTCAATGTTTACTATCATTTCACCCACAGACACTCGATGTCTGCTGAAGATTATTACATGAATCCCAACAGGATGCCCAATAACTCAACTAAGTGGTAAATTATCATATGAGATAAATACTGTGTTAACAACAACAAAAACAACTTTATATAGCGCCCTCCACTCTGGGAGGCGTCTCAGAGCGCTTCAGATTAGCGGGCTATCTAACCATCCCAGCTTACCTTGATGGCATTTTCAATGCACGACTGTTTGTGATTCCCCCCGGCCTTCCCCCCACCCTGCCCCCCATCTTTCCTCACTCCCTTTCTCTCCCCCACTGTCCCTCTTCCCCCTTTCTCCCTGATTTTAAGCCACCACCACCTCTCCCCCCTTAACCCCCTTTTCCTCCCTGATTTTACCGAACCTTTGCCTCCCTCTCCCCCCTTATCCCCTTTCTCCCTTGGCCCCACTTCCACGAACTGTTTGTGGGACATTGTTGTGCGCAACTTGGTTGCCGCATTTCTCCCACAAATATACAGTCAATTTTCCTACTTTCCTTCCGCCGACCACAACCCCTCCCCCCCCATTGCTCTGGTCCCTACCTCTTCTCCCCACTTTCTTCCCTTTTGTCTTCTTCCCTCCCCTCCTGCTCTGGTCCCAACCTTGGGATGTTGTTGTATTCTGTGAAGCGCTTGAGACGTCGATAAGACGTGGAAAGCGCTATATAATTGTAAGGATTATGATTATTATTATTGTGGGGATGTTGCTGTGCACAATTGGCTCCCACAGTCAATCCACTTTACAGTATATACTGGGAAGCACTTTGAGACATCTAGATGTGAAAAGCGCAATTTCAAATGCAAGAATTATTATTATGCTCCATTCAACATCACAAACAATTCACCAGTTCACAGTGGATGTGCAGTGTGTTCTTGGACTTTGTGACATTGCACGGGTAGAAATTTCACGTATGAAATTGTAGTGTAAAGGAGCATCAAAATAGATGCTGCAGAGCAGCCATACTTTGCATTATATTTCCAACACGAGAGGTGATATGTCAGACTTTCAGACACAGATAAATTGTGGCCAGTATCCATCCACTTGTAGGAGTTGGTATAGTGGGTTCCTGCGGATGCAGGAACAATTCTTTACTTCATCTGGTTCTACTTTAGTGTGGGCAAATATAAACCAATAATAATTCTACCACAAGTAAAATTAAAAACACATCACTCCCGGCAGTATGCAGTTTGTACTGCCTGCTCCACATTACTTTGAATGACACAGAACACAAAAACCTGCACAATTGCTGCCTTTATCAGCGCAATTCACTGCCAACTGCAGCAATAGGATTATTAATGGCGCAACATAAGTAACAACACATGGGGAATTGTGCTGCCTAGGCATTTTTGAGCATGTATATGTGAGAGGCTAAGAGAATAGAGGCGATCTTCTACAATCTTTTTAACCTAGAGGTCTGTTGGAATTCAAAATATTTGACGGATAAACCTCCGGTTACCAGGTGACTGGGCAGAGGTTATTGAACACCCAAAGCCACCTGTAACAATTTCAGCCAATGTTATATTTCGCACTGAATGAGAGTGGTTTAACAGCGAATAAACTACCCTGGGTTCCTCACTAAATCAGCTTTCAAGGAGGCCACAAAGACTGTTGCTGACAGCAATGGAAACCATATACAGGCAGCAGTGGGTGTCTTTTTTCGAGTTCAAGGATTAAAGTGGTATTGGCTTCCCTCAGTTTGATCATCGCAAAGTTGACTCAAGATTAACACCATTCAATATTTGACAACTACCATCATTCTTAGTGATTTAGTGCATACGGAGACAGTTCGGATTGAAACACACAGATTCCATCTCATCACCTAATTCTATAGATTGGAAATGACAGAAATTGGTCTGTATACCAATACCCGTTGTCAGGTCGCGTCTGAAGACCTTTCACTTTATTGTGCGCTTATGGTCACCTTCCCTTCCCCCACTACCGCCCCCCCACCACCCATCCGTGGCTGGTCCTCGGGCTCCTCCATTGTGAAGCACTCTGAGATGCCACCTGGCATGGAGTGAGGGAGGGTGCAATATAAATGCAATATAAAATTGTCGTAGTATACATTTCAAAAGTTACAGCACTCAAAATGGGTTAAGAACTTCCATCACTCAGTAATCCGATGAAAAGTGCAATACGTGCAAATCAATTTAATGGAACCTGACTTGGAACAAGAAGAAACATGAAGGAAGTCATGATTAAATTATTCTCCACTGCAAAGATCTGACTGCGCCCCACCATCAGAAACGTTTCCAGTTCGAAATTTTTCACGTAGAAATAATATATTTTTTCAATGCCTTAAAACGCTACAAGCGGGTTGAATGCTTTTTAGAGAGAATACAATATGTTGAAAGCAAAATTAAATGTAACCGTATTTATATTTATCATACCTGAGACTATTTCAAGACAAAAAAAAAACCTGGATGAGTCCAACTTACAACTGTATCATATTTTTCTTGTGCTCATCAAGGGAGGGATAATCTCTCTCTCTCCCCCCATTATTGAAAACACATGTTGGTGGTATTCCAGTGTTCCTGCTTCTGACCAAGCAAGGACAGCTGCAGTATGAAGCTGTGACTACTCAGCATCAACTTAAAAACCACATCCCTTAGTCACACTCTTAGAAGAGCAGTTGTATTGCATCAGTCCTGGAGCTCAGTGGTTAGAGCATTCGCCGTACAAGTCTGAGACCTATGTTCGAATCCAGGCAGGTCAGGGCAAAACCTTGGGCAAGTTTCCTTACTCCACACGCCTGATCATAATCCATAAAAAAAAACTACAATTGGTCATTTCAATCCACAGCTGTTTGCAGGACACTGCTGTGCGCAATTGGCTTCCGCGTTTTGCCCACAAATATAGTCAATTCACTTTACGGTATATTCTGTGAAGCGCTTTGAGACATCTAGAAGATGTGAAAACGCTACATCAAATGCAAGGCTTATTATTATTATTATTATCAGAGCGAATGGTTTTCATTTTAAACCCTCAGTCCATCAATCTCCAGATATCAACATTTTCTTTAGGTCATCCCATAATCTGTGTCCAACATTATAATGTCACGGAGTAAAGGTTTAGCAAGGTTTAAAGAAAACAGAAAAAGCACAAGCTAAAATTGCCTCCCATGAAGCTTTTTAAAAGAAATACACAGGAGTGTGAAAGATCACCAATAGGTCAATTGGCATTAAGTGGTATAAAGCATCTAAAAATACTTTAAAATGCGATTGCACTGTCGAGCTGTTTATTGAAGCTGAAAGAATTTCACATGTTTTCAGGTGAAGCTGTGGATTGGCTTTGATGTCTGATCCGTCTCAACAAAAGGAATTGACGTCAGAAAGGGCAGCCAAGTGTCGTTTATAATAAAATAATAATAATACTAATCCTTGCATTTTTAAAAAGCATCTTCTAGATGTCTTAAAGCGCTTCACAGATTATACTGTAAAGTGAATTGCCTGTATATTTGTGGGTGAATTGTGCACAGCAGTGTCCCACAATCAGTCGTGGATTGAAATGACCAATTTTATTAATTTTGTTAGGCATGTGGAGTAAGGAAATTTGCCCTAGGTTTTGCACTGACCTGCCTGGATTCGAACACAGGCAAGTAAGGCAAGTGCTCTAACCACTGAGCTATAGGATTCCACTGCAGGCTTCCAGTTCATGCATTCTCATAAAAATGCACCGTTGACAACTGAGTGGTTTTCTCCACAAGCCAAAGTAATTCACTCTCCTGTTCGTTCTATATGCTCCATTTAATGTCCCTATGTTTATTCGTAAAAAAAAATTAGTGACATTTGTCCCAGGATTAAAACATTTTTTTTTAGCAAACATCCCCTTCTAATAAAACCAATTTACAGGTCTTACTTCTGTACACACTGTACTAAGCTAAACATAACAACTTTAGAGTGCTATCTCTATGAATACATTAAGTTACTGCTAAAGTAAAATAAAAAGTAGGGACTCAAGATAATTATTTGACAATTAAAGAACTCTATAGGTAAGTTTAAGGTATGTAGCTTTAGTTGGCGCAATAAAAGGTGCCCGAACATTTATTATTGTGACAACGTTTATCATATTTGGCCAACAGAAAGGTTAGTCGAGTGTCATTATGAACTTATCGTAATGACTGGACTTATGTTAATGACTGCAGAAAGATCTTTTAGATTCGAGGCTGTAGCCGTCATGCTTAGAATGCAGAGATACGGTTTAGAAATCCTTCAAGCTAGTACTAACAAGTCAAGTCAGAACAGATGCATTTTATTGCCACCTTCTTTAAAAACAGTCCCATTCATTCATGTTTGGCTGGTACAGGTTTTGAATCTGCTACAGTCTCCAAACCTACAAGGATTAAGCCTCCAGGTAAATAAACCCCTGACGCTCTCGCTAGAGGAAGGAATTTCGGTGTTTAGTCTGCTGTCAGCGAATAAATATTAATGTCCTTTCAGAAAATCTGTTGTTTCTTCACATCCAACTCCAGGAAGAAGTATGCACGGAATTCGAAATAGTCAAGAGGGAAAATCGGAAAAGTGAAGATTCCTGCCAAAAAGGGGCCGTGTTATCCCACTCGATATCACTGCTAAAATCTGAACCTCAGCATCCCAGTTACTTGCAAATTGGAACCCAGCGCCTCGAGAAGTCCTCCCAACGTGAGAGGCGCTATACAAATGTAATTTTGTTGTTATAATAATAATCATCCTTGCATTTGATGTACAGTAGCGCTTCTTTTGCTCAAAGCGCTTCACAGTATACAGTAAAATAAATTGACTGTATAATTGTGGGCGAAACACGGCAGCCAATTACGCGCAGCAGTGTCCCCACAAACAGTCATGGGTTGAAATGACCCATTTATTTTATTCTTTTATTATTCACTAATTTGTTGTTGTTGTAGTAAAGGATGAGCTATGGTGTGGGGGAAACCAAAACAGGACAACTCCATTATAACACGATTGTCTAAGTTTGGGCTAAATAAATATCTTAGAGCAAAGGTTATAGAGAAGAATTTTTTTTAAATAGCCAACTTTTACGTAGGCAGGACACTGCTGACGCACAAGTCCAAGGAATGGACTAATCAGCCCCAGAAATCAGGCTTTCAATATAAGGTGGGTCCAAACTAAACTGTGCTCAACCGAGATGCGTTCTAATGAGGCTAACCCTATATAGTTAATATGGTACTGCAATCCTGTTCGTGGAGTCCTGTAGATCAGTGGTTAGAGCACTCGCCTTATAAGCGAGACCTGGGTTCAATTCCAGTCAGGGTGAAACCTTGGGCAAGTTTCCTTACTCCACGCGCTTAATAATAATCCCTCAAAAAAAACAAAATTGTTCATTCCAATCCACAACTGTTTGTGGGGACACTGCGTAGCGCAATTGGCTACTGCATTTCGCCCACAAACATACAGTCAATTAACTTTACAGTAAATTCTGTGAAGCGCTTTGAGACGTCTCGAAGACGTGAAAAGCGCTATATCAACTGCAAGGATTAATATTATTATTACAGTATTAACTGAAAAACAGACAAACAGATTCTCTTATTCCAGTAATGCGGCTTTGCGCAACACTATAGTGAAGGAGTAAACAGTCCACCACCACATTTGTCTGTTCTTTTGTCTGCACTTGGTGTGAGTCAAGAACATAAATCTAGACATTCCTGAAACCAAGCATGTATAAAGAAAGGGACCATCTTCATTGCAAATGGGCAATCTTCCCCTGATTAATAATCTTACTGATTATGAAAACTTGATCTTTTAATTCGAGTTCCCCATTAGAAGGTAAGCATGCTAGGTTTATAAAGTGAACACACTCTCATATGCGTCAACAATCAAATGATCACTCATTAAAAAAAATCATAGCTGACAAACGTGCTTAAACAGTTCCCCGAAATTACAATTCAAGACCTCAGACTTGGAACCAGAGTTTTAATCATGATTCACATCTTTCAAGCGAATCTAAAAGAGCTCAAGTTACAAGCACTTTCTCACGATTCAAAGAAAACCCTTTCAAGAATTCAAGCATTTTCTGTTTGTTCCATTGGAATCATCGTTCTTGAAACCTTTATATTTTTTAGCTCAATCTATTGAACTCGGATCTTTTAACTGTTATCTTTTTCATCTCTACAGCACGGTGTAACAATGTCAAACGTGACAAACCATCCATGTAATTATAACAATAATCCTTGCACTTGATATAGCGGTTGTCACATCTTCTAGACGTCTCAAACAGCTTCACAGCATATACGGTAAGGTGAACTGACTGTATATATGGGTGAAACACAACAGCCAATTGCGCACAGCAGTGTCCCACACACAGTTGTGGATTGAAATGACCAGATTTTTTGGGGGCGGATGTGGAGTAAGGAAACTTGGCCAAGATTCACCCTGACCTGCCTGGAATTGAACCCAGGTCTCTCATCTGTAAGGTGAATGCTCTGACCACTGAGCTACAGGACTTCACAAATGATGTGACATGATGCTATAAGTTGGGAGTTAGAAAGCAACAAACGATGTGATGTTCAGCGCTTTGGGACGTCCTTCCCGACGAGAAAGGCGCTTTAGGAGTGCAATTTTGTCGTTGTTGTTGACATGGAGAGACAAGAGACTGAAACTGTATACCTGTGCAGAACGTGGCTGCCGAGCTCCAGAACAGAGAGAAAAAAACTATTGTGAAAACAATGAGCAGCCGCTGAACAAAAAACGGTTGGCTCACTCCTAATGACTGAATGCTTTACAATGATTTTGTGGTCCCAGAAAACAAAATTCAAGAGAGACTGTATAAGTTGGGAGTTAGAAAGCAACTGATTGGATGCAATTTGACTGGTACTTACCTTGGCTGTAAGCTCCACGCCGTGAACTTTGGGCTGACCACAAGACAGAGATAAAACAACTTAAAACAAATCATGATATGCGAGTGAAATGCATTGCCTACTTGAAGGTTGAAAAAAAAATCAACACTCAAATCGAAATGTAAAACTTTTTTTTCTTCCAAATCTTAAAGCGAATGGATTGTGATCAACACAAATGGAAATGACGAAAGCAACAAAAAAACGACAACCGGCTTCTGTTAACTAATTCTGCATGATAATAATAATAATAATACAGTATTCCCTGCACTTTAAGCCCATTTAAACAACTGTAATGGCTAGGAACTTCCTGAAGGAAGGAATACAACTTTGATTAAGAAAAAAAACACCCAACTATGGGTGGAAAAGCAATACTGTATAAAGAAAGGGTGCTTCGCCAAACAGCTTTTGTTAGTTAATACAATCACTACACTTTACAATATATCTTTTGAAGCGCTTTGAAATGTTCAACAATGTGATATAGGGCATGATATGAAACACAAGTATGATTATTATTATTATTTATATTACCAGTATAGTGGTGGAGCTGTCAAATTTAATGTGCAAGTACCTGCAAACGGTTAAGGTGATGCAGAATATGGTCATTTCAATGAAAGAGAATAATTGAAATCAAACAAAAAAAAATCAATTTAACTTTAACACAAATTAATACAAACGTGAACCAGGGTGGCACAAAGTTAATAATGATCCATTTAACTTCTGGTATCACTGCTAAGTAACCTCTAGGTCCAGCACACACAATACAATAACAACTTTCAGATGGTGCCTTTTGTATAGGATAATATTTTAGAGCGCTTCACAGGGACAAGATTGGATCCGAAGATGGTAGGAGGGGAGGGAGGGTGGGGGGTAAGAGGAACTTTGCCATAAGCACGTTTACAACATCACAAGATTTGTCCCTTTGGTCCTTCTGATCGCATTCCTCCACAAAGCCTGCCTTTACCATCCTTAACTATCTCAGCATCAAGCTACTTTTTAAACGAGTCCAGCTTCCTGGCCTCAACTACCCTCCCGCCAAACCTTTCCAGATGTTAGTTACCCTTTGGGCAAAGGAAATCTTTGCAAGAACTTGGGAACTGAAGGTGGGATGAGGGGGACGCACAGCGAGCCTGAGTTAGCTGATAGGAGAGGACGGGCAGAGGAGGTGGGCGGAGGGGATTAGAGAGAGATAAAGAGTTTATAATAAAATAATCCTTGAATTTGATATAGCGCATTTCACGTCTTCCAAACGTCTCAAAGCGCTTCAAAGAATATACTGTAAAGTAAATTGTATATTTGTATACAAATATAATTGTATATTTGACTGTATATTTGTGGGTGAAATGCAGCAGTCAATAGCGCACAACAGTGTCCCCACAAACAGTCGTGGATTAAAATGAACAATTTTATTATTGTGTTTTTTTGAAGGGATTATTATTAGGCGTGTGGAGTAAGGAAACTTGCCCAAGGTTTAGCCCTGACCTGCCTGGATTCAAACACAAGTCTCACACTTGTAAGGCGAGTGCTCTAACCACTGAGCTACAGGACTCCACGAGTTTCCAGGGAGGTGAAGGTGAATAGCACAACATCTATCTGCTGGGAGCCCAGGGAGTCAGTGGAGACCGGCGAGAATTGGGTCGACTACTTTTAATTTAACACAACTGCCTTTATCTCAACTTTCAGCTTCAGGCAACAGCTAGGGGTTTAACTTTAGACACGATCATGCCTACCGCAAATTAAGCCTTAGCCTGAATCCAGTGCCCTCATAATCCCACTCACAGTCCAGTCATTGCATGTTCAGTCAATTATACCTTAAAATTTACTATGGATTTCACACATTGGCATTTTCTAAAAAAATGTATACCGATTAATTAAAACAACACATTTTGAATTATTCAATGAAAATTGATACTTAAATAATGATATTTTAAGTAATGGAGAACGAGCGGTGGAGGGGGGTGGGGGTGAATCAAGTTGTAAACAATACTGTAAAATGTGCAGACAACAGTTAAGTTAAAAGATAATTAAAGTTTGTTTTTTTACCTTGACTGACAGTTGGCTCCTTAGATCTGGCAAAAAAAATAAACTAAGTTAATGTAACCAGTATGAAATAATCAAATTAAACTGTCAAGTAAAAATTAAAAATAAAGCATTTCCTATTCAATAAATAATGAGTTTTATTCTCGGATAATATGTTAAGAGTCAGATTCTCACTGAAGAAATAACCAGAGGATAACAGTAAGTGGAACAACTATACTGTTGAAATAAAATAAAATGACCCCACCATTGCTGTGCGCAATGGCCTTTCGCCCACAAATATTCAGTGAATTCACTTTACAGTATATTCTGTGAAGCGCTTTAGAAGATGTGAAAAAAGCGCTATATTAAATACAAGGATTATTATTAGTCCACCGTAAATTTATTACTAATAGTGATGGGTAGCATGCTAATTTTAGAGGTGATTAATCTTATAAACATAGAATAATCCTTGCATTTGTATGACACCTTATCACGTCTTCTGAAAGCGCTTCACAGAATATACAGTAAAGTGAATATTTTGTGGGATTCATATAGTGATTATTATTCACTCAAGTTTTGCTTTCGCCAATCCTGGCATCATCTGAACCCCCACCTACCCTCTGATTTGATTACGTTATATTTATAGAATTTTGTATTTTTACACATCTGGTTAAACAGACGAGAGAAAAATATTTGAATGGGAACATTTAAAAATCTTGGCTTTTTCATTATGGGGGTGATTATTTAAAAATATACATTTTCCAGAAAGCAGAGAAACTAGAAGGAAAAACATGATGACAGGTAATAACCATTAAATGGTTTACTTTTATTTACAATTCAGTGCGAATAAATTGGGAGAGTATTTAGTGGGTCATGGATACAATTACCGTAATAAAGATAATCTGGTGTTGAAGATATTAATATCATCAGAATATAAATTTTATATTCAATGTCACAATCCTGAAATGTACAGAACTGATTAATCGAGTTAAAATTGATATAGAGAAGCTAAATGACTGCATTGCCACAGGCCAAATATAACTCACTAAAGAAATGGGAAGAGATACAGAAGACTTTTCCTTCATTATTGATGCAGTTCTTTTATTAAATATGCTGTCAATCAGTGTGTTTGGAGTGACGCCAAATTTTACATTTTACCGTGAATTAAGAGTGTTTTATTTCCAGAACGATGTTCAAGTACTGCCTCAATCCAGCCTATATTAATTAGAAAGCATCTCACATTATAACCCTTGACAACCACCTATGTATGCCTCTCCCTGCCGTCACCGCAAAATATAATCACCACAAAAATGAAACCAGCTTTAAATCTCCGTCTTTGATCTGCAGCAGAATTATCGATGGCAGTTTCATCTTCAAACCGTGGAAGTAATTAAAATTAAAATAAACTGAGAAATTTGACATTGGGATACAACAATTTCAAATGCTCATTGCGTCAATTAAGCTTTCAGGACCCTTCTCTTTGATTTACACATGGCAGTTTGTCAGATGCAAGCATATAATATTAAAATAAGTGATTAATATGACACAATAGTCTGGGAACATTTGTCTAGTATCTACACACAGCTGATGTATGCTGAGACTCTGGAAACCAGATTTGCGAGGTCAGTTAGACCTCTCGTCTAGACACGGAGGACAAGACTAATTGAAGTTGAAAAGCCAATTGCATTTAAACAAGGCGATGTTTGACTTTACTGCTGACAAGTTGATGGCACCAGACAATTTCTTGCGGTCTCACAAAGAAGTACATTATAAAAATCACAAGGCAGCCATCAGCGTAAGATAAAACAGCTGCATTAGCTGTGGTGTCCGGACCACTTCAAAACGTGATAAAGAAGTAACAAAGAATCATATTCCATCAGAGCTGCAGTAAAAAAAGTAAGCCTTTATTTCCTCTTCAGGTAAATAATTAATAGACATATTCTGGATAAATAGGCTGCCGAATTATTTGGTTCGCGTTTTCTTTCCCACCCCAACTCTGCAGTGAGAGAAACGAGAGGAAAGTGTCTAAAATAATTTTAAAAAGATAGTAAAACTATTGTGAGCACCTCAGCTCCCCCATCTGCTGCAAGTTCAGGACAATGTAGAATGCCCAACAGGTATGTGACATTTTGTTAATAGATTAAAGAGAGGGATAGATTAATCTCCAAGGGCTCACACCACCCTACTTCAACAACCCCCTTCAACCCTATCATCATAGCCCCGCTCTCTATGCTCAACAAGCAATGGCCTGCTTCATAATAATAATAATCATCCTTGCATTTGATAGAGCGCTTTTTATGTCTTCTAGACGTCACAAAGCGCTTCACAGAATATACCCTAAAGTGAATTGTCTGTAACTTTGTGGGCGTGACGAGGCAGCCAATTGCAAACAGCAGTGTCCCCACAAACAGTCGTGGATTGAGTGACAATTTATTTTGATGGATTATTATCAGGCATGTGGAGTAAGGAAACTTGATCAAGCTTTCGCCCTGATCTGCCAGGAATCGAACCCAAGTCTCTCGCTTATAAGGCGAGTGCTCCAACCACTGAGCTACAGGACTCCACAATGGAATGAAACGGTACTTTGTGCAGTAAAGATCGACACCCCTCAAATTCCAAAGGGGGTTTGGATCGATTCGCAAGTTGACAAATTGCCAGGAGACAGGAATGGATTTGGAAAAATAGCTGATTGTGGGTTTCTGGATGTCGATAGTTCAAACGCAGCTGGAATTCCATAAAAGGAGTTTTGACAGCGACCGAGGAAATTTCCAAGTTAAAACTCCTTATATGGAGTTACATTCCAATGGTCTGCATAGGGAAATCATCTACAGACAGTTACATCTCCTCTCTGTCCCACCCAACTCTCTGCCCCCCACCAACTCCCAAGCAAATGACCTTCAGAAACTAACCGCAGAGGATAGGCTTGTTCAGTAGTGTGCTGTGGGCAGGTTAAGGAACAGTGGTGCTGATTAACTAGTGATAATAATAATCCTTGCTTTCAAATAGCGCTTTTCATGTCTTCTAGATATCTCAAAGCGCGTCACAGAATATACTGTAAAGTGAATTGACAGCAGGGTCCCCCACAAACAGATGTGGATTGAAGTGACCAATTTATTAATTCTTTTTTAAGTAGAAAGAAATCTGCATGTTTTCCTTCACCCATTCCTAAACTAATTTCACCCGCACGCAACCCCAGAGTTCGGTGTGGCATAAACTGTCTTAACTGAGAAAAACTTTTGACTTGACTTTGTGGTTGTTTTTGCACAGCGCATCATTTTTCCACTTACTTCTCTGCATTTTTGTGTTTCGATAACAACTTCGACGTGGAAGCAGCTCTCAACAGCTTGTTGCGATTCTCGTCAGAACCTTCCCAGGTACTGCTCTGTGTCCTTTCAATTGTCGCCCCTCGCTTGACACTGGAAAGGTAAAAAGAGAACCGGTTATCATCCGAGAGGCAGAACTGGGGGTCAAGAACGATCACCCCTTTCAAGTTATTGAAATACCAAGCACCAGAGGGGAAGCAGTGGCAGTAAATCTTCAAAGCTAGGTAGACAAAGGAAAATGTTAGGTTGTTCCAGCATCTTGTATCCAAGTTAAGTGCCAAAGAGCATTGCAAGTCATAGCAGTTAGTGTTGCAGGAAGTATTACCTGACACAATAATGAAACCAGGGAGGTGTATTGAAGCCAAGGTACCATGCTGATTAGCATAAACATATTTTTTTTGGGGGGGGATAAAAAATATTCTTGAAGAAAATTAGCAATGACTTAGAAATGAGCTGTAACTTGAGTCCAGGCGATTTATTTCGCTGTCCGGCTCGTGATATTTCGGATCATTCTTTCTTGCGCACTGCAGTAAAAACACTAATGCCAAAAAAAAGTGAAAAAAAAAGAATTTCGAGTAATTTATTGTGAAGGAGCTAGAACGGAAAAGGCAAATTGCCAAATCTCAGTATTTTAAATACAGTCAAACCCCGTTTATCCGGCACCCTCAGGACCTGGCCAATGCCGGTTAAAGCGCGTGCCGGATATTCGGCCAAAAACAAACAAACAAAAAAATGCATTGTGCCGGATAAATTCCGGTTCATCGAATATGGACCTTTTTTTTGAGGTGCCGGTTATACGGAAGTTACGGTTGATTGGATCACAGATAAACGGGCTTTTACTATAATAAGAATAATCACCCTTGCATTTGATTTAGCGCTTCTCACGTCTTCCAAACGTTTCAAAGCGCTCTACAAAATGTACTGTTAAGTGCATTGACTGTATGTATATTTGTGGGCAAAATGCGGCAGCCAATTATGCATAGCAGTGTCCCACAAACAGTCGTGAAATGACTAATTTTATTATTGTGTGTTTTTTTCAAGGGATTATTATCAGGTATGTGGAGCAAGGAAACTTTCCCAAGGTTTCGCCCTGACCTGCTGGGAATCAAACCCAGGTCTATCGCTTGTGAGGCAAGTGCTCTAACGACTGAGTAATTCAATTTAGCAATTGCTAAAATGGAAGTAATTCAGAAAACTCAATAAACCGGATTTTTCAGATCCAATTTGGGTTACTTTTAGATAGAAATCCTTAATAATAAATCTTTTTAGAATTTCCATCATATGACCATTGCTCCAGAAGTAGATCCCATTGGAGCAGAAATTCAAACATCAGACTAGCGAGACTAGTGCACTGGAAATAGTTTCAATTTGCAAGGAATTCTGTTAAGAAATATAGCAAATGAGACCAACTTAGTTTTTTTGTAGCCATTAAACCTTTATAAATGAACACTGTTAAAGAACGCTAAATTTGTAGAGTAATCATCTAATGATCAAATTGGAAAATTTGAGTTTCGAACATTAGATTTTTTTTATATGTGAACTCTCATTGTTGGTTATCCATAAAAATGAATTTGAGAAAGCTGGACTAACACTGAAATCATCAATTAACAGTCTGTCCACTGAATGCAACTTACATTTGTAGAGCAAAACTTTGGGCAAGTTTCCTTCCTCCACACGCCTTATAATAATCTATCAAAAAAAACTATAATAAATTGGTCATTTCAATCCACGACTGTTTGTGGGACACTGCTCTGCACAATTGGCTGCTGCGTTTCGCCCACAAATATACAGTCAATTCACTTCATAGTATATTCTGTGAAGTGTTTTGAGATGTCTAGAAGATGTGAAAAGCACTATATCAAATGCAAGGATTATTATTATTATTTTCTATATATGTGCACGGACAAGATAAACAGTTCCAAATTGTTATCCTCCACTTATTCAAACCCAGAAGTATTCGGTTCATCTACTTAAGTAGTTTGAATGAATCGGAAACATATACTGTAGTTTGATCTGCAATATTAGGTTGTACCGATTAATTTTCAACACATTTGTTCAAATAGTTCTCAAGCTAAATTTATGTGAGGGAAGCCAGGAAAGTAATTGATTGACTTTTCGGATTAATTATATCACTTTCCAGACCAAAAGAAACTGTAAATAAAACATGTAAATAACAGGTGGATGAGTAATGAAGTCCAGGCCTCATCGTCAAAAAAATAAACTGCAAGGGTAAGTGGGCTATTTGAAATAGATACTCCTTCTTTAAGTAACACCCAATCTCTCTACATAACTACTTTCAGTTGGCATTAGTGCTGCAATGATTAAGAGGTTTACAGGTCTTAAGTTTTAAAAATAACTCAATTTAGATTAGCTGCACTTGCTGCTGTGACCATCACCCAGCACCCTGCCATTCTAATAGCGTTAATATGAATATATCCAAACGCTTGCATATTGAAGAGAAAGCTTTCCCTTCTCCCAATGTAGGTTCGTTCTGTTAAGGTCACAATAGTACTGTAAAAAGGATGTCATGCAAAGTTAAAAACAAGTCAAAGACACAAAGTGCGTTTGAAACTGCTACCCTGCATTATGCTCCTAAACATATTGGTACACATTTGAAAGTCCCGGCACACAGAAAGAAAGCATTCATGATACCAGGCTGAAGTTATAGTAGCATGCCTAGTCTGCTTTTAGAGAAGGAGCCCAGCAAAGATAATCTCAGGATTGCATGCAAATTGTATGCAAACAAGGGCCTGAGAAGTGTGTTAATGACCAACTAGAATATAAAATGGTGTCAACAGTTTGGATCAACTCCTAACCATAAAACGTACACTGTTTAGGATTTAGGATCTTACTATTTGTAAACCTTAAATATGTTTGCCACACCTTTGCGGGTACTTTGAGTTGTTTACTCTCAATACAGAGGTTAAACTATTGCATCTTAAAATAGTTATAATGGTGAATAGCCTTTTATGATATTCCAAACTTGAGAAAGACTTGGGGTGGGGAGGAGTGGGGGCGTGGGGAAATGTTTTAACATTTGAAATTTAATCCAGTAGATAATGCAATTATGTTCAATTCTAAACAGTATTCAAAACATAATTGCTAAATTGCTCTATTGTGGGCGAGTGGGGGAAAGGCAATTTGAAAATAGCTTTCAACGTTCACTTATAATCAATGGAATTATAGCCTCCGGCAAAATAACTAGTAGTTTTTCTCCTGCTAAATTTGGTTTGTTGAAACGGCAATGCTTAGGAGGTGATCCATACCACTGGACTTGAGTCAGTTCTTAATAGTTGTTCCATACAGTAAAGCATTTAAGAATGTAGGGTTGTAACGATAATCAATAAGACACAATGAGCACAGCATATCCTGGGATAACTCTCCACTTCATCCCATAAGTAACTAGTTCATCAACACGGTTCAAAAGGACCTGACTATAACGCTCATTTCATCCAAGGATGATAAAGTAATGCAACCATGCTTTGCCTAAATTCTTAGCAACTGCTTTGGCAACAAAAGAGATTTCTGTAATTTTAATGGACTTTTTTTTTAATGAAGTCTAACAGCTTATAAAACCCATCCAAAGATATACAGTATAGTGGTTCCATCATGGCTAACATCTACTAGAACTACTAGTCCTTGACAAGATTATGTAAAAACCAATTTAAAGATTATTAGAGATCTAGTATAGATGACTAAGTGAGATCTTACGCATGTACAATGTAGATTTAAGTGAGAATATTTACAAGACATTAACAGAGCAAATGGTCTGTTTCTGTGATGTAACATTCTTGAATTTTCTTCCCTACCCACTATTCTTTATTGAAATGTCCTCTTTGCTCTTCCAGCACAAATGCCATTTTCTACTCTCTCTGAACAGCAAGAAACCTGTTCCTGGACCTCTGCCATCGCTACAAGCAAGATGTGTATGATGAGATTCCTGATAAAACTTTCCATCCTTGAACAAGTGTCAGGAGTCCCATTGCGTTTTTCTTCAATACTACTATGGCTGAAATCAGAAACTTCTTTGCAGCAAACTTCCCCCCCAAAATCTTGTCATATCCAAGGCAAAAGCAGACTGGAGCTCTAACACCCTGAATCACTGCAAACCACTCATTTTAAACTCTGTAAATTCCTCAAATTGCTCTGTTTTGTTCTGCACCACCAGGGTTCAAATTGCTCCCAAATTTACTGAAAACCGCAACTTGAACTTAAATTAGTCTTAACAAAGTTGACCGAGAAATATTATCTATTTACGATGATTAAACTAATGCATGGATAATTATTTTGCATCTTGATAACTTGAGATGATCCTATCATCCGTTTAAAGTTTTTTTTAAATTAACATGTTAAGCCATTCCTCACCTTTTCTTAATTTATTGGGAGTATATTTTATAGCATTATCCCATTCCTCTTGTCAGAAAGCAACACTCTCTGATGTATGCGTTGACAAGTTGCTTTCCCCTTGCACAGACTTGATTCCATCATAAATCTTGTTGCCATTAAATCAGTCAGATTAGATATCTCATTGATGTATATCTTTTGTGTGGTGAAAGAGCTTATATGGAAACCAGGGTCCCACAATTAATGTACGCAAAGGATCATAGCGGTAAAGAGGAATCTGAACCCAAGATGACCTGAGGTAGCTTGGACAAGAGAAATAATAGTTGAGAAACTGAATGAAAGTGAAAAATGAAATTGGAGGAATTGTGTAACTTTTTCATTTGGGGGTGGGGTGGGTTAGTTTTTTTTTGTTTTAAAAAAAATTGACAAAGAAGAATTTATGGAAAACATTGTCATATCGTTACAACCCTATTACTGTATCCTGGAAACCTTTTGGCTGAAGCTGAGGTCTTGTTCTCTTGAGTGTGTCTTTGTGACTGGGGAGATTGTGAGGTTTGTGAAGTTTGTGCTTGATTTTGAAGAGTTTGATGATTAGATTGAATCTCGACGTCAGCATCCTTTTCCTGGGGCGTTTCCTGGATTTTCTCTGGATTGCTAGAAAAGCGCAGCAGGTTAAAAAGTTGGAAGAAAATCATATTCATCAGTTAAATACAAAAAAATGCACCATCAAGGAAAAATACATAAACGGATGTTTTGGCTATAACGTTACTTAATCCATCGGTATCTGGGATTCATGTGCAATTTTGAATGAAGAGAGAATATTTTCTACCAAACAACTGCTTTTAGAAAGAGAAATGCTTAGCCAGAGAGAGGAAAACAAATAGGAGCAAGTATGAAATGTCAAAGGTTGGCTTTTGATACATCAGGTTTGACAGTCCTAAGAAAAGATAGTGGGTGGGAGGGTGTCAATGGAAGCTAGCAATAGAGGTTCAACTTCCATATCAGCTTATATTTTTCCCAGATAATGTTATATCAAGAGATAAAGGAGGGACTTAAGCACCTAACAATTCTGTAGCATTAAAAACCACAGAATTTTCAAACATCTGAACCACCATTTTGAATGCAAGTATTAACTTGTGTGTGTGGAGAATAGGGGATAGTCGGAGATCAACATCTAAATTACAGATGAACAAGGCAGGCAAGAGAAACTGAGACAGAATAGGAGCTTCAAAGATCATCTTTTAAGTTTTACAATCCTATCAGAACAAAAGGCCTCTTATGTAGGCTTCCAAACCGTATAATTGCCCAAGAAAGGAAAAAAGAAAACTAAACAAAAAGGAATTAAAAAATAAAATTATTGTGTAAATATATGAGCGGATTGAAGCTGCAGTATAATTTTCACCAATGTACTGTATTTTTACCCACAGAAAGTCTACTTCTTCAAATTGGTCCATTTAAAATCAGCCACAACTCTTATTTCAAACATGCAATAGCTTTGTTCGAATTTGTACATCTAACTGTTCTGCTAGTTTTAATCCCTTGAAGAACTGAGTAGTTTTGTGCTATGAGAATATTCTAACCAGAATAGAATCATTATACAGTATTTTGCTGACAGAAGACTGAGCCCAAACTGATCTCATCGTTGATGGTGATCTACAAAATGACAGGAAATAATTTCTGCGCTTGCTTTTAAGACTTCATTGTAAAAAAGCAACCGAAAATCAGCACAAGATATTCAGCAAACAAAGTAAATCATTTGTCAAACTAAGAAAGTAGCAAGTGAATCTCTGCACCTTCAATCATCTGCACTCTGCAACTCTTGATTTATTATTCCTCCACAGTTCATAGCTACTCTCCTACTTTGTGTCACTTTATCATCAATTTGCAACATATTCCTTCCCCAAAAGTTGTATATAAAAAAAACTTACTTTTTTAGATCTTTCAGACCATAACTGTAAATAAAAAAAAATAATTCTGTAGTAGTGCAAACATCTTTGAAGTCACTTTTATAATGGCAAGCAATTAGAAACTCGGATGAAACATTGCTAAAATACCAGACCTGGGCATTATGAAAGTTGCACAGACATTCCTGGTGCTCAAAGGGTTAAATAATACTGATAATAAGAATAATCCTTGAATTTTAATAGAGTGCTTTTCACACCTTCCAGACATCTCAAAGCGCTTCACAGAATATACTGTAAAGTAAATTGACTCTATATTTGTGGACGAAACACGGCAGGCAATTGTGCATAACAGTGTCCCACAAGCAGTCGTGGATTGAGAATGACCAATTTTTATTACTATGGTTTTTTGGGGAGAGATTATTATTAGGCATTTGGAGTAAGGAAAGTTTCCCATGGGTTTGCCTTGATCTGCCAGGATTCGAACACAGGTCTCAAGCTTGTAAGGCTTGTAATACCCTAGTGTTCTAACTAGGGTCTGTCGATATGGAAATTTTCCGATTTAGATACCGTAAATACCGCGTATAAGGCGCACTTTTTTTCACATCGGTTTGCCTTCTGCCAAACCCAGTCTGCCTCCCTCCCTCTCCTGCCTCCCTGCCTGCCTGCCTCCCTCTCTCTCTCTCTCCCTCCATCCCTCCCTGCCTCTCTCTCTCTCCCTTCCTCCCTGCCTGCCTGCCTCTCTCCCTCTCTCTCTCCCACCCTCGCTGGCTGCCTGCCTGCCTGCCTCCCTCTCTCCCTCCCTCACTGCCTGCCTCCCTCCCTGCCTGCCTGCCCTGCCTCCCTCTCTCCCTACCTACCTGTCTCTCCTGCCTCCCTCCCTTCTGCCGGCATTTTCATCGAAAATGCTTTCGTTTTTTTGTCACCAAGAAAAGGTCAAAAGTGGGGGGTGCGCCTTATACGCGAGTGTGCCATATATGCGGGTATTTACGGTATATCGATGGGCTCATATCAAGATATACCGAAATATCAATATTTCCGGGTTTTTCGTACTGCGCATGCTGCGTTTTTCGTTCCGGGTGCGCGCGCATTCGGGGCCTATCTCCTCAGGAGGTAAATATCTTTCTCTCTCTGTGTCTCTCACTCTCTCCATCTCTGTGTTTTTCTGTCTGTGTCTCTGGGTCTCTCTCCTCTCTCACATCCCCCCCATCTCTATCTATCTGTATATTATCACATCCACCCCGTCTCCCCCCCAGCCATCTCTCTCCCCCCCCCCCCCCCCCCCCCCAGCCTTCTCTCCCCCCCCCCACCCTTGCATACCTGTATATTGTATTTGAGGACTATGAATACAATAGGGCGGCTTTGCACCTCGGTCTGTGCATTGTGTATAGAGATGAGCATTCTGGGTCTTGTAGTTCAGTGTGCGGCATTCCGATTTTTTACCTTGATATATCGATTTTTCGATATATTGATATTTTTGAAATGCCTATATCGGCGTATCGATATGAAAATTATATCTGGTTTTAGCGATATATCGCCGGACCCTAGCTCTAACCGCTGAGCTACAGGAGCTCCACAAGAAATATACAGTCAATTCACTTTACAGTATATTCTGTGAAGCGCTTTGAGTCATCTAGAAAACATGAAAAGCGCTATATCAAAATGCAAGGATTAATATGATTAAACACAGTTACATAGTGTACTTTTCTAAAAATAAATTGTTAAATAGTCAAACAAGATTGTAATATCTTGAGGACAATCAGATAGGGAGGGAGGGAAAAGAGAAGCCTTAATTTGTTTTAGTCTAGATTGTCTCCCGCGATTCATATAGCAATTGCATTGGAGTGCAAAGTTAATCATCGGACCATATCAATTGGGTAGGAGTGGTTGCTCTATCATAGTAAATAACCAGGGATTCACTATGTACTTCCAGAAAAGAAAAACTCAATATTTGCCAAGTCTCCAAACAATTAAGTGTTAATTTTAGTTTCTGTTCAATGAATGCAATTGATGCTTTCCTTATTGAGCAACAGTTCAGCTAAACAAAACCATAATAGCGGAAATAGCCTATTAGGAAGCACACAGCAAACACGACAGCAAAAAAGAGGCTGTTGTGCAGCTACTGCTCATCATAATCATAGCAGTTTAAATAAATAACTGTATACTGTAGATCAGAATTAACTTAAACATCACACAACAGTTATATTTTAGATATTTGCATTTTTTTTAAAAACGTGTAAAAGTATAAACAGAATTTAGGCTTATAGAACAATTAACACATTTTAATAAATATTGTAATAAGAATCTTTGCATTTGATATAGTGCTTTTCACGTCTTCCAGACGTCTCAATATTCTGCTTCACAGAATATACTGTAAACTGAATCGACTGTATATTTGTGAACGAAACGCGGCAGCTAATTGCGCACAGCAGTGTCCCACAAATACTCATGGATTGAAATGACCAATTTTATTATTGGTTTTTTTTGAGGGATTATTACTTATCAGGCATGTGTGGAGAGTAAGGAAACTTGTCCAAGGTTTCTCCCTGACCTGCCTGGATTCAAACACAGGTATCACGCTTGTAAGACAAGTGCTCTAACCACTGGGCTACAGGACTTCACGGTTATACAGCAGTTATACAATAGAGAGGCTCGATAGGCTTTATTTATCACGAGAACAAACCTCAGGGAGGTTATCCTTTATTGGAGAAGATTGTGTTTGGATAATTTATTTGAAGGTGTTAAAGGCAGTGCTAGATACAATAGAAATGCACTACTGGGAGAGCTAGCATCAACAATACATTGCAAACTCTCACTGATTTCGTAGAAAGTGTAACTCTTCCCACTATAGGGAAGTATGAACTTCATGTATACATATATATATATCTATGTAAACTTTTCTTGTTGCGCCCCTTTTAATTTATCTTTTGCTTCAAGTGCACAATGAGTACAGTAAATCAGACTTTAAATCCCACTGGCAACTATTACCTAACCTTTCAGATTTAGTAATGCTTACAATGTTCACTAACTGCCTTTTTTACCAAAAACAGTACAATCATACTCCATTTGTTTTTTAAAATAGTTTGTACCGTTACTACAATGACTGTCAGGTTACATTTGCTTAGACGCTTGAAATCATAATATTAATCTGGACAGTTTTTTTATTTTGTGAACCTGTGATACTTTTTTTTCTCTAAATATCTTAAGTTAGATATTTATCATGTTTATTCATTGGTTTTATAAAAACTAAGGCCCTTGATCTCCTCCCTATTCCTGCTGAAAACATCCCAGATGTTTTATACTAATTTATACCAGCCTCAATAAAGAATCTCAACAAACAAACTGTACAAAATTCCATGACTAAGCGAGGATAGTTTGCAGTCAGGTCTTGAATTATCCACCAATTTCCAATTCATAGAATACCAATGGTGGGTAGCACTGAATTTCATGTGGAAACAATACATCCCAGAATTAACTACACTTCTGGCTCCTCACCATTGAAATAAAGTCCATCAATCGAAATATAGAAACTTGCTTCCCCTCCTTAGCACAGGAATGCGAAGGTCATTATTTGTAGCATTGGAAGTTAACTATATGTGACAACAATGGTCTGACAACTTCCAGATTAAATTCAGGGGAATAAATTCAGGATCTTTTTTCTCAGGAAGGATTCAAGTCTCATTGTGTGGTTAAAGTGCTCTATTATGACATTGCACTTGGAGCCCTGTAGCTCAGTGGTTAGAGCACTCGCCTTACAAGCGTGAGACCTGTGTTCGAATCCAGGCAGGTCAGGGAGAAACCTTGGGCAAGTTTCCTTACTCTGCACACCTAATAATAATCCGTCCAAAAAAGAAACATATTAAATTGGTCATTTCAATCCACGACTGTTTGTGGGACACTGCTGTGCACAATTGGCGATTCATCCACAAATATATAGTCAATTCACTTTACAATATATTTATTCTGTGAAGCGCTTTGAGACGTCTAGAAGACGTGAAAAGCGCTATATCAAATGAAAATATTATTATTATTATTGGACTAGATGGGGGGCGCGGGGAGGAGGAATTCATTTAACAATTACAAATATGTTAGGATGGCAAAGATGTCTTCAGTGGATGAAGAACCACAGTATCAACACTGAGCTGATCCTACAATCTCCAAAAGCCATCCTCTGAGCAGTCAATGAGTATCAGTTTGGTCCAAATTTATGTCATCATTTTTATATTCCCCTGTAGTAGCCAACAGAGAGTCTGGTTTAGCTTCCATGGAAGTTGTAATTAGAGTGAGGTCCAAATGGAGCACAGACAATAGGGAATTGTTTTTAATCATTGCACTATTTATTTTATTAAGTAGCCAAGTTCTTGGACCCGGCTTCTCTTCCACACACAACCATTGTGTGTGTGTGTGTGTGTCCCCCTCACCGCACTTGAACATCTTTATGTAATCCAAACGCAAAGCTTGTCTCCTATGTGAATCGAAATCAAAGCACATCTCGCACAATCTTCTAAATTGGTTTGGATGAAAGGAATTTTACTATCCTATACTCTCTCTCTCTCACACACACACACACACACATCGGATGTATTGCATCTAAAAACACCATCCTTCAAAATGGTCGATCTCCAATAATTCAAATCGAAAATCCCAAATTCCTGTGAACATTTCCTTGTGTAACTTCCACTCATATAGAACGCTATGTTTGGTACCTTTTAGCAGCGGAAGCAAGTGTTTCCTTCCTGGCAACTGACAGAGCAGAACTATGCATCGGTTTCCTGGTCATAGGGCTCCCATTGGTTATACACGACAGAGAATAGGCTTCACGCAAGGCTGGCTGTCCTGAAATCAAATAAGACAAGGATATACAGATCATTTTGCAGCCTATGTTACAAAACCACAAGGAGATCCGGTTTACTGTAAATTAGCCAAGCAGGGACTAACTGACTTACGAGTAACTTTGTGTGTCTGTGTATGTGTGCGAGCGAGTGTGTGTGGGGTGCAGAGCAAAGGATTTTGCGGGTCACCTTGAGCTGTCTCCAAGGTGACAATCATGACAATAAATTATTAGATTCAAGTTGATACCCCAGTCCTTGCCAGTCCTGCTGACACCCTGTCTCGGAGTGGATTGATTTCTAGATCCTCACTCTTGTGTTCGAATCCCTCTACTCCTCTGCATCTCCCTCCCTCTCTGCATCTCCCTCCCTCACAACAGGAACTGTTGCCTTCACTCTACAGGGTCTGGCCTCCTCCTTGTCCCCCGAATCTGCCACTCCACCGTTGGTGGCCATGCCTCCAGCCACTACGCCCCGAGGCTCTGGAACTCCCTCCCTCATTCCCTTCGCCTCACCCCCTCCTTTCCCATTATCAGGTTGCGGTTAAATACTTTTCTTTTCAAACACGCTTTTGGTCACCTTTTTCCCCCTCCCTCTGGCTCGGCCCCGGGATCCGTTAACGTGAAGAGCTCTGAGACGCCGTCTGGCGTGGAGGGCGCCATATAAATTCAAGGTGTTGCTGTTGTTGATAATGTGTGGCAGTAGCAGTGTTCCGCTTCCTGCCAAGTAGTCAAAGTCCCTGTCGATGACATATTTTCTAGCCTGGCTCAATGACCGGATTTGGAGGGATAAACCCTGGGGGAAGGGATTCGTCCCATCCTGCCCTTGTATAATCACGCAAGTCAAAACCTTAACAGACAGAGTGGTCCTAGTTGGACAAACAGAGGGAAGCTGGCCAGAAAGTTCTTGCGATGACAAGCTATATAATTTCTGTTGCCGTTAAATTCCAGCATTTTCCCAGCACATGGCTTTGGCCAATCTGGGTTTAGTGCTTGCTATAATTTAGTAAACTGGGTGTGTCCCTCCACAGAGCGAGTGCACAATCCGTTCCAGAAAAATTGACAATTTGCATGTATAGATGCAAGTCTAACTGGAACATTCAAATGTATTTCTGAATGTATCAGACACCAAATAATTAACTGTACATTGCGCACATCACTGAAGTAAAAGCAAATTCATTCTTGGAATGTTTTCTGCAATATTTGTTCACACAGTTGTGGTTTCATATTTCACTTTCGACACTGTGATTTTGATAATGATAATGAAATCATCTTTTCAACTCCATTTTGTAACTACAGAATGAAACCGCAGCTATAATGTAATTCCGCAATGTAAAATTTGGCACAAGGCAGGAAAACAGTGCTGTAGAAACACAATAATATTCACACTTGTACATTTGTTTTTTGTGGTTTGATATTTCCTAATTCAACCATAGTCACTGACAGGTTGACAATTCTGTCCATCTAAGATCGCTTCACATGCCAACCACACCAATCTACATAGTGTAGTTATAGCCATAGATTTTCAGAATGTGACAGGTATATTTAATATGTTGAGTTCCAACATTTTCTTGTAATTTACAACCCAATGTAAAACACTCATTATCTCAAAAAGAAGCAATTTCAAAATTAAGGAAAAATTAATAGCATATAGAAAAATGGATAAGCATGGAAATTACAAGTACTGTATTTAGTTATACCTATGTTCTACAGATTTTGGTCAAGAGATTAGTTTTGCCTAATTTGAGGCTTTACATTGCCTGACTCCGCCACTACCCCACCACCCCCAGCTGCTGAAACCCTATTCACGCCTTCATCACATCCCGGCTCGACTACACAACAACAACAACAAATTACATTTATAGAGCGCCTTTCACGTCGGGAGGACGTCCCAAGGCGCTGCACAGAAGGCGTGTGACCCGAGCTGGGAGGGGAGTGTTTGGGAAGGGGTGAAACACAAAGGGGAGGTAAAAGAGTTCGGGGTGGAACAAAAGGCGCGATCGAAGAGGAAAGTCTTCAAACCGGCCTTGAAAGAGGAAAGGGAAGAGACGAAACGGAGGGATTGAGGGATTGCATTCCAAAGGGTGGGAGCGGAGAAACTGAAGGCCCGGCCTCCGATGGTGGGGCGGTTCGGGCGGGAGGCTTGGAGCAGGCCAAGTCCTGTTGAACGGAGGGTCCGGGTGGGCGTGTAGGGGGAGAGTAAATCGGTTAGATAGGGTGGGGCAAGGCCGTGTAAGGCCTTGTAGGTGAGGACGAGGATCTTGAACTCGATCCTCTGGAGGATGGGGAGCCAGTGGAGACGGGCGAGGGTGGGGGTTATGTGGTCGCGGAGGCGGGTGCGGGATAGTACACGGGCTGCAGAGTTTTGGATGGCCTGCAGCCTGTGAATGGAGGAACTGGGGAGGCCGACGAGGAGAGAATTTCCATAGTCCAGCCGTAAGGTGATGTATGCGTGCACGAGTGTTTCGGCAGCGCGGGGGGTAAGATAGTTGCGCCTGGCAATGTTGCGCAGGTGGAAATAAGCGGTGCCGGTCAAGGCGCGGATGTGGGGGAGGAAGGAAAGTTTTTGATCGAACATGATGCCGAGGTTCCTGATTGGCTTTGTGAGGTGTAGAGTGCAGCCTTGGATGTTGAGGCTGGCAGCGCCCGATGTGCGGAGGCGCTGGCTTGAGCCAATCAGGAGGGCCTCGGTCTTACTCACGTTCAATTGCAAAAAGTTGTCCCTCGTCCACGATTCGATGTCGGACAGACATGCTGTCAGAACATCGATCGTCTGGGGGTTGAGGGATGAGGCAGAAAGGTACAACTGGGTGTCGTCCGCATACATGTGGAAATTTACCCCATGTTTGCGGATGACGTCGCCCAGAGGGAGCGTGTAAAGGGTGAAAAGGAGGGGACCGAGGACAGAGCCCTGAGGGACGCCGTGAGAAACTGTGCGGGGATTTGAAGAAAAACCAACTTGTCGGCCTTCCCAACTCCTCCCTCCATAGGCTGCAGATCATTCAGAACTCTGTGGCCCGTGTCTTCTACCACTCCAAGCTCCGCAACCCCATCTCCCCCATTCTTGCCTGACTCCATTGGCTTCCCATCACCCAGAGGATTCAAATCAAGATCCTGGTCCTCACCTTCAGCCATCCACGGCCTCACATCACCCTACATCCATGACCTCCTAACCCCTTACCAACCTCCCTCCACATTGACTGTCCAGTGCCTGGGGAGGTCCTCCAGACGTGAAAGGCACTATACAAATGTAATTTTGTTGTTGTTATATTTTTTACAATAGGATTCTTTAAAATAATTTGAACCAACTGCCGGGCAATATAAGATAAGCTTAACCAAGAAGAGGAAGTGCTTGCATGGGCACATACATGCATTTCAAATTACCACAAGGCAAGTTTCCAATCAGGTGTCCTTTCAAGTGAAAGGTTCACATCATTTTCTGCAGTTCTTTTTAATCACTGTGGGAAACTAGCTTCCAAATACAATTCAACACAAATTCTCTCATAATCTGCCCAATCGTACATTTTAAGACAGTGATCCTACGATTAATGCCGTGCCAAATGTCAGGCCTCTGGAAATTTTTAATGCAACTGGACTAACACTGGTCTTTCTATTGATATTCGAGACAAGCCCCTGTGGAGATTCACAAAAGGTCAGAATCAAGCTGCAGAAGACAAGACATTATACTTTTCATCTGCAGGGTTTAGGGATTAAATCCAATGCAAACAGGATGTATAAAGTCAGGACTCTCCAGTCAGACCATTAATGGTAATCAGAGTTAAGAAAGTCTCCATTAAATTCCCATCAGACAACAGCTCACACAATAAAACCACCCTCAATTCAACAACTGGTATTCATTTCATAATCACTCATCACTAGGCCTATAATAATAATAATAATCCTTGCATTTGATATAGAGCCTTATCACGTCTTCTAGACGTCTCAAAGAGCTTCACAGAATATACTGTAAAGTAGCGTTCCCACAAACAGTTGTGGATTGAAATGACCAAATTATTATTGTATTTTTTTCGAGGGATTATTATTACCTGCTGGTTTAAATGACACAGGACAATTGAAAATGTCAGTTCAATTATTTTAATGCATAAAATCAAGAAGTAGTACTCAAACAGTTAGTCTCCTAAACCTTCTGAGAAGTGTTAGGAAGAATAGCAATTAGCTCTATCATTTGCCTTCTTATATACTAAGAAGAAAGTAAAATGAGCTTCAGCATATGGTGCTCCGGACACAAGCCAAACTGTCGAAGATCAAAGACGCAGAAACATTAGCAGTCTCTGTACTCGATAATGGGTTCCATCAGTGTTCAGATAATAGCAAGGAGGTCGATAGAACTATTTGCTGCATTGTCTGAAATGGGAATCATCATTTTGAAATGGAATGATACATGTACATAAGACAACAAAAAGTAGGTTAAGTAAACATAACATAATGCGAGGCAGAGTTGATCAGCAGCAGTCTGAAACCACTCAATTGCTTAGCCGTAAGACTGCAGACTTCAATTTAAGAATTGCAGCATTTAGTTGAATTCCTAAATTCAGTCACTACTTTTCTGCTGAAACAAAAAATGAAACATTTCCAAAGTTCACCATAATATTAAACTGTACATCAATGGTTTAATGCATAGGACAATGAGAAAATTCAGGTTCAAATGGGTGATGTTGATGTGGACTCCTGCAGCTCAGTGGTTAGAGCACTGGCTTTACAAGCGAGAGACATGCACTCGATTCCCAGCAGGCAGGGTGAAACCTTGGGCAAGTTTCCTTACTCCACACACACGCCTGATAATAATCACTCAAATAATGAAAACAATAATACAATTGGTCATTTCAATCCACGACTGTTCATGGGACACAATTGGCTGCCACGTTTGCGCCCACAAATATACAGTCAATTCACTTTACAGTACATTCTGTGAAGCGCTTTGAGACGTCTAGAAGATGTGAAAAGCGCTGTATTAAACGCAAGGATTATTATCATTATTATTGAAAGTGCCATCCTTTGCGTGATGCGTTAAACCTATCTGTCTGTTCAGGTTGGATGTTAAAGATCCCATGGCACTACACAAAAAGGAAAGGGAGATTCTCCCAGTGTTCTGGGCAACAATTCCCGAGATCAAATTGGTCAGTCAGCTCATGATTGTTTGTGAAGACTTGTGGTATGTAAATTAGCAGCCTTGTTCGCCTACAAAATGCACAAACCTACATATGTGCTTCGAGATGGTTTCAACAATAAGGGAAGGTGACTACAGCAAAACAGAAGAATTATTATTTCCAAGACCCCGGAATGTGAAAAGGCATTATTATTTAACAGCAACAAAATTACACTAGTATAGCACCTTTCACGTCATGAGGACGTGCCAAGGCGCTGAATGGTCATTTTTTTAGACCCAAGCTAGGGTCGGGGAGGGTGGAGGGAAAGGGAGGGGGATTTGGAGTGACTGATGGGAAGAAGAGGATCTTGAGGTTTGACTTGGAAGAAGGAATGTTAATTTAAATGTTAATTTGTTATGATGGTGTAGGATTACAAGTAAAATGTACAGTATATTGGTGGGGGGAAACTTTTCTACAGTTCTTAAAAAAATGTAAGATTTTTCCAAAATTCTGCACGATTTTAAATTCTTTAAGTCAAAGGGTTTAGGGTGGGAAAAAAATCTCCTGAGAGAAATTAGACATCTGGCTAGGGAGGTTTCAAATGATGAAGTTGATGAAGTTGACGCAGGAATATTTGAGCTTTCAGCTTCAGCTGTAATTTTAATTATGGTCATGGGCTTGAAAACAAAAATAAAGTGCTTAAAGCACAACAACGTTTTTGTTTTAACGAGTAGTTTGTGAATAAAACTAAGAATCACACCCCCCTCATTTTGTTTCCCAGCTCTATGGGCTCCATTTCATACTACATTCCCTGCAGGCAGCTGGAAGATTTGCTTTATCCTCTGCATATGGATACACTTTAAGAGACACGAAGCAGTCATTTTAATGCTGTGCCTTGAAGAAAACAGGGGTGGGAATCAAATGGATTTTATGTCAAAAAGGCTGGTAGTAAAATAGAAGAGCAAATTTCCTAGATGCAAATGGTCCAATAAATTGGACAAACAGTCTTTAAAATGTGCTGAGACCGCTAAATTTTATTGCCACTCGGATAATTTTCAAAGACATTGGACTCTCCATGACTAAGTTGAACAGTTATCACTTCACAACTGCTCAGCGGAGGAGTACAAATGTACTGAAACCCATCAAAGGTATTTCAAACATTTCAGTGCTATGTAAATCTAATTAGTTTAAACCAATTCATTTAGCACACCTCTTAAAATCTCTATCATATGAGGAAGATCGCAATTGAAATTGACATCGATATTATTGACTGTTCTCTTATACAAGTTGAATATCACCAGACATCTGATTGAGAACACATACATGCACACACACACGCACACACACAACCCACACAGTTACGGATATATAAAACAGACTTCCAAAAAAACATTTTCTAGTTGACAATTAAATAAAAGATAAAAGCTAGTGTTTGGACAATATGTGGAAGTGTCCAGTGACATGACAAAAAAAATTATTCCACAATTTCTTTGCTGCCTGGGCCAAAGTGAGAGGAAAATGTTTGGTGTGGAGGGCGCCAGGTTTGTGAAAAATAGAGATGTCGGAATGGAGGATTCTGGCAAATTGGTTGCTATCCTTCGGGGTTTGGTGATTATTATTATTATTATTACTAACAACGACAATGAAGCAGAGAACATATCCACCATTCAACAGCAGAGGTATAGCGAGAAGATCAGACTGGTAAAGGTTACGAAACAGAACAACAGTGCCCTTTACACAATGCTAAACTTCATTAATAATAATTCCCTTATGGGAAATTCTGCAGATTGTAATGATTACCAGCTTCTTAATCATCTCCCCCAAATATATGATGGAAATTCTCTTCTGATGATCTAAAAATTCCCAGGGCAAATGCTTTGTACAAAACAGCTCCCCTCACCCTCCTCCCTCCCTTTAATAATTGTCTAAATAGTTTTAATACAATTTATAATTTTTTGAGGCAACTGTGAAACATGATGAATAATGTACTGGACATCTGTGTTAGAAATAATAACAACACTTGCATTTGAAATAATAATAATAATGATCCTTGCATTTGATATAGCGCTTTTCATGTCTTCTAGACACCTCAAAGCGCTTCACAGAGTATACTGTAAAGCGAATTGACTGTGTCAACAAGTCGGGATGTAAAACGGTCTCAAGACACAATATTTTGACTGTAAAGCTTGGGAGTCCAGTGTCAAGGCCAACAGTCCTACGTAAATGACATTATCTGGCAAAAATATTCACTTACTGCTTATGACTTGAACTGTGGCATATCCGCTGTTGTGACCACGTGGTGTGGGTATGTATCACTTTACAATGCATATTATTATAGGAATATGGCCAAGCTGAATGCTAAATAATTTTCTTGGGCAAATTTACTACAAATGGAATGAGCCTGTCAAGTCCCCACAACGTTTACCAATCCTTCATAACCTGCTTCAAAATAGTTTTGAAGTTGTCATAAAGGTAAACACTTGTTTACAGGGTTGATTAGATGCAGGTACACGTTGTGCTGAAAATGGCTACTTTGATGACTTGCCAACGCTCCTCAACCATTCCAAGAAACCCATTTAGCAGGAGAGTAACTGGAAGGTGCCATTTTACAGCAAAGTCCTGTTGCTCATTGACTAGAGCACTCGCCTTACAAGTGTGAGACCTGTGTTCAAATCCAGGGGGGGTCAGGCCGAAACCTTGGACATGATTCCTTACTCCACACACCTAATAATAATAATCCCTCAAAAAAACACAACAAAATTGATAATTTCAATCCACGACTGTTTGTGGGACATTGCTGTGTGCAATTGGCTGCCGTGTTTTGCCCACAAATATACAGTCAATTTACTTTACCGTATATTCTGTGGAGCGCTTGGAGACATCTAGAAGACATGAAAAACGCTACATCAAATGCAAGGATTATTAATATTATAAAGTCAGAAATTTCAGAAACGGAAAAGAGGTTTCAAATCTCCCAATGTACCTGTATATGTATAAAAATTCAATAAAATCAGTGCTAAGCAGGAAACCTCAAAGTTTGAAAGGACGTAGGTGAATATTTATATATTATACCTTTTCAGATAGCCCAACAGCAAACTTAAAATCATAATTTTTGTTTTACACACTGAGTTGGCAGCTTAAAAAAGAACGCAGGGATTTCAGAATAAATTCCAACCACATTCAAAAGAGTAAGCACCTTATTACTTAACTATTTATAACACTACTGGCAATTGCTGTCCTGTATTTCAATCTAGGCTGCAACTACCTATGAAAAGATTTAATTCCCAAAGAAGGCCTGTTAAGAAACATTGTGTGTTACAGCAGTTCTCGCTAAAAGCTGTTCACAATAACTATGTAACTTGAAAGACTAAGGAACAATGATGTAGGAGTCTTAGTTCACAGGGACCGTTCTGTGTACGTTTTAGAGTATTTACCAGGTTCCTAGACTGCCAGCCAGGACCACGCAATTTCACTGCTGGGTGGTAGGGTGGGGAACAAAGGGAGAGAAAAATGAAATCATAAAATTGCATTCGTATAGCGCCCTTCACATCAGGAAGAAGAGAGTGAAAACTACTGAAAAACACAGAAGAAAGAGATCCTGAAAGTGAGCATTTTTGGGGGCCACTGCATTTAAAAAAACACGAACTCTTAAAATAAAAATGCCAATTTTTGCCCACAAATATACAGTCAATTTACCTTGCAGTATATTCTGTGAAGGGCTTTGAGACGTTTCATACATTTCTTCATCTTTGCTGTATGTAACAAGTCCTTGGTTCTCAAGCTATGTTGTAAAGGAAATGTACTGAACATTTTAAATTACATTCATGATTTATACGTTGTTTGTGCTCAAATTCAGAGCAGGAATACATGTTTTGGCATTCGGAAACACATCCTGTATCATGAACAGGAAGATTAAACCATGGCCACTGGCAGCCTTTCAGTCTTTCACCCCGTGAATTGTCTTTCCTCAGATTATAATAATCCTTCCATTTGATATAGTGCCTTATCATGTTTTCTAGATGTCTCAAAGCGCTTCACAGAATACACTGTAAAGTGAATTGACTTTATCTATGTGTGAGAAACGCTGCAGCCAATTGTGCATAGCAGTGTCCCACAAACAGTCATGGATTTAAATGACCAATTAATTATTGTTTGTTTGAGGGATTATGATTAGGCGTAAGAAAACGTGTGGAGTAAGAAAACGTGCCCAAGGTTTCGCCCTGACCTGCCTGGAATTGAACCCAGGTCTCCCACCTGTAAGGCGAGTGCTCTAACCACTGAGCTACAGGACCCACGTGGGCTCAATGATTGCTCTTAACCGAGATTTTGATTATTTTGTATCAACATTCTATTTGGAAAACGATTACTCCAACACGGATGCAAATATTTAATATTTTGTTTTCTAATTTTTTCCCACAAAAAACAGCTATTACTGCTGAACCTCATTGGGAATTTATGGAATAGTAGCTGATAGCAGCTTTCATGCCCGGAACATTGTTGCATGTATTGCCCAGTTATAAATGAAATCCACAAATTGGTTAGATTATTGTTAAAAGCAAATTCCGGGTGACCTTAATGCCATTCGGGAAGCCAATCTCTAATTCTGATTCCAATTGCAATTTTAGTTTTGTTTGCTTATTCAAAGCATGGACCTTTCCTTTTGAAAGCACCACCACAAAAAAACACAAGCCCTCAGCAATATAAACGGGGGATCTGTGGTGATCACTGGTGACCACAGCGTACGTTAGCGGAGTGGGAAAACTAGGTAAATAATGCAAGTTATAAATAGTCTTTTTTTTCTCCCTCAAATAAAAGAGTGTCTGGAATACTCACTCAGTGATGAGACAATTTATCCTCTCAACAGTTATTCCACATGTGCAAAATACTAATTGCCTGGCAACAAAATAATATCACGACCGCTTGCTGAATGAAAACAGCAATTTCTGGCAGTCTGGAACCAGATGATTCAGTTCGAGTGGGCATACTCCTGGAGTAAGTATTTCTCACTCTCCTGCATGAACGTCATACCCTAAAAGCATTTCTGGAACAAAAAGCAAAGCCACCTACTATATTCTGAGGTTCAAGCCGGCCCCCAAAAATGGAAACAATGCAAATTCTTTGGCCCATACTGAAGAAAGACCGAGCAAGCAGCCAATTTAACATAGTTAAGTACCATTCAATATTTTCCATCAGCAGTTGGAACACTGCGGCATTCATCTGCTTTGTAGAGATGTTAAGATTAACATTTTGAATACCTTTCAGCCAGTCAAAGTGTCAAAATGAGTAACTGAAATCCGTAAAGATGAACGGATGAGTGTAAATGATTTGAGAGTCAAAGCTCTCCAAAAACAGCATGCCGATTGGAAGTATAGTTACACAAGCTTCTGGCATTTATCTATAGGGCAGTCTTAATGAAAGACTTGGCATAAAAAAAAGTTTTATGTATTAGTGGTATAATGGAGTCCTGTGGCTCAGTGGTTGGAGCACTCGCCTTACAAGCATGAGACCTGTGTTTCGAATCCAGGCAGGTCAGGGCAAAACCTTGGGCAAGTTTCCTTACTCCACACACACGCCTAATAATGATAATCTGTCCCCAAAAAACTATAATAAAATCAGTCATTTCACTCCATGACTGTTTGTGGGACACTGCTGTGCCCAATTGGCTGCTGCATTTTGCCCACAAATGTACAGTATATTCTGTGAAGCACTGGAAGATGTGAAAAGCGCTACATCAAATGCAAGGATTATTATTATTACAAGATTTTTTGAAAGGAATAATAATCCTTGCATTTGATATAGTGCTTTTCACATCTTTTGGACGTCTCAAAGCACTTCACAGAATATACTGTGAAGTGAATTGACTGTATACAGTATATATATGGGCGAAATGCGGCAGTGTCCCCACAAACAGTCACAGATCGAAATGAATGATTATAATACAGTTTTTTTTTCCCCCGAGTGATTATTATCAGGCGTGTGTGTGGAATAAGGAAACCTGCCCAAGGTTTCACACTGACCTGCCTGGATTCGAACCCACATCTCTGCTGCTTGCGAGACGAGTGCTCCAAGCAGAGCTGCAGGACTCCACAATGGGATTAACCCTGTTAGTCTGCGGCACGATCTTTATCTCTGTGGTGATTTCTTACGTGCCGCAGCGAGACAAACTATTTTTAGTTGATCAACCTTACCTTTACCAGGGGATGATTTTCTCATAGAAGCTGTCTGATCTTCAGAGAGGGTCAGGCGCCTCAGCACATCAGCCAGAGCTGCTTTCAGCACCGTGATCTCATCCTCTTGTTGCTGGACCCTTAATTCAAGGGACGAAAGGCGGTCTTGGACATCGGATGTGCTCGCAGCAGAAATGCTATCATCTGAAGGAAAAAGAAAAGATGGCATCAGTAGAGAAGCAAACAATAATAATAATAATAATAATCCTTGCAATTGATATAGTGCTTTTCACGTCTTCTAGACGTCTCAAAGCCCTTCACAGAATATACAGCAAAGTGAATTGATTGTATATTTGTGGGTGAAACGCGGCAGCCAATTGCGCACAGCAGCGTCCCCACAAACAGTGCTCACTCACCACACTGAGAGTTTTACCAATTTTTATTTTTAGAAAGCGGCTTCTCTTAAATTAGAGAGTGTGAGTCCTGTAGCTCATTGGTTAGAGCACTCGCCATTGCTAAAATATGGTCAAATGGCTCCCTATTGCGCCTATCATTAGAAGTTTGGGGTTTTATTTAAGAGGGAAAAATTATCTTCATCCCACGCCTCTGCACATAACACAACAACAACACCTTGCACTTCATTCCAACACCTGAATTATAAAGCAGATCAACTGACCCTTGCTTGGCACTGAATAAACTTGGTGTAGAAATCTGGTGACTCTGTTGTAACACAAATGCAATTGTGGGTCTGAGAGCCTGATATTTTCATGCTAGTGTTTAGGTACAGCATTGTGATATTTTACATTGAGATAATCTTAAGAACATTTATATAGCGCCCACACTCCATACCAGATGGCGTCTCAGAGCACTTCACAATAGCGGAGCCCGGGACCAAACCAGGGGGATGGGGAAAAAGTGACCAAAACTGCGATTGAAACAAAAGGTCTTTAGCCGAGACCTGAAAATAGGAAAACGGGGGCGAGGATGGAGGGAGGGAGTTCCAGAGCCTCGGCCGCCGATGGTGGAACGGAGGATTCAGGGGACAAGGAGGAGGCCAGATCCCGTACAGCGAAGGCAACGAGTATTGTTGTGAAGAGAGAGGAGGTCAGAGAGGTAGTGGGGGTGCAGAGGAGTAGAGGGATTTAAAAGAGTGAGGATCTTGAAATCGATTTACTCTAAGATAGGGAGTTGGTGAATTCTGGCAAGGACTGGGGGAATCGGGGAGAGAAGTTTGGTTCGACATGTACTGAAATCACTTTCAGTTGTCAGCACTAGCACCTGTATTACAACTCCTGAAGCCAACAAGAAATGGCTTGGTTCAAGATGTTGCACCAGAATTAAGTACTGACAGTCTTCCTTCTGAGCTGTTAATTTAAAACAGTTGCATCATAGAGTCGTGGAATCACAACATTTTACAGCACAAAGAGGCCATTTAGCCCATTGTATTTGTGCTGGCTCTTTCATAAGAGCTATCGAAAGTCAATCGCACTCCCTGCTCTCCCCATAAACCAGCAAACCCGTCCACCCAAAATAATAAGTAAATTTGATACAGCACTTTTAAGGTCTTCTAGATGTCTCAAAGCGCTTCAAAGAATATACTGTAAAGTGAATTGACTGTATATTTGTGGGCAAAACACGGCAGGCAATTGCGCACCGCAGTGTCCCACAAACAGTCGTGGATAGAAATTACCGATTTTACCATAGTTTTTTTGGGGGACGGATTATTATTAGGCATGTGGAGGAAGGAAACTTTCCCAAGGTTTTGCTCTGACCTGTCTGGATTCGAACACAGGTCTCACGCTTGTAAGGCGAGTGCTCTAACCACTGAGCTACAGGGCTCCATAACCATCCACCACTCTTTTAAAAATTGTTATCGAATCAGCCTCCACCACCCTTTCAGGCAATGCATTCCAGAGTCGAACAACTCGCTGTGTGAAAACAAATTCTAGATGGAGACTGTGGATATGGAATCCACATGATGTAAAAAATGTGTCCTCCAGTTGGATTCCAAACAAAACACCTAAGTTTCAACCACCTAATAAAATGCTGTAATTCACAGCAAATTTTCAATCAGAAAATACAAGAAATAAACCGTGGCGCTCTGGGAGTAATAAAATATCAAAAAGTGCCAGAATGGGGTTTGATTATTTTTCTTACTTCAGCCACGTTATTTTAATATTAATATTGCAGCATTCATGTTGATTCCATTTTTAACTTCAGCATTAATGACCAACGCTTCTTAGGGGGTTGGGGTGGGGAAAGTGCGGGGGGAGAGGAAAACAAAACACCAGACTCCAGTGAACCAGAACTGCCATTTTAGTCTGAAGTTTGGAACAAGGAAACAGAGCTGAGATATTTAAGATGGATATTCTAGTCAATTAAGTACAGTAGTGCACAATGGCAAAAGGCCAACGGTACACAAATGTCATCCGACAACTTAAAAGTTACAATGTGTGCTGCATTATGTTCTGTTGTTCTTGAATTTCATCCCAACAGTGCAGCTGGTATTTTCACCTTGACACATCACCGACACTTTTTGGATTTGAAGATGGTTTGTGGATGCTTCCAATGCATACAACTGAATGTGTTAGTAAAGTAATGGACTTGCTCAATCAAGTCTATGTATCGTTTAAACCAGTGGAGAATTTTCCTGCAAATTTTCACCAATTTATTGATCTAATTTGAAAACAAATCCAACTGGCATCACCATAATCAATCAACGGGATGTTGCTGAACCAGTGATTTTTATATTAAAAAGGTATGCGTGAAACCTGCACATTGGTATGTGTTTCAGATCACATTCCACAACGTACAGTAAAAGCCTGTTTATTTAGTACCCTCGGGACCTGGCCAATGCCGGTTAAAGCGCGTGCCGGATATTTGGCCAAAAATGCAACACATATAATAAATTTAAAATGTATGCATTTTTCCGGATAAATTCCGGTTAATCGAATGCAGACTTTTTTTGATGTGCCAGTTATATGGAAGTTACGGTTGATCGGGTGCTGGATAAACGGCTTTTACTGTATATCCACAGTTACATACTGGTCATGGAAACCAATATTATTGAATCAAGTTAAGTATAGTATCTCAGCCCTCTCACCATAAGGCCACCAGCAACAACAACAACAAAATTATATTTAGCGCCTTTCACATCGGGAGAATGTCCCAAGGCACTGAACAGTTAGGTTCAGGGGGGCAGGGGGGGCAACGGTCAGGGTAGGGGCAGGGGGACGGAGAGTAGGAAAGGGGGGAGAGTTAGGAGGGGGACAGAAGGCACGGTCAAAGAGGAAGGTCTTGAGACTGATCTTGAAGGAGGAAAGGGAGGAAGCGAGGAGAAGGAATTGCGGGATGGAGTTCAAAATTGCGGAATGGGGGCAGAGAGGCTGAAAGCCTGGCCACCGATGATAGTGCGGTTTGGGCGAGGTACATGGAGCAGGCCAGAGCCTGCTGAACAAAGGGGATGGGCAGGCTGATAGGGAGACAGCAGGTCGGAGAGATAGGTGAGGGCAATCAATCAATCAATCAATCAACCAATCAATCAATCAATCAAAACTTACATTTATATAGCGCCTTTCACGTCGGGAGGACATCCCAAGGCACTGTACAGTTAGGTATGGACAAGGGCAGGGGGGAGGGGTCGGGGCAGGATGAAGAAGAGTAGAAAAATTGACTACATACTTGCGGGCAAAATGCGGCAGCCAAATTGCGTGAATGGCCTTGTAATTTGTAGCCAGTGTAACTTGAGAACAGAAAACAATGAATATCTCCATGTTTTGTTTACCCCTATCGCTATCAGCCTAAATCAGCTTTGAAGAGGTATTATGTGCATATTATTTGAGCGTCAGATCATTTTGTTCGGTAACTTGACTGTTAAAACTTTTTCTGCAGATTATCGACATCGGATCATGCAGCAATTTGTTATCGTTTCCAAAGAATCAGTGGAATCGGATCCCATATGTTGGTGTGGTGCCAGGCAAATAGACTGAGCCAATGTAAAGTGAGGATAATAATAATAAATAATAATCCTTGCGTTTACAATCAATTCACTTTATAATATATTCTGTGAAGCGCTTTGAGACGTCGATAAGATGTGAAAAGCGCTATATCAAATGGAAGGATTATTATTATTATTATTAAAGCGCTTTTCACGCCTTCCAGACGTCTCAATGCACTTCACAGAATATGTCATGAATTGACTGTATATATTTGTGGGCGAAATGCGGCAGCCAATTGCGCACAGCGGTGTCCCACAAACAGCCGTGGGTTGAAATTACCAATTTATTATTGTTTTTTTGAGGGATTATTAATAGGAGTGAGGAGTAAGGAAACCTGCCCAAGGTTTTGCCCTGACCTGGCTGGAATTGAACCCAGGTCTCTCGCTTGAAAGAAGAATGCTCTAACCACTGAGTTACAGGACTCCACGACAACCCAATAACTGATTTGAAACACACTTATAGCTATCACTTATAGCTATCCCCAACCGTGGAATAAATCCTCTTCACAATATTTCCCAACCAATATTCGGTTGTACAAAAGACTTAACTTGATGCTTTAAAAGTTCCTGACTAAAAGTTTGAGAAGAGAGAAAGGGCATTTAGATCTGCAGCTGATGAACCAAGTGTAAAACAAAAACTACACAGGACGCTAGAATCAGGTTAATCAGCAACAGTGCATCTTAAAGAGTCAATACACCTTCTTGATTCCTTGATATTTCTGCTCAACCGTGTCCAAATCTAACACAAAGCATGGTTAAGGAGAGATTATTGTATTTGCCAATTCAACTGCTTTCACCTAAAATCCAGAGGAGACATTAGTCCAGTCAAATAGACAGCAGTGAAGCATCCAAATTGAAGTACAGTACTTCTGCTTTCAGATCTAAGCAGCTGTGCTATATCAAAATCTGAAAGGGTTATACAAAAAGTTTGCTTTAGTTTCAAACTAGTCACTAAAGAAGGAATCCTTTTGGTTATACCACAGATAGCTATGATAATCTGCCATTATACTAATGGTTCTAAAATAACCAGAGTCGAGCTTTCTTTTCGACTTGTTTGGATTTATGTCACCCAATAATAGTCTGTGTCACTCATTTTAATTCCAGTTCAATGCAGTTGAGGTTCAATGAGTTCCCACACAGATTTTATTTCATGAACAGTATTTGGCAAAGTGTCAAGGGGAGAAAAAACACTGAAGGAGATTTTAAAGAAATGACTGGTCACTGCCAAATACAGAAAAATCCCTAGCCATACATATATTTTATATATTTTATATTACATATTATATATTTTTAAAAAGTTAAAAGCTAATGAGTGCTTTATTAAAACCCAGTGTTCAACTTCAAAAACTCAACTCTACACCCTAAATTTAAAATAAATCGACAAATTCACATTTTCTCCTTTTCTGAAGAACCATTCCCCTAAATTATGTCATTAGATCAAAGGTCGGGGAAAAGGGCCCCGTGGAATTGAAGTGGGGAAAGCAGAAGTTCAGCAAACCCAAAACACTGCATGAGACAAACACAAGGTTAAAAATCAGATGCATTAGATTTCCGAATTTAAGTGCCCAAACAGTAATTAAGAACATGTGCTTCAAATAAATGACTGTAGTTGATCAAAATGATTTTCTAAAGCTAAAGGAATTATACCAAATGCATGTACATATTCACAGTGTATATTGTAAAGGAACTTTGAAGGAGTCTCTTCCAAGTGTATACAAAAATTCTACCTAAGTAGATCGTTTTTTATCCTGTTCCATTATATTAAGTCTATAATTATTCTATAATTATTGTAATATATTTTGCACATAATATGTTATAGATATAAAAGATATATAACATATACTGTGTTAAATATATTATTCTATAATGAAGAGAAAGCTACCTTGCTCATGGATGCCTTAAAATAATCCACACTACTGGCTGTGAGTGATTGCTTAGCCCGGATATGTACAGAATATCTTTTGCCTGGACAGATGTTATTTACACAGCTGTACATCAGAGAGTAAGATCAAGGTTGGATTTTTTGTCCTTCTCACAGGCATATAATAAAAAAGCAAAGAGGGGAAAAATTCTGGCTCTAAAAAGGAAGATATTTTCACTTTACAGCAATTCCAATAATAATAATGATGCTGTAATAGTATTAATAACAACAACAACAAGAGAGGGTAAAGTCTAAGTCTGAGAACCTAATCTAGGATCTCTTCACAAGAGCAAAGTTTCTCCCATAAAGATATAGTCAATTCAGTTTACAGTATATTCTTCAGTGAAGCAATTTGGGAAGCCGTGAAAAGCACTATATCAAATGTAAGGATTATTATTTATTATAATGAAGGCATGTATGAGAGTTTTGTCAGCTTGAGGGGCGAGTGAGTGGCGGAGTCGGGCAATGTTGCAGAGGTGGGGCAAGGCAGAGCAGGTCATAACAACAACAACAACTTTGATTTACATAGCGCCCTCCATGCAGGATGGCGTCTCAGAGCGCTTCATGGTCATGGCACGGATATGGGGGAGAAACGATTGTTGAGGGTCGCCTAGTACGCCTAGGTTCCTGACTGGTTTGGTGAGCTGGAGTGCGCTTTCATATTGACAGGTAGAAAATGTTACGGCTGGCTCTAAAGTAAAAGAAGGAAGATTGCAGGGGAAATCAATCATCTCCACTGCAATGAAACCCAGGCACTAAAATGCAATTTCTTTGGAGTGGAAGGAGGAAGGGAAGTAACCATAAAGCAGACTATCATATCTTTGCAAATGTTACAAGCTAGCATTAACCTTGACCACAAATGTCTGGTAAACTTTTAAAGGGTCTTTGTCTACAGCCTTGCTTAAATTGGCTTAAAATTTATGGGTGTGTGGAGCAGAGATCAAATAATGGCAGTGGGAAATTCTTGAGGCCAAACGTTACATTTTATTTTACATTCATCTCCTCGGCAGTGTCAACACCATCAATCACCAGTATCAAAGTAATACCCAGCAGTAGCCATGAAGAGAAACCCATCTAAATGAATTTCCCTCCATAGAGCCTAGCCTAGCTCCAAGCCCCCCGCCAGAACTGCCCCACCATCGGAGGCCGGGCCTTCAGTTTCTCCACTCCCACCCTGTGGAATTCTATCCCCCAATCCCTCCACCTTGTTTCTTCCCTTTCCTCTTTCAAGGCCGGTTTGAAGACTTTCCTCTTCGACCATGCCTTTTGTTCCCCCCAGAACGTTTCGACCTCCCCTATGTGTTTCACCCCTTCCCGAACACTCCCCTCCCAGCTCGGGTCACACGCCTCCTGTGCAGCGCCTTGGGACGTCCTCCCGACGTGAAAGGCGCTTTATAAGTTTAAATTGTTGTTGTAGCCACTTGAAGATGGATCATGCTGCTGTTAAAAGCAGCATCAATTAAGTTACAACACGCAATCACTGGAATCCTGCAACTCAGTGGATAGAACCCTTACCTTACAAGCAAGAGACCTAGGTTCGATTCCAGGCAGAATGGTTCATGGAATATTCACAGAATATACCATTAATTGAATTGATTGTATATTTTTGGCCAAAATGCAGCAGCCGATTGCGTACAGCAGTGTCCACAAACAGTCGTGGATTGAAATGACTGATTTATTATTTTATTCATTATCAGGCGTGTGGAGTAAGGAAACTTGCCCAAGATTGCGTCCTGCCGCGAACTGAACCTCCGTCTCTCGCTTGTAAGGTGAGTATTCTAACCACTGTGCTATAGGACTCCTGTACATGTACCGACCGCGTCTCACAGTAAAAATCCTCTGAAGCACTTTGAGATGTTTTGATATGTGATAAGATCCACATCAAATGCAAGTATTGTTATGACTATCTCATATTCCACCCCCCCCCCCCCCCCCCCCCATCTCACAATCAACATCGTAAATCTATCAAATTCCCTCTTGAAGCTGTTACTGTTTATTTATCTCCTATGTCTCGCGGGGCAAAGTGCGCCACGTATTATCCCGCCAAGTAAACAACTGTAGTTAAACCTGAATGGTCCACTTCCTTTGAGACTAGTGATCCCTTGTCACGAACATCTCGAGTGTAACAAGCAGGCTATTGGAAGCTTGTCCATATCCTTTAAGGTTCCTGGGCACTTCCAATAAAGGCAATAAATTAAGATGCTCCGATGTACAAAGGTTCAGGAAAATCATACCGACCCCCAGCCAAGACTCAATAATTGCCTTCCATTGCTTCCAGACCATTTTTAAAGGTTATGTAATACCTGTACATTATTTTAAAAAAGCCCATTGAAGCTGATTGCTCATGCTTACTGAAGCATATTAATTTGGATTAATTTAAGGCATTCTGTTGACAGACCTGTCAATGTCCCCTTGGACCATTCACCGTAGTTCCTAAACTAGTATGTTAGCACAAGTCTAATTTTCACTCCCATTTGAGAACACAGTACAGTACTAGAATTTATGGACAGAGTCAAAGGGCCTGGCTAGTTTAATGAGTCCTTTTGATTTCTCTTCGGTACAGCGCAAGAGAGACATTCACTCCACAATCTTCCTGGAACAGCAAGCGAAATAAAGGTTAGATCACTGAAATATGGATTATGCTGATGTGTTTTTACCCTGCTTTTACAGTAAATCCTGTGAAGCGCTTTAAGACTTCCTCCCAACGTGACAGGTGTTGTATCAAATGCAAGCATTTTTTTCCCTCTGTTTGATAGCGAGTATTTAATTTTTACTATTTTGTTATAAATAACATTAAACACAAAGGAACAAATTTAACATTTTTAAAATTCATTTTCTGCAGACTTTTGCAATAACATTGCAAATTTATTTTGATGGCACTGTATATTGTTCTGAGAGCATGTAATAGTAGTACAAGTTACTCCTGTCCTGAAAATACATATTGTTTGCCTGATTGTACGGAATATATCAATACCAAATTTTGGGTGGAACAAAAATAACAATATTTATCATAAACCTAAAGGCTGCTAAAGAAATTATTAACCACATCTTTTAACCCTACAAAAGATTGATCAAAGTCAGAAACAAGAAATAATTAATTATTTGATGAAACCTATTTAATGTAAAACCTCACATCACCTTATTTACATTCCAATGCATACAACAACCTCACTCAGTTTCAGAACGCCAGCAATTTTCTCTCAATGAAAAGGCAAGACATGTTATAAGCTTGTTAAACCTCTCTTTAATTGATTTCTGTCGTTGCTTGAAATAGGACTGAATCGATCCTATGCTTTTCACCCCCCACCTCCCACAGCACCCCCACACACACTGAAAAATAAAACCCTATGCCATGATGAACGGATCACTTCCAAAGCATTAAAAGGTTCAAGTTGCATTTCAAAAGCCTTTCAGCTGCTTTTCACAACCATACAACAACTGGCGGTGTCTTTACTCAGCAATTCGGGAAACTCATTTATCCTCAGCCTTGCCAGCCAAGGTTTGTAATATCTACCACTCACTCCATAGATCTCATTGGTTTACACTAGGGAACGGCGATATGGGAATTTTCCGGATATGGATATATCGGTTGGCTCATATCGAGATATACCGAAATACCGATATTTTCCGTTTTTTCATACTGCGCATGCGCGCTGCGCGCATTCCTGGTGCGCGCGCATTCGGGGCCTATCTTCTCCGGAGGTAAATATCTTTCTCTCTCTGTGTCTCTCACTCTCTCCATCTCTGTGTTTTTCTGTCTGTGTCTCTCTATGTCTCTCTCCCTCTCTCCTCTCTCACATCCCCCCCCATCTCAATCTATCTGTATATTATCACATCCACCCCGTCTCTTCCCCCCCCCGCCGTCCCTCTCTCGCGCACCCCACCCCCGTCGTCTCTCTCCCCCACCACCCCCCCAGTCGTCTCTTTCTCCCTCCCCCCCGCCCCCCCCGCCGTCTCTCTCCCCCTCTCCTCCCCCCCCTGCCGTCTCTCTCTCCCTCCCCCCCCAGCCGTCTCTCTCCCCCTCCCCCCAGCCGTCTCTCTCCCCCTCTCCTCCCCCCACCCAGCCGTCTCTCTCCCCCTCTCCCCCCCCCAGCCGTCTCTCTCCCCCTCTCCCCCCCAGCCGTCTCTCTCCCCCTCTCCCCCCCAGCCGTCTCTCTCCCCCTCTCCCCCCCAGCCATCTCTCTCCCCCTCTCCCCCACAGCCGTCTCTCTCCCCCTCTCCCCCCCCCAGCCGTCTCTCTCCCCCTCTCCCCCCCCCAGCCGTCTCTCTCCCCTCTCCCCCCCCAGCCGTCTATCTCCCCCTCCCCCCAGCCGTCTCTCTGCCCTTCTCCTCCTCCCCCCAGCCGTCTCTCTCCCCCTCTCCTCCCCCCCTCCCCAGCCGTCTCTCTCCCCCTCTCCCCCCCCCAGCCGTCTATCTCCCCGTTCCCCCAGCCGTCTCTCTCCCCCTCACCCCCCCCCATCCGTCTCTCTCCCCCTCACCCCCCACCCCAGCAGTCTCTCTCCCCCTCACCCCCCCCCCCACCCACAGCCGTCTCTCTCCCCCCACCCCTTGCATACCTGTATATTGTATTCGAGGATTATGAATACAAGATGGCGGCTTTGCACCTCGGTCTGTGCATTGTGTATAGAGATGAGCATTCTGGGTCTTGTAGTTGATTGTGCTCGCATCCCGATTTTTTATCTCGATATATCGGTTTTCGATATATCGGTATTTTTAAAATGTCTATATCGGCATATCGATATGAAAATCATATCGGGTTTTAGCGATATACCGATATATCGCCGTTCCCTAGTTTACACTGATTTTTTTTTAAAAAGATAGATTCACTAAACCTTACACTGCAGTAAAGTATAAAAACAGCGTCATTGTTAGTCGTGGTCAATCCTGTCACCACAATGCTGCTACATTTACATTACTTCCTACCACTAACAGCAGGTACAATATAGCAGCCGCACAGTTAATAATAATAATAATCCTTGCATTTGACATAGTGCCTTTCACGTCTTCTGGATGCCACAAAACACTTCGCAGAATATACTGTAAAGTGAGTTGACTGTATATTTGTGGGCGAAACATGGCAGCCAATTGTGCACAGCAGCATCCCACAAACATAGTCGTGGAATTAAATGACCAATTTTTTTTTGAGGGATTATTATTATTAGACGCATGGAGTAAAGAAAGTTGCCCAGGGTTTCACCCTGCCTGGAATCAAACCCAGGTCTCTCGCTTGTACGGTGAGTGCTCTGACCACTGAGCTGCAGGACTTCACAAGGAGATATTGCTGCCTCCAGAGGACCATAGGATCCATCAAAAAAAGTTTTAAAGAGAAAGCTTTTATTTTATACATCACAATATTCCCAAATTCTTGACACTAATTTGAAGTGCAGCCTCTCTCTTTTGTTAAGATACATAGGAAAACAGCTCAGCCAATTTACCCATATCAGGATTCCCACAAGGATCTACAAGATGATTAACCAATTAATCAGGAGGACTGTTGGTCAGACATGAGGAGACACTCCCCTTCCGTTTAAAATAGTCTTGTGGGATCTTTAACAGCCACCAAAAAAGGACTTTGTTTTAACGGTTAATCTAAGGACACCTGGAACAGTACTGCACTGCTATGTCAGCCTATAAGCCGACTAGATCGAAGTCCAGACTTAATAATGATAATATTAGCGTAGGAGTTTAAGTCCTAACTTAAGACTTGAATCCACAACTTTTAGAGCCAAAGGCCAGACCAAACGAGTCAGGCAATCTGTGGTGGTAACACAACCCCAATATGAACACTGCCACTTGAAGCAACAACAAAATTACATTTGTAAAGTGCCTTCACGTCTGGAGGACTGGTTCAACCATCTTACATTAGAGTATAATAATATACGGTAATAATAATAATCCTTGCATTTTATATAGTGCTTTTCACGTCTTCTACAAATCTCAAAGCACTTCACAGAATATTCTGTTAGTGAATTGACTGTAAATTTGTAGGCGAAACGCAGCAACCAATTACACACAGTAGTGTCTCACAAACAATCGAGGATTGAAATGACCAATTTATTTTAGGGTTTTTTGGACAGATTATTATTAGGCGTGTGGAGCAAGGTTTCGCCTTAATCCGCCTGGATTTGAAACACAGGTCTCACACTTGTAAGGCAAGTGCTCTGACCACTGAGCTACAGGACTTCACAGGCCGTTTGGCCCAACTGGTCTATCCTGGTGTTTATGCTCCACATGAGCCTCCTCCCGCCCCTTTCCCAACTAAGCCTAAAAGCATAACCTTCTACTCCTTTCTCCCTCATGCACCAATCTAGCTTCCCCTTGAATACATCTACGCTATCTTCGCTGAGGAATGCAGTTTTGCCCTCACTGTGTGTATGGACCTTGATCAGTCATTGTGGAATGGAGAGCAGCCAAAAAAGCTATTAAGCACAACTCAAAAAAAACACAAAGCCTGTATAGTTTGTGAAGGTGCAATTGCTGCTTGCTAGCTGCTGTGCAATGTACTCCAAATATAAGCAGGGTTGTCGATTCCACAACCCTCAGATCACCCTGAAGTGTTGTATATTAACTTTAACAAAATACGTGGTAATTAAGTATGGTGTGTTGCGTATTAGATTTAACAACATAAGTGGCAATTAAGTATGGGACAAGTACATAAGGGAAGAATGACTTGAGAAAGTTGGAGAGAGAGAAAGAGGATTGCAAATAAACTGGATTGTAAAGTTGCATTAAAGATTGGATTGAATCAAACTTGTGTTTTGTGGATTAAAGAACATTATATGAAGTAGTTCAGCGATATGATTTAAGCAACAAATGCCTGCAGTATGAGCTTTCCATACCAGCATAGAACAGAAACATTACAGGTGCCAGAATTTTAAATCTAAAGAATGTTTTTGATTAACCTTAACGTGTCCAAACCTCATGTGCCATCTAATGTTCAGTGGAGGGTTTGTAACATTGTGGAGCAGAGTCAGCATGACAACTCAATTGATGACAACAACAACAGCAACAACTTAGATTTATATAACGCCCTCCATGCTGACAGCATCTCAGAGCGCTTCACAATAGCGGATCCCGGGGACATGTTAAGGTTCATCTATAACATTCTTTAGAATTGAATTCCATTTAGTTCGCAAAATGTTAAGTACTTTCAAAAATAATCTAATAATAATCCATCTGTTTGATACAACGTCCGATCACATCAAATGATAAGTGTTTCAAAGCACTTCCGTAAAGTGTAATGAATGACTATATATTTGCACACAAATGCAGTAGTCAATTTATGCACAATAATGTCTCACAAACAGCCACGCAATGTATAATAATAATCATCCGTGCATTTGATGTAGTGCATTTCAAGTCTTCTAGACCACTCATGAAAAAGAAATCAGAGGATTATTGACAAGAACATCAAAAATAGTGCCAATGGAATCTTTGACCTCCATTTGAACAGGCAGATGGGACCCAGCAGAACACCTCACATCTGATGCCAATGGTGGGGCGGGTGAGTCGAGGGACGTGGGGTAGGCCGGAGCTTTCTGAGCGGAGGGAGCGGGCAGGCTGATAGGGAGACAGTAGGTCGGAGAGATAGGCGGGGCAAGGCCGTGAACACTCACACACACACGCAAACATAATCTTCCAGATACACAGTCGTTTGAAATTCGTGACATCACCACATCTAGGTAGTGTCACTGACACCAGAAGTCTCTCTCCATCCTCGCCCACAATACAAAGGCAGATGAGAGAAAGGTAGGATAAAACTCCAGGAAATTCCAGCCATTTTTCTCTTTTTTTTGTTTCTTTGATCTCAGCCTTCAGTTACCCGCTTTTTAGCTGCAGGATAGGGGCAGTACTACTATAGATTTATAATAATCCTTGAATTTGATAGAGAGCTTTTCACGTCTTCTCGACGTCTCAAAGCGCTTCACAGAATATACTGTAAAGTGATTGACTGTATACTTGTGGGCTTTACCATAAACCTATAATAATTATCCTACTAGTTGGTATAATGCTTCTTTCACCACGTTATAGAAAATCTTGAGGTGCTTTACAGTGCTTTATCTAATGTGAAAGGCTCTATACAAATGTAGTTTTTTTGTTTATCCAACTGTGCACTTATAAGCAAACGAGACACTTTTGCATCCAAGTAACATTTTCTCACTGTAACACAAAAACCACAGAATCTTAAAGCCAGGGAAATATAGGGCTTGGTTTCACAATAAGAATTCTGAGGCTGAATGTTGAAAACAAAATTCTTCAATTCAGTCCCAATTTAGAAGGCTATTTTTTTAAGAACTGAAATTGCAGCTTTCCAGTTAATAATAATAATAATAATCCTTGCATTTGATATAGCACGTTTCACATATTCTAGTCGTCTCAAAGCGCTTCACAGAATATACTATAAAGTGAGTTGACTATATTTGTGGGCACAAACGCGGCGGCCAATTGCGCACAGTAGTGTCCCACAAACAGTCGTAGATTGAAATAACCAATTTAGTATTGTTTGTTTTTCTTGAGGGATTATTATCAGGTGTGTGGAGTAAGGAAACTTGTCCAAGGTTTTGCCCTGACCTGCCTGGATTCGAACCCAAGTTTCTTGATTGCAAGGCGAGTGCTGTAACCACTGAGCTACAGCAGTCCAAAGGGTGAATTTAGCAATTTTACAAAATTCTATACAGTATTACATTTTAAAACAATGATTTAAGGCTAAAACCATGTCATATGAGGGGTGTAGGTTTAATTCATTAATTACAGCAATGTTCAATCTCATTTACCAATGAATGAATCTAAATGTCACTGTCAATATTCAGCAGGTATAGATTGCTTGCAGAGTATGATGTACCACACATTGTTTTCAATTGCAGAATGTGCAATGAAACCAGGAGCAAACGAGACAGGTCAGTTCAGTGTGCTTTGCCAACACAGTTCTGGCTCAACCTGTCCCCTCCTGTTGTTTAGAAAGACAGTGACCTTTACAAAATGGTATTTAAAGCTACTTCAAGGTATCGAGTATCCAAACTGGTCAACCCGTGCACCATTTCCTAATTCAAGCAATTCCCTAAATTCAATGGCCTTCCGACCTTGTGTTGCATTAACTTAATTAAATTTGTCATAGTGGAGTCCTGTATCTCAGTGGTTGGAGCACTCGCCTTACAAGCTTGAGACCTGTGTTGAAATCTAGGTAGCTCAGGGCGAAACCTTGGGCAAGTTTCCTTACTCCACAAGCCTATTAATAATCTCTCAAAAAAAACAATAATAAAACTGGTAATTTCAACCCACGACTGTTTGTGGGACACTGCTGTGCAGGGCTTCGTCCACAAATATATGGTCAATTCACTTTATAGTATATTCTGTGAAGCACTTTGAGACATCTAGAAGACGAGAAAAGTGCCATATCAATCAAATGCAAGGATTATTATAAACAAAAAACAAAATACTACCGATGCTGGAAATCTGAAACAAAAACAGAAGTTACTGGGAAAACTCAGCAGGTCAGGCAGCCTCCATGGAGAAAGGAAAGTGATTCAACGTTTTAGGTCCACGACCCTTCGTCAGACCGTTCTGACGAAGGGTTGTGAACCTGAAATATTGACTCACTTTCCTTTCTCCATGGAGGCTGCCTGACCTGCTGAGTTTTCCCAGTAACTTCTGTTTTTGTTGCAAGGATTATTATTACTTTTTAAACTGGCCACCTTTTAAACAAAGAGTGTGGATGGATTTGTATGCGAGGCTCTTGGAATCAAAGTCATTGCCAGGTATGAAGGACAAATCATTGGCCCACTTTTGTTCTCTTATAATGATATTATAAAGACCAAGTCTGTTGAAATGGAATGAGGATTCTTTGAGAACACGGCCAACAATCACCTTTCTTCCTCTCAGCGTTACAGAGCGTGCGGAGTGTGGGTCCTGCGTTGTTCGCCTCTCTTCGACTATGCCTTCCGCTCCTCTCCTAACTCTGTCCCCTCTCCTACTCTCCTTCCCTCTACCCCAACCTCACCCCCCCCTGCTCGGGTCCCGACCTAACTGTTCAGCACCTTGGGATGTCCTCCTGACGTGAAAGGCGTAATTTTAATTATAAGCGTAATTTTGTTGTTGTTGTTGAAAAAGCGGACGGATGACACATGAATGTGCTCTCCAACCCATCCCCCAAGGGCAAACATATAAAATACATCAGTCACAAGGATCAAAGCAGTCCAGAGACTCTTGCAAGGATTTACAAACAACGTACAGCGCAGAAACACTAGTCAAAGTTATTTTGTTTTCTGCATATCTATCTTGCCCCACCCATCCCACCACTTCTGTATCACTTTATGTGTCTCACAACCTTTCTGCCATATTAGTTTAATTCCTCCACTGTAGCTCTTATTATTGTCCCAGCAAATAAATTGGTCCGCACCCTGTTCTGGAGTAGGCCTCCCTACATTAAATTTCCTTCCATTCATCGTCGCAATGTAAATTCTGCAAATGGAGTAAATGTGAGCACACTAAGCTACAAGATCTACCGCAGATTAAAACTTTTGAAAATCTTCCAACAGTAGGCAGACATTCCAAAATAAAAGGACGACAAATAATATATTTTGAAACTCACGTGTCGCTAATTTCAGATCGACATTCCAGCAAAGACCAAAATTCCCATCCTTTCAATGAAGTCCAACAACAACAACAAATACATCTTAGAAGCTGTCACTAATGTTCATTTTCAAGAGCAAAGAAATAGCTTTACACACATTACCCCTTGTCGTTATTACCCACTGCATTTATCCATTACCAGAAAGAAGCCTTGACGTGGCAGATGAACTGGCAGCTTTCTGACCCACCAAGTGAGATTGGTACCAACTGATCTTTGAGGTGAGGTGTTCCAGTTGCTATTTCACTTTGAGAATAAAACGTGTGACACCACAACTTTTTGAGACACATCTCAGGCATAATAATGCAATAATAATAATCCTTCCATCTGATATAGCAGTATTCACATCTTCTAGACGTCTCAAAGCGCTTCACAGAGTATACTGTAAAGTGAATTGACTATATTTGTGGGCGAAACATGGCAGACAATTGCACACAGCAGCATCCCCACAAACAGTCGTGGATTAAAATGACCAATTTATTATTATTTTTATTTAAGGGATTATTATCAGGTGTGTGTGTGGCACAAAGAAACTTGCCCAAGTTTTCACTCTGACCAGCCCGGAATCGATCCCTGGTCTCTCGCTGGGCACTAACTGGGCAAGTGCACTAACCGCTGAACTACAGGGAACCCCCACAATGAAGAAGCAAAGGACTTCGGCAGATTTGCTCTCGTAAATTGAACCTAATTGCAGTTGTCTGCTGATTTATGTGGATACATAGCAAGATTTGCGTTACTGAACCATGCTAGTTCAAAATTGAAGCTCCAGTGCATCGTGAAGCTGTGCAAAAGAACCAGTTGTGTCCTGGTCCCATTACACATAGGTGAGTCCGCAGATCCTAATTTGGCAGATTTACTCCCAACTTTTGAATACTCCACAATCACCCTCTCACCCTCCCACACCTAATATTGGCGTCACTGTGCATAACATTTGTCAGCTTTTTTTTAAACTAACTGTCCCGTTTCAATGGAATTTCCGTATCGTTAAACAATATCAGAACCATTTCACTAACAAAAACCTCGGAACAGGCACTGCCATGTTACTTTTTTCCACAGTGACAGCACTCTCTCGCTACACATATTATTACTATTATTGCACACAAAATACTCGCACACAAAAAAATTATAGATCAAGAACCCTGAACAACCTATGATACAATTTCAATGGATTAATTTTTCTAAATTAAGCAGAAGCAGCCTAGTTATTTAAAATGAAATATCTAGACCTACAGCAAGGATGTGACTGTTCAAACAACAATACAACAAAAACACATTTATAGAGTTCCTTTCCCATCAGGAGGACGTCCCAAGGTGCTGAACAGTTAGGTAGGGACCCGAGCAGGGAAGAAGGGTCGGGGTAAGGGGCAGGGGGAAGGAGAGTAGGAAATGGGGGAGAGTTAGGAGGGCAGCAGAAGGCAGTGTCGAAGAGGAAGGTCTTGAGGCCGGCCTTGAGGAAAGGGAGGAAGTGAGGCGAAGGGATTGCGGGATGGAGTTCCAGAGTGTGGGGGCAGAGAGGCTGAAAGCGCAGCCACCAATGGTATGGTGGTTTGGGCAGCGGACATGGAGCAGGCCAGAGCCCACTGAACAGAGGGGAAGAGCAGGCTGATAGGGAGACAGCAGGTCGGAGAGGTAGGCGGAGGTAAGGCCGTGAATGGCCTTAAAGTGAGGACGAGGATCTTGAATTTGATCCTCTGGGGGATGGGGAGCCAGTGGAGGGCGAGGGTGGGAGTGATGTGGTCGTGGAGCCTAGTGCGGGAGAGTACACGAGTTGCAGAGTTCTGAATAATCTGCAGTTTGTGAAGGGAGGAGATGGGAAGGCCGACAAGGAGAGTTCCTGTGGTTGAGCCTTGATGTGATGAATGCATGGACAAGTGTTTCAGCAGCATGGGGGGTGAGTTAGTGGTGGAGTCTGGCAATGTTGCAGAGGTGGTGGAAGGCTATACTGGTCATGGCGCAGATTTGGTGGAGGAAGGACAGTTCAGGGTCGAACAAGACGCCCAGATTCCTGATTGGCTTCGAGAGATGGAGAGTACAGCCTTGGATGCTGATGTGGCCAGTGCCTGAGGTGAGGAGGCGCTGACGCGAGCCAATCAGGAGGGCCTCTATCTTGTTGACTTTTAGTTGGAGGAAGTTGTCCCTTGTCCAGGACTCAATATCGGACAGACACGCAGTCAGAACGGCAGTAGTCCTGGAGTCGAGGGTGGAAGCGGAAAGGTAGAGTTGGGTGTCATCCACATACATGCGGAAATTTACCCCATGTCTGCGGATGATGTCACTGAGGGGGATCATGTAGAGGGTAAATAGGAGGGGGCCAAGGCCAGAGCCCTGGGAAACATCGCATGTGACTGTGCGAGGGCTGGAGGAAAGGCCATTGGAGAAGACTAAGTGAAGATAAACCCTGAGTCCCAACAATCTACCCCATTTAATGCAGAATTTTTTTTGTGTGTGAGTGATAATCTAAATCCAGCTATTAACCACATTCGGATTTTGAACATCAATGAGTACTTGTGCTGTTGGCGAGAGACAATCATTCAGAATTAAAAAACTGTGAACACTTCAAACAGATGCAAAATGGTGAACAAGATGCAAAATAGCTAAGTCTATTAAAACTACCAAAATATGATATCCATCTAGTTTCATTTGATGCAATTCAATATATTATAATATGTAATGATAATAATAATCCTTGCATTTGATATTGCGCTTTTCATGGCTTCTAGACGCCTCAAGGCGCTTCACAAAATATACTGTAAAGTGAATTGACTGTATATCTGTGGGTGAAATGCAGCAGCCAATTGCGCACAGCAGCGTCCCCACAAACAGTTGTGGATTGAAGTGACCAAAATAATACCGAAATGTAGGAAAGCTGTTCACATGCTGAGCTTCTTTGAAGTGCAGTGACCGACAACCTTGTTCAGCTTGTGAAACTCTTGCATAAGAGTCAGAAACATGGGAGCTGAACCTAATTATAGTTGCAACCGATGATATCTCTCACCTTCCAAACATGAGCACACCTTATACAGGTATTTTTCAGTGAAGTAAAAATAAATGTACCATCGAAATCCATTTCAACACATGAGCAGACAGTAGAGACTTTTTTTTTACACTCAGCATTCCGAACTTTCTCAAATAACAGCTGCTGTACAATTCAGTCTGCACTATTTCAGTCCATTGGTACAAATACATTGCTTTAACGGTGATTCATACAAAAGTAGAACCATTGAGAAATAGTTGAACAAATGACTAGGGTTAGAGTAGCAGGAAATTATCTGTTTGATGTCTAAGGGGGGGTTACGAAACAGCAAAGGACATCAGCAATTTATCTTTTTTTCTGAAGACGAGGTACAGCAGTCCTGTAGCTCAGTAGTTACAGCACTCGCCTTACAAGTGTGAGACCTGTGTTCGAATCCAGGCAGGTCAGGGCGAAACCTTGGGCAAGTTTCCTTATTCCACACGCCTAATAATAATAATCCCACAAAAAAACACAATAAAATTGGTCACTTCAATCCACAACTGTTTGTGGGACACTGCTGTGCGCAATTGTCTGCTGCGTTTCGCCCACAAATATATAGTTAATTCACTTTACAGTATAGTCTGTGAAGCGCTTTGAACATCTAAAAGATGTGAAAAGCGCTATATCAAATTCAAGGATTATTATTATTATTTAGAGAGCCGTGTGTTAAAAGTGTACACTTTAAAATTAGGTTCAATGGGAGATTTTTTTTTAAATAACATTTTTGGGGAGAGGGGAAATTGAGTGGTCAATGAATCCGATTATTTTTTAAAAAATGAAATGTAATTAAAAAGATTGCAATGTTGTTTTCAAGTCGGAAAAACATCAAAGCAATACTGTTAAAAGCATAGTGAATGTCACCTTTCAGAAACTCAAAGCAATTACTTTTTTACAATAACTCTTCTGTTCCCCCCCCCCACCCTGCCACACACAGTCTACCATATGTAACAATAAATACAACACTCACATTAATACTGTGTACCAATAGCTTTCTACTGTATCTCACTGACTTGAGTTGCCTGTCACAACATTTAGCATAATATTGTGCAATAGATCAAAAGTCAGTGCTTAAAGTAAAACTAAACAGAACTGTGTATCGACGAGATATACTTTCAGAAAGCGCTAAAGCGAGAATTTGACTTTGGTTACGGCTAAACGGAGACTGAAGCATTACCGGTGCAGAAGTTCAGCAGTGTCGAGGCATCGTACACAACAGGCATATTAGGCAAATCGTCTTCCATGCTTGCCTTCCTATAAAAGAACAAACCAGTTGGGTCTGTTTGTCTCCTGCCCTTCCTCGTCGCTGCGATTTCACAACAGGCTGAGCTCCAGCATACTTTGAATTCTGAGGAAATCCTCCCTGTCCAGATGGCTGGTGACAAAGCGCTTGCTTCTGTGTTGGCACAAATTTTTTCACTACTCCACAAGAAGACACCCTCCGTTTCTTCCGCTCGTCCGCACTGCCTCCGAGCAACGTGTAGCAAGGGGAGTGAGGGGGGGGGGGGAGGGGAAGGGAAAGCCGACAAGAGTCCTGGATGCTTTGTGGGAGTGGCGAGGCCTCAGACATCAGGAAAGTCCTTAAGACGAGAACTGCACTTGCTACCTTGGCAGCTTTGTCTCTAACCCACTCCAGGGCATTTTCTACCCGAGCTTAGAGCAGCGACCTCTACTATTACTACAACAATATGCCAGCGCTCACTCCTCTGAGATAATACGCTTAGAAACTCCACAGCTTGAAAATGTATAAGGGGTGTAGGGGGTGGGGGGGGGGGGGGGGGTCGTGGGTGGAGAGGGGAGAGGGACGGTGAGGGTTGGGGGGGGGAGGGGTGGGGGAGGCGGGGTTGTCTTCAGAATTAACAGCAAGAGCCCCCAAAATAAGATCTAATGAATGCAACATGTGTTCATTCTTTATTATTAGGTTTAGGCTGCTTCCCTGCGAGCCGACTGAGTGAGCCTTCAGTTCAGCGGAATGTCAGGCAATTCTAAAGCTTATGGCAGAACAGTCTGCGCAAAGGATCATTTTAATGTGCGAGTGAGCTATCACTGGGGGGGGGGGGGAACAAGAAAGCAGGGTCAAAGATTAACTCTTTCCTACACTTCCTTGTCTATCGGAGGAGGATGTGTGGAAAAAATATATAACTCACTTCCACAGAATGGCTGTTAACCCTTTGGTTTCTGTGAATTCTGTGGATAGTCTGTTAACCCTCGCTTATCCGCCTCACGCATAGGGCGCTGTATAAATGCAACTTGTTGTTGTTGTTATTGTTACCCTGGCATTCTTTTAAAAATGTTTTCCTAAAATGTTTAATTATTTCTTCTGCACAATCTGGAGACTTGTAGCCTCAGTGGTTAGAGCACTCGCCTCGCAAGCGAGAGAGCTGGGTTCAATTCCCGGCGGGTCAGGGCGAAACCTTGGGGACGTTTCCTTAGTCCACATGGGGACGCTGCTGTGTGCAATTGGCTGCTGAGTTTTGCCGACAAATATAGAGTCAATACACTTTACAGTATATTCTGTGAAGCGCTTTGAGACAACAATAACAACTTGGATTTATATCGCGCCCTCCACGCCGAATGGCATCTCAGAGCGCTTGCCAATAACAGATCCTAGAGCCGAGCCAGGGGGAGGGGGAAAAAGGTGACCGAAAGCACGGTCGAAAAGAAAGATCTTTAGCCGAGACCTGAAACTAGGAAAGGAGGGGATGAGGCGAAGGGAGTGAGGAAGGGAGTTGCAGAGCTTCGGGGCTTAGTGGCTGAAGGCATGGCCGCAGATGGTGGAGCGGAGGATTCGGGGCACAAGGAGGAGGCCAGACCCGGTGGAGTGAAGGCAATGGGTACTGTAGTGAGGAGAGAGGAGGTCAGAGAGGTAGGAGGTGGAGAGGACTGGAGGGATTCAAATACAAACATGAGGATCTTGAAATTGATCCTCTCCAGGTATAGGGAGCCAGTGCAGTCCGGCAAGGAATGGGGTAATCGAGGAGCGGAGTTTGGTACAGGTGAGAATGCAGGCGGCGGAATTCTGTATGAGCTGAATTTAATGAATGGTAGTAGTGGGGAGACTGGCGAGGAGGGCATTTGAATAGTCAAGCCGAGAAGTGACAAAGGTTTGAACCAGGGTTTCACCAGCTTTTGGGGTGAGATATTGGTGAAGACGGGCGATAGAAAAAGGTGGTGCTGGTGAGGGACTGGATGTGGGGGATGAAGGATAATTGGGGGTCGAACCTGACGCCTAAGTTGCTTATGGGTTCGGAGAGTTTTAGGTGCAGGTTGGGTAGGTGGAGGACGTGGGAACTGTGGGATTAAAGATGCTGACGAGAGCCAAAGAGTATGGCTTCCCTCTTGTCAACATTTAGCTGAAGGAAATTTGCACTCATCCAGCCCCTGATGTCTAACTGGCAGACTGGCAGAACACGTCTAGAAGATATGAAAAGTGCTATATCAAAATGCAAGGATTATTATTATTATTACTTCCAAAGCAGAACAGGAAAAATGTATCCAACCATGCCTTTAGTTTGTATAATTCTTTGAACGCATTTCAAAAATGTACAGCGAGAATATTGATGGCTGCTGGGCCATCTGCAGTACTTCCAACAAAGAGTTTTGTTATTTAATAATAATAATAATCCTTGCATTTGATATAGCACTTTTCACGTCTTCTAGACGTCTCAAAGTGCTCCACAAAATATATACAAATATATAGTCAAAGTGAATTGACTATGTATTTGTGGGCGAAACGTGGCAGCCAATTGCACACAGCAGTGTCCCATAAACAGGCGTGGATTGAAATGACCAATTTTATTATTGTTCTTTTTGAGGGGTTATGATTAGGCGTGTGGAGTAAGGAAACCTGCCCAAGGTTTCACCCTGACCTGCCTGGATTCGAACGCAGATCTCACTTGGAACTGTCTCTGAATATCCGCATTCAGGCTAAGTTCTAAGTAAAACGGGTTTAGATGGATTCCATTCCTAAGTGCAAAACTGCTCTTCACAACGGCATTAACTGGCATTGATTCAGCAAAAAAGCTCCCAAGGATACGATAAAACAACTTCATCACACATCAGACACATTATTTGTCCATTCAACTCAAGCACACAGTACATCTATCTTTACTACTGAACCACAGGGGGAATCTGTAGGGTGGGAAAGAGATGCCAAAACCCAACCGTCGGATAAGCATTCGACGTGGCACTTCACTGAAATCTCTTGAGCGCTCGCTTGCTCACTCAGTTATTACACCCGTGAGGCAGCTCAACAGTAGATTATTAGTTCAGGGAATTCTGTCCAAATAGCAGTTTTCATTTAGACTTAAACCAGGCAAGAGGTGGGACTGAATTTTTTTGGGAGTCCTGTAGCTCAGTGGTTAGAGCACACACCTTACAAATATATACAGTACAGTAAATTCACTTTACAGTATATTCTGTGAAGCGCTTTGAGACATCTAGAAGACTTGAAAAGCGCTATATCAAATGCAAGGATTATTATTATTTGGCATGTATGTACATGTGTCTTGAACAGAATACATGACTCATATCTAACAAAGGAAATGCATGTTCCAAAATAAGTAGATAAACAGCTATGAATCCATCGGATCCTCCAGAAATCCTAGAATCTACATTAATTCTTGCTTTGTATTTCACTTTCCATAGGCAGAAATGAAATGGAATTGGTCTGATTAGAGCCAGCAGTGAAGGAAAGTAGCACTTCAGATCAAAGCAGCACTACATACACAAGGGCACCTGTGGAGTGACATGCATTTATTTTAATAACACAAAAATACACAAGATAAGAGGAATCAATGATTTTTTTAAAAAAAACTGTTCTGAATTCAGCTAATTTAGAAAGGAGGTTGATTTATTTTGATGTGTCTCACATTGATTATTCATCTGCAGACTCTTGCCATTTTAGCAAGATGTAATAATAAGAATAATAATCCTTGCATTTGATATGAGATACATCAAATGTATGTCATTCCTAGCCAAGATTTTACCCACAAATAAACAGCAAAGCAAAGATAAATCGTAAATAAATATAACCAAGTAATAGTGCATCCACATAATTTAGGACAGTAGCAAAGAAAGCCAATCTATTCTTAATACAGTAAATCAGTGCAGTCCCACATCTCTGTTTCAATGTATCAATCATTCAGCAGTCAATCCCAGGCATGCTTAGCAAAAAAATGAAGATTTACACTCAACAAAACACAATTTGGAAGCATTTCATGTGAGATAATGAACAAAATTCCCAGCAGTCAGTTGACTGAAAATTATCCTGAGACAACTTAGCAAAGGAATGTAGGATTTACTCAATACAAATGACAGGTAACAACCTTGTTGTCTGACGATAATGTGGGTTTTTAAGCTGTGGCGCAGGCTCTCCCCCACCATCCACACAATATTCAGAGAAGAGAATCAAAGTGTATTTTCGTGTAATGGTAAATGTACTTTTATTCTTATCTTTTTATACATTAACTATTAGCTGCATTCTACGGTTAAAATGTGTGTTGAAAAATTGTATGACTAGTGTCACAGAGAGGTATATGTGACACATTAAGTTTATTCGGTATTAGAGTAGTTGTACTGTACTGCACTGTTGTTGCTTTCTGTCTTAAGTACCCTGTGTGAGAGGCACAATATAAATGCAAATTGTTGTTCTTAAGCAATATGTCCTGTAGCTCAGTGGTTAGAGCACTCGCCTTACAAACGTGAGACCTGTGTCTGAATCCATGCAGGTCAGGGCAAAACCATGAACAAGTTTTCTTATTCCACACGCTTAATAATAATCCCGCCCAAAAAACACAATAATAAAAAAAATTGTTCATTTCAATCCATGACTGTTTGTGGGCCACTGCTGTACGCAATTGGCTGCCGCGTTTCGTCCACAAATATACAGTCAATTTACAGTATATTCTGTGAAGTGCTTTGGGACGTCTAGAAGAAGTGAAAAGCGCTGTATCTAATCCAACAATGGTTATTTTTAATATAAATTTAACCAAAAAAATAAAATCCTCTTGTTCTATATGCACTGTTTCTTAGAAACAGGAGAGGAGCATAGATGGGTTATGAATCTACGAAGGGTAGATATTTAAAATAATAATAATAATAATAATAATAATCCTTGCATTTGATATAGCGCTTTCCACATCTTATCAATATCCCAAAGCGCTTCACAGAATATACTATAAAGTGAATTGACTGTATATATTTGTGGGCAAATCGCAGCAGCCATATGCGCACAGCAGTGTCCCACACACAGTCGGGGATTGAAATGACCAATTTTATTATTGTGGTTTTTTTGGAGGGATTATTATTAGGCGTGTGGAGTAAGGAAACTTGCCCAAGGTTTCGCCCTGACCTGCCTGGATTCGAGCACAGGTCTCCCCAGCTTGCAAGACAAGTGCTCTAACCACTGAGCCACAGGAGCTCAGTGGTTAGAGCACTTGAGCAAATAAAAGTTTGGAAATGTCTGTTGTAGTTCATTGAAACCAATTATACTAAAATATTGTCAGGCTCAAAGCAACAACCTTTGTTGTTTTAATAAAACCAAAACTGTATGAATAATCCACTCAAAAGTGTACAACATCACAATCTTCAGCAGACCAAAAAGGTCTGTTCTTAACCTTTTTTTTAAACTCATTTCAAATCAGTTTGATCCTCACAGAGGTCAATCTCACCTGGATGAAATGGTACAGTCCCTCTAAACTGGGATACATACATTTCAAGGCTCCAGAGTGTTGTTAAACAAAGTTCTCCCGGATCACTGTTAAACAAAGCTGAGTGAAATGTGAATTTTTAATGTCGGCCCATTCCCGATTTCAAATAGCTTAAACAGTCGCTCTGCAATTCCTCCAAGAATCTGCAGATGGCTTCCTGCAGTCATGTCATTTTTACTTTTATTTCTACAAAGCTTTACTAATCCGAACTGTACCTACACACTGGGACGAATTCACAGGTTTCAACTTAAGTCAAGGGTGGGAGAGAGAAGAAGTGGGGAGGGAATGAGAGAAAATCTGCAATGAACGTTTCGAGTAAACTGAACAGGAAAAAGTGTATCTTTAAAGAATTATTTTGCAATGACTGAAAAGCAGACAGCTGAAAAACTATTAATGCTTCACTTTGACAATACAAAGCCAGGTTTCCTCAGAGTCCCCACTTTGAGATAACTTTACCAACACTGAACTGAGTGTGTTCATTTAGGTAGCAATAGTGGGGCTCTCGTTCTACTCAGTCTTCAGTCTTCTTTCAGATTTGATAGAACCAATTGTTCAACGCATGTGCTATTGATTAGCCTAAAACTATCAGTTAGAAACAGTTTTCAGATCATCAGTTCTGACATTTTCTAGCTTCAAAGTCGACAGGAACAGGTACAAATTTAATCTCAAAAAGCACAAAAGAGTTAATATTAATAATAATAATAATTCTGAAATTTCACACAGCCCCTTATCAGGTCTTCGAGACATCTCAAAGCACTTCACAAAATATACTGTGAAGTGAATTGGCTGCATATTTTGTGGGCGAAACGCGGCAGCCAAATGCACACAGCAGTGTCCCACAAACAGACGTGGATTGAAGTGACCAATTTATCAGTTATTTAAGGAATTACTTACTAACCCCAGGAAAACGATCCACCAATCAACTAACTACCAGATTCCTACTTACTACAGTAAAAGCCCGTTTATCCGTGAGCCAATCAACCGTAACTTCCGTATAACTGGCAGCTCAAAAAAAAAGGTCCCCATTTGATTAACCGGAATTTATCCGGCGTAATGTTTTTTTTTAAATTGAGATGCAATTCTGTTTTAATGATTATAATGTCTGCAATAACGTTGCAGTAATAAAACTAACCTGCAATATTATCATTTGCTTTTGGTGTAGTATTGTGTGCACTGAAAATTGACCTATTTAGAGAGACGGTTAATGCCATATTTGCCAAACATCTGAGGATTAAATGTTGTAAAAGATTAACTAAATAGACCAATCTGTTACTTTAACAATCCAAAGTCCAGAACCTTTAGATTGTTTATGCATCAACTGATCCGGGTTTCAGATGAAGGCAAGAGCAAAAGGACTCGGTAGTTTTGCTTTGCTGTACTTGTCTTTTGCTTTTAAATGGGCAATCACTCACCAACTGAGCAAAGTTTAACATACAATAACAACAAAATTACACTTGTATAGCGCCTTTCACATCAGGAGGATGTGTAACATACTTTAATAAATACATTCTAAGGATTTACACTGCACATTCAGTCATAATATTTTCCATGCTTTGTCTTCTTACTGTATATGGCTACACGACTGCTCAAGTTGATCATATATGCAAGCATGGTAAAGACTGTTTGACTAAATGAGCCTGGCAGGCTCAAAGCTCAGTGTTAAAGAGAGAACCGAGACCACAATTCTGGAGCCTGAAACAAAAGTTTAAAGAGGGTGAGGAGAAGAAGCAGATTCCCCTTCCACGTCAGCAAACAACGTCTGAACAAACGCCACCTTCCAAATAGCACGTTAGGCATTCGCTTTTAACGCAAGCCAACAGACACCCAACACAGTTCAGCCCATGACTAGTAACTGAAACAAGGAGAATTCAAAGAAGCAAATCCAAAGAAAGAAGCAAAGAAGCAAAGAAAGCTGGATCCTATCTTAAAAAAAGACTGCCCTTTTATTTAAATAAAAGGTTGAAATGATTTAACATCAGGTGAATAGGTGTTCCTGTCTTTAGGGCAAGTTAGGTATTTAAATTAATAACTGTAACAACTCAGCACTTTTGGCTGCCAATAATAAGTCCTAATACGTACGCATCAACTCCAGTACAGGCATAACAGGAAGAAAACCTGGACTTTTTTGTTTTTGTCAATTATTTTTCTGTGCAGGAACAATGGTACAGTTCATCACACCGACCTCTCGAAAGATAAGAGGCTGTCGGAGAAGTGATATTATACAGTGACAGCATTGGCAAATGTACTAGATTGTACAGCGTTACATGGCACCAAAACAAAATTACTGCCAATATTTTCAAAGCATTGCACTTCACAAGGTAACAATACTGCAAATTGATAATGCTTCACCTTCAATCAATTTCCAACCAGTTGCAGAAGAGGTTTCATATCAGTACGCAAGAGGTTTACACTGCCGCAGTGAAAAGGTGCGAGCTTGCTCACGCAAAAAGCATCGATGATACAATAACACCACAAATACTCTATTTGGAAACAATTCACCCTCACTGGCAATAAATACAAATTGAATTTCCAATGGTTTGCTGGGGGAATTTTGTCATTAGGGCTGGCTATTTTCCTACAGAGTGCTCAGATGTTGGGCAGTTTAAAGCACATCTATTTATTGTGTGTTGCCCTAATATTCTCTTGAGAACAGGGGTTTACTACACTGCCCGCCAGCAGTCTGTAATTATTAGCCTTAAGAGCTACTGGATAAGGAAGGAGAAAAGCAAGCTACTGTGTAATAATAAACAATAAGAATAATAATCCTTACATTTGATATAGCGCTTTTCACATCTTCTAGACATCTCAAAGCGCTTCATAGAATATACTGTAAAGTGAATTGACTATATATTTATGGGTGAAACTTGGCAGCCAATCGCGTACAGAAGTGTCCCCACAATTTCGTGGATTGAAATGACCAATTTATTATATTTGGGGTGGGAGATTATTATCAGGCGTGTTTGAGATAATTTTGATAGTTTTCTCCTTAGTACAGTGCCTTGGGGAAAAAATTTAATGCATGCCCTCTTATGATGAGTTGACAGAGCTTGATAATATGATTGATAAGGAGGGTGGATTGATATGATTGTTACATTGGTGAGAAGTGGGGAGTGGGGAGTTGGGAGCTTGATAGCCCTGTCTTCAGCCACATTCACCTTCCTTGATAAGGAACCTCAATACTGTATTAACTGAGAGTCCAATAACTCAGTGGTTAGAGCACTTGCCTTACAAGCGAGAGACCTGGGTTAAATTCCAGGCAGGCAAGGCAAAACCTTGGGCAAGATTCCTTATACAGTAAAAGCCCGTTTATCCGGCACCCTCAGGACCTGGTCAATGCCAGTTAAAGTGAGTGCCGGATATTCGGCCGAAAACGCCAAAAAAAATTGTTATGCATTTTTCTGGATAAATTCTGGTTAACTGAATGAGGACCTTTTCTTTGCAATGCTAGTTACACAGAAGTTACAATTGAATGGGTGCCGGTAAAACGGTCTTTTATTGTACTCCACATGCCTGACAATAATCCTTATTAAAAAAAATTGGTCATTTTCTGTCCAAAAAGTTTGTGGGTTGTATCCACGCTCCATATTCTGTAATTTCCACAATGATGTACAAAATATAGCAGCTTAAATAATGATTTTTTGGCTTTGTAATACATATCAATGGAAACTAAACCAAACAGTTCGTGGACCCAAACGTTGGCTGACTTTCCTCTCTCCATAGATGCCGCTGAGTGTCCCCAGCCATTTCTGTTTTTGTTTGTAAACGTTTTGACATGCTTTAGGAATTCATATTCAAAGATGAAATGCAAACAGTAAGATAATCCAGCATGAAAGATACTGTAGCACAATCAGAAATGCCAATACTGTACAGTCTGCACAGTGCTCTCAAATAAAACTTGTATCAGGAAAGTAAAAATTTATGCTGTGTTCAAGATGCATTGAAGAACATATATGTGGAATGTATCAGGCCTCAAAAGCACAATCACAATTCATTTATTTGTTCACTTTGACATTTCCCTTTCTAAACAACTGCAAAGAAAAAAAACTAGTCTACCTTAAGGTCACAAAGACTTTGCTAGAGGGATCTTGCAGGCTTTTTCAGTGATCCTAAAACCATGTAACAGAATTACATCCGGAGGAAGTTTATTCCAAGTCTAGCTGAAAGAGTAAGTTAGTGTGTGAGAAACCCAAATCAAAATTGTATGAAAAAGAAATCAAATGCTGATGGTTTTGAATTACAGCCCCCGAAAATAACATTGATCAGGATTCAAATCATTTTTTTTTGCAAATACACAATCAAACAAACAGCAACAACAGCAAACTTCATTTATAAAGCGCCTTTCACATCAGGAGGATGTCCCAAAGCGCTAAACAGTCAGGGATTCTGATCTAGGTTGGGATCAGAAAAGTAAACTAATTTATAGTTTGTTCTGTGAGGAGTGTTCAGTCATCTTGCCGACGTGATAAGGCGTTATTATCAAATACAAGGCTCATTTATTATTTTATTATTGATAATCAATATATAATACTCCATAACTACATTTGCCTTTGATTCACATTGATCCTTCCATTCATTAGTCCACCGATCTCCCCCAACAAGAATTTTAATCAATCTGAAACAAACGATTATCAGATAGACCATTTAATATATGACCAGATTTTACTAACTGTTTCTGATAAGCTTTGAGTAATTTATCCTTTGAAGATGGTCTGCTTGTTATTTAAACTCTCATTCATCCTACAAAACTGCAGCAGCTTTGGAGCAGTGTGGAAATTGTACACACAGAGTTGGATTAATCAGTTGAGTGATTCTCAGATTATTTAATGGTTTAGGATGCAGGAGAGGTGGTGGGGGGGGTGGGGGGGAGTCTAAAATTTCAAACCAATTGAAAGTTATGACAACAAAATTTCATTAAATTCCCAAGCAGCAGAAAGTACATTCTAACCTTTAACAATTGAGTATGACAAATTAAACATTAATATAGTAATGTTTGTGAAGTCCTGTAGCTCAGTGGTTGGACCACTCGCCTTGCAAGCAAGAGACCTGGGATTGAAACCAGGCAGGTCAGGGCGAATCCTTGGGCAAGTTTCCTTGTTCCACACACCTGAAAATAATCCCTCAATAAACAATAATAAAATTGGTTATTTCAATCCACGACTGTTGGTGGGACACTGCCATGCACAATTGGCTGCCGTGTTTCACCCAAAGTATACAGTCAATTCACGTTACAGTACATTCTATGAAGCGCTTTGAAGCAACAACAAAATTACATTTATAGAGTGCCTTTCACGTCGGGAGGACATCCCAAGGCACTGATGGCACTTTTCATGTTGGAAGCTCAAAGCCATTTAGAAAGATGTCTAGAAGATGTGAAAAACCCTATATTAAATACAAGGATTATTATTATTATCACCCTCACAATACACAAGACTCCATTGGATTCCTACCGAAATCCCCATACTTCACCCCTTCCCGCTCTGCTTTTAAATGCCACCTAAAGACCAACTGATCTGACTGTTTCAGGCCACCTATCATTACCCTGGCCATCTCCTTTCTAATTTGAACTTCTGCTGTGTCTTTTTAAATGGCTTTGAGCTTCCAACATGAAAGGTGCTATAAGCACAAATTGATGTTGTTATAATAATAATAATAATAATAATAATCCTTGCATTTTGATATAGCGTTTTTCGCATCTTATCGACATCCCAAAGCACTTCACAGAATATACTGTAAAGTGAATTGACTGTATACTTGTGGGCGAATCGCGGCAGCCAATTGTGCACAGCAGTGTCCCACAAACAGTTGTGGATTGAAATGACCAATTTTATTATCTTAATGGATTATTATTAGGCGTGTGGAGTAAAGAAACTTGCCCAAGGTTTCGCTCTGATCTGCCTGGATTCGAACACAGGTCTCCCCAGCTTGCAAGACAAATGCTCTAACCACTGAGCCACAGGAGGCTCCACAAATTGTTATTGTGGTTGCAGAAAATAAGACGCCCTGTGTCATGCTATATGACAATGTTAGAGAAGCATTTACTTGCATTTCCATTGAGAGTATGCCAAGTTCTCCAAACAAAAGTGTACCCTCAATAAAAAGGAAGGAAACACTAGCGTTCTTAACAATTTCAAAATTGACGGGATTGCAGAAGGGAAAATAAACTCCAAAACTAGGGCACTGTCTTCTCGGTTTACAACTGCAAGTTTCATAAACCATCTGTGAAACAGAAGTGAAACTGAAAACTAGTGGATCGCTGGCAATCTTCACTACACATCAATTTTCCCAAACGCACATACTATATAACAATAATAATCCTTGCATTTGATATAGCGCTTTTCACATCTTATTGACTGTAAAGTGAATTGACTGTATATTTGTGGGTGAAACGTGGCAGCCAATTGCGCACAGCAGTGTCCCATAAACAGTCGTGGATTGAAAATGACCAATTTTTACTATTGTGGTTTTTTTTGGAGGGATTATTATTAGGCGTGTGGAGTAAGGAAATTTGCCCAAGGTTTTGCCCTGATCTGCCTGGATTCGAACACAGGTCTCACGCTTGTCAGGTGAGTGCTCTAACCACTGAGCTACACTAGCTCCACTTAACTTCCTATAACTTCATTAGGCCAAATATCTGCTGCTGGCCAATTCGTCATTCATTCACGTGTGTTAAACAGAATAGGATTGATCCACAATGTCTTGTCATTTTATACTGTTAGTCGATGCTTCTCTAGGGAGTCTATTGGGTCATTTTTTAACAGCACAGAAAAAAGGCCATTCGGCTAACCATGCCTGTTCTGGTTCTTTAAAAGAGCAATCAATTCAGTCCCATTTATCTGGCTTTTCCCATACCACTGCAAATGTTATCCATCTGTAATAGTTTATTGGAAGATACCGTTGCAGGTCTGGACACAGGGCTTTGCATTTGCAGCTGCTTTAAAAAATGCTCTCAATTCAAACTATTTCACCACAAAAAGACTTTCTTTTGCTTTCTGTGGAGGAAGAATGAAGGCAGTCACTTTTTAAAAATCCATATACACGGAAAATGTGGCTCATATTTACTTAACGTAGGATTCCACCCATATTATTTTTTATTCTGCGCAATTCAACCATGAAACACCACAACCAAACCCAATCCTACTCTCACACAACCCCCACAGATGACATCCAGTTTGGAAACCTTTAGCTCATTGGTTAGAGCACTTGCCTTACAAGTGCGAGACCTGGCGGGTCGCGGCGAAACCTTGGGCAAGTTTCCTTACTCCACACACCTAATAATAATCCCTCCAAAAAAACAATATTAAAATTGGTCATTTCAATCCATGACTGTTTGTGGGTCAAACAGTCCCACAACTGTTTGTGGGGACAGTTGGCTGCCGCGTTTCGCCCACAAATGTACAGTCAATTCACTTTACAGCATATTCTGTGAAGCGCTTTGAGACGTCTAGAAGATGTAAAAAATAGCCATATCAAATGCAAGGATTATTATTATTTTATTATTATGATCGGGAGCAGAAACATAGCTGTCTGTCTCCCAGACCAATTTTAGGCAAATTCTGGCACCTCGAGTAAAGAAGTTATGATAAAATTAATGCAGCATCTCCTCGTCGGAATCCGCCTCACACCATCAGTGGTTTCAATGTAAACTTTAGAAACGTAATTTTGTTGTTGTTTTTGCTGCATTAAGTTTCATTGGGTCTATTCCAAGAACTTTCTGGTACTAATTCACACTCGACTTAGATTGAGCGGTACTCACTTGCAAACCCTGAACACAGACTGTCTCGATGGCCATTTTATATTGCATGAGCCCTCCGAGACATTCTACTATTCAACTTAAACAGGTACAAGAGGAGTAAGAATAATACTAATACCTGCATATAATAATCCTGGCCTTTTGATAATAGCGCTTTTCACGTCTTCTAATCTAGACGTCTCAAAGCGTTTCACAGAATATACAGTAAAGTGAATTTACTGTATATTTGTGGACAAAACGCGGCAGCCAATTGTGCACAGCAGTGTCCCCACAAACAGTCGTGGATTGAAATGACCAATTTTATTATCTTTTTTTTAATGGATTATTATTAGGCGTGTGGTGTAAGGAAACTTGCCCAAGGTTTCGCCCTGACTTACCTGGATTCAAACACAGGTCTCACGCTAGTAAGGCGAGTGCTCTAACCACTGAGCTACAGGACTCCAAATAGTCAGGTGGGTGGATAGTATAGATCTGTATCAAACCAGATGTTCAGGAGAAAATATTTTTTCTCAAAACATTCCATATTGAGTCCAAAGGAGAGTTGGCAATAAAAAGAAATGGAAAAGCTAGCGATAGCAAAACACTGTCAATGTTTTTGTACTAAATATGCCTTTCACAACTAGTGAGGAATACTTAAGCTATAATTCTAGAGGATTCAGTGTTAAATCCAGTTAAAATCGCTCTGAAACCAAAATTTAGCTGTTTCAGCAGACAAGAAAAAGTGCTACACTTCAACGTTCTGCAGAACCTGATGTACAGAATAAAAAAGGAGACCAAAAAAATTTCATTAAAACAGTTTAAGTATCTTTTTTACATGGATTGTAATTCCCTGAGGGAAGAGTTACAAGGACCAATAGTGACTGGGAGCAGAACTCTGCCTGGTCTCTATTTACGAACCAGGTTGATGTATTGGAAAGATGGTAAGGTAGACTATTCTGGAAAAATAAGATTAATTAGGGTCTTCTTCAGCCATATCTCCATTTTGAAGTAAATTGTAGAGTCCTGTAGTTCCGTGGTTAGAGCACTTGCCTTGCAAGCAAAAGACCTGGGTTCAATTCCAGGCAGGACAAAACCTTGGGCAAGTTTCCTTACTCCACATGCCTGATAATAATAATTCCTAAATAAAACCAATAATAAATTGGTCACTTCAATCCATGACTGTTTGTGGGACACTGCTGGTAGAATTATCAACTTGTTCATAATGTTTCACTTAGGACAAATAAAACAGACTTTCCAACACTAATAAAGCAAACATAAATAAATAAAAGGCCTCCTAGAATTACTATTACAGGACTCAAATAAATAAATAAAAGGCTTCCTAGAATTATTATTACAGTATATAGGACTAATCATGTACTGGTGTAACCATCTCCCTGTCCTTCCACCAAAAGGGGGTGATATTTTAGCACGCTGAAAAACACTGAACTCTTTTCAGTGTAATGGTTCTTGGTACCTCAGTTCAGACTGTAGCTGCTTTTTATTTAAATATCATTTTAATACCGATAAAGCTTTATCACTTTGCAGTTGTCACATTTCTCAGTGAATCCATTTGAAACCTCGGCTACAACCACCAGACGTCTTCAGGTGATGGGACAAAAGTTAACCAGTCTAACAACAACACAAAATTACATTTGTGTAGTGTCTTTCACGTCTGGAGGACGTCTCAAGGCGCTGAAATAATTAATAAAGTGTCTAAATAATTCATAAAGAGACTGAACATTGAAACAGACAACTGTAAACTGAGATCAGTCTTGTACTTTATGAAGTTCAGAAATACACTTCATGATATAGACTCCGTCTAAACCACATAGGACAGGCAAGAGTATTTTGCAATTTCAGCACTAAATTTTACAGCTACATACTCTCGACATTTGGCATCAGTCAGTCAGCACAGATTTTATGTCTCAATTCAATTATTATTTTCAGCTGTGACTGTTATTGAAGCTGGATTTCTTCGAGCTGCTTTCGATTTTTCTGGATCTTTATCAGATTGGAAATGAGCCCCATAAAAAAACGCAACTTTTATTTTCTTTTTGCAAATGAATAAGTTTCAAACCATGCAAAATCTTCAATGTAGAGACAATCACCACCCACTCATTTTATTAATTAAATTTATTTTTGAGATCTATCAATCTGACACCTATTACTTTCATCACAATCTTTTGCTAAATTATGGGTTGTTGTACACCACCGTATTTACCATCAAAACTTGTGAATAAACTCAACACTAGGTATATAATTACATGCAAATATAGCATGGGAACAAAGTCTTCAAAACCATAAAGTTAATTAAAAAGATCTTCCTTGTTGGGCAATTTCTACACAGTATGGAACACTAAAGGAAACCTCTCAGAAATTCAGTCTGGCAGAAAAATGTTCACACAATCTTTCAGGATCTTATTCGAACAACATTTTATTTGAAAATTCGATTATTATAAAATTTTAAAATATTCCTATTAGAAGATTGTTTATTTAGAGTAATTTTCGATCACAGTACAGTATAATTGGAAACCTAGGTGTCAGTGGTAGTGATAACAGATTAACGTTGTTAAATTAGCTGCTATTTTTGCCTTCTTTATAATGGGAATTTCACTCCTAATTAATCTCATCCCGTAAAGTGTTCAATCATCCAAGTGAAAAACACTACATAAATGTAATTGTATTAACTGTTCACTTCCGCATTGTCAGGGAGGCTCCTGAATAATGGAAATTAAAATTAATTGAACTAAATCTACCCCATTCCCAGTCTGAAAATCAATACAAATCAACTCATTTTTTTAAAATGGTCAGAAAAATAACAAAATGTCAGTCAAATTTTAATGCTTCCATTGACATTTAAAAATGTGCTTTTAAATAAATTGCATAAGCTTCCAATGAGTCACTGAACAGCTAATATTTTCATGGTTTAGCATCCATAATAATAATAACCCTTGCATTTGATATAGCACTTTTCACATCTTCTAGACATCTCAAAATGTTCACAGAATATACTGTAAAGTGAATTAACGATATATTTGTGGGTGAAACGCGGCAGCCAATTGCGCACAACAGTGTCCCACAAACAGTCATGGAATGAAATGACCAATTTTATTATTGTGGGGTTTTTTGAGAGATTATTATCAGGCATGTGGAGTAAGGAAACTTGCCCAAGGTTTTACCCTGACCGGATTCAAACACAGGTCTCATGCTTGTAAGGCAAATGCTCCAACCACTGAGCTACAGGACTCCATGGATGACAACTATGGCATTCACACACATGCGTTAGCGAAACCTAAACAAAATCCAACAAGGAATCAAATCTTTCAAACTTTTACATTAACAAATGAAATACCAACAATAGTTTTTATCACTTCCAAGCCCCCATTTTTCCACTCTCTATATATATTTTTTTGAAAAAGTATCATGAAGCTCTAAAATATCAAAATATTTTGAATAAAACGTGCTGACCTCCTTCACACCGATGTGCAAGGTCTTTCATGAGGGGGGAAATGAGTGGCTCTCAAATTATTAAAATTAATTTGCAAAAATCACAGTGAATGGGCTCAGTGTTTCTTAAAAAAATAGAATTTGGATCATATTTTACTGACTCGTTTCCTTCAACGTTTAATTTGTCATCAACATTTATACCATATCTGAATATAGTCAAGATATTTTGCTAAATGCTATATGAAGCTGAGTAGAATTTCAGTCCGTGTTTGATGTGCCAATGATGATACCGCATTCTAATATAAATTTCATATAATTTGCATTTCAAGATTGCCTAGAAATCCCCAAATTCAGAAATCTGACTTGATCTTCTAATATTTTAACTACAGAACTAGCTTCCATCCACTTCAGAGGAATGTACTTTTTAATGTATACTGTAAACTAGAAAAATAACTCACTAATTAAAAACCCCAAACTAAAATTGGTCTTTTTACACACACATACAATTGTTGAATAATCATGTTGAATCTGAATAACTAAGATCAGGGCAATATTTTACATGCCTCTTTATTCCATGGCTTCAATCACATTATCTCTTCAAATCTGCTTTTGTATTTCTGCCATTAACTGCTAGACGTTTCTGTTATTACTTCCTTACCATATTATTTGTTGTAAATTAAATTCAAAACAGGTTCTGCAAACTTCTAGCGAGCCCCTAATTAAATACTTTCCACCAGCACTGGGCGTATCAAATGAATAGTTTTCCTTCAATATGTACGCTCAAGTACAAAATATTGTTGTGAAGCAAATTTATTACATGAAATAACTTGCAAAGCACAAATTGTATATTTACCAGCCGACAACAAGCTGAATAGGCCTTTGCAATATCCTCAGCCTCAAATTGAGAGAAAAAAGGCAATAAAAAGACACCTCAGTTGCTTTTAATCTGATTTGACAGTTTTTAAGCCTTCAGTAAAGTAAAGCTCATCAATAAAAGAATAATAATCCTTGCATTTGATTTAGCGCTTTTCACATCTTCTGGACTGTAAAGTGTATATTTTGTGGGTGAAACGCGGCAGCATCCCCACAAATAGTCGTGGATTGAAGTGACCAATTTATTATCCTTTAAGCACACTGCCTTGGGACATCCTCCTGACGTGAAAGGTGCGATCCAAGTGTAAGTTTGTTGTTGTTGTAGTGTTTAGGTGCATTGTGAAGTTGGTCAAGTCGGAGGAGGGACAGAGGCAGAGAGTAGCGGAGTTTCCGGGCGTGGCGGTAGAAAGAGTGCCCGTTGATGGTGGAGCAGAGGAGACGAGCAGCAGTATGAAGCCAGCCGAGCAACTGAATATACATATTTTTTTATAAATATTTAAAGTTTTTAAAAAAATAATATTCGAAGCAAGTGAGTTTTTTTTTAAAAAAGTGGGGGGTGGGGGGGGAACAAAAAGGCAGATCTTTAGCAAATGCTGGGATGTCTAGAAGACATGAAAAGCGTTATACCAAATTCAAAGATTATTATTATGATTATCAACAATGTGGCCCCACTTCTTCCGTGAGAATCCGCCGCAAGCACCCTCCTCCGCTACAAACCTGTGCACAGGCTCCGGACACGGTGTGTGTGCGGGGTGTGTTGGGTGGACGAAACATGGCAAGGGGCAACATGGCTTGCGACCGACTCACGACAGAAACAGCAGCTGGTCACACCACTGCGAGCTGTTTGCTCGAGCCCCCCCCCCCCTCCCTGGCTTCAACTGAGCTCCTGTGACAAATTGATGCTAAATCGCTGAACAATTCAAACTAACGAGTATTTTAAAGTACATTTTCAGGAAATACAGGGGTAATCAAAAAGACGCAATAACTACCCTGGCAATCTAAAAAAATTGGTTCTTTAAAGACTCATTAGACAGACTTTGTAAGTGTATAAAGACTTTTTTGGTCATCCGTTTAAGCCTATGGTTGTGGAGTCTTGTAGCTCAGGGGTTAGAGCACTCACCTTATAAGTGAGAGACCTGGGTTTGATTCCCAGCAGGTCAGCATGAAAACTTGGGCAAGTTTCCTTACTCTACACACATGCTTGATAATAATCCGCCCCCCAAAAAACTATAATAATGAAAAATAATAAAATTGATCATTTCAATCCATGACTGTTTGTGGGGACGCTGCTGTGCGCAATTGGCTGCTGCACAAATATAGTCAATCTACTTTACAATATATTCTATGAAGCGCTTTGAGATGTCTAGCAGACGTGAAAAGTGTTGTATCAAATGCAAGGGTTATTATTATAGTTTTAATCTGAGCTGTTCCACAAAAATGTGTCTCTCACTAGCACCAATCAACCCTTCATAAAAAAAATTGGCAAATGTTTCCGCAATTTTCTATCAACCATGAGTCACAACTGAAACAAAACAAAAAATAATTTAGCTCAATAGGAATTTAGCACAGGAAGGTAAGAGATTGCTCCTACTATTCCTCCCACAGCAATCTCACATATAGCATTTTGCAAATCAGGAACTCAAGAAACAAAGAAAAAAGTTCAACCATCGAAACTGCAGTGACTGAAACCTGTAGGAAAAAATAATGAACCGTCTGACTTTCAACTAAAGACAGTAGTGTGGCAGAGTGAGGCAGAGTAGAAAACAGAATTTATATGATAATAATCCTTGCATTTGATATCGCGCTTTCAAATCTTATCGATGTCTCAAAGTGCTTCACAGAATATACTGCAAAGTGAATTGACTGAATATTTGTGGGCGAAACACGGCAGCCAATTGCGCACAGCAGTGTCCCACAAACAGTTGTGGATTGAAATGACCAATTTTTATTATTGTTTTTTGAGGGATTATTATTAGGAGTGTGGAGTAAGGAAACTTGCCCAAGGTTTCGCCCACCTGCCTGGATGCAAACACAGGTCTCACGCTTGTTAGGCAAGTGCTCGGAGCTACTTGAGCTCCAATATTTAAATTGGTGAACATAAATCTAATGTGGAGTGAAGTTGTACACAAGAACAACTGTCTCTTAAGTGGAATAACCTGCCCCCAAAATAAATTGTTTCACAATCCATGAGAGATGAAAAATAAACTAAAATTGCTTAATGATACGAAATGCTGAGTGGGAGCCAGCAGCAAACCCCCACCCTGACAATTAAATGCAAGAATAATTCACATCAATTAACATTGCAGATCTGAAAATGAATCATGCTTCTCAAACTTACGTGGCAAGAGTTGTTGCGGTTACAACACACCCCATCATAAATTCACCACTAATGTCCAATATAGCATGTGGGTGTCAACAATTCAGCCTTGCTCTGGTTACAGCCACTGTTGTGCAATATCTTCAAATTCAAGGCCTCACTGTGATTTAATCAAATGACTTCAATCTCAGACAGCCTTTGAAATAAATTCTAGTTGTGGCGTGTGACCACTAAGTATTATGAAATAATTCATACGCAGATTATTTCTCACTTACATCGCTCCGCTAGGGAATAAAAGTATACTGTGTCAGCGAGTGCAAAAAGAACGCCTACTCTCACAGAATCAAACCTCATCTGATATTCATCAATTTCAAGAAAGCAATTTTTTATTCATAATTTGTCCACCTCCACTGTAACAACAACAACAACAACAACAATTTACATTTATATAGCGCCTTTCACGTCGGGAGGACGTCCCAAGGCGCTATTGACTGTAGCTGGAAACTACGTCTATTATAAATCAATGGAAACTAAGAAACCTCTACGATTAATGTTAATTCAGAGTTTGATTTCTATGTGGTGCATTTTTTAATGTTAAAAATGTTTTCGTCAACTATAATTCTTGATCTCTGCAAGTTCCAGGGCAGGATGTGACCAAGTTTTTTTTAAAAAACACACACATACAAATGTAGTAAAACATCACGTTTAGGTCATAGAAATAATAATAAGAATCCTTGTATTTGATATAGAACTTTTCACATCTTCGAGACGTATCAAAGCACTTCACAAAATATACTGTAAAGTGAATTAACAGTATATATGTGAGCAAAATGCCCACATATATACACAAAGGTAGGAAAGGGAACAGATTTTGTGTTGGCATATATGATCACTACTTTTATACCTCTGAAATCACAAGAAAGAATGGAGGAACAATTGGCAGCCACATTACTGGTGCATGACTGGAGCTATTCAAATATTTCAGATCAAGGCTTTTGTTCCTGAGAACTCAGCTGGAACCCAGTAAAGAAGTTTACCCCACTTGTATTAAACTTTGTGAATATTTTCTGCATATGATGATACCTCAACCCAAAAACCGTCAAACTGGATTTTCAATTTTTATTTAAAATATACTAAAAATAATAATACCTACAAAAAAAATTGTTTATTTCAATCCACGACTGTTTGTGGGACACTTCTGTGTGCAATTGGCTGCCGCGTTTCACCCATAAATATATATACAGTATACAGCCAATTCATTATAGAGTATATTCTGTGATGTGTTTTGAGACGACTAGAAGACGTGAAAAGCGCTATATCAAATGCAAGGATTATTATTATTATTAAAGAGCGTTCGAGGAAATTCTAGCTGAAAAACTGCAAAGCTTAATGTCCATATGTTTCAGAAATATATGCAAGACGACCTCAGACCTAATCCAATATGAGACTGAGCCGGTGTATCAATTATTTGGAAAACGTATAAAAATTTCCAGCAAGATATGATGCTCATGAAGCCTATCTCGTTTATAGTTCTTAAACCCAACAACCTCATTTTCTCGCCCTCTCTCTCTCTCTCCCAATACTTTCTTTTCCCATCAACACATTTTATTGCCCCTTTGGAAACGCTGCCTCCTAAAAAAATGCTGACCGGTGATCACAACTGTCCTGAGCACTGCAACGATTTTGTGGACCTAACTATAGTTTAGACTGACACTCCAATGGAGTGCTGGGGGTACGTTTCATAGTCAAATGTGGGGTCCTTTTGGATAAGACATTAAACCGATGCTCCGTCTGTGACTGTTAAGCTGTTAAAGATCCTTTGATAGCACTATTTGAAAAGAGAAGGGAGTTTTGCTGCCAACAATCCCCTAAATAAGCCTAGTTACTAGCTCAATGGCTGTTTGTGGGACCCTGCTGTATGCAATTGGCTCCCACATTTAGCCCACAAATATACACAGTCAATCAATTGTACATTATATCCCATGACGTGCTGTGAAATGTCTTGAGATGCCTTGATGATGTAATGGGATGCTATGTCAAATTGAATGATTATGGTTATTATTTAATCCATTTAATACAGTCTGTTTCAATGGTCTCCTATGGTAACCGATTTGTGTAAAAATATTCCACCTGCCCACCCCATCTCACCCCCTACTTACTTCTAGAAACTTGGGTAACCTAGTTTTATCATGTTAAACAATTTGCTCACATTAAAAGCAATTTCCTTGACATTTAATTTAATTTAACCGTAATTTTCCGGGCATTTCCCTGGATACATTTCTTTCAAAATTATGAAGTAACGTTAGTTGCTCTAGGTCTTCAAAGACCTGAAATTCCTCTTTAAATCCTCCACGACTTGTGTTTTGGCTCTTTCGCAGGCATTTCTCATCTGTAACAACATTTCCATGTCGGCCTGCTCCTCCGATCCACTAGTTCTATAAACAGCACTAAAAACAAGGTCAACTTTACTATCTTTTGACACCCTTGACCCCCATCTGCCACACAATATACGATGTAACAGCAGAGGCACTTATAGAATGCCTTTGTATAGTCGCAATACTCCCTCCCCTCTTACCCACATTACCACACCTTGCGCTAATTTTCCTTTGCAGTCCATTCTGCAGTCCTTCCCTTTCAACCATACAGTCAATGTCCCTTGTTTAAGCAGACCTGGTTTTCCAATTACATTTAGCTTTTTGTTCAACACATGTTCGCAATTCCCCGAACTAGTTCTGTATGCTATTAAAATGTAACCTTTCATAGAAACGACCTAAACAAACGTAACTTTACCACCAGAGTTGTGGGAACAAAAGGCATTGAATAGTAAATTCCATTATTAAAACTGAAAGAACTGACGATATCTAGCAGTTCCAGAATGTCAAAGTTTCAGGAGAACGCATGTGTCTAGAGCTTCAAATATTTTCTCACCCACTCACCCAAAATAACTTCGATACCACTTCCTAATAAAATTAGATTTTGAATGATGCGCCATATTGTGAAGTCCTGCAGCTCAGTGGTTAGAGCACTTGCGTCACAAGCATGAGTCCTGGGTTTCGAATCTAGGCAGGTCAGGGCGAAACCTTGGGCAAATTTACTTACTCCACACAAGACGCCTGATAATAATCCCTCCAAAACAAACCTAAAATAAATTGGTCATTTCAATCCATGACTGTTTGTGGGATGCTGCTGTGCGCAATTGGCTGCTGCGTTTCACCCACAAATATACAGTCAATTCACTTTACAGCATATTCTGTGAAGCGCTTTGAGACATCTAGAAGACGTGAAAAGCGCTATATCCAATGCAAATTATTAGTTCTATCAAACCTGAGACCAAAACAAAAGAATCCTGTCTGCCCCACACAAAGTACATCCCCTATTGTAATCGTATTCGAAGACCTTTATGAATAGCAGATGGTGCCCTCAACAAGTGGTTTGAGGCCAAGACACTGGACTCATTCAACAAACAGCTAGACGCTGTCATGGGAATACAAGAGACAGTCGAGAAGCATGAGATCATTTGAGTTGTAGAGGGTCCCTCACGCTACTTTTGTGATCTGGTGATGTTCTAAATCGTTTTGATGTCTTCCTCTTAATCCTTCTTCACCGATTAACTTTTGTGGGGCTTATTATCTCTTACCACAAATGGAATGTTCTCATCCTGTTCATCGCAAAAAAAAAGTCGAGTTTCCATTTAATGTCAAGCAACTATTTTCCCCTTGAACTACTCTTGATAAGTAAGTACGAGAACTGAATACTAGTATTTATGTATCTAGGGAGATTCTTCAAAACACCCTTTCTTACATTCCCGGGCGGAATACAAGATAACGTTGGTTTTGCAGCTATCTTTTTCTTTTTTGTTTCTATTGCTCTCCTTGCCTTTCTCTCTCTATTTTTTGTAACTTGGTTAGTGCTCTAGTTAGTTTTCGGTTTCCTGGTTAACAAGTCAAATTGAAACACTGGGAGTGATTACAAGGCAGCGAACTATTTGAGGGATTTTGATTACCATTCCATACCACTCAAGCCTCACTTCTGCAATTTATGAGTTTTCAACATCTTGAGCACATTAGTAAAACCCAATAATATATAAAATGGAATGGTGTGTATTACACAGACATAGTACATATCCAGGTTATGATTTCAGTTTTAACCCAAATGTTTTTTTTTGAGGATTTTGAAAAAAGAGGAGTAATGACAAATGAAGTGCAATTTTCATTGATGGGCGGGTTATATTTTACAAGCATTCCACTGCTGGGTTTTTTTTTTATTTCTTTGTACTGCCCTCCACCTTCTCTCAAACCGGAGTCCTGTAGGTCAGTGGTTAAAGCACTCGCCATACAAGTTTGAGACCTGTGTTTGAATCCAGGCAGGTCAGGGCAAAACCTTGGGCAACTTTCCTTAATCCACACGTCTAATAATAATCCCGCCCCAAAAAATAAATAATAACATTTGTCATTTCAATCCACGCCTGTTTGTGGGGACACTGGCAATTGGCTACCGCGTTTCGCCCACAAAGTCCAGTTCGATCCGCATGTGATCAGGTTTCAGCTTCACTGTTCATTGTACAATTAATTGAGTATCAAGCCAACTGCTTTTCAGCGGCAAAGGAAAATTAAGGTAGTTTAGAACATAGAACATAAGAATTAGGAGCAGGAGTAGGCCATTCGGCCCCTCGAGCCTGCCGCACCATTCAATAAGATCATGGCTGATCCTCTAATCTAACTCCACCTTCCCGCTTTATCCCCATATCCCTCAATCCCTCTATCTACAAGAAATCTATCAATCTCAGTTGATAGATTGATAGACCCCTCTGCTGTTTTACCAATATATTACAGATACCACAGGCGCCACAACACAGTATATTCGCCCACAAATGTAGTAAATTCACTTTACAGTATATTCTGTGAAACACTTTGAGACACAGTCTAGAAGACGTGAAAAGCGCTATATCAAATTCAAGGATTATTATTATTTTATTACGTAAGAAACACCTCGCCAAGCTAGCTAGCATCAGACACAGTCTACCTGCTTGATGCCACAGTTCAAAAAAACAATAAAGCCCGATTTATAAACTGCTGCGAGGATGATGAGGATTTACAAACAAAATGGTTGGTCAGCTAACCATCAGGACATCTAATATGAGGAGGAGAATTCATAGTTAATAGCTACAAAATAATACATAATTTTAAAAAAAAGTTTACAGATCAAAGATGTGTTACCGAAATGTGAATTGAAGAGTACCGACACTGTTAGAGGATTACCAATTACCAACCGAGACCCGCACTTGATCTTCTTCAACTTGCCAATTGTAATTTAAATCCTCTTTTTAATTCCATCGCTGAAAATCCGCAGCTAGTCCCCATGAATTAGTGGAAACATTTCTTTGTGGCCCGTTTTCTTGTCAAGAATAATAATAATAATCCTTGCATTTCGTATAGCGCTTTTCACATTTCCCAGGTATCTCAAAGCCCTTCACAGAACTACTGTAAAGTGAATTGACTGTATATTTTTGGGCAAAATGTGGCAGCCAATTGCACACAGCAGTGTCCCACAGTTGTGGATAGAAATTACGCAATTTTTGTTCTAGAGAGACTATTATCAGGCCTGTGGAGTAAGGAATCTTGCACAAGGTTTTGCCCGGACCTGCCTGGAATTGAACCCAGGTCTCTCATGTAAGGAGGGTGCTCTAATCACTGAGCTACAGGATTAAACATTTATTAGAACTAAATCCAGTGGATCACACAAATCATACTCAAGCTGCACAGTGTTCTGGTTAGTGTACATTTAAGAGGCGCTCACACTCATGAGGAGAGCAGGGAAGAGCAATGAGGATGTTGCCTAGTACTGGAGGGATGAGTTTTCCAGTCTTGAAAATAGCAGTCTTAGAGGGTGAAGGCTTTATACAAAGGCATATATAACAAATTTACATTTATTATAGTGCCTTTCACATTGGGAGAACATCCCAAGACATTGAAATAATATGCTTAATAGGGTTAATTCAATCAAGGATAATTCAGGGATTCAGGGATCTTAAAGGTAATTTGAAAGACAGATACCAGTAATTGTTTCTTTGGATATTGCACTAATTTCAAACAACTTTATGCTACAATTAGCAGCACCTGTGGCAGCTACGCTTAATAATAATCCTAATAATATTTTAATATGATATAGGACTTTTCACATCTTCTAGACGTCTCAAAGTGCTTCACAAAATACTGTAAAGTGAATTGACTGTATATTTGTGGGCGAAATGTAATTTTGTTGTTGTTGTCATTATTAGGTGTGTGGAGTAAGGAAACTTGCCCAAGGTTGTGCCCTGAGCTGGTTGGATTCGAAACATAGGTCTCATACTTGTTAGGCGAGTGCTCTAACCACTGAGCTACAAGACTCCACAAAAAGTAAAACATTAGCATTTTAAATCAATCTTAAATGTAACATTCAACCAAATTATATTGTGTTGGGAGGATGGAGAACAGATCAATTTTATCCCTGTGCTATTAAAGTTGTCTATAAACTGCACACCAATGTAAAACACTGAGCAGAAGTCAAGCAGCTAGGAAAGAGGGAGGGAAATACGAGATATCGTTGGAATGAAGGCTCTCCCATAGCCAGTCCTGAAGGTGTGTATTGTTTCTCTACTGTGCTGACAGGAACGGTAACAGATCTTGTCTCTCAGACAGCCTCATGGAACAGCTGAACTGAATTTGAGGGGTTTGCATTCCCCACTTTATTGCTTTGTAAAGTAATTTAACTTTGCTGTCCATTTACCATTACACCTATTTTGAACCTACAAATGAAAAAGTATGTGGAATTTCAAAACCGGTGTCACACAGTATCTCACCACAAGATATTTTTAAAATGACTCAACTGCTCTTGCTGTAAAAAAAGTGTTCATTTTTTTCTTGCGGCTTGGAAAGAAATATATTTTCCTAAAAAAAAGTCTACAACAGACAGCAGAAGAATTGAAAGCTTTAAACTTCAATCATATATATCTCCCCTCCCAGCTCAGGTCACACGCCTCCTGTGCAGCGCCTTGGGACATCCTCCCGACATAAAATGCGCTCTAGAAGTGCAATTTGTTGTTGTTGTTGTTCTAGATGTCTCAAAGCTCTTCACAGAATATACTGTGAAGTAAATTGACTATCTGTGGGCGAAACGCGGCAGCCAATTGCGCACAGAAGTGTCCCACAAACAGTCTTGGATTGAAATGAACAATTCTATTACAGGTGTGTGGAGTAAGGAACTTCCCCAAGGTTTTGCCCTGATCTGGCTGGATTCGAAAAACAGGTCTCATGCTTGTAAGGCGAGCGCTCTAACCACTGAGCTACAGGAGTCTTTAATAAATATAATCCTTGCATTTGATCTCATATATCCTCTAGGATTTTAGAGGCTCAGTTGATAGAAATAATAATAATCCTTGCATTTGATGTAGCGCTTTTCATGACTTCTAGATGTCTCAAAGCGTGCCTGCAATTTAAAGACCTGACAATCTTCTCATGATCGTTTCTATGAGGAAATTTTCCAATCAAAACATGTTTTCAGCCAGGAATATTTGATAGCACATTACAGTCCTTTGAAAAACATAACAAACTTTTCTGAAGCTGTATGGAATAGAGCCGTAAGTAATAACCTATTTCAGTTATATGTGTCCAGTAGCTCTGTGGTTAGAGCACTCGCCTTACAAGTGTGAGACCTGTGTTCGGCAAGTTTCCTTACTCCACATGCCTAATAATAATCCTTCAACAAAAAAAAACACAATAATAAAATTGGTCATTTCAATCCACTGTTTGTGGGACACTGCTGTGCGCAACTGATTGCCATGTTTCGCCCACAAATATACAGTACAGTCAATTCACTTTACAGTATATTCTGTGAAGCGCTTTGAGATGTCTAGAAGACATGAAAAACGCTATATTAAATGCAAGGATTATTATTATGTGCACAAACTGAGCAATATGGTTTGTATATCCTGCCGACATGTTGAATTTTTGGAGGGAAACTGCAAATAGTTTGCCAACATATGGTTGGTGGGGTTTTAGGCACACAGACGGAAATAGCTGGTGAACAAAGCTACCACACGTGACTATCCCACAAAATGCAATTGGAATGAAAAACTATGCATTTTGTGCACAAGCCATAAGCTAGTACATATAGAGCACAATCTTTGCTCAAGCAACAAAGATTTACAACTCCCTATGAGTTAATAGGGAAAGAATTTGTAAATGGTAAAAAGGGCAGAGGGTTCCTCATTATCCCACATACCATTAACCCTCATAATAATAATGATCCTTGCATTTGATATAGTCTTCTAGACGTCTCAAAGCGCTTCACAGAATATACTGTAAAGTGAATTGACTGTATATTTGTGGCCAAAACTCGGCAGCCAATTGCGCACAGCAGTGTCCCACAAACAGTCGTAGATTGAAGTGACCAATTTATTAATTTTGTTTTCTTGAGTGATTGTTATCAGGCGTGTAGAGTAAGGAAACTTGCCCAAGATTTCGCCCTGCCAGGAATTAATCCCAGGTCTCTCGCTTGCGAGGCGAGCACTCTAACCATTGAGCTACACAAACTATAAAGAAATGATTTCCAAGTCTCAGATGGAAATTAGGAAAGCGTGCTAGAAGAATTATAAATTTTCATTCCAATCCACTAAAAATTGTCTAAACGGTCTGCAAAAATATTTTGTTGTCATCTAACCTTGCAACTCCATTACATGAAATTACACAACACATGCATAGATATTGTAACTTAAAAGTCTGTCATTTCTATAGCAAGCAGTACAATTTTAAACAAAGATTTGCATTTGATCAGTTGAACATTCCCCTATCAGAAGTTTGATTTTTATATAATTTTACCAGTTTTCCAATAGGAAAAAGTAAGATACAAGATAACCGAATGAACAACTGACCAAAGTAGCTCATGTGAACAAAATTAAATTGCTTTGTTAAATCATCTGATTAAATTACAGTAAGTTGCATTTTCATGGTGACTTCTACATTTGAAAACAATCGCAAATAGGTTCAACAAACCTATTTGCCTTGCTGTCCGTAGGACTTCTTAATTGGAAACACACATTTCAGTGAAACGTTTAGCAGATTTAAACAGGTTGAATTCAGCTGTGATTCCACAAAAGTCAAATACTTTGTAAATGAATGCTCCTCAGACTCAACAACTCTCTCAAACTTCTCAAAAAATGTACTCAGAAGAAGACACAGATTTAAAGCCTCTGGACTGCTAACATTGTCTCTTTACCCAATTTCTTCTGCTTTTGATACAAGACGTCTTACTCTCATTCCTTACCCCTCATCTCAACCCAAAAAATGTTTTACTTCATAACTTGACCTTCAGTTAAAAATGGTCCTCGGTTGCATCAGTTTTAAATAAAACACATTCTTACCACAATTGCCGGAGAGTAAGTCTAGCTGTGTTGCCATTTGGTTAGCTTTTTGTTAAAAAAAACTTACAACAAAACAAACATTAATGAAAATTCTGCACATTTACAGCAGCTGCATGCTTTGTCTCAGCCCAGCTCACCGCCTGCAAGTTATGAAGAAGAACTTTCCTGAACTGTTTCTAATAGCAGAGTGACTCGAGACGAATTGCACGGAAAAGGAACAAAGGTTAAAATGAATGAGTGAAATGCAGGCTAACAGAGGTGTGGTAACTGAAACCTGACTGGGTTACGTCACATAATTAGGACTTTGGCAAACAAAAGTTTCCTGTATTCGAAACTACAGATAGACTTAACCACTCAAAATATGAATGAGCCTATCTTGATGCTTTACATATGAACGGTTTTATATTCAAGGCCACTACAGGCAGGAAGCGGTACCATTGTAATTACTTGCTGTAAATGAATACATGAAACACAACTGTAATGTATACTAACAGCTGTCTATCTGCCTTAATTGCACTGCAACCGTGCGCGTATGTGCATTGGGTCAGGAGCCAAAAGGCAACGTTTGAGAGAAGTACTTACTCCAGACAAAACATAAAAGTCATTCATTCATACTTAATGTACAACATATTTCCAAATTAAAAGCTAAAGAACGACTATCTTTTTCTGAAATGAAAGAATCCATAGTAACTTAGGCGTTATGATTAATTCAGTTTTTATTTATTTAAACAAATAATAATCCTTGCATGTAGCTCAGTGGTTAGAGCACTTGCCTTACAAGCGTGAGACCTGTGCTCGAATCCAGCCAGGTCAGGGTGAAACCTCGGGCAAGTTTCCTTACTCCACACGCCTGATAATAATCCCTCAAATAAAACTATAATAAATTTGTCACTTTCAATCCATGACTGTTTGTGCGCAACTGGCTACCGCGTTTCACCCATAAATATACAGTCAATTCACTTTACAATATATTCTGTGAAGCCCTTTGAGACATCTGGAAGACGTGAAAAGCGCTAGGTCAAATGCAAGTATTATTATTATTATCATTATGTATTATGGTGCCTTATCACATCTTCCAGATGTCTCAAAGCGCTTCATGGAATATACTCTAAAGTGAATTGACAATACAGTAATCAATAATCACAAACAAAACACGCTTGTAGATTTTAATATGTGATAACTCTATTGCTGAATAATCAGAAACATCGAGCAGGACTGAGGGCAGCCTTTTTTTTCTATCCAGAAAGCCTGTTCGATGTTTGAGGCTTGACCCTCCAAACTGCATTCTCCTTGGCCAATTGCCTTCTGGCTGGGTGACAACAGTACTTTCGAATGATAATGATAATAATAATCTTTGCATTCATTTGATAGAGCGCTTTGATCAGGTCATCGGGACATCCTCAAAATGCTTCCCATGATATGCTGTAAACAACAACAAAATTATATTTACAGAGCGCCTTTCACATCGGGAGGACGTGGTACAACTGTGTGTGTTGTAGTATTATGGTGACTATTGAAACAATAGATATGGTTAGTAATACATCGGCCACAGTGCTGTAACAATGGGTGTTCCATTATGTGAATGAAAGCACTTAGCAAGCGAGTGACATATCACAAGAATTTGTTTGTCTACATTCAATCGAAGCTAGTTCTGACACTCGGAAGCCCTCTTCACTTCTACTGAAAAAGAGAGGAATAATTCACCCATAATCACTGCTCCTATAATCACCAAGTACTAAACTGTGTAAGATTAACAGTACAACATGATGATAAATAACAACAACAACAATTTACATTTATATAGCGCCTTTCACGTCGGGAGGACATCCCAATAAATTGGATTAAAAAGTAATAATAATCCTTGCATTTGATATAGCGCTTTTCACGTCTTCTAGACGTCTCAAAGCGCTTCACAGAATGTACTGTAAAGTGAATTGACTGTATATTTTGTGGGTAAAATGTGGCAGTCAATTGCACACAACAGCGTCCCCACAAACAGTCGTGGAGTGAAATGAATTTTATTATTGTGGGGGGTTTTTTGAGGGTTTTTCAAAGTAACTTTAAGAATACATTTTTCTCCTACCCCTATTTCCCATCCAATACAGACTCTTATCAGTACACAGATTTCCCCACTGAGGAGGATGGACTGGGCAATGTTACATAGACACAAACATCTTTATACCGCCAAAATAATCCCATCAACTACACTGATACCAGTGACAGATTGCAATAGAAAGGAACAGAATACACACAGTCTCTGAGAGGCAAGTGTGGCGCAAGGTTAGAAACTTCCTGGCCATTCAGAAGTCCAGCAACACAAATTGTACAAAATTCCTTTCACTTTTTGCTCGCTCACACATGACTGACTGATTTGGCAATTAATACATAGCTGCCCAAATCATGCACCATAGGTTTCAATACCTCCTCTCACTTAAGACCAAAAGATTACTGCTGCCACCATGTGGTATAGAGTGGCCACATGACTAAGAGTAAACACTAATCCAGTAAATTCATAATCTACATTAAATAATCTCGTCAAATTAGTAGTCAATCTAATTTGCATGTGGATTCCCTAATAGTACTTTCAAAACTACAGAGAATCTTTACTTTTAAAACGGAAGAGAATCATTCCTGTGGCTTGAACACTCGCCTTGCAAGCGAGAGACCTGAGTTCGATTCCTGGCAGGTCAGGGTGAAACCTTGGGCAAATTTCCTTACTCCACACACACGCCTAGTAACAATCCCTCAAAAAAAACTATAATAAATTGCTCATTTCAATCCCCGATTGTTTGTGGGACACTGCTGTGCGCAATTGGCTGCTGTGTTTCGCCCACAAACATACAGTCAATTCACTTTACAGTATATTCTGTGAAGCACTTTGAGATATCTAGAAGATGTGAAAAGCGCTATATCAAATGCAAGGATTATTATTATTAATTACAAATCCATTGCAAGATACTTCCTCTGATTCTCGCTTTTCTTTATTTTTTGCACCAGCCTTTTGTGAGGAACTGTGTCAAAGGTCTTTTCCTTATCAAGCCCTTTAGTCACAGTCAATAGCAACAAAAACAAAATTACATTTGTATAGCGCCTTTCACATAGAGAGGACATCCCAAGGCACTGATCAAAGAAAATGAGTGAATCAGTTTGGCAGGATCTCCCTTTATAAACCCATATCTTTTATCATGATATTACTGTCCAGATGTTGCATGATCTTAGTTTTAATAAGAGATTCCATACTTTACCCACAATGGAAGTCAAACACACTGGTCCGCAGTTTCCGGGTCACTTTTGCTACCTTTTTTATTTGTGTGTAAAAAAATTGGGAGTAACATCTGCCCTTCTCCAGTCCCCAGGTACCTCTCCGGGATCCAGTGATTTATGAAAGATTTACGCCAAATTTCCTGCAATTTCCACCCTTAGTTCCTCAAGGATCCTCGGATGCAATTTATCTGGCCCCCGGGATTTTGTTTACGTTAAGTTTGCACAATTGTTCAGCAACCATGCTGGTAGTGTTATGTATAGTGTCACAATTCTCACCGCAACACCACTGAGTTCCCTTTCCAGATTCAATCAATTTCCCCTCTCCTCTTTACTACAAAAAAAATTATGAAGTACTTCTGCAGGTTGTTTCGTATCACCCGATCCCACCTTCGAGGGCCCTATTTCATCTCTCAATTTTCTTTTTCTCTTAATATAATAATCGTAATCCTTGCATTTGACATAGTCTTTCACATCTCCTAGATGTCTCAAAGCGCTTCACCGTATATACTGTAAAGTGAATTGACTGTACTGTATATTTGTGGGCGAAACGCAGCAGCCATTTGCGCACAGCAGTATCCCCACCATCGTGGATTGAAATGACAAATTTGTTATTGTATTTTTCGAGGGATTAATATCAGTATTTGTATTTGCTGTGGAGTAAGGAAACTTGGCCAAGGTTCGGTCCTGCCTGAATTTGAACCCAGGTCTCTCGCTTGTAAGGCGAGTGCTCTAACCACTGAACTGCAGGACTCCATTTTACTGAACAAAGCAAGTCTGGAGAGCTTACAATACTTCAAAAAATATGGCAGGTTATAGGCTTGACATTTTCTTTGAAAGTCTGGACAGGAAACTAAAGATAAATTTGATAAATAGCAACCCAGATAGTATCTGCTTTGAATCTGCACGTTTCGCAAGCCTCTGGTCTGAAAAGACACAACCACTTATGGATGGGCAATTCATCTGGTATACCTTCCCTGGCACAGCCAGCCAAAGTGATTATAGAAAAAGTATTTCAACCATTCACCAACCTGTTAATTGTATACAAACAAAGTTAAGTATCCGCAACAGCTTACTAGCCCTCAGGTAGAGTTCCTATTCCACTCCTGACAAAGAGAAATTTCTAGGCACATGTTACATGTTATCAAATGCAAGGATTACTATTTATTATTAATCATTGCAGATCTAAACTTAAAACTCCCCAATAGCATTGTTTCCACCACCACCACTACTCAGCTACCATAACCTGGAAGGATTAATAAGAAGAAGAATCGTTGCATTTAATATAACGCTTTTCACATCTTCTAGATGTCTCAAATCACAGGATATACTGTAAAGTGAATTGACTGTATACTTGTGGGTGAAATGCAACAGCCAATTGCGCACAGAATGTCCCACAAACAGTCGTGGATTGAAATGACCATTACAGTTTTTTTTGAGGGATTATTATTAGGCGTGTGGAGTAAGGAAACTTGCCCAAGGTTTCGCCCTGACCTGCCTGGATTCGAAACACAGGTCTCACACTTGTAAGGCGAGTGCTCTAACCCCTGAGCTAGAGGAGTCTTTATGTTTTGATTTTTGGAAATAAGAAGTGTTTGTTGTTTAGCAGCATGTGGGAGAATTGGGGCTTTCATTTTGAAGCTGTTTTTCAGAAAGGAGCTCCGGAGAGAGAGAGAGAAAGGAAAAAAACACAAGAGACGTCGCAGACTGAAATCGATCAACCAATTCCCCAAATTACGGACACTCAAAAATGCTGCAAAAATCAGAGTGAATCCAGGATTATTCATCACTATTATTTTTATTATTGCAAATCCAGTGGAAACCTTGTCTCAACTAAACTTGTAACCAAACTGAACCACAGGATGTGAACACAGGGGATTTCAAAGCCAAATTGTTGAAATAATACTTTTCAGGACATTGTGAAGCTTGTCATTAGTATCAAGGCAGGAAATGTACAGGGTTTTCAAAAAGTCCCGTTACCCGCCAAAACACACCCTCCAATTATTATTTATTTTCTGTTGGGAGTTGGATCGAAGGTAACTCAGGGATTGGTACAAGATTGCCAAAATTTGGTACAAGTTTGATTGAAGCATTCAGGAATTGAAATTAAGCCTAAACAGGTTAAGGCATACCGACTTTCAGCCAAATAAATTATGCTAGGGAAAATTTCCTTAGGGCAAGGCAAGCCACTATATTAGCTTGAAGGATGGGTGGGGGAAAGAAATAATTATTGATGTGATACTTCAAAGGAGTATTATTTTGTTAGCTTACCTTGCAAGAAATCAGCTCACATAAACAGAATATTTTGCAAAAACGCCCCCTTTGCGAATAGTTATTCAGTTCAATTTGCTTAAACCCAGTGAACAGTTCAGCAGCTGTATGTACTGTGTTTAATCTACGTACTAGCTCAATGGTTAGAGCACTCGCCTTCCAGACCGAGCCAAATCTTGGGTGAGTTTTCTTACTCCACACATCTGATGATAATCCCTCAAGAAAAAACAATAATAAATCACAATCCACAACTGTTTGTGGGGACACTGCTGTGCACAATTGGCTGCCGCGTTTCGCCCACAAAATATACAGTCAATTCACTTCAATGTTTTCTGTGCTGCACTTTGAGTTGTCTAGAAGACTTGAAAAGCGTAATATCAAATGCAAGGATTATTATTATCACTACAAGAGTCAGCCTTCAGTGCAGCCCTTCGCTTATGCACAGACTATCAAAAGCTAAAGACATAGACGGTAAAAACAGAAACAAATTACAGCAGAGGGGAAAGGGAAGGAGGGGGCACCCTATTAATTTAGCAGATGGAATAATGTGGCTTCATACCAGTAACAATGAAAGGGAAGCATCTCGTAAACCAATCTGGCGAGTTTACAATCATCCAGGAGAAACATTCTAGAAAAGCACTTAGGAACTCCAAGAATCGAGGAGTGATCCTTGCCCTCTAAAGTTGGCTGCAACAATCATTCTGAAAGGAAGCCAAAAAGTTGAACTTCACTGAAAAAATACATATGGCGTTTTACAGCAAAAAAATTCTCTTAGCTTAACATCTGGTATGGAATTGAGTCAACAGATACATACCACTGGAGGGAATATCTCAGATGGTATCCTCAACTGGAAGAGAACTAACTTTGTATTATAATAATATATGGTGCATATTTTAAAAAAATGGAAAGGAAATGCTTTTTCCGATTTAAGTTTGAAAGAGCGTATTACAAATTTAGCAAAAAACTATTTTTTTTAACTACACTACACAGCAAATCATCAGCTAAATAACAATAACCCTTGCATTTGATATAGCGGTTTCCATGTTGTCTAGACATCTCAAAATGCTTTACAGAATATAATGTAAAGTGAATTGACTGTATATATGTGGGCGAAATGCAAAAGCCAATTGTGGACAGCAATGACCCCCAAATAGCCATGGATTGAAATAACCAATTATTTTTTTTTTTTCTTGAGGGTTTATTATCGGGCATGTGGAGTAAGGAAACTTGGCCAAGGTTTCTCCCTGACCTGGAATCAAACCCAGCTCTCTTGCTTTGTAAAGGCGAGGGCTCTAACCACTGAGCTACAGGACTCCACTAAGATGGAGTGGAGTCCTGTAGCTCAGTGGTTAGAGCACTCGCCTTACAAGCATGAGACCTGTGTTTCGAATCCAGGCAGGTCAGGGCGAAACCTTGAGCAAGTTTCCTTACTCCACATGCCTGATAATAATCCCTAAAAAAAAACACAATAATAAAAAAAATTGTTCATTTCAATCCACGACTGTTTGTGGGACACTGCTGTGCGCAATTGGCTGCCGCGTTTCACCCACAAATATACAGTCAATTCACTTTACATTATATTCTGTGAAGCGCTTTGAGACGTGTAGAAGATGTGAGAAGCACTACTGTATATCAAATGCAAGGATTATTATTATTTTTAACTGCAGCCACCCAATGCATCTGTCTTGGTAGTACACATACGCAATATAATATACTTTTGTTTCCCACAACTAGATGCATGGCAAAATGAATGCCGAAGAAGAGACTTTTGTTGGTTCATTAAAATGAGCTGTTGGAAGACATTGCAGATGAACCGGAGCGGCTAAATAGAGGAGAACCATTGAGGTAGATTCTGAACCTGTGGGTTGCTGTTTAAGGCTTCAGAATTTAGGTTTCTCCCCTGCTCCACTGGCTCTAGCCTCCTCTTGTCCCCCCATCCATCGGCAGCCATGCTTTCAGCCATTACATCCCAAAACTTTGGAACTCCATCCCTCAACCCCTTTGCTTCACCCCCCACCCACCACCCACCCCTTCCCCATCTTCAGGTCGTGCTTTTCCCTTTCGACCGTCCAACCCGCGCTCACGGTCACCTTCCCCCTCCCCCTGGCTCAGTCTCCAGCTCCGCCATTGTGAAGCACTCCGAGACTCCGAGAAGCAGCCCGGCATGGAGGGAGGGAGGGAGGGAGGGAGGGAGGGAGGGAGGGAGGGAGGGAGGGAGGGAGGGAGGGAGGGAGGGAGGGAGGGAGGGAGGGAGGGAGGGAGGGAGGGAGGGAGGGAGGGAGGGAGGGAGGGAGGGAGGGAGGGAGGGAGGGAGGGAGGGAGGGATGGCGCTATATAAATGCAAATTGTTGTTGCTTTCTTCTGATATAAACAGCTGCCATATCAACAACAAAAACTCATTACAATAATAATCCTTGCATTCGATAAGCGCCTTATCACATCTTCGTGACGTCTCAAAGTGGTGGACAGTCAAGCATGTGAAACCGAGCTGGGAGGCTAAGCAATTTTCGTAAAATGTGTATCTTCAACATAGCATGTTATTGCCATGGTACAGATCTCAGGAACAATAGAGCACTTCAATACTACTTGGCAATCCATATTGCTTAAATACCTAATGACAGCTTAGAACATTTAGTTTTACAAACACAATTCTTTGGTTACTGAGGTAGTGGGGAGTAACTTGGTGTGCTTCGTAAACTAACAATGAAATGCAGCAATCAAATAATTAATTCCTCTGGCTCCAGTAATATTTTCGTTTACGTAGGGCAGTTTCTTTTTAAAGAGATTTTTTGCCAAACCCATCCCATGGAATCCTGTTTTGAACTGATACACACAGAACTACAGTGTGCCGTGCTGTAATATTATATCCCATAATAGGGAACGGTACATTTGCACTAAGTATGTCACTCACATGTTGTTGGCTTAAGATTCTTACCTCTATTTTATGAATTCAGCATTAATATTGGCAAATAAAGTCGACTAAATCACTTGAGGCATTGTGTCATTTGGAGTCCTGAAGCTCAGTGGTTAGAGCACTCACCTTGCAAGCGAGAGACAATTCCAGGCAGGTCAGGGTGAAACCTTAGGCAAGTTTCCTTACTCCACACTCCTAATACAGTAGTAATCTCTCCAAAAAAAATTAACAAAAAATTGGTCATAACTGTTTGTGGGACACTGCTGTGCGCAATTGGCTGCCGCGATTTGCCCACAAATATACAGTCAATTCACTTTACAGTATATTCTGTGGAGTGCTTTGAGAGTCTAGAAGACGTGGAAAGCACTATAGTAAATGCAAAGGTGACTTTTATTATTTATTATTTAAGCAAAATGATTTATTTTCATCAAGCACCAGAAATAATCTCCAAAAAAAGTCTCAACAACAAAATTACATCTGTATAGCCAGCATTTATTGGACACCAAAGCAATTGAGGTTTGAATGCCTTACACTGTTCAATAATTCCTGGATGTTGCAACAACACACATGCCTTATAAAGTTAGAAAGACAGATGAGATTTCAGAAAAAAACAGCAACCAACAATGTTCTAAAGTTTCATACAATTGGCAGCAAAGGCTATCAGCACACAAACTAAAGAGCAAAAATAATGGTGCAGTCAAGAGAAAAACATTCAGCACATTTTTCACTGAAAGTCAATCCACTGTGGTGGAATAAAATAAACATTCTTCAGAGATCATGTGTTACTTATAACTTAACAATATGTTCATTTTCTGCGTTCTGATGAGCTGGACTGTGTTAGAGAATGATCCATCATGCAGAGGATTAGCAAAGCTTCCCCTTGTTACATTTTCATCATTTATACTTTTATACAGCCCCCTCCCCCCATTGTATTATGACTGTTCTTTTCCCAGTACTAATGCAGTTAAACACAGGTAGAGATTTGCAAAGAAAGACTTTCTTTTTAAACAGTGAATAGAGGTGTTTTTGTTTACAGGCGCACCTGAAACATACAAAGTACAAAAGTAGATCATGTAATTTAAAGGGAAAAATCCCTTTAAACCAAAAAGCAAATTTGGTTCCTGCCTAAAATTGTGATAATTTGGGGAATAGTTGGAAAATTATTCAAAGGCAATTAGTTAACTCATGTGTCCCAAGTAATAGTAACCAGCATTACAGATCCTTGGCTCAATCCTTGACACCATACTACATTTTAAGTGCTTTCAGACGTCCTCCCGGTGTGACAGGTCCTACATAAAGCCTTGCAAACGTTTTGTACAGAAACACGGAATGATGAACCAAACAGCCAGTTTTCACGCAATACAATCTGTACAATTCCATGATTGGAGAGAAGAGAGACCTTACAGAAGTTTTTATGATTATAATAATAATAATCCTTGCAATTGATATAATGCTTTTTACGTCTTCTAGATGCCTCAAAGCGCTTCACAGAATATACTGTAAAGTGAACTGACTGGATATTTGTGGGTGAAACGAGGCAGCCAATTGCACATGGCAGTATCCCGCAAACAGTGGTGAATTGAAATGGACAATTCTATTACTGTGTTTTTTTGGAGGGATTATCATGAGGAGTTATTCTAAGGAATACTTATAAATTAAACCCAAACAATAGCTTTAGAATAACCACAAATCCTTATTGCAAGCACCATTTACCTCTTTATTGCCACCAAATGATCACCATCCTTCTCCAGGGCTCTGACGCGTTCATTTTTAAAACTAAGAGCAAACAAAGTTTGCTACATCTAATCAGTATAAAGAACAAGGTCACTTAGTATTAGCAACTCTACTCAGAGAAAGCAGAAGGACTTTCGAAAACTTGCTAAATTGCCAGGGATGAAAATCTCATGCAAGTCATCTCTTATTCCAGCTATTTTTTTAAAGTCAATTTAAACATAGTCTCTCTTTTCAATAAGCTTGTACTTCTGTTTATATGCCAAAGTACACAAAACTTAGTGCCAAAAATAAACACACAATGTTAACACAAAAAAATTCAGCCAATTTTCAATGCCAATAAAAGTGGGGTGGGTGGGCAGGGTAATGGATTGACAGAAAACACTTAACTATTGAAGTTTAAGATAATAAAGAATTTATTTTTATTTTTCAAAATATGAACCATAGTACAGAGTCACGGAAAGCAAATGCACCCATTCATAAACAGTAGCCGTTCAAAAATAATGAGAACATGATTAACCAATCTGAAAGATTGCGAAAGTTACATGGATGCTATCTCAACAGAAGTGCAACCACAACAACAAATTTACACTTTTTAGGGCCTTTCACATCAGGAGGACACCCCAAGGCGCTGGACGGCTATTTTTTGAGATATGAGCTGGGGTTGGAGACTGGGTTATTCCACCCATAGTGGAATACACTCTGCATCTGAACTGTATCAGAAAGCACGGCCGCCAATGATGGAGCGGAGGATTCGGATGGACAAGGAGGAGGCCAGACCCAGTAGAGCGGAGGCAATGGGTAGCTGTGAGAAGGGAGGAGGTTAGTTAGAGTGGTAGCAACGTGCAGAGGAGTGGAGGGATTTAAACACGCATTACCACAGTGACTTCCAAACTTTAAATAGCGGAGCTTCCCCAACTCAGAAAAGTTTGAGTTTCGTTGCATCCCCCACCCCCTCCTTCACACTGGGCTCTACATGCGCTCGAGTCCTCGGCCCCACACACTCAGGTCCTCGGCTCCACACACACTCGGGGGCTCGAGACTCTAAAGCTCCGCGCCCCACCCAGCCAATGATACATGCCCCACCAAGGGAAGCGCGCCCCACAGTTTGGAAACCACTGCATTAGCAGGACCTGGGGGCAGAATCATCCCACTCAGTTCCTTGCAAGCCAAAGCCTTAACAGGTATTCGGGGGTCCTAGTTGGACAAGCAGCAGGAAAGCTTGCCAGACACTAATATCAACGCTAATCTAAAAAAAACGCAAAACACTGCAGATGTTGGAAATCTGAAACAAAAACAGAAATCGCTGGGATTCCTTCCCCCTCTCCTGTGACCATTTGATCTGCCTGTTCTTTGGCAATTTCACCCTGCTTTGTTTTAACGTTATTAACACCTCTTCTATCCAGTTTTGTTTCAATTCCCCCTCTTGTTTCACAACATTAACACCTCTTTAACCCATCATCTCCTGCCGTCTCCCCCATTCTCTCGTACGTCTTCCTTGCCCTGCTTCTCCCTCTCCGTTAATCCTTAAAAGCCTCTCCTTCCCTAACCTGCCCCAGTTCTGACAAAGGGTCGTGGACCCGAAACGTTGACTCACATTTCCTCACTCCATAGATGCTCCCTGACCTGCTGAGTGTTCCCAGCCATTTCTGTTTTTGTTTTAGGATGCGTTCCTCCAGGGAGAGAGTGAGCATCCCATTCCAATAATCTATCTCTTGGGATTTCCATGTCTGGATGGAATGCATGGAAATCTCAGCTGGGTTTTGATACTTTAAGCAACGGTGACAAGTTTCCCCATGGGTCAAGACACCAGGTTGACCAACAAAAAACACACATATCTATACAACTGTACACCCCAAGTAGCGATTTAATGTGCAAACCAAGAGAGTGACAGCAGACATTACTGCCACAGCGAAATCAACACGTATTACTGCAGACATCTCCAGCCCACAATAGCAATCAGGAGCTGGCTGCCTGTGTGAATTTTCTCTCTCTAGGTTTTGGTCACAGAGCAACTATAGCACTGTTAGGCCCTGTTTGAGATCAGCCAACTGAGTACACAAATCCCACATCAATAAAGGATTTCTGAAAACAAATATTGCCGATGTTTTGGTAAATCTCAGTCTTTTTAATATCTTTTTATTGCTATTCCAAGTCCTCTCATGGTATATTTCTGTTTTTTACCTGGGATCCACAGCTCGAGGCCGCAGTCCAACTCAGAAGCACATGCTGGTGTCTATATTGGCTCAATTCACCATTTGGAGACCCGTAGCTCAGTGATTAGAGCATTCGCCTTACAAGCAAGAGACCTGGGTTTGATTACAGGCAGGTCAGAGCGAAACCTTGGGCAAGTTTCCTAACTCCACACACACGCCTGATAATAATCCCTTACATAAAAACAATAGTAAAATTGGTAATTTCAATCCATGACTGTTTGTGGGGACATTGCTATGTGTGATTGATTGGCTGTCGCGTTTCGACAACAAATATAGTCAATTCACTTTACAGTATATTCTGTGAAGCGCTTTGAGACGTCTCAAGATGTGAAAAACGCTATACCAAATGCAAGGATTATTATTATTATTATTATTAGCCAGGTGTTTTACCAGCTGTGGCCCTTTCATCTGGCATTATTCACAGCAATACTATTACTTTCTCCCCCACCACCTGTAATAGTAATCTCTCCAGATAAGTCTTCATTCATTTAAGAAAATGAAAAAAAAAGACCTTTCCCAGCAATGTCATGACTGGTTCCAGGTTTTCAGGCTATCGAGTTTGCTGACCATGCAATCCAACAACCCTATGTATGCAATGTTAACATCTCTGACCTGCCCCTGGAGACAGAAGAACATTTCACACCAGGGAGAGAGAGACAGAGAGAGAGAAAGTTCCTGAGTTGCAACTTGGAAACACAGTGAATACTGTACATGTCCACACAAAGAAAAGTGGCTAAATTTCAGGGATCAGCAGCTGCAGGCTATACGAGACTTGGGTCTACTTGAGCTGGGTTTTCAAGTAGACTGGAAGCAAAATTCAGCTTTCAGTATTCCAAAATTCAGCTTTAAATAATTTTTAAACTGAAAAAAATCAAATTAAAATTTAGAAAAACAAATTAGAATTCCTAAGGTTAGATAATTTTTTAAATAGTTAAATACTGGATACAGTATGTACTGTATATGCAATGAAACTAGAAATACCTAAACTCTTAACTATCAAAAGTAACAACAACAACAACAACAAAATTGCACTTATATAGTGCCTTTCACGTCGGGAGGACCTCCCAAAGCGTTGAACGGTCTGGTCGGGACCCGAGCGGGGCGGTGGAGTGGGGGGGAGGGTCGGGGTGGGGGGAAGGGGAAGAAGAGTGGGAGAGGGGGAAGAGTTAGTGGGGCGGCCGATGGCGCGGTCGAAGAGGAAGGTCTTGAGACCAGCCTTGAAGGAGGAAAGGGAGGAAGCAAGGCGGAGGGGCTGTGGGATGGAGTTCCTCAGTGTGGGAGCAGAGAGGCTGAAAGCCCGGCCGCCGATGGTTGGGTGGTTAGGGCGGTGGATGCGGAGCAGACCTGAGTCTGCTGAATGGAGGGTGCGGGCAGGCTGATAGGGAGACAATAGGCCAGAGAGATAGGCGAGGGCAAGGCCGTGAATGGCCTTGAAAGTGAGGACAAGGATCTCAAATTCGATCCTCTGGGTGACGGGGAGCCAGTGGAGACGGGCGAGGGTGGGAGTGATGTAATCACGAAGCCTGGTACGGGAGAGTACACAAGCTGCAGAGTTCTGAATGATCTGTAGCCTGTGAAGGGAGGAGCTGGGGAGGCCGACGAGGAGAGAGTTCCCGTAGTCGAGCCTGGAAGTGTTAAAGGCGTGGACGAGGGTTTCGGTGGCGTGGGGGGTGAGGTAGTGGCGGAGTCTGGCAATGTTGCGGAGGTGATGGAAGGCTGTGCCGGTCATGGAGCGGAGATAAGGGAGGAAGGATAGTTCGGAGTTGAATAAGACGCCCAGATTCCTGACTGGCTTCGAGAGGTGGAGAGAGCAGCCTTGAATGCTGACGTTGTCAGCGCCTGAGGTGCGGAGGCGCTGACGTGAGCCAATCACGAGGGCCTCCGTCTTGTTGACAGAATGTGATACTAGAAAGGCTAAATCACTAACTCACAACTTCTATTTAAAAAACATCAGCATCTTTCTTCCTTTTATTTATATCAGACATGGTACACATCTTGATCGGGCATATTGTATATCTCCTTCAGGTATTAAGGCAATCAAACTGTATGATTAGTCAAACAGCAAGCATAGAAAAAACATGAATCAAATGGTTAATTCAGTTAGACAAGGAATGCAGACCAATGTTAAAGTATATATATTTGTTTGCTTTAGTTTTGTAGAAATACAAAACACCTTGCAAACTAACAAAACAAAATTGAACTACACTCAAGAGAAAAATATCTGTTATAGAAAACGTTTGTTTTATTCCATAGTTGGAGCTCCTCTAATGGTTAGAGTACTCGCCTCACAAGCGAGAAACCTGGGTTCAATTCCAGGCAGGTCAGGGCGAAACCTTGGGCAAGTTTCCTTACTCCACACGCCTAATAATAATCCCTCAAAAAAAGCAATAATAAATTGGTCACGTCAATCCACAACTGTTTGTGGGACACTGCTGTGCGCAATTTGCTGACGCGTTTCGTCCACATAATATACAGTCAATTTATTTTACAGAATATTCTGTGAGGCGCTTTGAGATGTCTAGAAGATGTGAAAAGCACGATGTCAAATGCAAGAAATATTATTTTTATTATTGTGTACTGCCTCACAGATCCCAAGAAACTCAAGACCAGCTGAATTTGGTTTTATCTTAGAAAGCAACTAAATTGAGATAGAATGAGAGAAGCTATATACACTACATGTAATTTTGTCATTGTTGCAATTATAGCTGAGAACAAATTTGATCTACCTTATCCAAATGGAATCTGGACATACGCATGGTGCATAAGGTTTCTATTTAATTTAGCTGAAATATCAAGTAAACATATGCTGCACTAAGACATACTATATATCTCCTTCAGATTATTTAGGAAACCAAACTGCATAGTGACTACTAGTTAAACAGATGACATGAAAATTGCAAATAATATAATAAGAATCCTTGCATTTGATATAGCATCTCATCACGTCTTCTAGACATCTCAAAGCGCTTCATAGAATATACTGTAAAATAAATTGACTGTACATTATTATATGGCCGAAACACGGCAGCCAATTGTGCACAGTAGTGTCCCACAGTCGTGAAATGAGTAACCAAATTATTATTATGTTTTTTATGTTTTTGAAGGAATGTTTACCCCTGGAAAAGCAATCCACCAATCGACTAACAACCAGGTTCCTACATACTGCTAGGTAAACAGGGATGTGTGGAGTAAGGAAACTTGCACAACACTTTGCCCTGCTGGGAATCAAATCCAGGTCTCTGGCTTGCGAGGTGAATGCTCTACCCACTGAGCTACAGGTCTCTATTGTGCACTGATATACCGTAGATCTCCGCGTATAAGGCGCACTTTTTTTCATGTCGGAAGATCTCGAAAGTGGGGGGTGCGCCCTATACGCAGATACAATAAATTTTGAGCCTCGGAAACACAGTAAACAGGAGGGGCGGCCGGCGCACTGTCAGCCGGGGTTTGGTCAGTGTCCGGCGGGGGTTGGGGGAGCGGGTGACGGGGCTTCGGCCTCGGCCGCCCGGGCAGCGGCAGCAGCAGCGGACTTCAGTGCTGTGCTTACCTTCTGCCGAACCCAGTCTGCCTGCCTGCCTCCCTGCCGCTCTCTCTCCCTGCCTGCCTGCTTCTCCCTCCCTCCCTGCCTGCGTGCCGGCCTGCCTCTCTCCCTCTCTCTCTCCCTCCCTGCCGGCCTGTCTCTCTCCCTCTCTCTCTCTCCCTGCGTGCTGGCCTGCCTCTCTCCCTCTCTCTCTCTCCCTGGCTGCCGGCCTGCTTCCCTCCCTCCCTCTCTCCCTCCCTGCCTGCCTGCCTCCCTCCCTCCCTGCCTGCCTCCCTCCCTGCCTGCCTGCCTCCCTCCCTCCCTGCCTGCCTCCCTCCCTGGCTGCCTGCCTCTCTCTCTCCCTACCTACCTGTCTCTCCTCCCTTCTGCCGGCAATATCATTGAAAATGCTTCCGTTTTTTTTCACCAAGAAAAGGTCAAAAGTGGGGGGTGCGCCTTATACGCGGAGATATACGGTACTTGTGCCTAAACAGGCCTTACTATGAAATATTGGAACTTTCACAATAAACATCCCATTTTAAGCTAAAACATGAATGTCTTCAACTAGCCTAGACTGAGAATCTAAGAGATATTATAATAATAAATAAATAATAATAATCCTTGCATTTCATATTGCGCTTTTCACATCTTAGCAATGTCTCAAAGCGCTTCACAGAATATAAAGTGCATATCTGTGGGCAAAACGCGGCAGCCAATTGTGCACAGCAATGTCCCACAAACAGTTGTGGATTGAAATGACCAATTTTTATTATTTTGTTTTTTTGGGGATGGATTATCTGCCTGGATTCGAACACAGGTTTCAAGCTTGTAAGGCGAGCGCTCTAACCACTGAGCTACAGGTGCTCCAACTATGGAATAAATAAGAAAATCAAACATAAACTGAACTCCAAATATCATTGAAATATCTCTGCCAGATTTCAAGCTCAAGAATCAACTCATTAAATGAAGCAAAACGAATGACAGAGCATTACTTATAATGTAGAATTGATCATTATACAGGCATTTACAAGCACCTAGCTTTTTCCTAAAACTCTACATGCATATTTATCTAGTTCGGCGTGGAGGGTCCTATATAAATCCAAGTTGTTGTTGTTGTAGTATAAATACTAATGTATTTATATAGCCCAAATGGATAAGATTTATTTATATTCATTTTAGTTACTGCAGAGCTTAGTGTTACAACGGGTTAAATAAAATTGCTCCCACAATACAACAAGTATTTACAAAACTTGAATAACAAAGCAGGATTTCCAACTTGTCTCCCGCCCCATTTTATTAAAAATTGTGCTGCCTTTGGCGAAGGAGGGAAAACAAATATTTTATTTGGAAACCTGTCAAGTTGAACTGAGGGGAGCAAAACAGAAACTTAAAGCCACAGTATCCCACAAGGCTAAAAATTAAATATTGCAATTAACAAACACCTTGACTTGGCAAAACGCCCAAATGGCAAGTTGGAACCTTTCAAGCTTTTTGTGCAATTTACAATTTTAATAAGCTGATCAACAGTACAAATTGTGCTTGGTTGGGGCATGTAAAATTGTCCTATCAATCATCTTAATCTACACAACTCATACATGCCAAGAAAAAATATTAATGGAGATGGGAAAGGGTTGTACATTCACCAAGGTACAGTATTCTGATTTTCTCCTGCTCGTATATTTGTGAGCTTGAAAACAGAAAGAATATGTTCCAAGGTTAGAAAAGTACTAAAACCTTGCTCACGTGACATGAGCCCATGCTTGCAGAAGTCAGTACTGCATTAAATAAAATGGAATACAACTTGAGCCATTGTACATGGCTGAAAACAGAGCATCAAGTCCCACATTAGACACAAATCGGAAAGTGGCAAGGCTAGGCTGAAACACAAAGTTCCAGCTGCCATGTTTTGTGGACTCCATGAAACTTGCTGATCGGTGTTGAAGGGTAATAAATGCAAGTTGTTGTTGTTGTTGCGTTTACATTTTGGAGAATTAAAAATAAATGGATAGCATAAAGTGGCATTGCAAATCATGTATAGAATTTTACTAGTAACTCAGAAGGATGATACAAATGGTTTAAAGATCTACTTTGGAGTACAGTTTTGAACCATTTTTTGAAAGAACAATCTGCTTAGTAAATTTTACTCAGTAAAGACAATAGCAGTCAAATATGATAATTATCATGGCCTGCAATATAAATAAATAGCTTCAGTATATTATTTTCTTAAGAGCAATGCAGCCACACAGTTCAGTATCCCATATCTGGAGGCACTAATACACAAGAAAAACAACATGGTATACATATACACCCACACAAAGGATTGTAAAAGGTGGCTTAATCACTGCACAAAGGAAGTTGCTGCTCTGAAGCAGTCTGAACACTGCTTGTGCATGTAGAGGATTTTCCATGGGATTTGTACAGAACTTATAGAGAAGTGTCAATGAGTTCACATTCCTCCTGACCCAGATGCAGTTTCTCAGTCATCAGCATATTTCTAAACTGTATGGGTTTCACTGTAATGGATCAGTGTTGATTGTTAACTCACAACAATAGCTACAAACAATTGCTTGTGAACTTTAAAAAGCCAAATTCCTCAACAATACAGCAACTGTAAACTTCACATTAATCCTTTCAAAGTAATAATCTGTGGAGAATAAGCGCTATTATCACATTGTAAAACTACATTATTGCGTAAACTCAAATTGAAGTTGGTCTATAGTTGCTTTTAGTTAGCCACTCAAGCAGCTCTCGCTGAGCTAGTCTCAAAAGTTCAATGCTTTCAACTTAAATGTGAATTTAAGTTACAGTATAATAATAATATATAATAATCCTTGCATTTGATATAGCGCTTTCCACATCTTATCAACGTCCCAAAGCGCTTCACAGAATATACTGTAAATGAATTGACTGTATATATTTGTGGGCGAATCGCGGCAGCCAATTGCGCACAGCAGTGTCCCACACACAATCGTGGATTGAAATGACCAATTTTATTATTGTGTTTTTTTGGAGGGATTATTATTAGGTGTGTGGAGTAAGGAAACTTGCCCAAAGTTTCACCCTGACCTGCCTGGATTCAAACACAGGTCTCCCCAGCTTGGTTTCCCCAGCTTGCAAGACAAGTGCTCTAACCACTGAGCCACAGGAGCTCCACAATATAACATCCAACCTTTCACAACTGACCTGGTTTATCCATGTCCTCAAACTCTTGCATCCAAAAGTATCAAAGAGGTTGAGAAGCAGTGCCGGATATGATAAGTAACCAAAGCTCCTTGAAAAATCAAAGTAGTAATAGCACCCACTAAAGCCTACATCAGCAAATCCAAAGGATTGTGGTGTGTGTCAAACCGTGGAAGGGTTTATTTTAGACAAAAAAAAGCTTGTCTATTGTTCATTGTACAGTATGATTTTACATAATGAACCTGAGGGCTTATTTAAATGGTAGCCTTGAATGGAAGATCTTCTATCCAGATACAGTATGTTGTGGAGCTCCTGTAGCTCAGTGGTTAGAGCACTCGCCTTACAAGCATGAGACCTGCGTTCGAATCCGGGCAGATCAGGTCGAAACCTTGGGCAAGTTTCCTTACTCTACAGCCTAATAACAATCCGTCAAAAAAAACCTACAATAAATTGGTCATTTCAATCCACAACTGTTTGTGGGACACTGCTGTGCGCAATTGGTCACCGCGTTTCGCCCACAAATTTACAGTCAATTCACTTTACAGTATATTCTGTGAAGCGCTTTGAGACATCCAGAAGACATCATAAGCTGATGATGTCATCAAATGCAAGGATAATTATTTTATGATGGTGGCATGCTTGACCTTCATCCCATGATGCTTTGAAATGAATGGTTGGATGAAAGTTTGCATCTACATGTCAGATTACCTAAATTCCTATTGCCAGGGTGTTTTCCCATGGAGGGAGACTGAGGAAGACTGCACTATACCACAATTGCTCAAGGTTATAAATAATAAATAATAGAGAAACACTTTCACTACAATAAGAAGATTGTTCCTCAATTGATACCATTCATATGGTATCAATTGAGGATAGTGGGTAGCTAGGGGTTGGATTATGATGGACTCCAGTCCTAAAGCATTCCTCTAAAACAACTTCCACAATAAGAGTGACACAGCTGAATTATGTTTGAAAACTTTTTAGGTTTGAATTTCTTAGAATGAGCTAAGAAATACTCCAGTTTCAGATTTGGGGTATGCATTAGGTTAACGTATTCAACACAAGTTTCAGGCATTGGAAAGGGTACAACGAAGATTTACTAGGATGGTGCCAGGATTGAGGGACTTCAGCTATGAGGAGAGGCTAGATAGGCTAGGGTTATTCTCTCTGGAGCAGAGAAGATTGAGGGGAGACCTAATAGAGGTTTATAAGATCATGAGGGGTTTCGACAGGGCAAATAGAGAAAAACTATTTCCACTCGTGGGTGAATCTGTGACTCGTGGTCACAGATTTAAAATAGTTTCAAGGCGAAGTAGAGGGGAGCTGAGGAGAAATTTTTTCACTCAGCGAGTTGTTCGAATCTGGAATGCATTGCCTGAAAAGGTGGTGGAGGCTGATTCGATAACAACTTTTAAAAGGGAATTAGATCTTTATTTAGGGAGAACGGGTCTATTAGGCTATGGGGAGCGGGCAGGGCAGTGGGACTGAATCGCTCTTTTCAAAGAGCCGGCACAGACTAGATGGGCCGAATGGCTTCCTTTTGTGCCGTAAAATTCTATGATTCTATGATTCTATGATATGTGAGTCACACTGGTGAGTCACAATGACATGAGCTTCTCATTAGCACAAGTCCTACAGTAAAAGGACTCAGTGAATGTCTTTGTGCCTTGACCTCCTTGCGTGAAAGGCGCTCTACAAATGTAATTTCGTTGCTGCTGTTGCTATTGTTGCCTGGACTCATTTGGCAGCATTCATTCAGATTCTAATAATAAAATTGTGATTCCTTATATCCAAATTAGTGCAGATCATATACAAAAACGAACATTGATGCTTTAGCACCAAAAGCTGCATTGCTGATATCAACCTTGGACAAAACACTATTGCATAGAAAGGAATGTGACCTGTTTGATTTTCTAAATCAGAGAGCTATTGGCAATTATAGTACAATAGTCTTGTTCTTTTTAAGTGTTTGACAAGGGTAACACAGAAACATGCAGTCCAAGGATATTAAAGAATAGTGAAGGAGAAAGAATTAAGTTCAGCAAGATTTTTTTTAAATGACTGCCCAATTACTACTAATAATAATCCTTGCGTTTGATATCACGCTTTTCAAGTCTTCTGGATGTCTCAAAGCACTTCACAGAATATACAGTAAAGTGAATTGACTGTATATTTGTGGGCGAAACGTGGCAGCCAATTGTGCACAGCAGTGTCCCCACAAACTATTGTGGGTTGAAATGACCAATTTTATTATTGTGATTTTTTTGGAGGGATTAATATTAGGCATGTGGAGTAAGGAAACAATTCTGAAACTTGTGTTGAATACGTTAACCTAATGCATACCCCAAATCTGAAACTGGAGTATTTCTTAGCTCATTCTAAGAAATTCAAACCTAAAAAGTTTTCAAACATAATTCAGCTGTGTCACTCTTATTGTGGAAGTTGTTTTAGAGGAATGCTTTAGGACTGGAGTCCATCATAATCCAACCCCTAGCTACCCCACTATCCTCACAAATTCTTACGCTTCCATTTGTATCCCTTTAGGGCCCAAGGGAATCTGGAGACCGACCAGTTCTGTATCTTTCTGGTTCACTTTGCACTGATATTTGCAGTTGCCTGGCTTACACATTTAAGGCAGGCTAAATACAGTATTGGCAATATTGTCCTTAACAGAACTCGTTGTACTCATTTATTCTAGCTGTATGAGAATCAGCAATAATAAAAACAAAAGCTGAATGCAAGAATACAGGCATGCATTTCCACCAACCAACCTATACCCACCCACCCATCTACCTAACCACCAACCATTGAATTACAGCACAAGGCTTTCAAATATTTAACTGTGACGACAGCAAACACCCACTGGTGGGTACTGCCTGTCACAGTACAAGTACTGTACTGTAGTTGTATGAGAAGCTTGTAACACGAGAAGATTGAGTCATCTAATGAGGTATTTAGTTTCTGTTCTCATGTTGTACTATTAAAATCTGAAAAGAAGGATCTCCCAAACCAGGTAAAACAATTAAATAATTAAATATACAGTGGAATCCGCTTTCGCCGTACATTGGTTAACAACAACAACAAATTTACATTTGTATAGCACCCGGTTATCAGGTAAACTGAACAACAACAACTAAATTACACTTGTATAGCGCCTTTCACGTCAGGAGGAGAACAAAACGCTCAGCCCAATTCGTTAGTATTCTTGCCTGTTTTTAAATATGCCGGTCATTTCGGATGAAAAATCCAAGCAAAACGCTGAATGTACTCACTCCGGTCCATCAAGCAACTGCATTCAGTCATGAGGGGCTCCCTGATGTAGATGGAGGAGGTCAAATTGCGTTTGACAGCCGACTTCAACCCCAACCCACATTACATTTGTACACAGCGCCTTAATAGTAAGATACAGCACTTTTCATTCATCCTTCTAGGCATCTCAAAGCGCATTACAGAATATACTGTACAGCAGAGCTGCCAACCTTTTTTAACAAAAAAATGTACTCCTGAAAGCTAAAAACAGTATTTTGTAGTAAAAAAAAGTATTTTCCCCGGAACCTACAGGTTTTTTTTAAGGAAAAAATTACAGCGTGAAAAGATGCCAAGTAAAATGGGACTTCAAAACTCCTTGTTAAGCAAAAATTGCGTTAAGTGGGCAGGAGGGAGGTCCCGACTGTGTTTCCGTATATGAAAAAAATCCTAGCCTAGCGCCTAGTGCTAACATTTACAGTGTACCAGCAACGGCATAAGGCAGGTAGCACTGCTATTGAAGGCAGGGAGAGAGAATTAAAGAGAAAGAGACAGAGAGAGACTGTGAGTGAGATTGTGACAGCCAGAGACTCAAACAGAGAGAGAGAAAGAGACACAGAAAGAGACACAGAGAGACAGAGAGAGGGAAAGAGACACAGAGAGAGAGAGAGACACAGGATGAGACTGAGAGAGAGAGAGAGAGACTGAGAAAGAGAGAGACAGAGAGGAGAGACAGACAGACAGAGCATGGAACATATTCGGTTTCCAAAAAACATATTTCACCAAAAAAAATCGTACTGCCATATTTACTTCAATTTACCGTACTAAATACGGCAAAAACGTACTGGTTGGCAGCTCTGGTAAAGTGAATTGACTGTACATATACAGTATATATATATATACAGTAAATCTATATGTGGACGAAACATGGCAGTCAATTGATTTACAAGCACCTGCAGGCTACCATTTACCTCGAATCTGACACTAGTTGTTCTCCTTCCCATCCAATGGGAACATCAATGGGAGGGAGGGAGGGAAACCTGCCAATCCTCTGCTGGGCGGGAAAGTTCAGGTCAGCACCTTGGGACGTCCTCCCAACGTGAAAGGCGCTCTATAAATGTAATTCTGTTGTTGAACGGGAATAGTATTTTGGCTAACCTCGGATACCTCTTAAACGAGATAAAACATCCATCTCCAGTGTGTGTCCGTCTTAACGGACTTCCACTGTACATCTTTGAATAGATTTTGGCAGCTTAAGATCAGATCATTTACAAATATACAAAGTGATATGTAAAACAGCCAGTTCACCATCATTTATTATAATAAAAACAATAATAATCCTTGCATTTGATATAACGCTTTTCATGTCTTCTACACGTCTCAAAGCGCTTCACAGAATATACTGTAAAATGAAGTGACTATACAGTATATTTTTTGGGCAAAACGCTGAAGTCAATTAATCACAGCAGCATCCCATAAACAGTTGTGGATTGAAGAGATCAATTATTTTTGAGGGATTATTATTAGGCGTGTGGAGTAAGGAAACTTGTCCAAGGTTTCGCCCATGGTCTATGAATAAACCAACGTATGTTGCTATTCTTATTATTATTAGCTATTAGTCCACTCTGATTATAGCACCGTACCACATCTTCAAAACGTCTCAACGCTCTTCACAGAGTATACTGTTAAGTGAATTGACTATGTATTTTGTGGGTGAAACGTGGTGGTCAATTGCACACAGCAGTATCCCACAAACAGTAGTGGATTGAGTGACCAAATGATTATTATTATTGAAGGGATTATTACCCCTGGAAAAGCGATCTGCCAATTGACTAACAAGCAGGTTCCTACTTACTGCTAGGTAAACAGGGGTGTGATGTAAGCAAACTCGCTGAAGGTTTTGCCCTGACTGGGAATCAAACCCAGGTCCTCTCACTCGCCAGGCGAGTGCCTGAACCATTGAGTTACAGGGTTTACAGGATTACAATACAATGAGAGCCTCTTCAACAAGCAATAGTAAATCTACCACCTGCTATGGGGAATTTATACATCATGTCTTCTCCAGGACATACTGCATTCTTCTGTAAACATCTGTCCTTCTGACATGAAAGGGGCTCCATAAATATAATTTTGTTGTTGTCCCGAGAACAGTTGCAGATGCGATGAGTCGAATGGCTTCCTTCTGTGCTACAAATTTCCATGATTGTATGATTTTAATCAACCACAACAACACTACATTTGTACAGCGCCTTTCACATCAGGAGGACATCCCAAGGCATACAAATTTAAGACATCAGTTTTCACTCCAAAGGATCCAGAAATAAACATTTCACTTCTAAAAAGGTTTTATCTGGTCATCCTTCTGTTTCATATTAATCTTCTAATCCGAACAGCAACAGGTTATTAATGACTCAGCAGAACTTGTTACCAGAGCAAATGTGACCATGTAATAAACCTACCCAAGCAGAAGAATTCATGGCCGCAAAGACATTGTAACCCACACCTTAAACTCACAGATCATAACACAAACCTTTTAGTTGCGAAATACCATTTGTGGCCCTTTAGCTAACTGTATTGATGTGCCTTTACTTAGTCACCACTGGATCCTGGATTCATGGTAAGATATACCATTTGCATTTCCAATGTTGCCTGCCAGGCTCCCTAAAATTTCAAACTCCTCATAAACTAAAATCCTTCAAAGACACAAAGAAAATATTTAAATGCAAAAAAGAAATTTTAAACTCAAGCTTATTCATAGTCTGGTGAGAACCAACAAATAAAAAAAACACACTTCGTCAGGAGATCCACTTTTAGTGTCGGCGGTTTTGAATCTACTATTCAAAAAACATAATTATATCTGTCAAGCAAATGTTGAAGCAAATCTATGTTTTTTATGAGATCCAAAGTACACATCTGGTAACAGCTTTAGTCGAACAACTAAAGAGGCTGAGAAATCTAAATCTGCTATACAACCACAGAGTTTGCAGCTTGGCACGGTTTAAAATCACACTGGAAAGTTTCTAAACTAAAATGATGCAGCACCTCTCTCCCCCCACCCCCCAAAATAATTCAAGGAAGTTGACATTTACTATAAAATACATTTACAATACATTTACTTCCCCTTTAGACCAATACATATTGAGCTGTACATCAATCTTAGAATGTATTCTTCAATCTGAAAAACAGAGATATCTGGTTACAACTGGATTCCTGTAGCTCAGTGGTTAAGAGAACTCGCCTCGCAAGCGAGAGACTTGGGTTTAATTCCCAGCAGGGCAAAACTTTGGGCCAGTTGCCTTACTCCATAAACCCTAATAATAATCCCTCAAAAAAAAATTGGTCATTTCAATCCATGACTGATTTGTGGGACACTGCTGCGCACTAATTGGCTGCCGCGTTTCGTCCACAAATATAGTCATTTCACTTTACAGTATATTCTGTGAAGCACTTTGAGAAGTCTAGAAGATGTGAAAAGCTCCGTATCAAATGCAAGATGATTATTATTATTATTTATAATAATTTCAGCTGCGTTGCTGAGGCTAGTGCAAGAGTTCAAAGGGCAAGATTTGTTGAAGGTCGAATCAAACTGTTCTCAAATACATTCTTGGGTCAGCTAAGAATAGCGTCTGAAAGTAAGTTACTACCCCACCATCAAATGATAGGATATGTGCAGCTCAAGCAGCAGGAAACAAACCAGCAGAGTGGGACTGTTGAAGAGAATGAAAGGATCCAGACACATAACAGAAAGACAATGCATTGGGACAATATGTTGGGGGAACCTGATGTTGAGCACCACCATGTGTTTCAACATGGGTTTCCACTCAGTGAGAACGGCAGGCACACACATGCACACACACACAGGCAAGGAAAAAGGGTTTAGATATTCTCTCCTACATACAAGGCTTGGGCAACGACTGATTGAGTAGTCAGCAGCCAATAGAGCAGGAAGTGAAACACAATGGTAAAATATTGCAGATGCATGAGAAACTGTCATGTAAGCCTCATACAAGGTAAAAACTGTAGATCTAAACGGCATCAACACTATAACCTAACCTGCACAAGGCTATAATAACAATAATAATAATTGCAATTGATATAGCACTTTTCAAATCTTCTAGTCTCAAACTGCTTCACATAATATACTGTAAAGTGAATTCACTGTATATATGTGGGCGAAACCTAGCAGCCAATTGCACACAGCAGTGACCCACAAACTGTCATGAATTGAAACAACCAATTTTTATTATTGTATTTTTTTGAGGGATTATTATTAGGCGCGTGAAGTAAGATAACTTTGCCCAAGGTTTCACACTGACCTACCGGGAATCAAACCTGGGTCTCTTGCTTGTAAGGTGAGGGCTCTAACCATCGAACTACAGGACTCCAAACATAAAGGGGTAGTGGTATCCTGCCACAAGCAGCCTTCAAGCTATTTGAGGATTGTAAAGAGTTCCATTTGCACACTCAGAAACAAATTGTGCACTTCCAACTTCTTCGCTCTTACTCCCACCTCGTCAACCAATATGACCGAGACAGATCCTGCCAGGAGAAAGTAAAGGTCAGGCCTACCAATACTCAAAGCACACAGTTGGGAGGAATTTGATCTCCACTCTAAACATTTGAGATTATCATCTTCCGCAACAGATCGAGATTGCAATATGATATTTGGCAAAGTTTACACACAGAACTTTAAAAATAGAAAACGTCGCAGCTTTAGTTGGGAAAAGGTAAACGGAGAGTTTGAAATCAAAGTGTAAAACCTTATACACAGAGCTCTGCACAGTGATCATTGAGCGGGGAATTTGAGAAATGAAACCTACACTTATGTTATACAGAATGACATGAAATGCTACACACTAATAAGAGGGCATTTGGTCCAATTATAGTAAACTCCTGATAACTTGTCTCACCAAATGGGAAAGGACTCATTGGCCAGTTATATTGGGAGTGGCTCATTATCCGTATGTATAAATACACAAATAAATGCGGCCGGGATTTGACAGCATGATAACTGTAGTGGTGACAGGATAAAGCAAGGTTATCGTGGAGTCCCGTAGCTCAGTAGTTAGAGCACTCGCCTTAGAAGCAGGAGACCTGGGTTCAATCCCAGGCAACAACAACAAACAACAAAAAATTACATTTATAGGCAGGGTGAAACTTTGGGCAAGTTTCCTTACTTTGCACACCTAATAATAATCCCTAAAAAAAAATTGTCATTTCAATTCACAACGCTTTGTGGGACACTGCCTTGTGCAATTGGCTGCCGCGTTTCACCCACAAAATATACAGTCAATACACTTTACAGTATATTCTGTGAAGCGCTTTGAGATGACTAGAAGACGTGAAAAGTGCTATATGAAATGTAAGGATTATTATTAATAATTATTATTATTATCAGGGGGTCACTGTAGTCCATGGCACTGTTTATAATTCAGAAGGACCTTCCTAATCCCCTCTCCTACATCCCATTTTCCGCTAATGTGTGCATCATTTCCTCCTTTTGAAAGACGATTGGTACAGGAACGTTTAGCATGGCACAGGAATGGAGTCACACTGACTGGAAAGTGTCCGGGTTCAATCCCTCGTCTGTGCTGATGTAGCTGATACCAGATAGGGCTAAATCATGATAATAATAATAGTAATCCTTGCATTTCATATAGAACTTTTCACGTCTTCTTGACGTCATGGATTGAAATCTGGCCACTGGATGATGGACATGAGATCTTTGATATCTACGCTACAAGCAGAAAGGACTTGGTTTTACCATCTTTATCTGAAAGATGGCACCTCCTACAGTCCAGAATTCGATCAGCATTGTATTGGAATATTAGTCTACAACAAAAACAACAACAAAATTACATTGATAGAGCGCCTTTCACGTCGGGAGGACATCCCAAGGCGCTGAACAGTCAGGTTGGGACCCGAGCAAAGTGGAGGGGCTGGGTGGGGGGGGAGGGGAAGGGAAGGACAGAAGTGGGAGGGCGACAGAAGGCGATCGAAAAAAAGGGTCTTGAGACCAGCTTTGAAGGGTGCAAGGGAGGGAGTGAGGGGAAGGGACTGTGGGCTGGAGTTCCAGAGTTTGGGGGCAGAGAGGCTAAAAGACCATCCACCAATGGTAGGGCAGGTCGGGCGGGGGACACGGAGTAGACCGTAGCCCACTGTACGCAGGGGGCGGGCAGGTTGGTAGGGAATCAGCAGGTCATAGAGCCTTGAATGTGAGGACGAGGATTTTGAATTTGATGCTCTGGGGGATGGACTCAGTTGAGACTCAGTTCAAAGTCCTGATGTGGAGCATGAACATAGTACTTCTACGAATGCATTCCTTCAGCATCAAAAAAAATCACCAAAATTCAGAATGCTGGCTGGTTTAGCAAATGTGATCTTCTCAAAGCAAGAAGCAGAGATCTACCGAGTGTGACTGCCCCAGAAAAATAAACAGCATTGTGATCCATACTGGGAAAGATACTCAGTTGTGATGAAATAATGCAGTGTTGCCCATCCTGTATATTGTTTGCTGATCAGATAAAATCCCAGAAGGCCACCCCCTCTGCAAACAGATTAACCCTGTGAACTTCTAATATTATTACTGTACACAGTACTCAGGTGTTCCTGATGGTCAAACTGATAACAAGCCCAGGCTCCTAACCACATCCTTTGCACTACCACCCACGGCTGCTTACTGTGGTGAGGCTGGTTTCAATCAAACAAACCTTTGTTGCATGTCTCCCGACCCTACAAGTTTAAGGCATGTGTGAACGTCAGCAATACTGGCATAGTCTCTGAATCAAAATATAAAATTGCAGGGAGAATAACAGTTTAATTATTGCTGAATGCACATGACTGCATTCTAGTGGCATTTTAAATATAACCTGAACATGCAAAACAAAGCTCACTTATATCTCAAAAAAAGACGAAAGCAAAGCAACAGAATTCTTGTCTTTTCTACAAAGAATTTAATGACAGTTCGTGACATGTGGAGTCCTGTAGCTCAGTGGTTAAGAGCACTCGACTTACAAGCGAGAGACCTGGGTTCAATTCCTAACCAGGGCAAAACCTTGCACAAGTTTCCTTACTCCACCCGCCTAATAATAAACCCTCCAAAAAAAATGGAAATTTCAATCCACGATTATCTGTGCACATTTGGCTGCTGCGTCTCGCCCACAAATATACAGTCAATTCACTTTACAGTATATTCTGTGAAGTGCTTTGAGATATCTAGAAGATGTGCAAAGCGCTTTATCAAATACAAGGGTTATTATTATTATTATATTGCTATTATTGTCAGTATTAGTGTCAGTATTCACATCAAATCAGTTACTCATTTCAATTCCTGACTGTGCTGTAGTTTGCAAACATTTTAGTTGATGTAGCAAACCTTTTAAATTAGATTTTCATTGAACAATTAAAGAGACATTCTACTGAATTTGCAGTCGGATCCTAAAATTGTTCTGAAGCGAAATTCCAGCCCGACAAGGGGTAGCTCAATCTTCCTCTAATCTCGTGTTTTCTGTTTTTAAAATAGAGTTAGCGTGTTCAGAAGCCGTCTGAAATAATTTGTGTCAAATTCCCCTCTTCATTACATCATTAAGTTCTGCTCCATTGAATTTCTGCCGACAGATAAGGGCTACTGTGTGCAGGAATTCCAATATTGGTTAACATGAAGTTCTTTTACAGTGAGCTCACTAAAGAATGCACAGAAAATCACTGTGATTTCTGGCATCAGGCTCAGCCACTGTTAAGCGCTTGGAGACACTGCCTCACTCACATGAAAGCTCTGGAACTCACTCCCTTCGCCTCAGCCCCTCTCTTCGTACTTTCAGGTCTCGGCTAAAGACTTTTCTTTTCGATTCTGCTTTTGGGTCACCTTTTTCCCCCTCCCACTGGTTGGCCCAGGGATCCGTTATTGGGAAGCGCTCTGAGACGCTGACCGGCGTGGAGGGCGCAATATAAATCCAAATTTTTGTTGTTATATAAATTAATGTTGTTGTTGTTGATAACATCTAGGATAAATCATTTCATGTAGACGAGTACACTACAGCTTTAATTAGTTTGGTATTAGATATCTGTTCTTTAAATTTCTGATTTCTTCCAGCTGCTGAAACAAAAACACAGATCAACAAGTGTCCTTAAAACTTGTCCCTAATTGGAGAGGACCTTTATCTCAAGGATAAAAAAATATATAATTGATGAGTGCACCTTTTCTCAACAGTTTTTGTGCTGAATCCTTCCCCTTTCTTATGTCACATTATTTTTTTCTGGTTGTTCTCCATTTTATCTATTAATGTGATCATTGCTTTTCTAAGCTTCTTCTAATACACTTTCCTATGCACTCTCAATTCATTCAGTGGAGTCCTGTAGCTCAGTGGTTAGAGCACTCGCCTTACAAGTGTGAGTCCTGTGTTTGAATTTTGGCAGGCCAAAGCGAGACCTTGGGCAAGTTTTCTTACTCCACACACCTAATAATAATCCCTCAAAAAAAAATGTTGGGAATTTCAATCCACAATTATCTGTGCACAATTGGCTGCCGAGTTTCGCCTACAAATGTACAGTCAATTCACTTTACAATATATTCTGTGAAGAGCTTTGTGACAATCCAGTCGCCCAATCTAAATAGAAAGTTTTCTCAGTGGATATTTCCATGAGGAAAATAGTCAACTGATGGAAGTGTTGAATCATCAATTACAAACCGAAAATACCAGAAATACACAGATTGATAGGTGACTGAATGCCTGAAAGGTTAATAATAGTTCAGCAACCAAGTTTCTCTTTTTTGTTGCCACATCATGAATCACTGCTAGTATTGTTTTGAGTACATAAGCAATGTACAAGTATTCCCTTTTGATCTCAGGAAACTGCTGAATTTTCTTTAATGAGTAGCTCGATTGCTAAGAAATATCTTGTATGTTGTGACACATGTGAAAAAACAAAAAAAGGAGAAAAAAAAGAAGAATGTCTTCTACCATAAAAATAAGTTGCATTATCAAGACACAAGACCAGTTTGCTTTTCACCTCAAAGAGTATCTCTCGATTTCTCCTTTCCATGGTGAGATCTCCAGTTGTCCAAATAGCTCATGATTGATTTGATGTGCTCTATCCAGTATATCAAATTGTGTTTATTTTGCGCCCTCCCTCCATGCCAGGCGGTGTCTCGGAGTGCTTCACATTGTCGGAGCTCGAGGCCGAGCAAGAGGGAGGGAGAAGGTGTCCGTAAGCGCGGTTGAAGAGAAAGGTCTTCAGGTGTGATCTGAAGATAGGGAATGAGCAGGTGAGCCGAAGGGGTTGAGGGAGAGAGTTCCAAAGTTTTGGGGCATATTGGCTGAAAGCATGGCTGCCAATGGTGGAGTGGAGTATTTAGGAGGACAAGGAGGAGGCTGGGCCCAGTAGAGCGTAGGCAGTGGGTACCGGTGTGAGGAGAGAGGAAGTTAGAAAGGTAGGGGAGTGCAGAGGAGTGGAGGGAGTTAAACACAAGAGTGAGGATTTTGAAGTCGATCCATTCTATGACAGGGAGCTAGTGCAGTTTGGCAAGGACTGGGGTAATCAGGGAGAGAAGTTTGGTTCGGGTTAGAATGCTGGCGGCGGAGTTTTGGATGGGCTGAATTTTGTGAATGGTGGCGGAGGGGAGACTAGCAAGGAGGACGTTGGAGTAGTCCAGCCGACAGGTGACAAAGGCATGGACCAGGGTTTCGGCAGCTTTTGGGGTGAGATATTGACAGAGATCGAGTGTGGCGGATATGGAAGAAAACGGTGCTATTGAGGGACCAGATGTGAGGGAGGAAGGATAACACTCAAATAAACTGAACATGCATGAAAGATTTACAAGTTTATTCTTGTTTTTCCTGGTTTGTACATCTTCTCCATTCTCAAAACTATATTGCCAACAAGTAAAATAAAGTATGACTGAGCATTAGTGAAGTGGACCATATTACCTTGTGATCTCAGGTACTTCTGTCTCGAGGAAGGAGATAAGGCCTGACTTTGGGAAAACCTCCAGAGGAGACAGAACAATAATTTATATTATACGCTGTAGCCAAAAGCATGGCTGTTATTGGCAAGAGCACTGTAATAAAACAGGGTATGACACACTTCTTTGTCCCAGTTGATCGTGTGAAGCAATTTGCCTTGGAGCAAAGTGGCCAGCCACCCACCCCCTTTTTGTTTGGGGGAATAGTTCACATCAACACATCTGGAAGATGTTTTTGTATGAAACTGAACTTGTATTCAATGTGTCCAACATGTTACCAGAACCCATTAAAACCGATTAGCACAAGGCCAGCAATGCTTCAATTTCTGAATATCAAACAAGCGCAAAACAGTTTTTTAGGCTATGAAAGACCGAGCTTATCGCGTGTAATTCACACACTTTGCTATCTCCCCGAGTTTCATGCACATCTAAAAACCTTGTTTCATAATGTATGGATACATTTTTGTAGTTGAAACAATAATAATACTTGCATTTGATGTGGATCTTTTCACATCTTCTACACGTCTCAAAGTGCTTCACAGAATATACTGTAAAGTGAATTGGCTGTATATTTTGTGGTGAAACACAGTAACCAATTGCGCACAGCAGCGTCCCCACAAACAGTCGTGGTTTGAAATGTCTCATTTATTATTGTGTTTTTTTTCCTTGGAAGGATTATTATCAGGCGTGAAAATCGATCAACTACATCCATGTTCCTACTTCTTGCTAAGTAAACAGAGGCGCTTGGAGTATGATAAGCTTACAATAAATACTTTTCAAATTAAATATTTTTAAAAAACTTTTGAAAGTAAAACTTTGAAATATTATGATGGATGAGGCAATTGCATTTGGGAATATCCCAACATTGCAGAAGTTCAATCATGTATAAAGAATCTGCTCTGAAAGGGGAATGGGGACATTGCTCATTGCAAATCATTACACAAGCAACTGAAATCAATTCTTCTGGCCCAGTTCAGAAATGCAGCATCTAATCTCATTAAAATTACAAAGCATTTATTTCCTGATGACTTGACTTGATTAATCACTCAATAAACTTGCATTCATTACATTACAGCGGTTAAGCGTAGTGTGCATGTCATCACGCATCGTCTACAAGTTTTGTCCTGGCTGTTTATGTCCATATGGCACCCAATGTTTGTAACAGATACCAAGGAGTGATTACAAGGCAGGAATCCCATCTCAGGGTTCAGATGACAGTTCCAAAGCACTTCAGTTTCACACTTATGATTAATGTCATCTATACCGTTTGATGAAATTATTGCTTTGCAATTACCCTTGATTTCCTTTCCTTCTTGTGGTTAAGCAATCCATGATTGTATTTGATATTTGATACAGTCTTGAAACAAGCTACCATTAGTATATCGTTCTTTTAGTGCCTTTTTGGAAACTACAGTACTTTGAAGGGGTTCGTAGGGTAATAGGGTCCGTAGCCAAAACTACATTTGAATATTAATTCACAAATAAAATAATAATAAATGATTTGGTCACTCAATCCACAACTGTTTGTGGGATGCTGCTGTACCCAATTGCCTGCTGACTACACCCATAAAATATAGATTATGTTCACTTAAGATATTCTGTAAGTGCTTTAAAACATCTCAACTATGTGATAATAATAATCCTTGCATTTGATATAATGCTTCCAGATGTCTGAAAGCACTTCACAGAATATATTGTAAAGTGAATTGACTGTATATTTCTAGGCAAAATACGGCAGCCAAATGCGCACAGCAGTGTCCCACAAACAGTCATGGATTGAAGTGACCAATTTTTTTTTGAGGAATTATTATCAGGTGTGTGGAGTAAGGAAACCTGCCCAAGGTTTCGCCTGCCTGGAATCGAACCCAGGTCTCTCGCTTATAAGGCAAGTGCTCTAACCACTGAACTACAGGACTCCACTTATTCAGTGTTATTGCTAGCATTTCAGCAACGTGCAATGCTGGGTAGGTGCAGACTTCGGCACTGTTTCAATATGAATTTATGTTCTTCCAAACACGCCTTTCTCATCTCTCTCTCACTCTCATATTTGAACATGTTACTGTTGAAGAAGAATCTTTAATGCAAACGAGCAGAGGACAAGTTTCGGAGGGGGCAGAACAAAAATATAATTTAGGAACTATCGTACTGTATTTCAGCCAGCTTGTCAGATGCATGAAGTCAGGAAGATTGTAGTGAACAGTTGAAATTTGAGATGCAAAAAGTTTGATTTGTTTAGTGTTTTGCTTCCAGTGAAGCTTCTATTCAAACTAAAATGAGTAGAAAATAGCATTAACAAGAGCAATTTTTTTTAAAAAAACAGGCATTTGCATAAAGAGTGGGCATAGGTGTGAATTGTTTTCTCCTCAAATGAAATGTTATTTTACAGCATAGTTACCACTGTCTTTAGAAAGTTCTGCTCACTAGGCTTTACATGTTCTACAGCCAAATAATGCACTGATAACCACATCTGTTGCTCCTCTGAAACATTGCTGCCATTCGAACATTTTTTCTTTTTTTTAAAAAAAAGCCCACAAAATGGTTCTTTTGATCTGGGATCCAAGATTCATGCCACATGCAAGCAGCCATGTCTGGCCTCTCTCCCAGTCAGGACAACAAATAATTATTTTACACAGCCTACAAAACACAGGATAATAATAATCCTTGCAATTGATGTAGCGTTGTTCACGTCTTCTAGATGTCTCAATATACTGTAAAGTGAACTGACTGGATACCTTTCAACAAGACATATCTTAAGTTAAAAGGCTAAACATGCTCTTCATGTACAATTTTGCCTTAACCAGAGTGGGCAAAATGTGGCAGCCAATTGCGCACAGCAGCGTCCCACAAACATTAGTCGCTCGTGGGTTGAGTGACCAATTAAAAAAATATTATTGAATTATCACCCCCGGAAAAGCAATCCGCCAATTGACTAACAACCGGGTTCCTTCTTACTGCCAGGTAAACAAAAGTATCAGGATGGAGTAAGGAAACCTTTTTCACCCTTCCGGGTCTCTTACTTGTGGCCAATAATAATAACAATAATAATAATCCTTGCATTTGATATAGCGCTTTTCACGTCTTCCAGACATCTCAACGCGCTTCATAGAATATACTGTAAAATGAATTGACTGTATATTTGTGGACGAAACGTGGCAGCCAATTGCGCACAGCAGTGTCCCACAAAATGCTCTAACCACTGAGCTACAGGAAGTGGCGTTTCATCTGCTTTGATTGTGAGGTACATACAGAGACGAGCAGTGTATGTATGTACGTACAGAGGTGGAAAAAAGCAGGGCTGGTCAGGGAAGGAAATCTGTATCTGACAGGTTGGATTGCGATGTTAAAGGCGCTCTTTAAATGTAATTTTGTTGTTGAATTTTGTCTAAAAGTAAATTAGAAAGTATGTGCTATGAAACAAAACATTTCACAACTTTGCAGGACAAAGGGAAGCTCATTTCAACTCACACAAATAGTTACTTTCTTCATACTTTCTGAAATATCATGAACTCTGATAATAATAATAATAATCCTGGCATTTGATATAGCGTTTTTCAGTCCTGAGCTACAGGATGCCATATGACAGCATCACCATATCAACCATCGTTTGTGAATGAAAGAGTAAATGAAATTCTGAACTTAATATCAAACTTAACAGTTTACCACCATAGCTCAGTGGTTAGAGTACTCGCCTTACAAGCATGAGGCCTGTGTTCGAAAATCCAGGCAGGTCAGGGTGAAACCTTGGGCAAGTTTCCTTACTCCACATGCCTAACAATAATCCCACAAAAAAACACGATAACAAAATTGGTCATTTCAATCCACGACTGTTTGTGGGACACTGCGCAATTGACTGCCGCGTTTCACCCACAAATGTAGTCAATTCACTTTACAGTATATTCTGTGAAGTGCTTTGAGATGTCTCAAAGACGTGAAAAGCTCTATATCAAATGCAAGGATTACTATTATTATTATTACATTTACTTCCACTAAAAATTCCACATTAATCGCCCTAGACATATTTTACTTAGGATCACAGAGAACTGATTTTGAATCCAAGCCTCTTTGCTCCTTTCCCTCCAACGGTGATACATACAGTACTATGCACCTTTCTGTGGGCCATTTAAAAAAAAATGGAGATATGTTATTATATGTAATTACTGTATATTATTATTTGGAAAAGTCAACCACACAAAACCTAGGGAAAACGGGTTTATAACAGTACATGGAAAGAACCATACAAGAAAATAAACTTCTAATCCTATCAAGGCTCCATGGTTACAGCTGTAATGAAACAGCAGATTGGAATTTTGTGCAACTTTTAAATCCACCAGGGAATTGACAGACATCCAATACTATAATACTATGCATTTTTAAGTATTCCGTGGAATTTGCTTAATGCTCGTTGTGTAAATGTGGAGTCCGGTAGCTCAGTGCTCACAAGCGTGAGACCCTTTTTCGAATCCAGGCAGGTCAGGACGAAACCGTGTGCAAGTTTCCTTACTCCACACGCCGAATAATAACCCCTCTAAAAAAAACACACAATAATAAAATTGGTTCTTTCAATCCACTGTGTGTGGGACACTGCTGTGCGCAACTGACTGCCACGTTTCACCCACATATATACAGTCAATTCACTTTGCAGTATATTCTGTGAACCGCTTTGAGATGTCTAGAAGAGAGAAGCGAGAGACCTGGGTTTCCTTACTCCACATGCCTGATAATAATCCCTCAAGAAAACCCCCCCCCAAAAAAATTGGTCATTTCAATCCACCAGTTTGTGGGACACCGCTGTGCGCAAATGGCTGCCACGTTGTGCCTGCAAAATACAGAATTCACAAGTCAATTCACCTTACCATATATGGTGTGAAGCGCTTTGAGATATCTAGAAGGATGATTAAATTATGAAAAATATATATTTAAAAAAACCTATATTGAGTCAACATGCAGAGTTTTAAAAAAAAACCCTGATTATAGCCTAACTATTGGAATGTTTACCAAATCATTTATACAAATAACCACTCAGTGCATGTTAGGACATTCAGTAAACAATGTTAACAGAGTATCACAGCATTGTCTGAGACTGAATGTGCAAGGGCCTGGTTATCCTGTAGTTCAGTGATTAGAGTACTCATCTTATCAGCAAGAGACCTGGGTCGAATTCCAGGCAGGTCAGGGCGAAACCATAGGCAAGTTTCCTTACTCCACACACCTGATAATAATGCCTCAAATAAAATAATAAATTGGTCATTCCAATCCACGACTGTTTGTGGGGCACTGCTGTGTGCAAATGGCTGCTGCGTTTCCCCACATATAGTCAATTCACTTTACAGTATATTCTGTGAAGTGCTTTGAGATGTCTAGAAGATGTGTGAATTTGCTATATGAAATGCACGGATTATTATTATATTATTATCATCAATTTGATTATGGCGAAGAAACGGATTCGGAATCGGAATATAAGGATGGCAGTCCATTGGGTTTTCTGATGCACAGTTGAACAATAAATATTAATATTGCATCTGAAAGGCAGCAAAAGTTAGGAAAATTTACCTGAGAGAATCAAAACAAGCGCAACAGGTTGGAGCCTGACTATACTGGCATTGGACCAGCTCATTTTCTAATTCTCCATCAATCAGATGAGACATTTGCTGCTGTGTGTAATGAGCAATCAACCTCTTGATGTTCACTTGATGTGAAACAATCATCATCATTGAATGTCAAAACTTTGTTATTGCAAAATGCTTTGTGTCGACCGATTCACACCTAGGAAGCTGCAAGTATATTCAGAATGAATTGAGTGAGCACAGTTCGTCAGTGGAAAAACTGCCTACAATAAAGCTTGCATGAGTCTTCCCTTCATTCAATTGGAAAAACTACCCAAGACATAAAAGCACCCAAGTCCCACTCAGTTTCCTACCCCAAAAAAACACTTGGATTTCTTTGCACTAGTTTTATTTTGTAAATTGGATAAGCGGCTAAATTATAACAATATCCTGGTCCCAAATAATCCAAATCATCTCCGAACTCACCACTCCGTTACCGGCTGCATTAAAGTACACATATGTAGTGGTTCGGCTTGAAACAGGCGCAAGAAACATAGGAACATGGAAACATAGGAAAAGGATTAAGCCATTCAGCCCTTCAAGCCTGTTCCGCCATTTAATTAGATCATGGCTCATCTGTCCCTCTACTAATCCTTTCAATTCAAATATCCGTATCCCTTAATACCCTGACCCAACAAACATCTATTGACCTCACTCTTGAAGATGTTGATGGATCCAACATCCACAATCGTTTTGGGGAGAGAATTCCAGATTTCTACCACCGTTTTGAGAGAAAAAAACACTTCTTGATTTCATTCTGAAATGGCCTGGTTCCAGTTTTAAGACTATGCCCCCTTCTTTTGGATTTCCCAACCAGAGGAAATAGCTTATAAGAATAATAATAATAATAATCCTCGCATTTGATATAGTGATTTTAACGTCTTCTAGACGTCTCAAAGCGCTTCAGAATATAATGTAAAGTGAACTGACTGTATATTTATGGGCGAAACGTGGCAGCCAACTGCGCACAATAGTGTCCCACGAACAGTCATGCATCGAAATAACCAATTTGGTTTTGAGGGATTATTATCAGACGTGTGGAGCAAGGAAACTTGCCCAGGTTTCGTCCTGATCTGCCTGGAATCAAACCCAGGTCTCACGCTTGCAAGGCGAGTGCTGTAACCACTGAGCTACAAGACTCCACCCTTGTTAAAGTGCAAAGAACTGGTAAAATAGTCACATGAGACATTAGGGATATAAAAAGAAATAGTTATATGGGATTTGTTGAGGTTTGGAGTTGTAACTAACACTTAACTCTAACATTACTAATTATAAAACTCTCAGGAATCTCAGGAACTTTGAGGAGATGTGAATTTGGGGTAAGGTTACTTGTTTGTTTAACCCTGGTGGTCTTAGGGTTGAGGCTCAGTGGTTAGATATCTTAGAATATGGGATATTATACCATGTTAAAGTTATATTATCATCAAGGTGTTATATACGGACTATGGGCATGCTTGTGTCGAATGTGGGAATATGTACATATTGAATATACAGTAAAAGCCTGTTTATCTGGCACCCTCGGGACCTGGCCAATACTGGTTAAAGCTCATGCCAGATATTTGGCCAAAAATGCAAAAAAAAAAATAATTTTAAAATGCATGTTTCTGGATATATTCCGGTTAATCGAACGGGGACCTTTTTTTTTCGGTGCCAGTTATACGGAAGTTATGGTTGACTGGGTCACGGATAAACAGGCTTTTACTGTATATTGTTGGCCTTCCCAACTCCCTCCATAGGCTGCAGATCATCCAGAACTCTGCGGCCTGTGTCCTCTATCATTCAAATTTCCGTGACCCCATCTCCCCTGTTCTTGCCCGACTCCATTGGCTCCCCATCACCCAGAGGATTCAAATCAAGATCCTGGTCCTCACAATCAAAGCCCTCCACAGCCTCGGCTCGCCCTACCTCTGCAACCTCCTAACCCCCTACAACTTGCCCGCCCCCTCCGCTCAGCAGGCTCAATCCCTCCACCTCATCCCTCCTTGGCATCTTTCAAGTCCTGTCTCAAGACCCTACTCTTCGATGATCCCATCAGTCACCCCAAATTCCCTTTCTCTTCACCCTCCCCATCCCCGACCCCAGCTCAGGTCTGAAACAGTGACTGTCCAACACCTTGGGACATCCTCCCGATATGAAAGGCGCTACACAAATGTAATTTGTTGTTATATATACTGTATATGATATATATATATATGTTTGTGTGTGTATGTGTGTGTGTATCTTGAAGCTTGTGAAGATTATTTTACTAATCGCCGAGTGTTTTGGTATAATTTGTGAGAACTCTCTGACCAGGCACAAACTCTTAAGAGGGGAAGGATCACTGCTTTCAGAGTGCGCATGGAAGGAGTGTTATTCTCTTCCAGAGATAAGGATCTCATGACAGGGTAAATTTGCACTTCAGTGTTTCTTTTAAACCTTTTACAGAAGGATGATAGATTTTGTCATATCACTTAATGATGTGCTGTACTGAAAACCTGAAACTTTGATCAATACAGCTATTATTTTGATGTCCAAATTCAAAATTCAAAGGGTATATCAATCCTCGGTGGAAAATATTGTAAGTCTGCAAATCAGTTGGCAGCTGCAAAGATTAATCTGATGAAATGCCAACCCAAATTAATTTTCATTTGTTCCGCTGGAGATTTGACGTTAAGAGTGGATAAGATCATATATTTTTGTTCAATGCATAATAAAACCATAATATTGAATCAATAACAAACCCCTCGAGATGTCCACAAGAATATTTTTGTTCAGATGTTAGAATATGCAGCCTTCACTCCATGCATGCCTGGGCACGTCTACTGAGATCAGGAATATGTCGTTAAAAAAATGACCATGTTGATTAAAAGGCCATGTTGGTCTACAATTTAAAACAACAGCACTTGAACAAAAAGGTCCAAAGCTGTTTAACATCTGTGAACACAGTCCGTTGACAAAGTCATTCATTTTTGCGGTAAAATTAAAGAAACTTTGATATTTCCTCCCCAAAACTTTTTTTTAAATGATCTTGTTCCAACATTAAAAAAGCAGCAAAAATTAGGATCAAGTTCCAACACACTTTTAGCAAAAAGCTTTTTTAACCAAGCCAAATAAAAAGAGCCCTTTCATCTTTAAAACAGGCAAGAGTTTTATTAAGATCCTCATGATTGTCATCTAGCATTAGCGTAAAATTCATTCAGAGAAGCATTGTGCTTCTGAATGAGTAAAATTAGCTGCAGCACACTAAGACTCAGCTGTCAAATGTCACACTCAACAAATAGACTGATAAAAGATGAAACCACAATGAAACACGCTCCAAATCTTTCATCAATGTATATCAGAGAATGGTTACTCACATTATCAATTTTGTAAGAACATCACAAACAGTTGTTCTCGAATACAAGATCCTCGTCGTCATTTTCAAGGCCTTTCACAGCCTTGCCCTCCCACCCCCTGCCCCCACCACCACCTCTCTGAACCGCTGTTCCCTATGAACCTCCCGCCCCCTCCGTTCAGCAGCCTGCTCCATGTCCCCCGCCCGATCCGCCCTACCATCAACGTACGGGCTTTCAGCCTCTCTGCCCCCACACTCTGGAACTCCATACCACAGTCCCTTCGCCTCGCTTCCTTCCTTGCCTCCTTCAAGGCCAGTCTCAAAATCCTCCTCTTCGATCGTGCCTTCTGCTGCCCTCCCAACTCTCTCCCTCCCAACTCTCTCCCGCCCCTCGCCTCTACTCTGCCTCTCCTCCTTGCTCAGGTCCCGACCTGACTGTTCAGTGCCTTGGGACGTCCTCCTGACATGAAAGGTGCTCTACACATGTCATTTTGTTGTTCTTGCTCATCCTCACCAGGAAGGACATGCCTTCAGCTCAGAACGTAACCTTTCTGTGGGCTCTTTTCAGCAACCTCGGCATTCTCCTTGACCCCCAAAATGAATTTCAAATACCACATTTCATCTATTGCTAAAACTGCCTTCTTCCGCTCCAAAATATTGGCTTGTCTTTGACCCCTACTGCCGCCTAAAGCTTCATCCATTCTTTCTCCACTTTAAAAAATAGACATTTCCAATGCTCTCCTCATCTGCCTCCATACAATATTCAGAAACTTCAATTGATCTAGAATCTGCACTTCTCTCCTGCACAAAGTGCTTCACAACTAATATCCCTATTCTTGCTTAATGTCAGACTCAGAAGCTGGATGAGTGCAAATTTCCTTCAGCTAAATGTTGACAAGATGGAAGCCATACTCTTTGGCTTTCGTCAACGACTTCAATCACACAGTTCTCATCTCTTCCACCTACCCAACCTGCCCCTAAAACTCTCAGAACCCGTACACAACAAAGGCGGCAGGTTCGACCCCCAATTATCCTTCCTCCTCCACATCTGGTCCATCACCAGCACCGCCTTCTTCCATCTCCAATGCATCGTCCGTCTCCGCCAATATCCCACCCCAAAAGTCGCCAAAACCCTTATCTATGCCAATTCTGAGCTGGCCTATTCAAATGACCTTCTTGCCGGTCTCCCCTCCGCTACCATTCATAAAATCAAGGTCATCCAGAATTCTGCCGCCCGCATTTTTACCTGTTGCAAACTCCGCTCACCAATTACCCCAGTCCTTGCCAGACTGCACTGGCTGCCTGTTCTGGAGAGGATCAATTTCAAGATCCTTACTCTTGTTTTCAAACCCCTCCACTCCTCTGCACCCCCCTACCTCTCTGATCTCACTCCCCTCACACCAGTACCTGTTGCCTTTGCTCCACCAAGTCTGGCCTCCTCCTTGTCCCCCGAATCCTCCGCTCCATCGGTGGCCATGCCTTCAGCCACTACACCCCAAGGCTCTGGAACTACCTTTCACACTCCCTTCGCCTCGCCCCATCCCCTCTCTTCCTAGTTTCAGTTCTCAGCTAAAGACCTTGCTTTTCGGCTGCGCTTTTGGTCACCTTCTTCCCCCTCCCCCTGGCTCGGCCCCGGGATCCGTTATTGGGAAGCGCTCTGAGATGCTGTCTGGCGTGGAGGGTGCCATATAAATCCAAGTTGTTGTTGTTGTTGCAAAGGCACTGGGTAGTTAAGGGTGTTGGATTTGGAACAGTTGGGGTCCAAGAGAGGCGAAGGGGATGGTCGTTGAGGTAGATCTAAAGGGAGGGGAGGGCAGGGCAAGGCTAAAGGACTCCGGAATAGATTTCCAGTTGGTTTTGGGTAGATGTGACTGCATAGAACCCAACAGGATTAACTAAAATAAATTGAAGTTTGATTATTTTTGTTCCTTGAATCCACTCTCTGCAGCTTTTGGCTTGTTTAGCAGCTAGGTACTCTGATTTGCTAATTCATGGTATCAATTCATGTCAAACAATTAATGATTGTGATCTAATTGTAATATAATACTCTTGATGTATCGCCTTATCACATCTTCAAGATGTTTCAAATCACTTTGCAAAATATACTGTAAAGTGAACTGACAGTATATTTTATGGGTGAAACGTGGCAGCTAATTGTGCACAAACTGACCAAATTATTATTTTTTAAAGGATTATCACCCCCTGGAAAAGCGATCTGCCAATCGACTAACAACCGGGTTCCTATTTATTGTAGGTGAACAAAGGCATGTGGAGTAAGGAAACTTGCCCAGTGTTTCTTCCTACCCAGGAATCAAAACCAGAGCTTGTGAGGTGACTGCTCCAACCACTAAACAACAGGTTTCTATTATTGTTAGTATTATTATTATATTAAGTACCGAAGAGTGGAGATGTTTAACCTTTGTCATTAATCCAAAGATATCTGTCTGCCCAAATGCTAATATTTGACACATATAAATATATATATATATATATATATATACAGGTAATCCTCTATTTACGACGGGGTTGCGTTCCTGAAAAACTGTATATCGAAACGTCCTAAATCGAAACGCGATTTCCCATGTGGTCCCATTATATAACCAGAGATGCGTTCCTTTCACAAAATTTTCGGACCTTAAACCAACTAAATAACACACAAAACCACACAACATAACACACAAAGGCAAGAAGGGGTACTTGGGGTTAACTGTACAGTATTGTACTTTAATACTGGCAAACTTTATTACTGGAAGTGTGACAGTGGCAATGGCACTTGCAGCTGTATATAGGTACCCCTCCCCAACCGCGGGGGATACGTTCCTGTAAACCTTCGTAGTTGGAAAAATCGCGGTTGGAAAATGCAGGGCCCAATGGGAAACATGCAGATACAGGAAGTAAGTTCGCATTTAGTAAAACTAAACACATACAGTTATAACATACATGGGGATAGGGGGAGTAAGTTTGGGCGCACCTGCTGCCAGGATCTGCAGCAATCCACTGGAGAGAGACAAAGAGGGTGGGGAGGGGGGGGTAACACAGAGAGCTGGGGGTGGGGGTGACACGGAGGGCTGGGGGGGGTGACACGGAGGGCTGGGGGGGGGGGTGACACGGAGGGCTGAGGGGGCTGGAGAAGGTGAAAGAGAAGGAGGGGTGGGGAGGGGCGGTGGGGTAAGGGAAGGTGAGACAGAGAGAGAGAAGGGGGTGGAAAGGGGGAGGTTGGGGGGAAGAGAAGTGAAATAGAGAGGTGAGAGAGAGAAGGGGGGTGGGGGTGGGGGAACGAGGGGGTGGGGGGAAGGCAATGCTCCCGAACTTACTAGCTAGGCTGCGGAGAAGCGACAATAAATTTATGTTACTGTATTTACCTTAATCCTAAGAGAGAAGCGTTGTCGCTGGTTGATTGCAACATCGCAACTGGGTCCTACTGCTATACGCTAGCTGTTCGAAAATTTAAACCCGCGGATTTAAATTGCGGATGCGCAAAATGCAAAACGAGCTTTGCAAGGGTTGTCGCATTTAGCAAACTGCGGATGCGTGAGTTTTGTGGTTGGGGCGGGATACCTGTATAAATACATAAAACACATAAAAACATATATATTACATGTATAAAAAAGTTTTAAATATATGTACAGTATTAAGTCATTGAAAGCAAATAGAAAATTTCATTTAAAAAACAATGGAAATTCATTGTCAAAAGGGCAAATTGCAATCCTATTTGTTTCATTGGACGGTGGGTTTACTTTTCTAAGCTTCAAATATAATTTAAGATTTTGACAATTCTTTGGATTTGGACATTCAGACACTTATTTGCATGCATTCATGTATATTATATTTTGTATTCTCGCACAACACACTCGCTCCATCCCCCTTCTCTGTGATTTTAAAAACTGAGATTTTTAGACCTCTGCTGTTAGTGGCAGATCATGAAGCTCACCCCCCATTTGTACTAATGTTCAATGTAACTTTTTTTTCAGTACCTATTGGATATGTTAAAAATGTATTATGTTTGTCTTATGATACTACAATTAGTTTTGTAATTCCATGACATTTAGCAGTGAAATACTGCAAAGGCTTGTTTATTATATTTAATGTATTTTACTACCATTGGGAGTTCAGTGATTATTTTATAATGCACATGTAGATTATCTTTCACATAAAATAACACCTTAAAAACATTTAACAATTATTGGGGGTCACACTGGGCAAGGGAATAAAAGATTTAAAACTTAAAGAGAAATGGCTGGGAACACTCAGTAGGTCAGGCAGCATCGAAGGAGAAAGGAAAAGTGAGTCAACGTTTCAGGTCCACGACCCTTCATCAGAACTCATAACATTTAAGGTTGTTGACCAAAGTCACAATCATAAAGAGATGTTTAAATGCAGAGAGAGCAGTACCAGAAGTTTGGACACGAGTGCCATTGATGATGGAATGCATCACATCAGAGTCAGTAGATTGGAGGGTATAGGCTTACCTGGGGAAGATAATTTAGGTAGGATGGAGGAGTTGGAGCATGGTGGGAAGCTATTTGTGGAGATGTACTACTGGCGGTTTGTGAGGTAGGACTCAAACCAGGCGAATGCGGTCCCAATGAGGTGGATGAGGGAGGACAGGCGGTAGAGGAGGATGCTGTGATCAACTGGGTCGAAAGCGGTGGAGAGATCCAGGAGGACAAAGAGGTAGCAGGAGCCCTGGTCACAGATAGAGAGGATGTTGTTTGTGATTTTCACAAGTGCAGTCTCTGTACTGTGGGCAGGGCAGAAACCAGACTGGAGGGGTTCGAAAAGGGAGTGGGAGGAGAGGTGTGCATGGAGTTGATTGGCAACAACGCGTTCTAGAATTTTGCCAATGAAGGGCTTGAAATAGGGCAGTAATGGCTAGGGTTTGAGGGATCTAGGGAAGTTTTTTTGAGGAATGGGGTGATGACAGCAGTTTTGAGGAGGGCAGGGACTGATCCAGAGGTGAGAGACTAATTGATGACGTCAGCCAGCAGTGGGCAGAGGATGGGGAGCTGGGTGACCAGCAAGTAGGTGCAAAGGTGGTCGAGGCAGTAGTTGGTGGGTTTCATTGAAGTGATGGTGGGTAAGAGGGAGGAAGGAGAGATGGGGAGGAAGGAGGCTGCCTGGTGGATATTATTTATTTTAGTGGAAAATAAGTCCATGACCTCCTTGCACTTAGCATTAAGGAGAGGAGGGCAGTGAAATCAGAAGATGTGGTGCAAGGGGAATTTAGGTGGAGGTTGACGTCGCCCATTATGAGCAGGCGTTCAGAGCAGAGGGACAGGGAAGAGAGGATAGTAGAGATGTCAGAGAGGAAGGAGCAAGGAGGTTTAGGTGGGCGGTAGACAAGAAGGATTTTCAGTGGGAGAAAGGGATGTTAGAGGGTGAGATGCTCAAAAGAGGGGAAGCAGCCAGAAGAATAGGGGGAAAGACCAAGGGAAGCTTTGGAGATGAGGACCACCCTGCCGCCACGTTGGTTATGGTGTTGGGTGTGGTAGAAGGTGCAGCCTGGAGGGCAGGCTTCAACTAGGGAGACAGAGTCATTGGGGTAGATCCAGGTTTCTGTAAACCCAAGAATGTCGATGTGCTCATCCAGGATGAGGTCATGAATGGTGAGGGCTTTGTTTGTGAGGGAACCCACATGTTGAAGGGAAATGCGGGTGGGTTTGCTGGTGGGAGGAGAGGGAGAAGAGAGTTGTACGGAGAGGATTTTAGGGTGTACAGAAGAGATGGCTGTGGAGTGTGAGGAGGGTGGAGAGTTGGGGAGGGCACGTATGAGGGAGTGGGAAATTATAATTGCCTTAAGGAGGCGGTTTGTTTGGAGGGAGTGAATGATGGGACAGTTGAGGTGGCTGGAAGTAGTGATGGGGTCCAGGAGAAAGAGGTGGGGTGGGGAAAGAGAAAGACAAAGTGAGAGTAGCGGATAGAGGGGGTGGGAGAAGAGACATTTAGATTGGAAGGGAAGGCTCGAATCGGGCCGACAGTCAAAACACGTACGCAGAGACCGAAAGCGAGGGATCAGCGGGATGGCATCAGCCCGCAGGCTATGTGGTCATGGCTAAGGTCTGTCATGCCATTTTGTCCTTACCCACTTTCACTATGTACTGTAGTAGTTGTTTTTAAAGTTTTTTTTAGGTTTTCTAAGTGTCAGTGGTTAGTGCTGTTAGATTCTGCGCTGACCCTGATTTAGTTGTTGGTTTAGTTGTTTAGCACATCCTCCCAACAAGAAAGGCACCATATAAAATGCAATCTATTGTTGTACTTACCTAAACTAAATACTTTTCAAGGAAGAACGTTTTTCTAACACAAGGATTCAAGGATTAAAGCAACATCACCTCTTTAACCCACCATCTCCTGTCCTCTACCCCATTTTCCCCTTTGTCTTCCTTGCCTTGCCTCCCCCCTCTCTGTTAGTCCTCAAAAGCCACTCTCTCTCAACATGTCCCAGTTCTGACAAAGGGTCCATGGACCTGAAACGTTGACTCACTTTTCTTTTTCCATAGATGCTGCCTGATCTGCTGAGTGTTCCCAGTGACTTGTTTTTGTTTCATGCACAAGTGAGTTCACATCATCTCACAAATGCTAATACTGTACTATATTACTTGCATTCAAAATCCCTTGGCTGCACACTTCTTTATAATATAAATATATGTTATGTATATATATTGTATATAGAATAATCCTGCTTTTGGTATAGTGCCTCATCATATCTTCAGTACATCTCAAAGCATTTCTTTATGGCCTTACAACAAATATTATTCCTTTCGGTGTCTAGAAGCAATAGAATTGAAAATGTCTTTGTGAGAGCCTTAGTGCAAAATTATTAGTGATGGATGTCATAACGTTTAGTAACACTTGATAAATAAATACATTAATTACCCTGGCTTGATATCTCTGGGTGATCAACCAATGTTATGTATTTGCAAGGGGAGTTGGACTCTAAATACTTCATGGTAGGCAAATCCACTTTATCTGGACCGATGACAATAGAAGGTCATGCAAGACTTGTTGTCCCCACTGATCTTAAGCTACTAAACTATTCCTGCTGGTGAAAAAAAATCATTCCTGTACTCGAGTGCTGAAAACTCTCTACAATATAAAGGAAAGAAAAGTTTCTGCGATCTTTTCTGACTGGGTAATCAGCTGCCTCACCATTATTTTTTATAACCACATTAGTGACCGTTTCAGTGAGTTTTAATAATAATACTTACATTTGATATAGCGCCTTATCACGTCTTCTAGATGTCTCAAAGCGCTTCAAAGAATATTATGTAAAGTGAATTGACTGTATATTTGTGGGAAAAACACGGCAGCCAATTGTGCACAGCTGTCTCCCACAAACAGTCATGCATTAAAAATGAACAATTTTTTTATTTTTTTTGGATGGATTATTATTAGGTGTGTGGAGTAAGGAAACTTGCCTACGGTATTGCCCTGACCTGCCTGGATTCGAAACACAGGTCTTGTAAGGCGAGTGCTCTAACCACTGAGCTACAGAACTCCAGTTATCCATGATCACCATTAATCTACACATTTTGTTTCACGTTTTGGAAAGTTATACCACTGAATAAAACCAGTCTTTCAAATGGGGTATTGCTATATTGAGCCAGCCTGTCCCTTCTTGTGCTGCAGGTCAGTCAATATGCATTACACTTATTACTGTTTATCAGTATTAAAGATCATTTGTCAATCAGATGTCTCAGTGCCAAGTTGCTGCAGATCCTTCAAATAAATGCCCGTGTAATACTATTTGCTTTTCCATATAATTATACACTGTCAGCAAATTCAGATCTTTGCACAATCCGATCAAGGTCATTTCTGAAAATACAAGCAGCTCAAACAACCACCCCTCTTTCCCACACACAAAAAAACATTCCAACTGTTGTAATTTCAATTCATTTTATTGATCTGCAAAATGCTTAATTTTCCTCTTTCCCTTTTCCCTTCCACCGCCTTCGAAAGATGTAAAACATACTACGTGTTATAAATAGACTATTCCTTGGCCAACTACGTGATATGATGAATTTCACCGGTCAGCTTTACTTGTGGATAGATTTATCATGTCACATGGCAGGACTGGGCACTGTTTATTTATAACACTTGTTGTACTTTTTGAACGGGGAGGGGGGAGGTGGGGGAGAAGAGCTTTAAGGCGCACTCCTAATTTTTAATTTTCATTGCTACAAAGCATGCTTGCTGAATATCTGATCTATTCTCCTGTTACATTAACCATTGTCGGTGGGTCTCTACAACTAGGCAGGTCACGGACTCCACAAAACCTCACCACGCACTCTCTCCCCAGACACCTGCAGCTGTCTGCCCAATGTCACTCCTCCATTTAGGTCTTCACGTACAGTACTTAATAATAATAATAATCCTTGCATTTGATATAGCACGTTTCACATTTTCCAGACATCTCAAAGCACTTCATAGAATATATTGCAAAAAGTGAATTGACTATATATTGAGAGTGAAACGCGGCAGCCAATTGCACACAGAAATGTCCCACAAAATCCAAACAGACACCTAAGTCTTTTCACTCAATACAGTACAACCCGTCAACCATTTATTACTACTTTTTTAAACCTTTTCAGACAATGACTGAAAACCAATTCTCATCTTTGTGTATTTTAAACACAAGTGTTTGTTTATTGTAACGACCGAATTGAAAAAAAATATTTTTATTTTGTTAAAAATATTGTCTTTTATTATCTCTCCATATTTTAAACTAATTTCCACATTTGATAGAACAAAGACCAATGTCACAGTAATATCTGCTGAAGTTGATTTTTGATGTTGTGCCACCAATTGTTGATGTACTTGATAGCAGTCACAGGATTGTAATGCAACAAACAAACTGATTATTTCGAGAATGCAAAGAGTTAGTTCTGGTTCAAGTTATCTATAAGCAGAAGTACAAAACAACAAATTATTCAGCAGGTCATCTTTCTCAAGCTGCGTGTCCTTTTGCTAAATCAAAATGCATTGTTGGGGAATAAGGACAAAATTGTCATTTCTGCATCAAGTGTTAGCATCAAACACTTCAAATTATACACATCACAAACCACAACATCACACTGCGTATTACAGCACAATATTTCTTCATCTCAACCTATGAAACAAATGTGAATTCACCTTCGGACCTATCCTTGACCATGTGAATTATATCACTAATGTAGTCTGAACTCAACAGATTTTGGACCCACAACCAAATGAGGGTAGGGTGAGAACACAAAGTTTATTTCATGTAGAGGTCTTTGAGCCATGACAGTAAAAGAGAAAAAGTTTTATTGCATCATACTCAACTGGAATCAAGACTGCAGTATAGCCTAGTGTACTTAAGGTTTGCCTCAGTGTAACTTTCAGTCCTCAATACAGTACTGTATTAAAAGAAAATCGATTCAGCATCTCATAGAGAGATTCCGAGTAAATCTAGAATTAAATGATGTAAATTATTGAAAACATACAAAAACTGCTAGTTATGGTTTATGTGCCTTGGGACGTCCTCCCGACATGAAAGGTGCTCAAAATATCATTTTGTTGTTGTTGTTGTTTATGATTCTTAAATCCGAGGCCATCAAATCGCACCGCTGTTTTCTAGTGGCATTGAAGTCAAATAACATTAGGAAGTCAAAAAATGAGAAAATCAAGTGGGTAAACATTAGGCAAAGAAAAACATTTTATTTCAGAACATCAAGGATTACTAAAGGTAATCAGAAACACCACAATTGTTTTCACAGCCAAACTCCAAACAGCTCCTTCACTCTCAAATCACTGACAACAAAATGCTAGCAACAACAACAATAATACATGTATTTATACATAATCCGTTATCTTGACTCTGCTGAGAATTTAGAGTTTTTCCAGAAAAAAACATTTATCTATTGACTGCCAAAATAATAGGACATTTATGGTGAAATAAAGTAACTATTGGATTGCAACAATCACATAGATACAAAGAGGTCTCTTGTTCTGTAATGAAAACATGTTTTGATTTGACAATCTAAGTTTCTAAACCTTTTTTTTAAAAACAAGCCATTCAAAATCAATGTCACTGTTCATTTCTTTACAATTGATGGATTCTGATCATATATTAAAGCTAAAGCATCAAGTTTAAAAACAACGGAAAACTGTGAGAAAGAAAATGATATTTTGTGACACCCAAATTTGGAAGTACAGTATTTTATTTTGAGTTTTAATATGTTAACCTCCAAATTGTTCACATAATCATTAATTGTGGAGTCCCATAGATCTCTCGCCTTACAAGCAAGAGCACTCACCTTACAAGCAAGAGACCTGAGTTTGATTCCCGGGCGAAACCTTGGGCAAGTTTCCTTACTTCACAAGCCTGACATTAATCCAGCAAGAAAAATAAGAATAATAAATTGGTCAATTAAATCGATGACTGTTTGTGGGACACTGCTGTGTGCGAATGGCTGCCGTGTTTTGCCCACAAATATATAGTCAATTCACTTTACTGTATTTTCTGTGAAATTATTTTGGATGTCTAGGAGTTGTGAAAAGTGCTGTATCAAATGCAAGAATTATTATGATTATTATTCACATAAACTCCTCCTGTGTATATTTCACAAAAATAAATGGGAATAGGTTTCAAGAACACAATGTATCTGGATTCAGTGAGTGTTAATAAACAGCAATTGAATACTGTACTCAACTACATTTTAATACTTGGTTGTTCGATCGATCGATTGATCAATCAATCAATCAATCAAAACTTACATTTATCCAGCACCTTTCACGTCGAGAGGATGTCCCAAGGCGTTGTACAGTTAGAGCAGGGGAGGAGGGATCGGGGCAGGATAAAGAAGAGTAAGAAAACTGACTGTATATTTATGGGCAAAACAAAGGCAGACAAATTGCGCACAACAGTGTCCCACAAACAGTCATGGAAGTGGGATTAAGGGAATAGGGGGGGAAAGATGGCAAGGGGAGGGGTCAGGAGAGTAGGAAAACCGACTGTATCATTGTTTTACAGTCTTTTAACAGCAATGTCGCATGTATAAGTTTTGTTCATTGAAAAAATAAACATTTTTCTGTCAACCCCCTTTCCAGTTATATTAACAATCCATTTACCGTGTCTCGTTTAACAAAAAAGTAGGACAAAACTTCTCACCATTCCCATCCTCGCCCGGCTCCACTGACTACTCTTCCCTAAGAGGATAAAATTCAAAATCCTCGTCCTCACTTTCAAGGCCATCTACTGCCTTGCGCCCTCCTACCTCTCTGACCTGCTCACCCTCTATCAATATGTCCATTCCCTCCAATCAGCGGGCTCCAGGTCTTACCATTGGTGGTCCTAACTCTCTGCCTCCATGCTTCAGAACTCCCGTCCCACAATCTATTCGTCCTACTCAAGATCCTCCAAGACCCAGCCTTCAGCCGCTCTCCTATCTCTCTGCCCTCCCTCATCCCAACCCTGCCCCGCCTCACCTCCCATGCTCAGGTCCTGATCTCTGACTGTTCAGTGCCTTGGGGTGTCCTGCCGACGTGAAAGGCCGTCTATAAATGTAATATAATTTTTGTTGTGTTATAATAATAACAATAATAATCCTTGCATTTGATATCGTCCTCATCTTCAAGGCCTTACACGGCCTTGCCCCGCCCTATTTAACCAATCTACTTTCCCCCTACAAGCCCACCCGGACCCTCCGTTCAACAGGACTTGGCCTGCTCCAAGCCCCCCGCCCGAACCGCCCCACCATCGGAGGCCGGGCCTTCAGTTTCTCCGCTCCCACCCTATGGAATACCATCCCCCAATCCCTCCGTCTCGTTTCTTCCCTTTCCTCTTTCAAGGCCGGTTTGAAGACTTTCCTCTTCGACCGTGCCTTTTGTTCCACCCCGAATTTTTCGACCTCCCCCTCGTGTTTCACCCCTTCCCAAACAATCCCCTCTCAGCTCGGGTCACACGCCTCCTGTGCAGCGCCTTGGGATGTCCTCCCGACGTGAAAGGTGCTCTATAAATGTAATTTGTTGTTGTTGTTGTAGCACTTTTCATGTCTTCTAGACATCTCAAAGCACTTCACAGAATTCACTGTAAAGTGAATTGATGTATGTTTGTGAGCGAAATGCGGCAGCCAATTGCACACAGCAGTGTCCCCACAAACAGTCGTGGATTGAAATGACCAATTTTATTATTGTGTTTTTTTTGGAGGCTTTATTATTTGGTGTGTGGAGTAAGGAAACTTGCCCAAGGTTTCACCCTGACCTGCCTGGATTTGAACACAGGTCTCATGCTCCAGGCTACTGTCTAACATCACCTATCCAATTTCAATCAATCAATCAAAACTTACATTTAGATAGCGTCTTTCACGTTGTAAATCGCAAGGCACTGCAACCAACTTATCCTTGGGTGGCAAATTATTCAAGAAACGAAAGAGAAAATGCCACCACAACAAAAATGGATATCTTTATTTTCCAGTCACTGATGTATTACCAAGCACCACTTATTGTACAATTTAAACCACATGTGAAAAAAAATACACAACTACAAAGTTGGCAGTGGCAATAACATAGACATAAGCATGGCATCTAAAGCAGGTTAGCTCTAAAAATACATTTTCTTGTTTACAATCTTTTTAAAGGCACCAAGGCTATAACACACTAACAGGGTTCAAATAACCATAAGGGTTTTGCATCTTCCAAACCCTTTGAATAACGTTACTGTCATCCAACACATGCCAAGACATAATTTAATCCTTCTGTAATTTACTACCTAGTTTCAGATAACTACACCATAAATCAGAAGAAAAAAAACTAAAATACTGTACTTCCCATAGGACATCTGAACTCTGACATTAAATTAACAGGCTTACTGCTCTCTATCATTCTGAATTTTTTATGTCCTATCCTTGCTTCCTGAAATTACACAAATAAATGCAATGCCAACACAGGACATATACTGTAATAACGTTATTTTGTAGCTCCTCAGTAATTTTTTTACATGGGAATTAAAACCCTTAAACTCACTCAAATATTCCAATTAAAACAATATTAGACGGACTGGACCTAAAAACAATTTTCTATTAATAGTAGAAAAAGTTTTCAATTTAAAGTTGTGAATTATAGGTAGCTGCTGTACTTTGAAATCTAACAGGTCTAAATTGTGTGTTTTATGTTACAGTTGTATAGCCTGTATTGTATCGGTGGAAAGTGTATTTTTGTATCCAAGTTGTCAACCCAAGAAGCACAATATAAATATTGTATAACCTTGCTGGATTTACACAAATAGTTTTTATTCAAGCAAACCTCATCTGTAGCTTAACAGCAACCACTATTACAGTATACAGTAGGCCTATCACATTTTTACATATTGCAACAAAAAACATTTTTTAAACTTTTAAACAACAGAAAGAACTTGCAAACTCGTCAGCTTTTTTAAAAAATAGTTCCTTTTGAAACGTCACCAGCAAAGCTGAATCCTTATGTTTAAAATATACATTCCTGAAGTTCTGCTTTTAGAATTCAAGACTAGTGTGCAAGCAAAACGTATTTGAATCAAAAGGATACAGTCCACATCAATTATGGTTAAACTATTTGCTGCCATTGATGTGATATTATAATTTGCACTTTTTGGTTGTTGGGTAGTTCAAGAAGACATAAAATCTGATAAGAATTGTTAGAAATTGGAAGCATAACTCCTTTCCGTGCCTGTTCACCCATATATACAAACACATACACAGTATGAACAGCATAACTGAGCCATAAATACAACTTTACTAATATTGTTGTAATATTACTGGATTAGTCTTATTCATGCAATGCAGGGCGAAACAGAACTAGGTGATGCTGATAATAATAATCCTTGCATTTGATTTTGCGCCTTACCATGTCTTCAAGACGTCTCGAAGCGCTTCACAGAATATACTGGAAAGTGGGGGGGTGGGGGGGGCGTGGAGGGGAACAAGGTGCAGACTCTTGACAATGGGGTTGGTGTGGGTGGGGAACAGATCTGGAAGGTGAGGAGGGTGCTGAACGTTGACTGCTTTGGGAGGCCACTACGCTAGGAGAACATTCAAGCATAATCCGTCCAAAAAAAACACAATTATAAAAATCGGTCATTTCAATGCACGACTGCTTGTGGCGACACTGCTGTGCGCAATCGGCTGCCGTGTTTCGCCCAAAAAAGATACGGTCAATTCACTTTACAGTATATTCTGTGAAGCGCTTTGAGATGTCAATAAGATGTGAAAAGCGCTATATCAAATGCAAGGATTATTATTCAAGCATTAGGATCCCACTGCTGCCTTTAATACTCGGGCTCTTGGCTGGGGGGGGGGGGGGGGGGGGGAGGGGGGGGGGAACGACATTGCGGTGGTTGATGGTGACCGGTGCCTGGAGAGAGAGAGAGAGAGAGGGTGCGGAGAAGGAGAGGGAGAAGGGGCTGGAAATACCCTTCTATCCTGGAGCGTAGGTGGAGGAAGCGACCAGGAGTTAAACCACTCAAATCTCAGTTCATCCTCAGGAACCACACAGACAGACAGACACATGATACAGAGACAGACAGACAGACAGACACACACACACACACAGACAGACATGGACCTACACAAGTAGACACACACACATAGGCAGACAAATGGACAAACGCATAGACACACACCCACACATACACACACACACACACACACACAAACAGATTAGACACACATACAGACACACACATAAATAAGACACACTGACACATGGACACACACACAGAGACGTGTAGACACACACTACCCACACAAGACAGATAGACAAGCAGGCACATGAACACACACACACACATATACATGGAAGTGCACAGACAGATAAAACACACTGACAGATACACACAGGCACACACAGACAGATAAGACACACAGACTACAGGGACACGCACAAGACAGATCAGTCACACTGACACATGGACACACACACACACACACACAGACTCACAAGACAGACATGGACCCAGACACATAGACACACACACACACACACATACATACTGACACATACACAGAGACATTACACAGGCAGGCACACACACACACACATACATACTGACACATACACAGAGACATTACACAGGCAGGCACACACACACACACACATACTGACACATACACAGAGACATTACACAGGCAGGCACACACACACACACACATACTGACACATACACAGAGACATTACACAGGCAGGCACACACACACACATACACAGAGACATTACACAGGCAGGCAGACACACACACATACACAGAGACATTACACAGGCAGGCAGACACACACACATACACAGAGACATTACACAGGCAGGCACACACACACACATACACAGAGACATTACACAGACAGGCAGACACACACACATACACAGAGACATTACACAGGCAGGCACACACATACACAGAGACATTACACAGGCAGGCACACACACACACATACACAGAGACATTACACAGGCAGGCACACACACACACATACACAGAGACATTACACAGGCAGGCAGACACACACACATACATACTGACACATACACAGAGACATTACACAGGCAGGCACACACACACACATACATACTGACACATGCACAGAGACATTACACAGGCAGGAACACACACACACACACAGATAGTGAGAGAAAAATAGCCCAAGAGACTGTCACCTCCTATACACAAGACAGCCCCGAGTCAGTCACTCTCCACCTTCATTCCCTCCTTCCCTCTCTCTCTCTCTCTCTTTCTCCCTTTGCATCATCTGCAGACCGCGCGGCGGCTGGCGGCGTGTCCGGAGAGTGTGTGAGTGTGAGTGTGTAATAAATAATCCTTGCATTTGATACAGAAACCTTAGCACGTCTCCCGAACGTCTCAAAGCTTGCTCATGGGATCTGCTGTCAAGCGAATCGACTGTATATTTTGCATGTGTGTGAGAACAGAGAAGGGCGAGAAAGAGAAAAGAAGAAACTCACCCAAACTGCCAGCGAAACCGTCCATCTCGACTCAAGGAGAGAGGAAAAGGGGGGAGGCTGGGGGGTGGTGGTGATGGTGATGGGAGGAGGGAGGGAGGGTGGAAAGGGGGGAAGAAAGAGAGAGAGAGAGAGTGGGAGGGAATGAGGGGAGGCTGGTGGTGGTGGTGGTGATGATGATGATGGGAGGAGGGAGGGAAAGGAGGAAAGAAAAAGAGGGAGGGAGGGAATGAGGAGGGAGGGTGGGGGGGAGGGAATGAGGAGGGAGGGTGGGGGGGAGGGAATGAGGAGGGAGGGTGGGGGGGAGGGAATGAGGAGGGAGGGTGTGGGGGAGGGAATGAGGAGGGAGGGTGGGGCGGAGGGAATGAGGAGGGAGGGTGGGGGGGAGGGAATGAGGAGGGAGGGTGGAGGGGAGGGAATGGGGAGGGAGGGTGGGGGGGAGGGAATTGGGAGGGAGGGTTGGGGGGAATGAATGAGGAGGGAGGGTGGAGGGTGTGGGGGAGGGGGAGGGAATGAGGAGGGAGGGTGGGGGGGGAGGGAATGAGGAGGGTGGGGGGGAGGGAATGAGGAGAGAGGGTGGGGCGGAGGGAATGAGGAAGGAGGGTGGGGGAGGGAATGGGGAGGGAGGGTTGGGGGGAATGAATGAGAAGGGAGGGTGGAGGGTGTGGGGGAGGGGGAGGGAATGAGGAGGGAGGGTGGGGGGGAGGGAGGGAATGAGGAGGGAGGGTTGGGGGGAATGAATGAGGTGGGAGGGAATGAGGAGTGAGGGTGGGGGGGAGGGAATGAGGAGGGAGGGTAGCGGGGAGGGAATGAGGAGGGAGGGTGGGGGGGAGGGAATGAGGAGGGAGGGTGACGGGGAGGGAATGAGGAGGGAGGGTGGGGGGGAGGGAATGAGGAGGGAGGGTGGCGGGGAGGGAATGAGGAGGGAGGGTGGCGGGGAGGGAATGAGGGCTGGTTGGGTGGGGGAATGAGGAGGGAGGGTGGCGGGGAGGGAATGAGGGTTGGTTGGGTGGGGGAATGAGGAGGGAGGGTGGCGGGGAGGGAATGAGGGCTGGTTGGGTGGGGGAATGAGGAGGGAGGGTGGCGGGGAGGGAATGAGGGCTGGTTGGGTGGGGGAATGAGGAGGGAGGGTGGCGGGGAGGGAATGAGGGCTGGTTGGGTGGGGGAATGAGGAGGGAGGGTGGCGGGGAGGGAATGAGGGCTGGTTGGGTGGGGGAATGAGGAGGGAGGGTGGCGGGGAGGGAATGAGGGCTGGTTGGGTGGGGGAATGAGGAGGGAGGGTGGGGGAATGAGGAGGGAGGGTGGGGGGGAGGGAATGAGGAGGGAGGGTGGCGGGGAGGGAATGAGGAGGGAGGGTGGCGGGGAGGGAATGAGGGCTGGTTGGGTGGGGGAATGAGGAGGGAGGCTGGCGGGGAGGGAATGAGGGCTGGTTGGGTGGGGGAATGAGGAGGGAGGGTGTCACGGTATTTTTTTTCTGGGTTAATATACAGGTATATTTAAATCTATTTAGTGGATGGGAAAAATTACACACAAAAAAAAATCTCCCAACTGCAGGAGAGAGAGGGAGGGAGGGAGGAGTGTGTGTGTGTGTGGGGGGGGGGGGGGTGTTTTGGGGCAAAGGTGGGAGGGAAGTGGGTTGATTTGAGCCCCTATATTGGCTTGCTGTAATGGTTTGTTACCCCCTCCTTCACTTCTCTCCCACCCCCTCCCCTGACCTTCCCCCTCTCCCTCCCCCAGCCTCATCCCCCCCTCCTCTTCTCTCCTCCTCTGCCTCTCCTCTTCCCCCCCCCCCTCCCTCTCCCACCTCTGCCCAGGGCATTCTCTCCACTCTTCCTGCCTCTCCACTCCCCTCCCTGCCCATAGTCTCCCCCTCCCTGCCTCCCCCACTCCCCCTCCCGGTCTTCCCGCTCCCCATCCCTCTCTTCGTCCCTCGCCTCACCTCTTATCTTTCTTTTAAAATACACCAACGTACAGCCCGCGCCTGGGGACGTCCTCCTGACGTGAAATGCGCTATACAAGTGTCATTTTGTTGTTCATGTTGTTACAATACACTGTCGTGGCCCAAAGTCAACCCAACGTGAGCCCGAAAGTACACAATAACAACAACAACAATTTACATTTATGTAGCGCCTTTCACGTCGGGAGGACGTCCCAAGGCGCTAAACAAGAGGCTTGTGACCCGAGCTGGGAGGGGGGTGTTTGGGAAGGGGTGATATTCCGCGCCGTGGGCAATAATAATAATAATAATCCTCGCATTTGATACAGCGCCTTTACGTCTTCTAGACGCCTCAAAGCGCTTCACAGAATATACCGTAACAGTGAGTGAATTGACCGTATATTCTGTGGGTGAAACAGGCAAAAGTGAACGTATTTTTGATGCTTTCGGAAGTGGGCCGGAAAAAGGTCTTAAGGGATTGGGTGATAGATGGGGGAGGGGGGGGGGGGGAGGGGGAGAGAGAGGAGTGATGGGGTAATGGAGGGGTGGTGGGCAGAGGAGAGGGAAGGGGGAGGAAGGGCAGTGGGGGGGGGGGGGGGAGGGGTAGAGGGAAGGGGAACGCATGCGTCACATATTCCCCCCCCCCCCTCCACCACCCAATGACTGAACTGCGCGCGCGTCACTCCCGTCCTCCGCCCGCTGGCTGAACTGCGCATGCGTGATTCGCGCGCCGCCGCCGCCCCCCGCCGAACTACACATGCGTCACTTCGCCCATCCACCACCCCCTCCTCTCCACCCATTGTCTGACCTGCGCATGCGTGACTCCTTCCCTCTGATTGCACTGCGCATGTGTCACACTCCCCACTCATCCACCCTCTGGTTGAACCGCGCATGCGTTTCCTTCTCTTTCCCTCCGCCACCCGCTCCTAGGGCAGGGAGGATTGCGCATGCGTCGCTCCCTGCTTGCCACCGATTGAACTGCGCATGCGTCTTCCCTCCCCTTCCCCCTCCCCTTCTCCCACTGACTGAATTTAAAGCAACATTCGTCATCAACTACAACAAAAACTCAATCTTATGCTCAATGTTGTTGATCACATCTCTTCCAGAGGCGTCTCAAAGCCCGTACTAGCAATACAATAAATAATAATCAATAATAGTAATCCTTGCATATAGCGCTTCCAGACGTCTCAAAGCGCTTCACAGAATATACACGGAAGTGAAGTGACTGTATATTTGTGGGAGAAACGCGGCAGCCAATTACACACAGCAGCGTCCCCACAAACAGGCGTGGATTGAAATGTCCAATTTTATTATCATTTTGTTAGGGATTATTATCAGGCGTGTGGAGTAAGGAAACTTACCCAAGGTTTCACCCTGACCTGCCTGTGAATTGAACCCAGGTCTCTGGCTTGTAAGGCAAGTTCTCTAACCACTGAGCCACAGGGGGACTCCACTGCCTCCAATATCCTCTGGGTTAAAAAATATGTACAGTAAAAGACTGTTTATCCGGCACCCGATCAACCGTAACTTCCGTATAACTGGCATCGCAAAAAAAAGGTCCGCACTCGATTAAACAGAATTAATGTGGAAAAATGCATTACATTTTTTTGTGTGTGTTTTCGGCCGAACATCCGGTGTGCGCTTTAACCGGCATTGGCCGGGTCCCGAGGGTGCCAGATAATCAGGTTTTTACTGAACTTGGTATCAGTGCCTTGCGACATTCTCCCCACGCGAAAGGCACTCTACAAGTGTAATTTGGAATCCTGTAGCTCAGTGGTTACAGCACTCGCCTTACAAGCGAGAGACCTGGGTTCAATTCCTGGTTGGGCAAAACCTTGGGCAAGTTTCCTTACTCCACACGCCTGCTAATAATCCCTCCAGAAAAAAAACAATAAAAATTAGTTATTTCAATCCATGACTGTTCATGGGACACCGCTGTGCGCAATTGCCTGCCACAATATAGTATATAATCGCCCTCCAGTATACAATCAATTCACTTTACTGTATTTTCTGTGAAACGCTTTGAGACGGCTAGATGTGATAAGCACCATATCAAATACAAGAATTATTATTATTATTATTTTGTGGTATTTTGTTTGTTGAAGTTGCCCTTTGCACCAACTCTAAACCAGGATTTTATCCTGAAGTATAATAGTTAAAACAGAAAATCAACACATCCGTTTTCCCAAATTAGAATGGTGATGATTTGTACCCATTTGATTTCCACGTATACTTTGTTACCATGGTTCTATGGTAATAACCTGCATCGATTCACTTGTTTCTATCTAAGCTGGGGAAGCAGAATACAGTACAACCAACTCAACTTCAGACATAAGTTGTTGTGCAACTGAGGGAAACCTCGTGTAAATATATATTTCAGATAAGATGCGATTTCCTCTGTACTTATTGAAAAAAATTATTTTCACATCCACCACAAAACCCAAGAACAATTGTCAGTCCGATATTTCCAGAACATGATATTTTCAAAACAATTGCACTGTATTATGAAAGCTGATTTTGATAAAAATGGACTATTGTGCTACGCCTTTCTTCCCACCTCAACCTTCAAAGCACAGTCCTTGAATGGTTCCACTCCTACCTGACCCACCGCCTATATTTTGTATCCTCCAATAATTTTTCCTCAAAGCCCCGTACAGTCTCTCATGGCGTCCCCCAGGGCTCTGTCCTCGGCCCCCTCCTTTTCACCATTTACATGCTCCCTCTGGGCGATGTCATCCGCAAACATGGGGTAAATTTCCAATGTATGCGGACGACACCCAACTGTACCTCTCAGCCTCATCCCTCAAACCCCAGACCATCGATGTTCTGACAGCATGTCTGTCCGACATCGAGTCCTGGATGAGGGAAAACTTCCTCCAATTGAAAGTGAGCAAGACCGAGGCCCTCCTGATTGGCTCAAGCCAGCGCCTCCACACATCGGGCGCTGCCAGCCTCAACATCCAAGGCTACACTCTCCACCTCACAAAGCCAGTCAGGAACCTCGGCATCACGTTCGACCATAAACTCTCCTTCCTCCCCCACATCCGTGCCTTGACCGGCACCGCTTATTTCCACCTACGCAACATTGCCAGGCTCCGCAACTATCTTACCCCCCACGCTGCCGAAACACTCGTGCACGCATACATCACCTCACGGCTGGACTACGGAAACTCTCTCCTCGTCGGCCTCCCCAGTTCCTCCATTCACAGGCTGCAGATCATCCAAAACTCTGCAGCCTGTGTACTATCCCGCACCCGCCTCCGCGACCACATAACCCCCACCCTCGCCCATCTCCACTGGCTCCCCATCCCCCAGAGGATCGAGTTCAAGATCCTCGTCCTTACCTTCAAGGCCTTACGGCCTTACACGGCCTTGCCCTGCCCTACTTAACCGACTTACTTTCCCCCTATAAGCCCACCTGGACCCTCCGTTCAGCAGGACTTGGCTTGCTCCAAGCCCCCCGCCCGAACCGCCCCACCATCGGAGGCCGGTCCTTCAGTTTCTCCGCTCCCACCCTGTGGAATTCCATCCCCCAATCCCTCCGCCTTGTTTCCTCCCTTTCCTCTTTCAAGGCCGGTTTGAAGACTTTCCTTTTCAACCGTGCTTTCTGTTCTCCCCCTAATTCTTCAACCTCCCCTACGTTTTTTATCCCCTCCCGTACACTCCCCTCCCAGCTCGAGTCACACGCCTCCTGTGCAGCGCCTTGGTTCGTCCTCCCGACGTGAAAGGCGCTCTATAAGTGCAATTTGTTGTTGTTGTTGTCTTTTGCATTGACCTTTTTCTGAATGTATTTTTTTCTCTCAAGGACCATGAAGGTCAAACCAAGCAACTAAGCAACGATTTTGGAGTGGAATCACATTTTCCTATTTGGTTTCAAGGCATTTCCTGTGGTTAACTTATCATTTATTGTTCAGATTATTTTTAAACTGACAATTACAATCAAGTATTATCACTGTTTACCTTGCAACCATTGATGTAAGGACAAAAGTTTAACTTGGCTGTAGACTGTACACGGTATTGAATGCTGAATTACCAATGGCGACATTCCCATAACTCCCATTTAATAGGTCAATGCGTACAAGAGGAGAATTCAGCAAAGAGATATCCGCAAGGTTTCTCTCAGCAGCATTAACTATGATGCTACAATTACTTAACCACAGCTTAACATCGTGCTCTGCCATTGTCAAGAGGTCTGGGTCACTACCCTGTTTGAGAGACACTGCACAAATGCAAGTTGTTGTGATTAAACTTTACAGTAAAAGATGGCTTCAGGAATTTCCTTTTTGCTATGTGGCTTATTGAACAGTTTTCTGTTTGGATCCTGAAGTACAATACATAAAAGTATAACAGCGAAAAGTGAATATACTTCAAAAACGTCTGAAGGAATCAAAACAACCTTCTTGCGTTGATTTGTAAAGGCAGCCTCAGCAGGAGGACAGTCATGTAGCTCAGTGGATAGAGTACTTGCCTTACAAGCGGGAGACCTGTGTTCGAATCCAGGCAGGTCAGGGCAAAACCTTGGGCAAGTTTCCTTACTCCACAGGCCTAATAATAATCCCTCCAAAAAAACACAATAATAAAATTGGTCATTTCAATCCACAACTGTTTGTGGGACACTGCTGTGCGCAATTGGCTGCCCTGTTTGCCCACAAATGTACAGTCAATTCACTTTACAATATATTCTGTGAAGCGCTTTGAGACGTCTAGAACAGTGGTTCTCAACCTTTTTCAGTAATCTTCCCCTTGTTAATTTTCAACATTATCGTGTAACCCCACCCAACCACTACACACACACACACCACCCCCCTCATTCCACTTGCATTTTATGACCAAGCTTTTCTTATACAGTATGAAAAAATAACTAGCACATACAAAACAAGGGGAATAACAATTAAATATATAATTTGGAAGGCTATAAAATAAGAGAGCTGAATAAATCAATGTACCGCCACCTGTACCACCTGGAAGTAATTTTGTACACCCTGGGGTATACATGTACCCCTGGTTGAGAACGGCTAGTCTGGAAGGCGTGAAAAGCACTATATCAAAATGCAAGTAGTAGTATTATTATTATTACGACAAGCTCCCAAAGCAGCAATGACTTCAAAATTCTATCCTTAAAATAGCTGCACGTACTGAGTGCTGAGATCTACAGCTGTTGATTCCATTTGCACAGGAACCGGTATCCATCCTCTTTCACCATTGATCTGACCACTTAGCATTGATGCTTTCACAATGTCCTGTGGTCAAAAATAATAATAATAATAATCTTTATAATGAATATAGAGTTGTTCACATCTTCTAGACATCTCAAAGCGCTTCACAGAATATACTGTAAAGTGAATTGACTGTATATTTGTGGGTGAAATGCAGCAACCAATTGCGCATAATAGCTTCCCACAAACAGTCATAGATTGAAGTGACCAATTTTATTGTTGTATTTTTCTGGAGGAATTATTATCAGGCGTGTGGAGTAAGGAAACTTGCCCAAGGTTTCGCCCTGACCTGCCTGGAATCGAACCCAGGTCTCTTGCTTGTAAGGCAAGTTATCTAACCACTGAGCTACAGGACTCCAAATATGAATTATGCAATATAGACACATCAGTGAATATCGATCTCAATCAATACCAGGAATGGGTTTGCTGTGGAGACCACAGGCAAGAGAATTTCCGTTAAAATGTCTGCTCCATAGTAAAGCTCCATCCCGCAATCCCTTCACCTCACTTCCTTTCTTTCCTCCTTCAAGGCCGGTCTCAAGACCTTCCTCTTCGACCGTACCTTCTCTCCCCGCCTAACTCCTCCACCTCTACTACTCTCTTTCCCCTTCCCCCTACCCCCTACCCCGACCGTTCCCCCCCCTATTCGGGTCCCAACCTGACAGTTCAGCGCTTTAGGACGTCCTCCTGACATGAAAGGCGCTCTATAAATGTAATTTTGTTGTTGTTGTTGTTGTCTCCTGTATCTGTGGGAAGCAATGGGGAATGAATGCTATTGTTTGTTTTCAAGACCCTTGAGAGAATCAACTAGTACTGAACGCAGAGCTTGAAAATTGCTATTATAGTGGGATTTCAGCAGGCTCGGGAATAGAAAAACAAATATATTGTTCCTTCTATGAAAGAAAAATAGATTGTGATTGCACCAGAAATATAAATACATGATGAATCTTATAGTAATGTTCCCTTTTAGAAAAGTTTAACTTTAAAAATGAATCAAAAAAGAGGGAGAATGGCATTGCCCCCCAAAAATGGTTCATTTACTTCCCTTTTATAATAATAATAATCCTTGCATTTGATACAGCTTTTTTCATGTCTTCTAGATGTCTCAAAGTGCTTCACAGAATATACTGTGAAGTGAATTGACCGTATATTTGTGGGTGAAACACGGCAGTCAATTGCGCACAGCAGTATTGCACAAACGGTTGTGGATTGAAATGACCAATTTATTATTTCTTTTTTTTGAGGGATTATTATTATGTGTGTAGTAAGGAAACTTGCCCAAGTTTCGCCCTGACCTGCCTGGAATTGAACCCAGGTCTCTCACGTGTAAGGCGAGTGCTCTAACCACTGAACTACAGGACTCCGTGATTTTTAAACAAAATTGTTTTCAAAACAGAAAAGCAGTTCACTCAATGAAAATCTTGGTGATGTGTGATTTTCAAGGTTAGGGTATGTGCCAAGTTTCCTATCTCCTGCTGTGACTTCTACATGCTCCCTCAAACATCCCTAACAAGCATGTTTGTGAGTGGACACCTGTGAATTAACTCACTGCTTGGTAGATGATATTCTGCTGTGCGCAATTGGTTGCTATATTTCGCCCACAAAACACACAGTCAATCTCCTGTACATTATATTCTGTGAAGCACTTTGAGGCCTCCCAACGACGCGATAAGGCTGACATCAAATGCAAAGATAATATTATTATAATTATTATCATTATTCCTTGCAGAAGTGCATGTTTTAAATATCAGTTTTTGTTGTAGTTAATAAGGTGTCCCGATGCATTCACCTTCCCAGGGGTTTGTCTGTTTCTCCATGAGTGTGTGTGTGTGTGTGTGTGTGTCTGTCTGTCTGTCTGTCTGTATGTATGTATGTATTTGATATTGCGCTTTTCAAAGGATATACTATAAAGTGAATTGACTGTATATTTGTGGGCAAAACGCAGCAGCCAATTTCACATAGCAGAGTCTCCACAAACAGTCGTGGATTGAAAATGACCAATTTATTATAGGTTGCTTACATTTCAGAGCTAGTACAAGAGACCAGATAAAGAGTGAGCTAAAAGACAAGACACAGCGAGTCTGTCAGTCTGGCTCAAACACTCCTGCCCACAAATCAAAAGGTTGTGGTTGTGGGTCTAAGACACAAGTTTGAGTCAGGACTTGCGCTTACATAGTCTAAAGCGTGATACGCCAATGTGGAGGGAAGGCGTTTTGTTGTCAGAGGAGCCATTCTTCGGATGAAATGTTAAAAACTGTTCTGGCGGAAGTTAAAGATCCCATGGGTACTATTTGAAAAGAGAAGGGAGTTTCTCCTGATGCCCTGACCAACAATCCCTCAATTAAACTGATTATTCGGTGTATGGCTGTTGGTTGGACATTGTTGCGTGCAAATTGGCTGCACCTTTGCCCACAAGTACAGTCTTTGGTCTTTAGGTTTTACATGTTAAAACCTCTATCAGAGGTTACGTAGCATAATGTCTCTTATAAGTTTTGAATAAGAGAATTTATGCATTACTAACAGTGTTTCAAATACTTGATGCAAGTTTTGTACTGTATAATAATAATAATCCTTGCATTTGATATAGTGCCTTTCATGTCTTCTGGACGGCTCAAAGAGCTTCACAGAATATACTGTAAACTGAATTGACTATATTTCTGGGTGAAATGCGGCAGCCAATTTATTTATTTTTTCTTGAGGGATTATAATCAGGCGTGTGGGGTAAGGAAATTTTCCCAAGGTTTCGCTCTAACCTGCCTGGAATCGAAACAAGGTCTCTCGCTTGCGAGGCGAGTGCTCTAACCACTGAGCTGCAGAACTCCACAAATTTCCTCTGAGTGCAAAAAGTCCCATTTCCCTCCCAAGAATTGTATTGTTCCATTTCAGATATTCGGGAATTCCATTTGTGGTGCGAGGAATTTGTGAGACACATTTAAGGAGATGCAGAAATCACATCTGCTCACTGCATTTTCTCAGATTTATTCAATTATCTTAAAAGATACTTTTTTTTCTCTCTCTGGCATGAAATGAGTGCTCGGTCCAAGCTGCTAAACACAGAATCAGATTAGACTTACTGCTCAAGCAAGCGAGCACTCACTATTCAGAGAGAAAAAAAAATGGTAATTTCAGATCAATAAATAATCTGCCTAAAAATAAGCAGATATAAATCAGTGGTGTAGCCAGAGGCCTCAATTGCCATCAATCTGGAGGTTGATGGCAATAAATAATCTTTCAACTAAAAGAAAACTTAAACCTAGCTAAAGAGACTACAAATTCCGAGCCAAATTCTACAACGTCAAACAGTAAAAGACGGCGAGTAAGTTTTCAACAATCGATTGCATTTATAGCCAGTGCGTTTCGTCCACAAAATATTACAGCCAGTTCACTCTACAGTGTATTCTGTGAAGCGTTTTGAGACGTGTGATAAGTTGAATATGTGATAAGGCGCTGTATCAAATGCGAGGATTCTTATTATTTTATTATTATAAAAGAAAAGTGCAAATAAGTTGTGCTTTGTCATCCGAGATAGTGATGCAACCAGTTACAAAAGCGTTCAACTACACTGGAATGTTATTGGATGGATATTTCTTACTGGTGGTAGAACTATTTAGTTCATCTGGTAAGAATCATTTCACCGTGTAACCCAAAACTTTATCCCCTGTGGCGTATACAAATTGCAGAAACAACATCTAATTAAAGGGACATAAACTTGGCAGAAATCAAACATGGTAGAAAGTTTTACGTTCGTTTCTGCCCCTTTCGGGTGTTCAATATACGAGAATATTCAAACACTATTGGCGGTAAAACACTACAACAGCAAATACAATTCAATTGCTTGAGGTTTAATAGACCAATTATTCCGACGAAAACAGTTGTACATTTATACATCAGGAGGATGTCTCAAAGAGCTTCACAGAGCCAGCTGAGAATCTGACCTGGGGTTAAAAGTGGGGGGTAGTGGGGGGCGGAGAAAGGCAGTCTAAAAGAAAGATCTTAAAACCTTATCTTATGCATTCATCTATAAACAACAAGAGTTTTGCAACATACATCACACAAAGCACAGTGTAACATTCTTGACAAGACATATTTATTTGCTATTGCATTACCAAAGAATAAGAGTGTCAAAGACAGACTTCATATTAAAATATCGACTGATTTGCGGTGATTGTTATTGAAAATTCAATATGTATTCATTTAATAATAAATAATAGTCCTTGAATTCGATAGAGCCCTTTTTGTCGTCTCAAAATTTACTTTAAAATTTACTATAAAATGGATTAACTATGAATGGATATTACTGGACGAAACTCGGCAGCCAATTGCGCACAGTAGTGTCCCACAAACAGTCACGGATTGAAATGACCAAATTCTTATTGTTTTTTTGAGGGATTATTATTAGGTGTGTGGAATAAGGGAACTTGCCCAAGGTTGCCCTGATCTGCCGGGATCAAACCTAGATTTCTCGCTTGTAAGGCAAGTGCTCTAACCACTGAGCTACAGAACTCCAAACATTAACATATTAGCTGTTTTGCTAAACAAATCTCATTATTCGCATTTTCAAGAAAAAAACTTTCATTGATAAGTGTCTAGAAGGGTGACATATCTAAAAGTACTTTAGTATAGTTGCCATCAAGTACAGTTCCTTTTGCTTGGCGGGGACTGTGCAAGGCTATGATAATAATAATAATAATCCTTGCATCTGATATAGCACTTTTTCACATCTTCTAGACATCTCAAAGCACTTCACAGAATATACTGTAAAGTGAATTGATGTATATTTGTGGGCAAAACACGGCAGCTAATTGCGCACAGCAGTGTCCCACAAACAGTCATGGATTGAAATGACCAATTTTATTATTGTGCTTTTTTGGGAGGGGTTATTATTAGGCGTGTGTGTTAAGGAAACCTGCCCAAGGTTTCACCCTGACCTGCCTTGATTCGAAAAAGGGTCTCACGCTTGTAAGGCGAGTGCTCTAACCACTAAGCTACAGGACTCCAAACATAAGGAGGTTGTCTCAAAGTTGATTTAATAATATTCCTTCTGATTTAAAGTGTCATATTTTGTAGGAAAGTGCAGCATCCAAGTTGCACATAGCATACTGCAAACAGCCGCAAAGCCATTCTCGTTCTCGTTCCTATAAAGCCAGTATCCCTTTCTGCTGGTGCAGTTCTGAGGACGTCAAATGAAGACAGCGTTAGGCTAGATGTGATGAACCACATTGCTGAAAACCCTATCAAAACGTAGAGTCAAGGGTCACATACACAACCAGGTATCAAGGGTTGAACTGATGTCCATGAACCTGAAGTCTGATAATATGAAAAGCGAGTAAAACATTTTCAAGAAAGATGGGGGAAAAAATTATTGAGAGAGCAAAAAAAAATCGTAACTTAATTTTCCATTGAAATAGCAGAAATCCTGGAATTTGTAGTAACTGAAAGTCATTTACGTCACTGGACTGTTTTATAACAGATTATGCAACACTTTCAAAAAACTTGTTTGTGCAGATCCTCTGTTTGTGAGACTTAGAAATCACAGCATTGCAATCTGGTTTTCAGTTAATTTAGCTTCTCTTTGGAAGGGAGAATGAAAGAGGCAGATAGGAACCTCTCTCAACGTATCACAGTATATTTGAGCAATACTTGCATTTGATATCCCGCTTTTCACATCTTCTTGACGTCTCAAAGTGCTTTACAGAATATACTGTAAAGTGAATTGATTGTATATTTGTGGGCAAAACGTGGAGTCCTATGGTTCAGTAGTTAGAGCACTCGCCTCACAAGCGAGTTCTGGGTTCATTTCTAGGCAGGGAAAAATCTTGGGCAAGTTTCCTTACTCCACATGCCTGCTAATAATCCCCCGTGAATTAAAAAATAATTGGTCATTTCAATCCACAACTGTTTGTGGGACACTGCTGTATGCAATCAGCTGCTGTATTCGCACATATATGTACAGTCAACTCATTTTACAGTATATTCGGTGAAGCGCTTTGAGACGTCTTAAAAAAAGACATGAAAAGCACTGTATCAAATGCAAAGATTATTATTATTATAACACAACAGCCAATTGCGCACAGCCATATCTTATGTTTCTTCCAGAACCCAATCAATCTGAATCTACATCTGAGATAACAAGTATGTGGTGTTATTCCAAGTTTGTTTCATAATAACAGTTTTTGTACCCAGTAAGAGAAAACTTTCATTGAGTCATTCTAAGATGTATTCAGACATGAGCCCAGAGGTTAAAGAATGTTGTTATAATTTACCGAGCCTTCAATATGATTTTTGTTAACCCTTTAAAATGTTGATCACTGGCTTGAGGGAGGACAGTGAATTTGGTGAGTGGAGGTAATAATAATACTTGCATTTGATGTAGCGTTTTTCACGTCTTCTAGACGTCTCAAAGCGCTTCACAGACTATACTGTAACGTGAAATGATTGTACATATGTGGGAGAGGTAATGGTCATTCAGTAAATTCTCTGCCACTCTCATTTATCATATAGTGAAACTTTTTCAAAATATGATGGAATGGACGAGAAATGCTGTGATGTGGGTTCCCTGGGGGGTTTTCTATTTTTTAGCTGCCATCAACTCAGTACAATGCAGGGTGCTGTCAGTCGCTGCGCAGGTAATTAATCCTTTTCCAGCAAAGTAGAGCTCAGGATGTTAGGCAATTTTACACCTTCCACATGTTGAAATGGTACTTGTGGAGTCCTTTAGCTTAGTGGTTACAGCACTCGCCTCGCAAGCGAGAGACTTACGTTCGATTGCTGGCAGGACGAAATGTTGGGCAAGTTTCCTTACTCCACACACACACACACACACACCTCTGTTTATGAAGCAGTTATGTAGGAACCCAGTTGTTAGTTGATTGGCGGATCACTTTTTGGGAGGTAAAAATTCCTTCAAAAAAATTAATAATAAATGGGTCACTTCAATCCATGACTGTCTGTGGGACACTGCTATGCACACTTTGGCTGCTGCATTTGGCCCACAAAATATACAGCCAATTCAGATTGCAGTATATTGTGGAGTGCTTCGAGACATCTCGAAGATGTACAGTAATAAGGGACTATGTGTATATATATTCTCTGTTGTCTTTTTATATCAATTTTGTCCCCTCTGTTTATATACCCTTGTTCTATATATCACACGTCAATAATAATAAGAAGAATGCTTGCATTCAATATCGCTTTTCACGTCATCTAGACGTCTCAAAGTGTTGCACACAATATAATGCAAACTAAAGTGAATTTTCTGTATACACGTGGGCGAAACACGGCAGCCAATTGCACACAACAGTATCCCACGGACAGTCATGGATTGAAATGACCCAATTGTTTTTTAGGGATTATTATTAATCGTGTGGAGCAAGGAAACTTGCCCAAGGTTTTGTCCTGTAGCTCAGTGGTTAGAGCACTCGCCTTACAAGTGAGAGACCTAGGTTCAAATCTAGGCAGGTTAAAGCGAAACCTTAGGCAAACCTTCCTTGCTCCACACGCCTAATAATAATGGACAGGCAGTATTCTACCTGGTTTCTGACCAATACTGTTTTGTAGTTGGTCATTAGAAGATGAGCGAGCACAGTGTGGCTTCACTCTGTCTTAGCTTTCTGTTCCTCCCAGGGAGAAAGTAACGTTTCATTACAAGATGACCCAGATGACCTCAAGCATTTCACACCATGAGGTTTACAATACACTTTCAAGCATATTGTTTCTGTCTTACTTTCCATTGTCTTAACCTGAGATCCTGCTAGAAGCAGTGACGCACGATGGGTAAAATGACAGGGTAGGCACTTTCCTCAGTCGATACAAACTTTTGGGGGCGTGGCTTTACAAAGTCATCATAAAGCCATACCCCCAAAGGCAGCAGCCGATTCTGCCTTTTTCCCCAGTCATTTTTCCGCAATTACGCATGCGCGGAGATGGCATTTCAATGTGATCTGATTGCAATTGATAAAAGAGGAAAGGCAGTGGTAGCTTGTGCCTATTTCACCCGTTACTGAGACACTGAGAGAGGAACGCATGCGCATTGGAACTACATTCAACCGAATGGGTAAAAAAGGCACAGCGTCTCGGTGCCTTTCTGCTGCTTTAAAGGTAGGCATATCAAATCGCAGTTAAATAATTTTGGTAGTTTCTCATAAAAAATTGTTTGCATTATGTAAAATATGTATTGTAAAAACATGAACCATTAAATAATCATCTACAATTTAAAGTTTTTATTGTCATAAGGTAGGCAATGCCTACCCTCCCTACCCTGACTGCACGTCCCTGGCTAGAAGGTACTGAAAACCTATCAAAAATTGTGGGGAAACAAGAAACAGTCAGTGAGGAACTTAAAGAAATTAATATTAATAGAGAATTAATACTAGAGAAATAAATCCTCTGGTCCTGATGATCTGCATCCTAGATAGCTGAGGTAAAGAGGTAGCTGCAGAGATAGTCCTGTAGCTCAGTGGTTAGAGCAGTGTTCGAATCCAGACAGGTTAGTGCGAAACCTTGGGCAAGTTTCCTTACTCCACATGCCTAATAATAATTCCTCCCCCCAAAAATATACACAATAATAAAATGGGTCATTTCCATGCACAACTGTTTGTGGGACACTGCTGTGCGCAATTGGCTGCCACGTTTCACCCACAAATATACAGTCAATTCACTTTACAGTATATTCTGTGAAGTGCTTTGAGACGTCTAGAAGACATGAAAATCGCTATATCAAATGCAAGGATTATTATTATTATTATTCTCCTCTCACACTTAAATGAAATTGTAAACCACATGAGCTTTGTTGGTGGCTGTTGTTCTATAAGTGAGGTCAGGATATCTGTTCCTAGAAACTGGAATATATTTGGCCCGTGAGTCAAGGTTCCAAGTCTCCATCTCCCACATACATCCATACCATGAGCAGGTGCTGTTATTAACCCTTTGATGCCGAGTTTTGACTGCGATTCTGTAGTCCCTTCTCCCCAACAACACAAGTGGAGTCCTGTAGCTCAGTGGTTAGAGCACTCACCTTACAAGAGTGAGACCTGTGTTTCGAATCCAGGCAGGTCAGGGCAAAACCTTAGACAAGTTTCCTTACTCCACACGCCTGATAATAATCCGTCTGAAAAAAACCTTTATAAATTGGTTATTTCAATCCACGACTATTTGTGGGGCACTGCTGTGCGCAATTGGCTGCTGCGTTTCGCCCACAAATATACAGTCAATTCACTTTACAGTATATTCTGTGAAGCGCTTAGAGACATCTAGAAGACGTTAAAAGTGCTATATCCAATGTAAGGATTATTATTCTTATAAATGGTTTCATTTCTTGAAAACTGTGGAAAGCTGAGTAAAAGACCTCACCATTCAGATGGATAACTATGAAGTCTAAGGTTTATGTTGTTAATAAGTTGCTAATCCTCTTTCAATGCGTCAATCGGGCTTCCAGGAATGGGGTTAAAATGTATGTAGGATTTTGGATTTACCCACTAAGTGGCATCTTTGTGCTGCAGTCAAACTATTTAATTATTGCCATATATGACTGCGGCCAATTATGTGCAGCTGAGCAGGCTATAACATTGATTGGATTGCATGCAAAAAAGCATTTTGGCAACTGTACTGTTTTGAAAAATATTCTCTTTAAACTTCAAATTTACGTGGTGACATTTTGAAAATAAATGTTGATCTTCCATTAGGATCAATGGTGCATTGTTCCCTCTTCTGATATACTGTAACGTGGAATCTTTTCCCACACATACTATTGTTTTGATGTTGAAGCCACTTTCTTGTTCCACTGAGAAACTAATTGTATTGTACAATATATAATTCTATATACATATGTGCATACATATATATCTACTGTAAAATAAATTCAATGAAGTGACGAGCTTGCAAAATGGATCCAAATTGGTCAGTTCGGAGAAAATACTATTGATGAAGTGCTCTGTTGATGTGAAATTTTGGTGTGCCGTGCGATTCAAAAAGGCTGCCTTTTAAAATTATAGCCCTTGACGTTCTGTAGTTCAGGAGTCCCAGTGTTCGGCAGTCAAGGCGGATAGATCTCTGGAAACTGGCCGTGGCAAATGATTTTCAATGTATGTGTGTCTGCCTTGGCATTATCGCCCAATTAAGATTCCACATGCATGAAGCAACAATATAAGACAATACAAAGTGGCATTTGTATAGCACCTCTCATGTCAGGAGGACGTCCCAAGGCACTGGACAGTCATGGACTTAGACCCGAGCAGGGGTCAGGGACAGGTTGTGGTGAGGGAGGGTGGAGGACAGGGAAGATATTTTTTAGGATCATCTCCAACTCCCCAAAATAGCAGTGGCAAAGACGAATAAATCAGATACATTGTCCCAGGCTTTTATGTGTTTCCAAATATCAACACGTACTTACCAAAGATTTATTATTTTTAAAAATACATCCAATGGTAGTTTGTTAATAGCGTTTCTCTGTAAATTTCTATGGTTCTGATGCGCAAATGTCGTGAAATTATTGGGCTGACACTTAGGCAGGGAAAGCTAGATGTCCCCGCATGTGTAGAAGGTCACCATATCAACTCATTACAACTCAATGGTTTTTTACTATAATAATCCTTGCATTTGACATAGCGCCATATCATGTCTTCTAGACGTCTCAAAGTGGTTCACAGAATATACTGTAAAGTGAATTGACTGTATATTTTGTGGGCGCAATGCGGCAGCCAATGGTGCACAGTAGTGTCCCACAAAAGTCACCACATTTTTTTTAAGGTAAACAGAGGTGTGTGGAGTAAGGAAACTTGCCCAACATTTGCAATCCTGTAGCTCAGTGGTGAGAGAACTCACATCGCAAGCAAGAGACCTGGGTTTGATTCCAGACAATGCAAAACCTTGGACAAGTTTCCATACTCTACATGCCTGATAATAATCTGTCAAGAAAAATTTTAAAAAATTGGTCACTTTAATCCCCAACTGTTTGTGGGACATTGCTGTGTGCAATGCAATGCATTGCTGCCACATTTCGCCCACAAATACACAGTCAATAAACTTTTGCAGTATATTCCGTGAAGCACTTTGAGATGCTTAGAAGATGTGAAAAGCACATTTCAAATACAAGGATTATTATTATAACATCTTCCCTGCCGGTAATCAAACCCAGCTCGCGTGGGAGGCGAGTGTTCTAACCACTGAGCTACAGGACCCCAATATCAAGTTGGATCTCCAGTAAGCAGAAGCAACAGGACATATGGCTCTCAGAATTGAGTATTGTCAGATCAGGAACTGGGAAGGCCAATGATTTTATACTATTAGATGCCTTCGTAGAAAGGCTAGCCTCTGGAGACACACTGGTCGTGCATAAGCGATATTAGATGGTTATTTAACACATGCCATGGGATGGTTTGCATTAATTTACAGAATGTGTGATTGTTCGGAATTTTTGCTCCAGACGGTTTAAAGGATTAAAATATTCTGCAACTCAGTATGGTTTGTAACAGGTGGAATTTCTCAGGCAAATGTAGATTGACTACAGCTGGATTTCAAAATGACTAGTGTAACAAGATTGATTTACATTATAATGTGGTCATTCATCATTATGATGGAGTTTTCTAATTTAGAGTTGAAACATGCTTACTGATAAAGGTGGTTGCTGTGGTCTAGACATTGTTTTTCCACAGCACAGTTGGAAATCAAGGTTCCTGTTTAGCAAAGAACTGAATTGACAGCCAGTGATTTGGCAACTTTCCTGTGTCCCATCTTTATCCTTTCCTCTCGCATTCTATCGTATGTACCCAAAGAAAATAAATCAATAGGCAAGTGTGATCAAACAATGTTAAACACACACATTTAATATTTTTCTGACATGACAATACTGTACTGAGAGTAAAGCGGCTATTTAATTAGTTGGTTTTATTAAATTATAATATCAACAACAACAACAATTTACATTTATAGAGCGCCTTTCATGTCGGGAGGACATCCCAAGGCGCTGAACAAGAGGCGTACGACCCGAGCTGGGAGGGGAGTGTTTGGGAAGGGGTGAAACACGAAGGGGAGGTAAAAGAGTTCGGGGTGGGACAAAAGGCACGATCGAAGAGGAAAGTCTTCAACTTCAAAGAGAGCAGCTCCAACTTAAACAGCAAAACATTTTGAAGCTGAGCCAAACCATGAATTTATTATGTTATTAATATAGTTCTCAGCCAATTTTAATCCTCTGTAATACTGTGACTACAATACTCGCTATTTGATGGGTGTTAAGAGTGTTTGTACAGGTAACATGTGATTGATGCTAAGAACTGCCAGTGGAGACAGAAAGCTTGACAGCTGCTGTGATATTTTAAAAAATGACAAATGGTTTGGGGCTATACAATGAGCTGTTTTGCAAGCTGTATGAGATCTTTTTTATCGTCCCAGAATCTGTTATAGTCCTGTTACAGCCTCGGATCTGTGCAAGAGATGAAGAGGAAAAAAACGGAACGTTATACAGTATTGTAAAACGAGATCATGCTGGGCATTCACAGTCAAGTGCGTCAACATTTGACAGAGAAAAATGGGTTAAAATTTTGACCGTGTGTTTTGAAGGAGAAACATATCTGAAATGTGACCTATTATTTCTCATTCAGATGATCTTCATTTGTTCTTATATCAACAGAAGAATACTTTGAAGGAAAGAATGTGGAAACAGATGTGACCCAAAAATGAGACATCCGTCAAAAAAGTACAGTATCATAACAACAACAAAATTACACTTGTATAACACCTTTCATGTCAGGAGGACATCCCAAGGCGCTGGGCAGTCATTGTTTCAGACCCGAGCTGGGGACAGGTTGGGGGTGGGAGGGAAGGTGGGGATTAGGAGTTGCTGATGAGACCGTTGACAAGGAGGGTCCTTAGGAAGGACTTGAAGGATGCTAAAGAGCAGGCAAGGCAGAGGGACTGCCAGATGGAGTTTCAGAGGTTGGGGGCAGAGTGGCTAAAGGCTCGCTCGCCAATGGTGGGGCAGATGGTTCGGGGGACGTGGAACAGGCTAGAGCCTGCTGAACGGAGTGGGCGGGCAGGTTAGTATGGGGTTAGAAGGTCATGGATGTAGGGTGGGTAGAGGTTGTGGAGCGTTTTAAATGTGAGGACCAGGATCTTGAATTGGATTCTCTGTATGATGGAGAACCAATGGATTTGGGCGAGGATGGGGAAGATGGGGTTATGGAGCTCACAAATCACACTGGGGGAAGGCGAGTGGGATGGAATTCTTATTCCTTGTCTACAGTTTCTCCGAAGATCAATCAAAACACAACAAAGATTAGAAATGAAATGAAGAATGTGAAAGGCACAAGAGCCAACGGAAAATACAGACTGAGCAGCAACACTGAGGTGACGAAAGAAAAAGCCACAAATGCTCAATAGAGAGAAAAAGACTAATTGCAGAAGCCTTTGGATTGCCTTCTCCACATCTCCCTGTTGGAAACCTCTAATCGTGCAGGGGAGTGCTGTTCTTAATCTGAGTACCTGTTGCCTTCGCTCTAATGGATCTGGCCTCCTTCTTGTCCCCCAAATCCTCCTTTCCACCATCGGCAGCCATGCCTTCAGCCACCATGCCCTGAGGCTCTGGAACTCAGTCCCTTCTCCTCATCCCCACCTTTCCTATTTTCGGGTCGCGCCTAAAGACTTTTCTTTTCGACCGCGCTTTCGGTTACCCTTTTCCCTCTCCCACTGGCTCGGCCCCGGGATCCATTATTGTGAAGCGCTCTGAGACACTGTCTGTTGTGGAGTGAGTGTATATCAATCCAAATTGTTGTTATTGTTGTAGTGGAATGTGAAGTTGAATCTGAACAGTACAGAAAAGTGATGTCAAGCCCGAGTGGCAACATTTTCATTATCAATTTATTGACCTTTCATGTTTGCACCTCACCCGCACCAAGCTCCGCGAACACATCACTTCTCCTCGCCCGGCTCCATTGACTCCCCATCCCCTCGAGGATTGAATTCAAAATCCTCGTCCTCACTTTCAAGGCCATTCACAGCCTTGCCCCCTCTACCTCTCTGACCTGCTGTCGCCCTATGAACCTCTTCTCCCCCTCCGTTCAGCGGGCTCCATCCTGCTCCATGTCCCCCGCCTGACCCGCCCTACCATCGACAGACGGACTTTCAGCCTCTCTTCCCCCACACTCTGGAACTGCATTCCACAGTCCTTTCGACTTGCTCCCACCCTCACTCCTTCAAGGCCAGTCTCAAGACCCTTCTCTTCGACCGTGCCTTCTGCTGCTTTCCCAACTCTTTCCTTACCCTCTTAACTCTCTCCCGCCCCTCGCTGATATCCTTCTCCTCTCCCTTGCTCGACCTGACTGTTCAGTGCCTTGGGACGTCCTGCCAACATGAAAGGCGCTCTATAAATGTAATGTTATTGTTGTTGTTGTTGTTGCACAAAGAAGATTTTTGAATGAAACAAACACACTGAGACTATTTAATCAGCAGGAGATTTTACAACCGAGAGCTTTTTGAAAAATTGAGGCCAGATCCATACATAATACTGGAGTCATTTCCTCTTTGCTTATATTGTCGTATTCAGGTGTCATCCTGACTCAGTTGGTACCATTCTCAAATGGTGGGTTCAAGCCTGCTGTCAGAACTGTGAGTTCACACTCTAGGTAGTCACAACCAGGAAGCACAACATTATCAGAGATTGCCGTCTGTTGAATGAAAACGAGATGTTAAACTGATGGTATTACAGAGGAAGCAGGCACACATTGAATCTGATATTAGTACCTTTATCACAAGCACAGAATGCTTTTTGCCATACCATTACTTGGAATTGAAAGAATAACTGTTAGTTAGGCTCCCCGCGCTTATGTGTGTTGTCACAATGTAAACACCACACCCTCTAAATAGATTACTGGGTGTAATTCAGTTAAGATCTTTCCACAGTGAGCAATTGATGGGGTTGTAAAAGAGTGTAGTTCATTGCCCATGCCATTTTATTTTGATTTCATCCAAATTATGTCATCTTATACGTTTTACACACTTGTTAAGCGCCTTGGGACGTCATCCTGACATGAAAGTCGCTCTATAAATGTAATTTTGTTGTTTGTTGTTATGTTCTATAAAAGCATCAGAGGTGACTGAAAAAAACTGTTGATATCTGTTTCAGAATTCTGATACCAATATCGAAAAACTAAATGTCTAAGCCCCTTACAGCTAAAATTTTAATGAGACTTATATTGTACATGCCTAATAATAATCCCTCAAAAGAAAATAATAAATTGGTAATTTCAATCGACGACTGTTTGTGGGACACTGCTGTGTGCAATTGTCTGCCGCGTTTCGCCACAAATATTTTTACAGTATATTCACTTTACAGTATATTCTGTGAAGCGCTTTGAGAAGTCTAGAAGACGTGAAAAGCGCCATATCAAATGCAATGATTATTTATTATTATTGCTTGTCAGACCATGGTCTGGTTTGAGTAGGGATGGCTCTTCTGTGAAACTATTACTTTCAATGAACAAAGCAAAGTAGGTGTTTTCTGTCATCAATACTTTGGTGTATGAGAATACACCCCAGGGTTCAAATTAAGTGTTCCCTTTGCAATACTTGTACCTCTGATCTGCTGTCCAGATTTCCTGATCTGTTTTGGTGAAACACTTTTCACGTCTTCTAGACGTCTCAAAGTGCTTCATAGAATACACTGCAAAGTGAATTGATTGTATATTTGTGGGCGAAATATGGCAGCCAATTGTGCACAGCAGTGTCCCACAAACAGTCTTGGAATGAGATGACCAATATTGTTTTTTGGGGGGGATTATTGTTAGGTGTGTGGAGTAAGGAAACGTGCCCAACATTTGCCCTGACCTGCCTGGAATCGAACCCAAGTCTCTCTCTTGTAAGGTGAATGCTCGAACCACTGAGCTACAAGACTCCACACGAGGGGAGATGGAAATATGGAAATGTAATTATGAAGACTATTATGATTTGCAGCGGAGGAAAATACCTTCCAACTTCTAATTGCAAAAAACCTCCTTATCAATAACTTTTGCAGGATAAACAGGAACCTATTTAATAAGGGACAGCAGTCAATGTAAAAATTAAAGTTCTCAGATGGGTTCCACACTTGTCAAAGACAGCTGCTCTTTTTCACTGCGCTATAAAAGATATTTTTGCAAGGTTTGTTTGCAAGGCAGCTAACAGACAATGGAGGGAAAATAATTACCGTAAATAACTTTAGCCTTGAATCTGTCAAGTTGTTGAAAGGCTTAGACAAACAGACAAAGATCATAGAATGACCAGCGAGGTATATGCAAAGTTGGATTAATTTGTAAATGGAAGAAAAACTCATAAAGCAGAATCCATTGGCTTAGTGATGCTTCCTGGAGATTAACTTCAAGTGGGTAATTTATGTGGATTCTGTAGCTCAGTGGTTAGAACATTCAGCTCGCAAGCGAGCGACCTGGGTTAAATTCCAGGTAGGTCAAGGCGAAAATTTGGGCAAGTTTCGTTACTCTACACTGATAATAATGCCTGATAATAATTCCTCGGAAAAACAATAATAATTTGATAATTTCAATACACGACTGTTTGTGGGGACACTGCTGTATCTAATTGGCTGCTGCGTTTCACCCAGATATAAAGTCAATTCACTTTACAGTATATTTTGTGAAGCGCTTTGAGACGTCTAGAAGACATGAAAAGCGCTATATCAAATAGGTTTATAAATGTAATCTGTTGTTGCGGTTGTTGTTTTACACCTCCAAGCCTCAAGTGAAAACTACTGAATTGTGCTTCACTAAGCACTGATGATACCAGTGCTGAAGACCTGGAGATCTGTCTCAGTGACAAGGATTATTATTATTAGTAGTAGTATTGATTGGAGAACTCCAAAATATTAAAGTGCTTGATCTCTGTTACATGTATTCAGTCTCCTTATAAAAATATATTTAATAAGCATAGTTTTTTGGGATGGTCGGGTGTCTGACTCACGATGCTTAACAGTATCCAAACCAAACAGAGTTCCTTGCATTCCACTATGGAGCCAAAGATCAATCCTTGTCCAAGATGATTGCAACTCTTCACCACATCTCTTAATTCTCACAATAACTGCTAGCTCAGCGGGACTATGTCAAATAAAGTACTTCATACTTCCAGTTAAATGCCTTTTTTAAAAAAATTCAGTCTGCATTCCTTGATTTGAATTGTTCATTGTTCATCCCTAATTCCCAAATCTTTTCCACAAGGGAAATCAAGAATTGAGTGGATAGTCTGAGAAAGTTTCCTTCTGCTTTTTCCTTTCCAAATCAAAATTCCTTTGATGGGAAGTCATTCAACCTGTGTTTAGATGTGGCTACAGCCTTCTCTTCCTTTGACATTTGACTCCAGTGTTGATATTGCAGTTGGTTTGGCTTGTGGTTACTTTGTCAGTCAAACAAAAAAAACTGCAATCAAACTCGAGTTATCTTATTTTTCATAAACCATTTTTTAAAAAGAAACATGTGCTTTAAAAAGAAGCATGAAGCTGAGCACCGTATAATGTAGTTAACTTATCTAACTATATATTTTTATTGATATTATTTAACTCATACTATTAATATTTATCCGTTTTTTGCATTTTGCTGTGATAATGGTTGAATTCATCCTTCGGTTGAGATATTAAATGAAGGTCCTGCCTGATAGTTTCCATTGCACTAGTCGAAAAGAAAAATTAGTTTCTCCTGGTATCCTGGCCAACAGTCTTTCAGATAAATTGTTTATTTATATCATAGCTGTTTGTAAGACAATGCTGTGTGTAAACTGGTTGCCACATTTGTCTAGCGAATGCAGCCACTGAACTTGAAACTAAATACAGTAAAAGCCCGTTTATCCAGCACCCGATCAACTGTAACTTCTGTAAAATCGGCACATCAAAAAAATGATTTGCATTCGATTAACTGGAATATATCCGGTAAAATGCATTTAAAAATTTTTTAAAAAATTAAATTGCATTTTCAGCTGAATATCCAGCATGTGCTTTAACCGGCATTGGCCAGGTCCCGAGGATGCCGGATAAATAGGCTTTTACTGTACTGTACTTTTACGATGTTTTGATGTCAATCAACTCTATATTAAATGCAAGGATTAACTTTTTCATTCATTTGCACTTGAGGCATTTTGTTTGATTGTGAATCTGGAAGAGGACATCACCCAGATTGAAAAGAGTTCACATGCCTAGATTGCTGGTTTGGTTATTTTTGGAATTGTGCATCAGGTTAGAACGAATTAAGCTCAATTTTGCTTGTGATAAAATTATTGTCCGCGCATTTGTGAAAGGTTCTAACAATCTAAACCAGATGCTCCATGAACATGTGAGTGAAACCAGGACCGCTCAGATGACCTGGGTCAGTGGATTTTAGCAGTTCTTCAAGAACGACACTTCATATTGCCTTGGATGAACAGTTAATACACTTAATAGTCAAAATTTGTGAAGCCCTTTGAGATATTTTGATGCTGTTCAAGGAGCAATGTCAAATGCTCAATGTGTTTCAATATTGGTACGTGCCTTAAAAATGCCCCAGAACGTTAAATTTCATATCAAGTTTTGAAACATTCTATTGGAATGGAAATGGACAGTGAAAATCCAGTTCCAAATGTAACTGATGTATGAATTCAAGAGCGAGACCTCAAGTTCTGATGTATACTGTAATACAGCATTCATGACAATTTGACACATAGCAATGCCAACTTGGCACTGACGGGACAATAATAAATATGGTGTGAGTTTCGTTAGGCCACTGGAATTCCTTGTGTATACAGCCAGTTTTACTCAGCCAGGCACACTACTTTGTAATGTTGTTGGATGAGGCTGGTAAGTTGATCAGTACACGTCACGCTGTGACATCAGGATGTGCATGGTTTGTAGGTCACTGAAGCACTGCAGCTGTCAAAGTGAAGTTGGGATGTTCTCCTCCTGCATCAGATTACATGTTTAAGGTCGTCTTGTTGGGCACAGAGCAGCTTAATCTTAATGTGATTAAGCTGTGAATTCAGCCTGGAAATATTACATACAGTTAAAGCAGCAACATACACAACAACAAAATGACACTTGTACAACACCTTTCACGTCGGGAGGATGTCCCAGGGCGCTGGACACTCATTGTTTCAGACCCAAGCTGGGATCGGGATCGGGGAGGGTGGAGGGAAAGGAGGGGATTTGGGGGGTGACTGATGGGACCGAAAAAGAGGGTCTTGAGGCGAGAACTGATGGAGGCCAGGGAGGGGGCAAGATTGAGGGACTGTGGGATGGAGTTCCAGAGGTTGGGGCAGAGTGTCTAAAGCCGTGCCCACCAATAGTGGAGCAGGGGACATGGAGCAGGCCGGAGCCCGCTGAGAGGAGGGGGCAGGCAGGTTGGTGGAGGGATAGTAGGGATACAATTATAGTCACATCCACATGTCCCATACCTGATCCACAAGTTCTCAGTACTAACAATAGGCACCCAAAATGGAACATGTACCCTGCCCTAGCACCCTGGCCTCGAAAGCTAATAATAATAATAATCTTGCAATTTGATATACTGCTTTTCACATCTTTCAGAGTGTCTCACAGCGCTTCACAGAATATACCGTAAAATGAATTGACTTTATATATGTGGGTGAAACGCAGCAGCCAATTGTGCACAGCAATGTCCCCACAAACAGTAGCGGATTGAAATAACCAATTTTTTTAAATGGATTATTACCAGGCATGTGGAGTAAGAAAACTTGCCCAAGGTTTCATCTTGGCCAGGAACCAAACCCAGGTCCCTTGCTTGAGGCGAATGCTTTAACCATTGAGCTACAGAACTCTATAATATACATTTATATTGCACCTTTCGCATCAGGGGATTGTCTCAAAGTTCTTTACCAGGTACTGGGCAATTGATTTGGGAGGGAGTGGTGTTGGTGAAAGCTGAAGATGTCAGTGAGGGTGGGGTGGTGGGAAAACAATGAAGGCAATCTGAAAGGTAAGCCTCATGTTCTTATTTGTTCTAGGATGTCAACTTCAGTTGAAACGAATGATATCAGGGAGGCATTTCCAGCTCATCCAGGAATGTCTCAGTTCATGGCAAATTTCTAAATGTGGAATATTAATCACATGTTGGAATTTAGTGTGGAACGGCACAGTCACTGAGATGGACAAGGGTACGGTCCCTTGAGTTTAGAAGGTTGAGGGGTCATTTGATTGATATATTTAAAATGATAAAGGGATTTGATAGGATGGATACAGAGAAGCTATTTCCTCTGGTAAAGGAATCCAAAACAAGGGGGCATAGACTTAAAATGAGAACCAGGCCATTTAAGAGTGAAATCAGGAAGCATTTTTGGTAGAAATCTGGAATTCTCTCCCCCAAAAGGTCATGGAGACTGGATCCATCCACACCTTCAAGAGTGAGGTTGATAGATGTTTGGTAGGTCAGGGTATTGAGCGATATGGGGAGAACGAAATTGGAATTGAAAGGATTCGTAGAGATACAGATCAGCCACTTTCTAATTAAATGGCGGAACAAGCTTGAAGGGCTGAATGGCCTACTCCTGTTCCATGTTCCTAGGCTCTGCTCTGATTATAATTGGTCATGTTTGAATCAAACCGATGAAAGCTGTCACTTACAACAACAACAACAACAACAAAATTCTATTTATAGTAGGGTCCGTCGATATGGAAATTTTCCGATTTAGATATATCGATGGGCTCATATAGAGATATACCTAAATATCGATATTTTCGGGTTTTTTGTACTGCGCATGCGCGCGCATCGTGAGGTGCGCGCGCATTCGTAGGTGCGAGCGCATTCGGGGCCTATCTCCTCAGGAGGTAAATCTCTCTCTCTCACACTCTCTCCATCTCTGTGTTTTTCTGTTTGTGTCTCTGTGTCTCTCTCCTCTCTCACACAACCCCACATCTATATCTATCTATCTGTATATTATCACATTCCCCCATCTCTCACCCCTGTCTCTCCCCAGCCCCCCCCGCCATCTCTCTCTTCCCCCCACCGCCCCCCCGCCGCTCCCCCCCACCGCCTTCCCCGCCGTCTCTCTCTCTCCCCCTCAAGCCCCCCGCCATCTCTCTCTCCCCCCCATCCCCCCCCCCGCCGTCTCTCTCTCCCCCCCACCCCCCCACCGTCTCTCTCTCCCCTCCACCCCATCCCCCGCCGTCTCTCTCTCTCCTCCACCCCCCCGCCGTCTCTCTCCCTCCCCACACACACCCCCGCCGTCTCTCTCTCCCCACCCCCCACCGTCTCTCTCTCCCCCCACCACCTCCCCCCACCATCTCTCTCTCCCTCCCCCCCCCCACCGTCTCTCTCTGCCCCCCAACCCCCCAGCCCCAGCCATCTGTCTCCCCTCACCCCTTGCATACCTGTATATTGTATTCTAGGACTATGAATACAATATGGCGGCTTTGCACCTCGGTCTGTGCATTGTGTATAGAGATGAGCATTCTGGGTCTTGTAGTTCAGTTTGCGCGCATTCCGATTTTTTCCCTCGATATATAGATTTTTCGATAAATCGATATTTTTGAAATGTCTGTATCTGCATATCAATATGAAAATTATATCGGGTTTTAGCAATATATCGATATATCACCGGACCCTAATTTATAGAGCGTCTTTCACGTCGGGGGGATGACCCAAGGCGCTTCAGATCACCAAGGGTCAGCACGGGATCTGAGCATGGGAGAGGGGCAGGGTAGGGAGGAGGGGCGAGAGAGAGTTAGGAGGGGAGGGAGAGAGTTGGGAGGGCAGCAGAAGGGACAGTCGAAGATGTTCCAGCATGTTTCTTTGTTACTGTTGCTGTTCACCACATCAAAGAGCACACTCTCTCACCTGTGACTCTGCATCCCAACTCGTACCACATCACAGAGTGCATTGTCACACCTGCCAATCCAAACCCCATATCATAGCCATGCCTAGAATCATGGCGTCCTGTAGCTCAGTGGTTAGAGCATTTGCCTTGTAAGCAAGAGACCAGGCAGGGCGAAACCTAGGACAAGTTTCCTTACAACAACAACAACTTCGATTTATATAGCGCCCTCCATGCCAGACGGCGTCTCAGAGCGCTTAACAGTAGCGGATCCCGGAACTGAGCCAGGGGCAGGGGTAGAAAGGTGACCAAAGGCATGGTCGAAAAGAAAGGTCTTCAGCTGGGACCTGAAACTGAGAAAAGAGGCGGCGAGGCGAAGGTACTTCCTCTTTTCTCAGGAAGGGAATTCCAGAGCTGCGGGGCATAGTGGCTGAAAGCACGGCCATCGAGGATAGAGCGGAGAATTCGGGGGACTTGGAGGAGGCCAGATCCAGTGGAGCAAAGGCAACGGGTGCTGATTTGAGGAGAAAGGAGGTCAGAGAGGTAGGGGGTGCAGAGGAGTGGAGGGATTTAAAGACAAAACTCCTTACTCCTTACACGTCTGATAATAATCCCTCAAGAAAAAAAGAAACAATAATAATTTGGTCATTTCAATCCTCGACTGTTTGTGGGACACTGTTGTGTGCAATTGGCTGCTGCGTTTTGCCCACAAAATATTCAATCTATTCGCTTTACAGTATATTTTGTGAAGGGTTTTGAGATGTCTAGAAGACATGAAAAGCGCTATATCAAATGCACGGATTATTATTATTACTACAAGGGAATTTCTTTTGACCATACTTAGAAATTTAATCTGAGAAACAGGTAGGTCAGAATAAATCATAAATAAGCCTTCCATTTGATAAGAGAACTAGGTCACTGAAAAGACTGAAAGTGCTTTACAGGAAATTATTGTCGGTGATCGTAGTGATTTTGAATTTGTTGGCCGATGTAGAAACCATTTTCTATCAGCAAGATTCAGCAAACAGTCACCAAGTGAATGCCCATATGCCTCTGATCTTTAACATTGACTTGAAGAGGTAGATAGTGTGTTAGTTTAACAAGGTGACACCTATGTAGTGCTCCCCACTATTGCACAGAAGTCTAAACAGGAGCCTTTTGTCCCACAGTGCCTTAGAGTAGGTAAGACCACTGCATATTCTTCGTTTAGATTGCTTTACATAGTCTGAACTCTTTTCTACCACCCACCACCTCCTCCGTGCACCCCCTCAGGCCTCCTCAATCTTCACTTCAAATGCAAAATGCAAGCAGGTCATGATTTCCTCCAAAATCCACAATATCCGCCAGGCAGTGTCATCCTCCTGCTTCCCATCAACCACTGCGACCCCCATCCCAACCCCCTCACCTTCCCAGTCTCAGCTCCTACCTCGACCCCCTTCCTACACTCCTTCTCCCCAGTCTCTCTTTCCTCCCTCTCATGCACTCTCACCTCCACGAAGCCAACCACCTACTGCCTCGACCTCATCCCCACCAACCTACTGCTCACCCAGCTACCCCTCCTCTGCCCACTGCTGGCTGATATCATCAACCAATCCCTCTCCACAGAATCAGTCCCTGCCCCCTTCAAAACTGCTGCCATCACCCCCCTCCTGAAAAAACCTTCCCTAGATCCCTCAAACCTTAGCCACTACCGCCCTATCTCAAACCTGCCCTGCCTCTCAAAAGCCCTGGAACATGTTGTTGCCAACCAACTCCACGCCCACCTCTCCTCTCACTCCCTCTTCGAACCCCTCCAGTCCGGTTTCCACCCTGTCCACAGTACAGAGACTGCGCTTGTGAAAGTCACAAATGACGTCCTCTCTATCTGTGACACAGTCGACCATGCCATCCTCTTCCACCGCCTGTCCTCCGTCATCCACCTCAGTGGGACCGCACTCGCCTGGTTCGAGTCCTACCTCACAAACCACCAGCAGTATATCTCCACAAACGGCTTTCCCTCTTGCTTTTACCCAGTTATTGTGGGGTACCTCAGGGAACCATCCTTGGCCCCCTCCTCTTCCTTATCTACACGCTCCCTCTTGGGGATGTGATCCGCAGACATGGGGCACACTTCCACATGTACGCGGATGACACCCAACTCTATTTCTTCACTTCACTTTGCGACCCCAGTCCCCTGATGTTCTGTCAGCCTGCCTGTCAGACATCAGGAGCTGGATGAGCATAAATTTCTTGCCAAGATGAAGGCCGACTCTTTGGCTCTCATCAACGTCTCCATTCACATGGCTCTCACCAACTCCACCTTCCCGGTCTCCCCCTGAAACTCTCCGAACCTGTGTGCAACCTAGGCATCAGGTTCGACCCCCAACTGTCCTTCCTCCCCCACATCTGGTCCCTCACCAGCACCGCCTTCTTCCACCTCCGACGGATCGCCCATCTCCGGCAATACCTCACCCCAAAAGCCGCTGAAACCCTGGTCCATGCCTTTGTCACCTCTCGGCTGGAGTATTCCAATGCCCTCCTCGCCGGTCTCCCCTCCACCACAATCCATAAAATCCAACTCATTCAAAACTCTGCCACCCGCATACTCACCCGCTCCAAACTTCGCTCCCCCATTACCCCAGTCCTTGCCAGGCTTCACTGGTTCCCTATCCCAGAATGGATTGACTTCAAGATTCTCACCCTTGTTTTCAAATCCCTCCACTCCTCTGCACCCCCACTACCTCTCTGACCTCCTCTCTCCTCAAACCAACTCCTGTTGCCTTCGCTCCACTGGGTCTGGCCTCCTCCATGTCCCCCGAATCCTCCGCTCCACCCTCAGCGGCCGTGCTTTCAGCCAGTATGCCCCGAGGCTCTGGAATTTATTTCCTAACTATCTTTGCCTCGCCCCCTCTTTTCTCAGCTTCAGGTCCCATTTGAAGACCTTTCTCTTCGACCGTGCCTTTGGTCACCTTTCTACCCCTCCCACTGGCTCGGTCCCGGAATCTGCTATTGTAAAGCGCTCTGAGACGCAATCCAGCGTGGAGGATGCTATATAAATCAAAGTTGTTGTTGTTGTTGAACTTGTACATGGCAGCAAATAACAAAGAATAATTAGAATTCCTTGAGAATCCGATGGTGGTTTCCAACTTTGACAGTAATAGGCCTTTGTTAATAGGAATTCTCAAATCAAGAGATTATTAGCTAAATGTACCTTTCAGCCTCATCACATGTAACAGGAGAAATTGGGTGAAGGGATTGTTTTTCTCTTTGGAAAGGGCTACATCTGCTCGAGCTATAACTGTATTGGATTTCTGCAGGATACTCTGTTAACCGGCCCAAGCTGAGAGCTTGCTGCCATAGCTTGTAATTATAACAAAGTGACATTTGAACTTGTTCAAAGGGATCTGCATTTTTCCACACATCTCTCTGGTGTCACATTCCTTCATTAGAAGTACAATGACTGCCGAGGTCAATTAGTCATTCACCACACAGCTGTTGGTGGGGCATTGCTGTGTTCACAAAGTGGCTGCAGCTTTTCCCTACAGATACAGTCGCCACACTCTATGAAGCAACATGATAAGATGCCACAGCAAATACAAGGGCTATTATTATCATTTGCCTCATGAAGTATAAATAACTAAAGAGGCAAATTAAATTAATGCCTGGAGTTGACTGACACGTATTCACATCTCACCAGTCCTGGCCCAGGCTCCACTGGCTCCCCATTACCCAACAGATCCTCACACTCAAATCCCTTCACTCTCTCTGGCTGCTCTCTTTCTCTCTGACCTCCTCACTCCCCAATCCACCACCCGGTCAGCGCCTCCGCTCGACTAGCACCGACTTCCTGCTCATCCGCGCACCCTCCAACCCACCATCGGAGGTCAAGCTTTTAGCCATTACGCCCCCAAAACTCTGGAACACTCTCCCTTAATCCCTCCTCCTTGCCCCCTCCTCTCTCCCATTTTTGAAGCCCCGCCTGAAAACTTTCCTCTTCGCCCGTGGTCAAGGCCACCTCCGCCCCACACACCGGCTCGGAATCAGGCTCCGCCGCTGTTAAGCGCTCTAGCCTGCGTGAAGGGCTCTATATAAGTGCAAGTTGTTGATGTTTCTGTTGTTGGCTGAGGACAGGGCATTTGCCCTCTTAAGAGTTATTAACACTGACATTTTCAGTGTGATATTTTTCGGTTGTTTAAAATCACGTTTTTCTAAAAACCAACATAGCCGATTTCATACGATGCTAGAAATGGCAGCATTGACGGAGGCACACTTTTTCTGGATAATGGATGATCACCAGTCCCGCACCTTCTCCAACAACAACTTGCATTTATATAGCACTCTTCCCACCTGCCCCAGCACTTAATACTGGCGGAGTACATAACCAAGGCAGGGGGGAGAGAGAGGAAGGACCATGGAAAAGGAAGGTCTTTAGGCGGGATCTCAACGTGGGGAGGGAAGGGGCCAGGCGGAGAGATCGAGTGAGAGTTCCAGAATTGCGGGGTGTAGTGGCTGAAGTGGTGGAGCGGAGGGGACGAGGGACAAACAGGAGGCCTGTTGGGATTATTATTAGACGTGTGGAGTAAGGAAACTTGCCCAGGGTTTCACCCCCTGACTTGCCTGGAATTGAACCCAGGTTTCACACTTGTAAGGCTCTATCCACTGAGCTACAGGACTCCACAAATACAAGGATTCTTCTTCTTCTTATAATATTATTATTAGGTATTCAGTAATATTGCATACAATTTATCATCAAAAAGACACTGAAGTGCTGGTAAAGGTTCAGAGAAAAACAAACATGATAATTTGGAGATTTCGGATTCCATACATTGCGAAGAGTTTCCTTAAAGTTTGTTTTCTTTGCCAGAAGATAAGTGATCCAGCACTTAAAAATGCTGAGAGGCGGGTTTGTATAGGATGTTAGCAGGCCGTTGGATGTTGAACCTGAAAGCAAGCTAGAGAAGTACTATTCAGTTAAAATTAAAAAGTCTGAAGTGAAACTAGAGAATAAATTGGAAAAAGAACAGTACAAGTTCCTGCTCGCTCTGAAACTGTGCTAAAACTGAGTGAGTTACCAGAGAATTGATTGTTGGGGGCTGTGTAACTCTATGTGATTAGAGCTCCCTCTCCTGTTATATTCATGATTTTTTCTGTTGTGTTCTTAGGTACTGGTAATAATATTAATCCTTGCATTTGATAGAATACCTTATCATGTCTTCTGAACATCTTGAGGAAATGCACAGAATATACTGTAAAGTGAATTGACTATATATTTTGTGGGTGAAACTGTAATATGATGATTAAATAAATCGTACATTGTTACAGCAAAGAAATAGGTAATTGAGCACATTCAATCTATGTTTTTGATGTTTTTCCTCCACAAAAGACTTCTAATCGAATTTAATCTAATCCCATTCCCCTGCTCACTCCCCATACCTTTCATTCACAGCAATAAGTGTATACAGTGTATTCAGTGTATTCAGTCTCAATTATTCAGTCAATTTCAATTTTGTTGAAACTTATTGGCTAAAATTCCTAAAGACCATTTGAAGTCATAATTTATACAGGACAAAAAGAATGCCGGAGGATAAAAAACTTCCTTCCAATTTTCGATTACAGGCTGCAGCATGAATCTCGCATGAAAACATAAAATCAGTTTTTCGCAAATTTATCTCTATCATCTTGGAGCATTGTAAAATCATTCAAGGAGGCAACCTCACTCAAATTGCCTGTCAAAGACTGGGAGAAGGAAGTAGGGATAACACATAGCACATAAACTCAGCTACCTCACTGACTTCTTCCTAAAAGGCACCCTAGGCTCAGGAGACATCCTAAAAGATTTATTGCAGAACTTGCTAATTGAATTTCAATCTTTCTGCCATTTGTACTGAGCTCTCACTTCCCCGCAGTGACAGTAGGGATGTTATTTATGGTACAGCACCTTCAAGCGATGATTTAGCAGGTATCACACGGTTCATTCTGTCTACACGGGCTCGAAAGCCAGCTAAGGAGCATGAATACTGTGCAAAGTCGAAGTTCAAACATCAGTGTCAATTTGGGCATTTTGAGATGCGTGAAGGGTCCTAAGCCTTACAAACGAGAGACCTGGGTTCAATTCCAGGCAGGTCAGGGCAAAACCAAGGCAAAGTTTACTCACTCCAAATGCCTTCTAATACTCCCTCAAAAAAAATTTGGTCATTTCAATCCACGACTATTTGTGGGGATGCTGCTGTGCGCAATTGGCTGCTGCATTTCACCCACAAATATACAGTCAATTCACTTTACAGTGTATTCTGTGAAGAGCTTTGAGATGTCAAGAAGACGTGAAAAGTGCTACATCAATATGCAAGAATTATTATTTTTATATAAACGTGTTGTTGAAAACAGGAACAGAAGGAGGCCATTCAGCTCATCAAGCCTTTAATACTTCTCCCACTCAAGTATACAGCAAAATTAACACTTAATTTCCTTTGATTCCACAAGTGATGGTAGTCATTACACTGTACATCGCTAACGTTTGTTAGATAATTTTGACCCTATCAGTCTTAACTGCTAACAGAGGGATTGAACCTTCTTACCCAGGCAGATCTCTCAACTGAAAGTAAAATGATAAACACCGCTCAAACTACAACAACAACAAAAATTACACTTGTACAGAGTCTTTCACGCTGGAGACGTCCCAAGGCACTGGAAACAACAAACTACAACAACAACTTGCACTGATATTGTGTCATTCACAAAGAACGATGTCTTAAAGCATTTTACAAACCTGCCACCCCTATGATAAATGAACATAGGATTAACTAGAAGGTTGAACTCTTTTTAAAATACAAAAGTGGAAAGAGCCAGAGGAACATAGAGTAGGGCCTTGAAAATAAACTTTATTCTGAATATAGTATTGAGAAAGGATCCTAAACAGATTTAATATTTAGGCTAATACTATATTAACAACAACAACTTTGATTTATATATTCTGCCCTCCACGCCAGACGGCGTCTCAGAGCGTTTCACGATAACGGATCCCGGGCCTGAGCCAGGGGGAGGGGGAAAAAGGTGACCGAAGGCGAGGTCAAAAAGAAAGGTTTTCAGCTGAAACCTGAAACTAGAAAGAGAGGGGGTGAGGTGAAGGGAATGAGCAAGGGAGTTCCAGAGCTTCGGGGCTGAATGCCTGAAGGCACAGCTGCCGATGGTGGAACGGAGGATTCTGGGGACAAGGAAGGAGATCAGAACCGGAGGAGTGAAGGCAATGGTTACTGTGCTGGGGAGAGATTTGAAAACAAGGGTGAGGATCTTGAAATCGATCATCTCCAGGACAGGGAGCCAGTGAAGTCTGGCAAGGACTGGAGTAATCAGGGAGCAAAGTTTGGTGTGGATGAGAACACGGGCAGCAGATTTCTCAATTAACTGGATTTGATAGATTGTGGTGGAGGGGAGACCAGTGAGGAGGGCATCGGCGTAGTCCAGCCGAGAGGTAACAAAGGCATGGACCAGAGTTTCAGCAGCTTTTGGGGCAAGGTTATCCAGAGACAGGCAATATGTTGTGGGTGTAAAAAAGCAGTGCTGGTGAGGGACCGGATGTGGGGGAGGAAGGGCAGTTGGGGGTCAAACCTGATGCCAAGATTGTGAAGCGGTTTGGAGAGTTTTAGGGGCAGGTCGAGTAGGTGGAGCAGGTGAGAGCCATTGGACTGAAGACCATGATGAGAGCCAAAGAGTGTGGCTTCCGTCTTGTCAACATTCAGCTGCAGGAAATTCATGCTCATCCAGGTCCTGATGTCTGACAGACAGGCTGACAGAACATGAGGGGACTGGGGATTGCAACGCGAGGTGGAAAAATAAAGTTGGGTGTCATCCGCATACATGTGGAAGTGTACCCCATGTCTGCGTATGACATCCCCAAGAGGGAGCATATAGATTAGGAAGATGGATCCTTGGGGTACCCCACAGGTAACCAGGTGAGAGCGGGAGGAAAAACTATTTGCGGCGATGTACTGCTGGCGGTTTGTGAGGTAGGACTCGAACCAGGCGAGTGTTGTCCCATTGAGGTGAATGATGGAGGACAGGCGGTGGAGGAGGATGGATGGCTTGTGAACACAGCTGAGAGATCCAGGAGGACAAGGAAGCAGACGGAGCCCTGGTCACAAATAGAGAGGACATCGTTTGTGACTTTCACAAGCGCAGTCTCTGTACTGTAGGCAGGGTGGAAACGGGATTGGAGGGATTCAAAACGTGAGTGGGAGGAGAGGTGGGTGCGGAGTTGCTTGGCAACAATGCGTTCAAGTACTTTGGAAAGCAAGGGCAGGTTAGAAATAGGGCGGTAGTGGCTAGGGTTAGAGGGATCTAGGTTAGATTTTTTGAAGGGAGAGGAGATGACGGCAGTTATGATGGGGGCAGGAATTGATCCTGTGGAGAGGGACTGATTGACAATGTCAGCCAGCAGTGGGCAGAGGAGGGGGAGCTGGGTGACCAGTATGTTGGTGGGAAAGGGGTCGAGGCAGCAGGTGGTGGGCTTCATTGAGGTGATGGTGTGTGAGAAGGAAGATTGAGAGATGGGTGAAGAAGGATTGTAGGAACAGGGTCGTGGTAGAAGCTGATGATGGGGAGGGTGAGGGGGATGGAATGGGGGTGGTGGGCGATGGGAGGTAGGAGGATGAAGCTGCCTGGCGGATATTGTGGATTTTGGTGGAGAAGTCCATGACCTTCTCGCACTTCGCATTTGAAGTGAAGATTGAGGATGCCTGAGGGGGTGCATGGAGGAGTTGGTGGGTGGTGGAAACGAGGTCATTGGGGTTGTTTTTAACCTCCAGGATGATGTTTGAGTAATAAGCTGTTTTTGTGCGTGACAGTGAACAGCGGTAACTGTGGAGATGCTCAAGCCACAGTTGGCAGTGAACCGTTTTAGGCTGACAATAGAATGGATTACCGAGGACATGCTGGATTGTTAGAGAATCCTGTCTTAAATTAAATGTTAATTTGAGGTTGCATTTGCCTGTACTGGAGATTCGGGTGAATGATAAACATAAAATCCCATTTTATTCTACGTGGTGCCTCTGTTTGTTGTTGTCATCTGCCATAGTAGCATTGGGCAGCTTGTCTTGTTTTCTTGGATCAAAGCCCAATGTACCTCTTGAGGAAGCTCGCTAATGCTAAAATAAGGACAAGCATAACTTAGAATTCAACGGCTTCTGTAATTCTAAAATGTCAGGATGTATCAGATGGCAGTGATGAGAAGCAATTTAACTGTAATAAAACAACCAATTTTTTTTCAGATATAGTAAATGTCTAAACTTATGAAAGTAACCTGGTACACTGCAGGAAGCACTAAATTACAATACGCTCGAAGAACGTGATCCTTGTGACATTAAATTGCCGTAATACTGAGGCTGTATTATGTAAAGTTGCTGCTCTCACACAGGATAACCAGTTTCATATATTGAAGGAACTCCTGAGGCAGATTTGAAAGGATTAAAATGCCTCAATTTCTTAATCCAAACACACCTTTAGTTTCATACTTTTAGACACTCTGTCTTGTTTTCAACTTAAGCAACTTCGAAATAAATATTCTAGTTTATTCCCATCCTAAATTTAGTTGCAAATGATAAAAATAATTATCCTTGCATTTGATATAGTGCTTTTCACGTCTTCGAGACATCTCAAAGCGCTTCACAGAATATACTGTAAAGTGAATGGACTATATTTGTGGGCGAAATACAGCAGCCAATTTCACACGTCAGTGTCCCACAAATAGTCGATTGAAATGACCTTTTGTTGAAGGATTATTATTAGGCACGTGGAGTAAGGAAACTTGCCCAAGGTTTTGACGTGCCTGGATTGAACACAGGTCTCACACTTGTAAGGCGAATGCTCTAACCACTGAGCTACAGGACTATTATTTGTTTTTAAAAATTAGGAGTATGTATTGCAATGTGATGCGGATAACACACAATTTCTTGCCAAACACACATTTGGCAAGAAAGATCACAAAGAAATTATGAGAGTCGGGTTGAATTCAATTCAATTAAAAATCTTGCAAACCTAAAAAATCCGTCAAGTTGCTGGAAGGTCAAGTGTTTTAATCCGCAAGGAATTCTGGAAATGCCTGCATTCAGCAGCCAAATGTCCAAGAACTAATTAACATTGGGGGGAAAACAGGTAAGAGGGTTTGTCATTAAATAGGATAAGATTCTGCTCCAACTTCTAAGTGTCTTTCCTAGTTACACACTTCAGGAGCTTGGTGGACGAGCCCAGGTGTCGAACACTTCAATCACCCTGGAAGCTAACTCGGTTCATCCCATTGAAATACTCTCAAGACAATCGGATTCTTCACAGCAAATAACTCCTCTCTGCCACAAATGGTTTTGGAGCTACCATTGCTGGTTCTTCCCGGACACACACACAGCACATAACACACACATACATAACACACACAACACAAAACACACACCCAACACATAACACACACACATATGCACACAAAACACACACGCAACACACACATGCACACACGCAACACACACATGCACGCACACACAACACACACATAACACATACACATGCAGACAGGATGCATTCACTCTGCAGTGTATCTGGAAGACAAATCCGAGAGACGAACAGTGATGCGGTCTGACAATGAGCTAGCTACCCAGTCAATGCTCGGAAGTTCCTGAGGAGTATTTCCTCATTGCTTTGGAATGCCAAGCTCCCCCAGGCTCAGACCACACCACATCATCTGGGAGATTGTCACTGAGACAGATCTCCAGGCCTTCAGCACTGGTATCATCAGTGCTTAGCGAAGCACAATTCAGTAGTTTTCACTTGAGGCTTGGAGGTGTAGAACAACAACCGCAACGGATTACATTTATGATCCTTCCATTTGATATAGTGCTTTTCACGTCTTCTAGACGTTTCAAAGCGCTTCACAGAATATACTGTAATGTGAATTGACTGTACATTTGTGGGTGAAACGCATCAGCAGTATCCCCACAAACAGTTGTGGATATGAAATGACCAATTTTATCACTGTGTTTTTTTGGATGGATTATTATTAGGCATGTGGAGTAAGGAAACTTGTCCAAGGTTTCGCCCTGACCTGCCTGGATTCGAAACACAGGTCTCACTCTTGTAAGGCGAGTGCTCTAACCACTGAGCTACAGGACTCCACAGTGGCTCTCGTATCGGGAAGACATCCCAATGCACTGGACATTTGGGGATTTGAACCCGAGCATGGGGAGGGTTGAGATCAAAAGGGATGAAGGTCAGTCAAGGTAGGGGTAGGGGGGTGACAAAAGTACAGTAGAAGAGGAGGGTCTTGAGATATGCCTTGAAGGAAGCAAAGGAGGGAGCAATGTGACACATCCCAAATCCCAAGAGCTAAAAGCCCTAAGGAAACCTGATCATATTTTTCTCCAGTCAGCTCCACCAAAGTTAAGAGAAACCACGCCAGACTGAGAGGTCCGTGTAGGTCACCTCTCTGTGGAAATATCCCAATTCCTGGAATGGAGCGGGCACTTTCTCTCTAGAGAGATACACACTGTTTACCTAATTCCAGAAAGTATTAAGCACAGATTGGCAAAAGCCAACATGCAGGAACCATGCATAGAGTTATGCATTGGAGTACTGCTGAAGTTCAATAAAGTGAAAGCCACCTAGTTTGCCATTGCTACATCACGTCTGGCTTATCCAGCACATAACCAGTAACCAAATAAAGATCATTGATTTGCAGGATTAATAGTTGCTGAGTAGTAATAATCCCTGGCCATTCTGCCGCTCTCAGTCCTGCCGACATGTCAGCTTGGCTGGTCTATCATTAACAGTGCCTTAAACTACTGCAGACTCTAATGAAATAGTGGACCAAGACTACCACAGAAAGTTGACACATTCCATTGCCAAGCACATCAGCTTGGAGTCATCCCAATAATGCACTCATAAATTAGTGTCTCTTGCTACTGAATTTCCTAATTAAGTAAGGAATTCCCTAATTTTTTTTACATACAAGAACTTATGTTTCAAACCATGGATATACTGTATAGAAACAGCCCATTGAATAAGTTTAAGGTGTAAGCGAGATGGAAATAAAATCAATCATAAGTATGTGATTGAATCTGAAATGTTAATTCAAAAATGTTGAGCAGTTCAAGCCTCACGGATCTTTTAACACTGCATCTGCACCTTCTCTGCTTTCCCGTCAAGACATCACCATTTAACATTTACTCAGCAGGATCATTTTTCATCTGACATGAGACAGCTGAGCTTCGCTGCGAGACACGTTCTGACAAGGTTAATTTCCCATTCAGCAAATGTCAGTTTGTAGAACTGCACGAAACTGAAGTTTGGTACGGAGCCAATTCTAGATAGTCCACTTTCGCCACAGATGTTTTCAGTATAGGAATCATTTAATGTTCTTCTGTCTAGTCACTTTGATTCAAATTGTGCCTTCAGGGCCTTGCACAATACAAGGCTCACTGCTTCAGATACTACCCTGTAGCTCAGTGATTAGAGCACTTGACTTACAAATGTTCGAATCCAGACAGGATGAAACATTGGGCAAGTTTCCTTAATCCATACGCCTAATATTAATCACTCAAATTTTTTTTAAAAAAATTGGTTATTTCAATCCACGACTGTTTGTAGGGACACTGTTGTGCACAATTGGCTGCCGTGTTTCGCCCACAAATATACGGTCAATTCATTTTACTGTGAAGTGCTTTGAGACGTCTAGAAGACGTGAAACGTGGTATATCAAAGCAAGGATTATTATTTTTATGATTATTTACTGGAATTCCCTACCTCACTCCCTTCGCCTCGGCCCCTCTCTTCCCCGTTTCAGGTCTCAGCTAAAGACCTTTCTCGTCGACCGCACCTTTGATCACCTTTCTACCCCTGTCCCTGGCTCTGTCCCGAGATCCGTTATTGTGAAGCACTCTGAGACACCGTCCGGCGTGGAGGGCGCTATATAAATCAAAATTGTTGTTGTTGTTGTTACCAGAAATCTTTGATCAGGTTGCTTAATGGCAAATTTTCTTCTTTTTTTTATTGGTGTTCCCTCTGCCAATTTTTCTCCCTCTTTCTCGTGAAAGCATGTGTGGGGAAAAATCCACCTGGGTCTACATTGACAAGAATTACAGTGTATTGGGGCGTGCCATTTGGCATGTTTTTAATTTCTCTGCTGAGAGAAAGTAAATTGTTTTAAAAGAAATTTGCAGAACACCAGCTTCAAAAATAAGTATTGTATTTAAGAATTTGTTAACTTAAGGACATTCTAAAATGCTTCACAAGCAATGAAAACCTAGATTCAGGTGGAATTTTGCCCCACTGATTCCTTTAATAATAATAGTAAATAATATTAATTCTTGGATTTGATATAGCGCTTTTCACATCTTCTAGACGTCTCAAAGCGCTTCACGGAATATAGTGTAAAGTGAATTGACTGTATATTTGTGGGGCAAAACACAACAGCCAACTGCTCACAGCAGTGTCCTACAAACTGTCGTGGGTGAAATGACCAATTTTATTACAGTTTTTTTGGAAGGATTATTATTAGGCGTGTGGAGTAAGGAAACTCGCCCAAGGTTTTGCCCTGATCTGCCTGGATTCATGCACAGGTCTCACGCTTGTACGGTGAGTGCTCTACCCACTGAGCTACGGGAGCTCCATGATGTTAAACGGAGGCACTGTCCTCCTGTCTTGGTACATGTCAAAGATCCCATTGGCGTTATTCGAAAAGGTAAGGGACTTTCTCTCGGTGCTCTCTGGAAAACAATCCCCCAAATTAAATTGGTCACTCACTCCATGGTTGTTTGTGAAACGTTGCCACAAATTGGTAATGCACAAATTGATTGCTGTGGTTGCCACAAGATACGCAGTCATTCCATTTTACCCCTGAAGCACCGTGAGTTGACCTCCTGATGTGAAGGGTACTGTTCCAAATAAGTCATATTATTTATGACTTTTCCTTCCTTTGGATGCTCTTTGCTTCCTGGTACCTGTCCCAAATGTCTCTTGTGACTGCCAATGTTGGCACGTTATTCGACCGCAGAAGACAATGTTGCTCAGCCTGATCCCGCTTTCACTCAGAAACCAAACATGGACCTAATGGATGGCTTCTCTTGATTGTGGTTGGGAACAGGATCTCTGACTGACTACCTCTAGTCTAACCCTCTCGTCATTTCTATGCTGAATCTTTGAAAGAGTGATCCCAATTACCCACCTGTTCCCCAAACTTGAAAAATGATTCCTGTTTTCTTAAATAGCTCTCTCGTTGAAAGTTCGTATACTTCCAGCTTCGATCACCACACCCAGCAGGATGTTCCACATCCTGGCAGCTCTCATTTTGTTTGCAAATCCCTCCACTCCTCTGCACCCCCCTACCTTTCTGACCTGCTCTCTCCTCACAACAGCACCCGTTGCCTTCGTTCTACTGGGTCTGACCTCCTCGTCTCCTGAATCCTCCATTCCACCATTGGCAGCCATGCCTTCAGCCATTACGCCCGGAGACTCTGGAACTCCCTCCTCACTCCCTTCGCCTCGTCCCCCTCCTTTCCTATTATCAGGTCACGGCTAAAGAACTTTCTTTTCGACTACGCTTTTGGTCACCTTTTCCCCAACTCCCTGGTTTAACCCAGAGATCCGTTATTGTGAAGCGCTCTGAGATGCCTTCCCGCATGCAGGGCGCTATACAAATCCAAGTTGTTGTTGTTGTTGATGTGAGATATGTAGAACTAAATAAGAAATTATAATTGAAGTAACTACAGTATTTCAATAAAGCTGTAGTTGTTACTCCAATTATTTTTGCACCTAAGTGAACAGCCAAGTCACATTTTTGTTACCCTGGTTTGGTTGATAGCACTATTGCCTCTGAACCATCCACTCATACTGAGGCCAACTGCAATCAAGCCTAAATGACTTTCTGTCTGAGATAAACTAACTCAGGATGTGGCTGTCGCTGTTGTTTTGGGGTTGTTTGGCTTTGTGCTGGATGGAGTTGCCTTTACCCATATTGGGTAAACCCATGGCTCAAGAAATCAGTGATAGCAAATAACACCAAATTTACATTTGTATAATAATAATAATAATCCTTGGATTTGATACAGCGCTTTTCACATCTTCTAGACGTCTCAAAGCTCTTCACAAAATATACGGCAAAGTGAATGCCTGTATATTTGTGGGCAAAATGTGGCAGCCAATTGCACATAGCAGTGTGCTACAAATAGTTATGGATTGAAATGATCAATTTATTGTCATTTTTTTTGACAGGTTATTATTAGGCTTGTGGAGAAAGGAAACTTGCCAAAGTTTCACCGGCCTGGATTCGAACACAGGTCTCACGCTTGTAAGGTGAGTGCTCTAACCACTGAGCTACTGGACTCCATTTGTACAGCACCTTTTACATTGGGAGGATGTCCCAGGGAACTGAAGCAGGCTTCACAGTGAAGGAAACGGGAACCAGAGGAAAATTGTGAACCAGCATCAGAAGCAACCGTGCCCTGGGTTCAAGACAATCAACTCTCTAAATTAAAGGAGGAAGTGGTTGCAAGCAAGTGTGACTATATATCTTGAATTGGCCTTCAGCCAATTGGAACTCCATCCCGCAGTTCCTCCGCCTCACTTTCACCTCCTTCATGACCCACCTCAAGGCCCTCCTCTTTGACTATGCTTTTGACCAACTTACTTCCCCCACCCAACACCCTCTGCCCTCCACTCTCTACACTCCCTACCCCCAGCTCGGATCCAGAATACTGTCTGTCCAGTGCCTTGGGATATCCTCCCGAGGAGAAAGGTATTGTTGTTGAATAAACAGCCGCATGCACAGAAACTGAACCTAATCCAGTAACAAAACTGATAAAACAATTACATTTTCGTGTACAGAAAAAGCCCGTTTATCTGGCACTCTCGGGACCTGGCCAATACCGGTTAAACCGCGTGCTGGATATTCGGGCGGCCAGCTGTTGAAAACCCACCACAATAAAAATCAACATTTTTTTTAAACATACCATATTAATAATAGACTAAATAATAACAGAATATTGTATGGATACTTATCAATAAATCAATAAATATCGATTACAGTCTATAAACACAGCACACAATCACAAAGCAAACTTCTACAATGGCGGACGGAAGTGTTCTTTACTTCTTAAAGAGGCAGGCGCTATCAGTGTTTCCTCTTTTTTTCTATCTTTCTCTCCCTCCTTCCCTCTCTTTCACACACACACACTCAGTCAGTGTGGCATCTCAATGGCTCCAAACCCAACCCCCTCACTCTTTCCCCCCTCCACTCTTCTCTCCCACCCCCCTTTCCCTTTCTCCCCCTGCCTCTCTCTCCTTCTCCCACCCCACCCCACCAAAACAGTGTATAAACCCACAATACCGTCAGGCTACACAGGCAATGTATCCATCAGAGAGAGAGGGAAAGAAAGAAAGGGGAAGAGATAGAAAGAGAGAGAGAGAGATGGAGAGGAAGGAAGGAGAGGAAGAGAGAGAAAGAAAAAGAAAAAGAGAGACAGAAAAAGGAGAGGGAGAGAAAAAACAGTGCCCCTTTAAGAAGAAAGACCGGAAGTGCACTACCAGCAGCATTCAGAACTAATCGTACTGTAACTCTAGTGCAACAATTAAATGTGCCACCGCGATTGTGCCGGATAAGATCCGGTTAATTGAATGGGGATTTTTTTTGAGGTGCCGGTTATACGGAAGTTACGGTTGATCGGGTCACAGATAAACAGGCTTTTAACTGTATTTGATTTCACACCGATAATGTTAAATAAAGACTCTGAAAGTGCTTCACGGGGAATTATTGTCAAGTATGGAGTCTGCTTATTTTAGTTCAGATTGAAGAAAAGCAGCTCTGAGATATAACGGGAATCCACAATCCGCCCCTGGCATTTGATATTTAGTGACAGTCACCTAAATATATCACAGGCGAGGCAAAGCTATCCCACATGCACGAATGGTTAAGCTTAAGTGACCTGAAAAACAGGAGGAAAGAATGTTCTGCTTATGGTAGTGGTGTCAGATTCCGCTGAGGTGAAGTGCTAATGGACAAATTGAATATAGGTGGGCGTTTTGCTGAGTACTCTGACTCATGAACTATTGAGTCAATTAATGTGGCCAATTAGTAGTTACATTTTATATTGATCACATGAAGTGTATGAGAGGCAAACCTTGATCCTCTCTTCTGATGTCGCTCTCAATGGCATTGACAAAGAAGCCAACTCGATGCATTATAATAAATAATAGTCCTTGCATTTGATAAAGCACTTTTTACATCTTCTAGACGTCTCAAAGCGCTTCACAGAATATACTGTAAAGTGAATTGACCGTATATATGTGGGTAAAACACGGCAGCCAATTGCGCACAGCAGTGTCCCATAAACAGTCGTGGATTGAAAATAACCAATTTATTATTATGTTTTTTTGTGGAGGGAATATTATCAGGCGTGTGGAGTAAGGAAACTTGCCCAAGATTTAGCCCTGACCTGCCTGGAATTGAATCCATATCTCTCGCTTGTAAGGCTGAGTGCTCTAACCAGTGAGCTAGAGGACTCTATTGAACTTTGGCTCACAGATCATGGTCTTTGAATACTAGAGAGTGACCAGAGCAGCTGCTCTGCTGGATATTTTCCCTCCATTGTCCAGTGATGCTAAGGCCAATCATTATGCCTCTTCTGTAGCCCTGAATTATAGCAACGACAACAACTTTGATTTATATAGCGCCCTCCAAGCCGGACTGCGTCTCAGAGCACTTCGAATTAAGTCAGCACACAGAGGGGAACAAACGTAGGACATTACCTTACATTGCTTAGCGATGTTTACTAATTGAAATATTGAGGGAGCTCATGCGGTTTCAAGATAAAATATGAGCTGAATGCAGACTGCTGAGCTACCAGAGTATCTGCAGAAACATGAATTGAGATGGAAATGTAGTGGCAAGTAGATGGAAGGAAACATCATTTGCATTTTCCAAGCTGAAACTGTTTCATTACCTGATCAAGAATTTCTGAACCAGACAACTATTAGTCTATTAGTTATGGGTTTTACAAGAATTTGCCTTGACAAGAATTCCCTTCGTGTTTACCAAGCAGGCCAGATGGAGTTCGCACATTGAAAAATTAATTTGATCTGGAAACAAAACCTGACAGAGAAGCTGGCTGCCTTGACACTTGCCTTTGCTTAGTTGTGTCTGTCCTGTATTCATTCAGCCTTACGTCCCAGAAGCAAGAGCTAATTCAGACGAAAAGTCTGTAAAATTCATCTGCCAAATTAATTGTTACTAAATCATCTCTCCTTAATACTTACAGGATGGTAACATTCTCAAAATGACAGATTGAAATAGATTTCTGTTTCGCAAACTTCTATATATTGTACACAAGATAGCCTAGCTGAGTTAAAGGTTGATTGATATTTTGTTCAATGTCTTAAAAGTATTGACTTTTGAAAAACGCAAACCATAAATAGCCACATTTACCATAAATGGAAGGTATTTGAACATAAACAGTCATTTCCTCAGTCCTCCTAGACCTTTACCATATGAAGCAATTTGTCATACAAAGATCTGGCTGGCTTCCAGTAGACTGTTTGAACCTGAATGCTTCAGCTGCTTGGAGTTCCTTAACTCAGGCCTTCTTGTGCTGAGAGGAAGAAAGTAGTTTAGGGTTCAACGTGTGACATGCCATGTGATCTTCTATAATAATAATAATAATCCTTGCATTTGATATCGCGCTTTTCACATCTTCTAGACGTCTCAAAGCGCTTCACAGAATATACTTTAAGTGAATTGACTGTATATTTGTGGGCAAAACACAGCAGCCAATTGTGCACAGCAATGTCCCCACAAATAGTCGTGGATTGAAATGACCAATTTTTAATTATTTTTTTGAGGGATTATTGTTAGGCCTGTGGAGTAAGGAAACTTGCCTAAGTTTTTGCCTGACCTTCCTGGATTCGAATACAGTCTCATGCTTGTAAGGCAAGTGCTCTAAACACTGAGCTACAACAACAGCAACAACAACAACAACAACAACTTCGATTCATATAGCACCCTCCTCTCCAGATGGCGTCTCAGAGCGCTTCACAGTAGCGGATCCCGGGACCGAGCCAGAGGCAGGGGTAGAAAGGTGACCAAAGGCGCGGTTGAAGAGAAAGGTCTTCAGCTATGACCTGAAACTGGGAAGAGAGGGGGCGAGGCGAAGGGAGTGAGGAAGGGAGTTCCAGAGCCTTGGAGCGTGGTGACTAAAGGCACGGCTGCCGAGGGTGGAGCGGAAAATTCGGGGGACATGGAGGAGGCCAGACCCGGTGGAGCGAAGGCAACAGGTGCTGGTTTGGGGAGAGAGGAGGTCAGAGAGGTAGGGGGGTGCAGAGGAGTGGAGGGACTTGAAAACAACTACAGGACTTTTCCTGTGGGAATTAGTAGGTGATAAACATAAGCCTGCTGTGTTTTTTTTTACACACGCGCACACACACATTGAGGACAAAAAGCAGTTGGAAGGAGCTGTGAAAGATAGCTTCTCCCAATGGCAGATGGACGGATCTAACATTCCACCTGTGAACTCTGCAGGTAGCATTTCCTGAGGTTCTTGGCATCATTTTAGTCTTTTGCATTCAGCCCAACACAAAAAATTCACCAAACGATGGATGGTATGAAACAAGATTTTGCTCTGCCACAAAAAATGCCTCTAGGTAAATAATGTGATTATTTTATCATTGATGGCTTTAAATCACATTTAAAGGCAGAAAAAAGTACAAGTAACAAGAAAATAACAAAAAAGAATACACTGAAAAATATGAATAACCTTTGCATTTGATATTGTGCCTATAACACTGAAACCTTCTCAAAACATTACCAGGGAAATATTTTTGGTATCTAGTGCAGTGGTTGTGTTTTTGTAGCTACTTATTTATTTGTAAATATTTCAACAACAAAATTTGATTTATGGAGTTCCTTTCACATCGGGAGAACATCCCAGGGCAGGCACTAAAACCTCACAGGAATTCTGCATGTATAAAGGAAGCAAAGAAAAACTATTTTCTTTCATCATCCCACAGGAATTTACTCTGCCAAGTGAGGCAGAGATGGAGATACACTTAAAGAGGCAACAGAAGAGAAGAAATAACACACTCAGTTATGCAAAGCAGAGGGACACATGCACGAACCTCATATCCAAACTATTTTCACATCCATAGAGTGACCCTATTTAAGTATGGATATGGGTTCTCCATTGTAATCTGATATTTTCACATCTTCTAGACATCTCAAAACACTTCACAAAATATACTGTAAAGTGGATTGACTGTATATATGTGGGCAAAACGCAGCAGTCAATTGTGCACAGCAGTGTCCCCACAAACAGTCATGCATTGAAATGACCAATTTATTATTGTTCTTTTTTGGAGGGATTATTATTAGGCGTTTGGAGTAAGAAAACTTGCCCAAGGTTTTGTCCTGACCTGCCTGGATTCAAAACACAGCAGTGTCCCCACAAACAGTCGTCGATTGAAACTACCAATTTTTTTTTTTTTTGAAGGGATTATGGAGTCAGTCACCCAGTCACTCGCCCTGCCTCGGCCCCCCCCACCAGCCCTCCCTTCTGGGGGGGCTGCCGGGGGGCGCCGCGGTGGGTGGAGTCAGTCACCCAGTCACCCGCCCTGCCTCGGCCCCCCACCCCCACCAGCCCCCCTTTCTGGAGAGGGAGGGAGTGAGGGAGAGAGAGAGAGAGAGAGAGGGAGGCAGGCAGGCAGGCAGGGAGGGAAGGAGGGAGGCAGGCGAGGGAGGCAGGAGAGGGAGGGAGGGAGTCAGACTTGGTTAGGCAGAAGGCAGGCAGCAGGCACAGCACTGAAGTCCGCTGCTGTTGCCGCTGCCTGGGCGGCTGAGGCCGAAGCCCCATCACCTGCTCCCCCCAACCCCCACCGGACAAACTGACCAAACCCCGGCTGACAGCGCGCCGGCCGCCCCTCCTGTTTACTGTATTTCCGAGGTTCAAACTTTCTTGTACCTGCGTATAGGGCGCACCCCCAGCTTTCGAGATCTTCCGACGTGAAAAAAAAGTGCGCCTTATACGCAGGTATTTACGGTATGTCCTTTTTTAAATAAGGAGACCAAAACTGCACACAATACTCTAGGTGCGGTCTCACCAGAGCCCTATACAGTTGCAGCAAGACTTCCCTACTCTTATACTCTAAACCTTTTGAAATGAACACTAGCATGCCGTTCGCCTTCTTAGTTGCTTGCTGCACCTGCAACCTAACTTTTTGGGACTGGTGTACAAGGACATCCAAATCCCTTTGAATACTAACACTATCTAACTTTTCCCCCTCTAGAAAATAATCTATTCTTTTATTCTTGCTACCTAGGTGAACAATTTCACACATGCTAATATTGAATTCCATCTGCCACCTACTTGCCCACTCCCCTAGCCTATCTATATCTTGTTGCAATCTTTTTGCATCATCCTCAGAGCTCACTCTGCTACCCAGTTTAGTGTCATCCGCGAATTTAGACACGTTCCATTCAATGTTCTCATCTAGATAATTGATATAAATAGTATATAGCTGAGGCCCAAGCACTGATCTTTGTGACACTCCACTAGTTACATCCTGCCAATTCGAGAATGATCCGTTTATCGCTACTCTCTGCTTTCTACCCGATAGCCACTCTTCTATCCATGTTAATATTTTCCCATTAATCCCGTGGGCCTTAATCTTGAGTAACAGCCTTTTGTGTGGCACCTTGTCAAATGCCTTCCTAAAATCCAAATATACCACATCTACTGGTTCCCCCTTATCCAGCCTGCTGGATACATCCTTAAAAAATTCTAAAAGATTAGTCAAGAATGACTTCCCTTTTGTAAAGCCACACCAGGCTCCGCGACCACATCACTCCCACCCTCGCCGGTCTCCACTGTCTCCCCATCCCCCAGAGGATGGACTTCAAGATTCTCACCTTCAAGGCCATTCATGCCTTGGCTCCGCCTATCTCTCCAACCTGCTGTCTCCCTATCAGCCCGCCCATCCCCTCTGCTCAGCAGGCTCTGGCCTGCTCTGCATCCACCGCCCTAACCGCCCCACCATTGGTGGCCGGGCTTTCAGCCTCTCTGCTCCCACACTGTGGAACTCCATCCCACAATCCCTTCATCTCACTTCCTCTGTTTCCTCCTTCAAGGCCGGTCTCAAGACCTTCCTCATCGACCATGCCTTCTGCTCCCCTCCTAACTCTTCCACCTCTCCTGCTCTCCTTCCCCTTCCCCTTACCCCGACCCTTCCCCCCCCCTTGCTCGGGTCACGACCTGACTGTTCCGCACTTTGGGACGTCTTCCCGACGTGAAAGGCGTTCTATAAATGTAATTTTGTTGTTCTTGTTGTGACCTGGACAATTCACAAAATGAGGCATTTGTTTGCTTTGCTCCAGCATTATAACCGAGGTGCTGATTTTTTTTAAAGTGGAGATTTATTGAATGCGTATTCACTTGCCATTCTATTCTTTTCACAAAGATCACCAAATAATTCTGGCTTCTAAAACCTTTGCCATTCTGTGAAATAGTTAAATATATACCACCTCAAAGCAAAATTAAGACATGCAATAATAAAATAAATATTTTTCTCTCCGATAAGATGTAGAGAAAGAATTATTTCCTTGGTTGATGAAATCTGTACAGCATAAGATGGGCCAAAACATTCTGGGAAGAACAATAATGGACAGTAAGTAACTGACTGACTGATTCAGTCACTCACTCACTCAAAACCTGTGTGATCTGTTATGTCATTGATGTGTAAAACCCCCATTACATTACTTCAGCAACCAGAAGTTGGCCGTTTTTCACGGTTCATTGGAATACTCCCTCTGAGATACTGGGCACTAGTGTCCGGCGATATATCGATATATCAGTTATATCGATATAATTTTTCACATCGATATGCCAATGTTGGAAATTCAAATATATCAGTATATCAAAAAATTCGGTATAAAAAAAATTGGTATATCGCAAATATCGGTATATCGTGTCCAGTGATATATCGATATATGGGTTATATCGGTATAATGCGAACTTTTTCACCTTGTCGCTGGCATTGCAAACCTCCTGGGCCTAGAGCACGGAATGCGTGCGCATATCGGAATGCGTGTGCACCCCTGAATGCGCACATTCGGGGGTGCGCACATGCGCAGTATACAAAACCCCGGAAATATCGATATATCGGTATATATTGATATGAGCCCACCGATAAATCGATATCGGGAAATTTCCATATCAACGGACCCTACTGGCTACAGATGATCACATTATAAGGTTGCATTATGTAAAAGCAAACTGACATGGATTCAACCAATATTGCTAGCATATTTGACAAAACATTATATTATACCTACATACCTAAAATAAATTTAAAGGAAATTTACTTGACTTAATTGACATTTTCATTGTATTGAAACATTTGCTTTGTTTTGCAGTAACCAAAGTTAATTTAAGAATATAATATAAAATACATATATAATATATATACACCATATTTGTATATACTTTTTGTAAGGATGACACCAGAAACTGCGAGGTTATACCTATCAGGAAAGGCTCAACAAGCTTGGACTCTATTCTCTTGAAAAGAGAAGGGTGAGGGGTAGCCTAATAGAGGTCTTTAAAATTATGAATGATTTTCATAGAGAAGATGTTTCCACTTGTGGGGAAGACCAAAACCAGGAGCTATAAATGTAAAATAGTCATCAATAAATGAAATGTAGAAATCGGAAGAAATTTCTTTACCCAGAGAGTGGTGAGAATGTGGAAACTTTCTACCACAAGGAGAAGTTGCTGCAAATAACATAGATGCCTTTAAGGGGAAGCTAGATAAGTACATGAGGGAGAAAGGAGTAGAAGTTTATGTTGATAGGCTTACAACAACAACCAGCACAACAACAACAAAATGATATTTGTACAGTGCCTTTCACCTCGGGAGGATGTGAAAGGTGAGGAATGGCATGAGGAGGCTCATGTGGAGGATAAACGCCAGCATAGACCTGTTGGGTTGAACAACCTGTTTTGTACACCCTTCGGGGGGGGGGACTGCTGCGGGGGTGCCGCAGCCGGGGGAGTCACTGGGCGACAAAGAAAGAAAAAACAAGAGGATACATTTAAGAGAAAAAAAACTCTTCCGTCCGCCATTATAGAAGTTTGCCATGTTGACTCTGTCTAATCATATTGTGATCATGGAGCTCCTGTGGCTTAGTGGTTAGAGCATTTGTCTTGCAAGCTGGGGAGACCAAGCTGGGGAGACCTGTGTTCAAATCCAGGCAGATCTGGGCGAAACCTTGGGCAAGTTTCCTTACTCCACACGCCTAATAATAATCCATCCCCAAAAATAATAAAAATTGGTCATTTCAATCCACGACTGTTTGTGGGACACTGCTGTGCACAATTGGCTGCTGCGATTCGCCCACAAATATACAGTCAATTCACTTTACAGTATATTCTGTGAAGCGCTTTGGGACGTCGATAAGATGTGAAAAGCGCTATATAACAAATGTCTGTTATTATGTCATTATTTAGTCTATTATTAATATGGTATATGTTAAAATATGTTTTGTTTTGTGTTGGGTTTTCGACGTCGGATCCGCCTGAATATCTGGCATGTCATTTAACTGACATTGGCCAGAACCCAAGGGTGCCGGATAAACAGACTTTTACTGTATTTAGATTTCCAAAAGGCATTCGATAAGCTGCCGCATAAAAGGTTGATCCACAAGATAAGGGCCCATGGAATGAAGGGGAATTTATTAGCATGTATTGAAGAATGGCTAACAGGAAGAAAACAAAGAGTAGGGATAAACAGGTCCTTCTCAGATTGGCAGGATGTGACTTGTGGAATGCCACAAGGATCAGTGCTTGGGCCTCAACTATTTACAATCTACATCAATGATCTGTATGAGGACATCGAACTTAAAATATCCAAATTCACAGATGACACTAAAATAGGAGGGAGAGTAAACACTGAGGATGACGTTAAAAAAATGCAATGCAATATAGATAGGCTAGGTGAGTGGGCAAGTAGGTGGCAGATGAAGTAAAATGTAGGGAAGTGTGAAGTCATCCACCTAGGTGGTAAAAACAGTAGAGCAGATTATTTTTTAGAAGGGGAGAGACTAGATAGTGTTAGCGTTCAGAGGGACTTGTACACCAGTCACAACAAGTTAGTTTGCAGGTACAGCAAACAATTAAGAAAGCTAATGGTATGTTGGCATTCGTTACAAAAGGGTTAGAATATAAGAGTAGGGAAGTCGTGCTGCAACTGTATAGGGTCCGGTGACACCGCACCTAGAATATTGTGTGCAGTTTTGGTCTCCTTATTTAAGAAAGGATGTACTCACCTTAGAGGGGGTACAACATAGATTCACTAGGTTGGTACCTGGGATGAGCGGGATGAGTTATGAGGATAGGTTGAGCAATCTAGGCCTATATTCTCTGGAATATAGAAGAATCAGAGGTGATCTTATAGAAACCTATAGATTATTAAGGGGCACGACAGAGTATATAGTGGGAGACTGTTTCTCCTGGTTGGAGAAACTATAACCAGGGGTCAGTCTTAAGATTAGGGGTCAGCCTTTTCACACTGAGTTGAGAAAAAAAAACTTCTTCACTTAGAGGGTAGTGAATTTATGGAATTCTCTACCCCAGAGGGGTGTATATGCTCAGGTCTTGAACATATTCAAGACTGATATTAATAGATTTCTTGCGGCTAAAGAGATTAAGGGATATGGGGATAAGGCGGGTAGGTGGAGTTAGAATAGAAGATCAGCCATGATCTTATTAAAATGCGGGGCCGGCTTGAGGGGCTGAATGGCCTACTCGGCCCCAGAGGCAGGAAGTGGTGAATGAGGACACTGATGAGTGTTTGCCGAATGTCCGGGCCTTTTCCGTACAGCAGGCTGGAAATTGATTATTCAGCCCTTCCAACTGTTGGGTCCACCCTGGTGTTCCCGTTGCTCTGGTTCCATGAGTATTTGAAATATTCAGGAGGCTAAAACCAATAACATCCAGGTTATCAGTCCACTGCTCACGTCACCTCCTGCTCTACTGGTTGACCAAAAATCTCTGCATTTTTAACTGGCGATCACACTCCATCATAGTGCTGATTTGGAATTTTTATGACCTTTAACTATTGCCTTATAACTGTCTCAATCCTAAATGAGTGGAATCTTCACTGTACAACTGTGCGCACAGTTTTTTTTGTTGTCTGACGCATAATGAATTCCATCACCAGCTTAAGAGAATCTAAATGTACAGCATTCAAACAGATACTCACCCCTCTCCTGTGAGTGCACAGCAAGCTTGAATGTGCCATTGATAATCTTTAATAGAACTTAGAGTGAGGTATTTAGACATTTCAGCTGCTGACATGCAACATTTCTTGTCTTGTTTGTTGGCAAATATCAGCACAGCTGCATTCCTCAGGTCCTAGAAAAGGAAGAACATTTCATTACTGTTCAAGGATGATCATCTACCTGGAGGATCCTTTTCACCACATACCGTAAAGTACAGATTTCACAGACAAATGTTGCACAAAACTCCAAGGTTCTTATTACTACAACTTTATATTGTTCGTACATCATCCCAATCTGACTGCAGAATGTTTGCACAGTAAAGAGAAGGTTCCCTGAAGGCACTAGGTTAATTTTATATGGTGCACTATTCAACACTTTATCCTTTGCAAGGCAGGAAAGCAGAGAGGGAACTGATGCATGGAGAATGATTTTGTTTCAGTAAAACATTAGCTAATGATGCTGATGGTTGTACATTCATTAAACTCGTCTAGTGTTCAAATATCATTAAAAGTGGTTACCATTAAAAATGCAACTTTCCAATTCTAATAGACAGCAAATTTCAAGCCTGCAGTTTTAAAGGAAAACAAAGATACCGTGAGATGTCATTAATGTGGAAGGAAACCTTCAAAGAGATAAAGAGCTTAATAACTCAGCTGAAAGTACTGTATTGCAAAACAAGATATCACGTAGAGGTATGACTACCAAGCTTATTCAACAGGCAAGCGGTAATATATAGAAAGTAGAACAGGAAAAAGTAGTATATTTGTAGACAATAGAAAGAAAAAAATGCATATTGATTATTCTCTTCTACAGCAGAGGGAGCAAATATTTAAGTATAAGTACTGTGATGAATGTTAACATCAGAAAAATGAATACCAACAAATTATTAAAGAGAATAAGGGTGAACAACAACAAAATTACATTTGTGTAGCACCTTTCACATCAGGAGGGCATCACAATGGAGCACTCGCCTTACAAGCGAGTGACACGAGTTTGATTCCAGGGCAGGGCGAAAGCTTGGGCAAGTTTCCTTACTCCACATGCCTGATAATAATTCCTCCAAAAAAAACCATGAAAAGCGGTATATTCAATGCAAGGGTTATTATTGCAGATAGGGTTAAAGAACGTGCCATGATCTAATAAGCAGGCTCAATTGATAAAATGATCTCTTTCTTTACTGTTAATTAAAAAAAATTAAAGTACAATGCAGCGCTTCTACAACAATAACAACATTACATTTATAGAGCACCTTTATAATAATCCTTGCATTTGATATAGCGCTTTTCATGTCTTCTAGACATCTCAAAGAGGTTCACAGAATATATTTTTAAGTGAATTGACTGTAATTGTGGTCGAAACGTGGCAGCCAATTCTGCACCACAGTGCCCCACCAACTGTCGTGGATTTAAATGACAAATTTATTATTGCTTTATTTGAGATTATTATTAGGCTTGTGGAATAAGGAATCTTGCCCAAGGATTCACCCTGTTTGGATCCTAACACAGGTCTATTGTAAGGTGAGTGCTCTAACCACTGAGCTACAGGAATCCACTTTCACGTCGGGAGGACATCCCAAGGTGCTGAACAGCCAGAGGTCAAAGCAACACATACACACACACACACACAAAGTGATATTGGTGGAGACCTGATGATCCCAAAGTCATCCAGTTCAGCTTCTTGCACACAAAGAACAGCCAACTATTGGGCTACACTAGGTCGTTACCAATGTCATCTACTGTATTGAGGCATTTGCAGCAAAGTGAGTGGTGTTGATTTTTTCTTTAAAAAAAACGCACAGGAAGCAAACCGACATGTACAGTGACACAAGCTCTACCCTTTATGAGATTTTCTCACTGTGGCATAACATTTTGGAATATAATTCAGTCACACACTTACCTCATGAGCCAGCCTTCTGTACAGTTCCTCTTTGGTGACCGACAATCTCTCCCTGTCAGTGCTATCCACCACCAGGATTATAAACCGAGGAAAAAGAATGTTACAAGAACCATTTCTATTGAAATCTGATTTTCAGAGACCAATACTGAACAAAATGTTCTATACATTCTACAACATCGGAATAAATTTATGCAAGGGGTTAGAATTAATCAATACACATGCCAGACTAATGTTAGGAAACAAATAGTAGTGTCTTGGCAAATAGATATCAGAAATTAGATAATTAACTAATAGATATCCAGAGACAAGAAAACCCCTAAGCATTGAAGTACCAACTTCAAGAATACCCCAACGCTTAAAGAGACCACAAGTAAAGATATGGAAAAGCTAAACATTTCCATACATTGTGTCTAAGAATTCATTTTAAAAAAAAAACTTTGAGCAAACAGGAAAAGAACATATTTCAAATTCAATTAAGAACATCTGCACTGTTCATTACTGAATCAGATTTTACAGCACATTGTGAGCCAACAATCTCCCAAATAAAATTGGTCATTCACTTCATGGCTGTGTGTAGAACAACACTGTGGAAAATTGACTGCTGCATCTGTCAACAAAATACAGTCACTGCATTTTACAGTATATCCTGTGAAGTACTCTGAGATTTTTTTTACTGATGTCAAACGCATTATACAAACTGCACAAATTAGATGCATTATGTTTAGAGGAGTGTAAATACTATGTCAAGTCATAACATTTTAGCAGCATTAACACTGCTATAAGAAGTTATAATTTCACTCACAAATACAGGTATAGTCAATTCACTTTACAGCATATTTTGTGAAGCGCTTTGAGAACACGAGGGATGCTATATAAATGTCACAATTCTCAATAGTAAAGTTGTAGATACAAGGTTACAGGAATTACTCAGGGACAGCCCCAATGGTATAGGGCAATGGTGGCCAACCTGTGACCTGTGCTTGCGCTGGAAGTGACCTGTGTGTTTTTAGTTTTCTCTTGACTGAATATTTCTTGATTTGTGGCATAGATCAAGAACTATTCAATCAAGAAAATATATCTTGCTGGCCAACCATAAAGGTTGGTCATCACTGGTAATGGGTATCCAGAGCTTGTTGGTTTGAACCTGGGTTTGTGCTGCAATTGCTAGTTTCCACCATGGTTGTATGGGGAAAGCTAACTTGGCTCTTGTTGCATATTAACTTTAACAACATAAGTGGTAATTAAGTATGGTGTTGCATATTCAATTTAACAACATAAGTGGTAATTAAGTATTGGTATGGGACAAGTACATACAGATTCTGGGAAGAAAGACTTGAGAGAGAGTGAAAGAGGAAAGTTGCATTAAATCAATATTGCGATTTTGTGGATTAAAAAACATCACAGCTCTGGCCTTCCCAGAGATTGAGTGCTTCTGGTTTTGCTAAGGCAGGGAGGTAGGGAGAGGTCAGGCTCGGCTGTGCTATATGCAGTCAAGTGCTGATGCTCACGATCAAGGCTCACGCGAGTAGGGAGAGCAACCAGCACAGCAGCGAGAAGAGGCCAGACCAGATGCAGAGAGGCATATGCTACTGTGAAGACATTTATTAAAAATGAACACACTTATTTAAAAAATAAAACTCAAAAAGCACTAAACATGATTATTAGGATTCAAATTCACTGTAAACAAAATTGACTTTTTAAAAAAATCTTGGCACTTGAAATGTACTTAAAATGCTTAGGCAAAACCACTTGGGCAAATATTTTTAAGTGCATTAGGTGGGAACTGTCGGCATGACACCAATTTGTAAACAACCACACACAAACAGAAAAGTCTAGTCATGATAACTTTTAAATTTATTCAGTGTCTGGTAAGTAGTCATTTCTACCATTCCATGCATTTGAGCAACACAAGTACAGAAGTAGTTTTTAGCACAGTCAAACAACATCAAAAGGGCACATGTGTCTGACGAGAAAAAAGTTTAATCGTATTTGACAAAAATCCAACAAGTTGTCAGACACAAGTTGGGATACCACCACATAACATTTGCAGAGTGCTTCAACTTTACCCATTTTCAATATTATTCTAGTGACTAAAGACAGGAGGCCAATTCCAGCTTAATTAAAATCCTTTGAAGATGTTTAAAGTTATGGAACTGAATATTATGTATTAAGACCACTAAATGGCCACTGGTGTAATATTGTAATCTCTCTCATGTATGTTAAAGTGGTATTAAAATACATGATTTTCTCAGCTGGCATACTACCTATACTGTGTATATATATATATATATGTATATGTGTTTCATAAAAATCAAAGAAGAGTGACATCTAGAGGCAATACAGCACAAAGGTTGTCAAACCTTACAACACATGGCAGAATTTTTTCATACATTTCTTGTACTTTCCTAAAAACATTTCAAAACTAATATGCTGCTCCTTGTGACATTTTAACGTGCAGTACTTTGGAAAATTAAAACAATCTTGCTACTGGCTTTTTTTATAATTTCACTACAGTAATCTAAGCAATCCTCCTGAAAATTAAAATTCTTGCCAGGTTGCATAGAATAAACACAAGCAGGCGAAAGAAATACAGGTATCCCTCCCCAACTGTGGGATAGGGGAAGTAAGTTCACGTTTTGTAGGACTAAACACAAAAAAAACACATACTGTTATAACATACATGGGGATAGGGGGAGTAAGTTTGGGTGCATCTGCAGCAATCCGCGAGGCGTCTGACTGACTGACTGATCTACAGAGAGAGAGACACGGAGGGCGGGTGTGGAGGAGGGAGGGAGTGGGGTGGGGGGTGGGGTGAAGAGAAGGTGAAATAGAGAGAAGGTGAGTCAGAGAGAGTGATACACTTACACAGAGAGAGATCCTCAGATTCTGGCAGCCAATGCTCCCAAACTTACTAGCTAGGATGCGGAGAAGCGACAATAAATTCATGTTATTTACCTTAATCCTAAGAAAGAAACGTTGTCGCTGGTTGATTGCAACATTGCAACTGGGTCCTAGTGCACGAAGCGACATCGAGGCTGGTTGATGCAACTGGATCCTAGCGCTAAATGCTAGTGTTAGTGTTAAAACCCATGGATAAGCAAGGGTTATAAGGTGTGGTTAGCAAGGGTTGTCTCATTTAGCAAACGTGATGCGTGAGTTTCGCGGTTGATGAGGCTGCGGTTGGGGTGAGGTACCTGTACTAACCTATACAATAGATTTACATGTCACATTTCCATTTTCTTCACAAGTTCGATACTTTATTTAAAACAAAAACTGGTTAAGGAGCAGCATGTTGTTGATTTCTGGAATTTATTCTTTACCCCAAAGTGCACTTTGTCCTCAGGCTTAATCTGGTGTCTATTTTTGCACCGGCTTAAAATTCACCTTTCTACTCTTCATTACTTCACGAATTAACACTGCAAATGAAGATTGGGGGAGGGAAAAAGAACACGAATAAAGATACTTGTTCTTTTTAAAATAAATGATACAGAAAACACATTAACACATTTATAGGGATACAACTAAAATCAATTAATCACATAGCACAGGAGATCATTCGGCCCATCATGTCGGTATCTTTGATTAAGATACAGACACGTTTAAAGATATATACCTTTGAAAAGAGCTGACCAAATCAATCCCACTACCCCGTCCTCACTCTAGCCCTGCAAACTTGCTTTAAGAGCAAATGAAATTGATTTACATAGAATTATATAGAATATACAGCACAGAAACAGGCCGTTCAACCCAACAGGTCTATGATGACGTTTATCCTCCACATGAGCCTCCTCATGCCATTCCTCACCCTTCACATCCTCCCGAGGTGAAAGGCAATATACAAATATCATTTTGTTGTTGTTGTGCTGGTTGTTGTTGTAAGCCTATCAGCATAAACTTCTACTCCTTTCTCCCTCATGTACTTATCTAGCTTCCCCTTAAAGGCATCTATGTTATTTGCAGCAACTTCTCCTTGTGGTAGAAAGTTTCCACATTCTCAGCACTCTCTGGGTAAATAAATTTCTTCTGATTTCTACATTTCATTTATTGATGACTATTTTATATTCATGGCTCCTGGTTTTGGTCTTCCCCACAAGTGGAAACATCTTCTCTATGAAAACCATTCATAATTTTAAAGATCTCTATTAGGCTACCCCTCACCCTTCTCTTTTCAAGAGAATAGAGTCCAAGCTTGTTGAGCCTTTCCTGATAGGTATAACCTCACAGTTTCTGGTGTCATCCTTACAAAAAGTATATACAAATATGGTGCATATATATTATATATGTATTTTATATTATATTCTTAAATTAACTTTGGTTACTGCAAAACAAAGCAAATGTTTCAGTACAATGAAAATGTCAATTAAGTCAAGAAAATTTCCTTTAAATTTATTTTATTTTAGGTATGTAGGTATGTAGGTATAATATAATGTTTTGTTAAATATGTTAGCAATATTGGTTGAATCCATGTCAGTTTGCTTTTACATAATGCAACCTTATAATGTGGTCATCTGTACCCAGTAGGGTCCGTTGATATGGAAATTTCCCGATATCGATTTATCGGTGGGCTCATATCAATATATACCGATATATCGATATTTCCGGGGTTTTGTATACTGCGCATGTGCGCACTCCCGAATGTGCGCATTCAGGGGTGCACACGCATTCCGATATGCGCACGCATTCCGTGCTCTAGGCCCAGGAGGTTTGCAATGCCAGCGACAAGGTGAAAAAGTTCGCATTATACCGATATAACCCATATATCGATATATCACTGGACACGATATACCGATATTTGCGATATACCAATTTTTTTTATACCGAATTTTTGGATATACCGATATATTTGAATTTCCAACATTGGCATATCGATATGAAAAATTATATCGATATAACTGATATATCGATATATCGCCGGACACTAGTGCCCAGTATCTCAGAGGGAGTATTCCAATGAACCGTGAAAAACGGCCAACTTCTGGTTGCTGAAGTAATGTAATGGGAGTTTTACACATCAATGACATAACAGATCACAAAGATTTTGAATGAGTGAGTGAATCAGTCAGTCAGTTACTTACTGTCTATTATCGTTCTTCCCAGAATGTCTTGGCCCATCTTATGCTGTACAGATTTCACCAATCAAGGAAAGAATTCTTTCTCTACATCTTATGGGAGAGAAATATTTTATTCCTGCATGTCTTAATTTTGCTTTGAGGTTGTATATATTTAACTATTTCACAGAATGGCAAAGGTTTTAGAAGCCAGAATTATTTGGCGATCTTTGTGAAAAGAATAGAATGGCAAGTGAATACGCATTCAATAAATCTCCACTTTAAAAAAAATCAGCACTGCGGGGCGTATGGTCATACAACCAATGGCCATGGGGAGCACTATGAATTATTCTGGTTTAATCATTGTTTAGAATTGATGTCACATTCCTGCACACTCTGCACAAGCGTAATAATATTTTTGACACTGATTCTCATGTACTGACTATGCACACTGTGTACTAGAATGGAAGGAAACCTTTGCACTTGTCCCTTACAAGGCAACTACTGCTCCTGATAGTGACCCTAATGATGTTAAACAACACTGGGATTGCTCTTACGGTTTCCTCATCACAATTCATTTATTTTGTATGACAAAGACAGCCATTTACTGCAGTATAACATATTCTCAACATAAGAGTTAATAGCAATCAATGACATGAATAAGAAACCACAGTGTGATAAATTATACATGAATACTTGAATTGCATCAATATGAATTGTAACGTCTATACTTCCTCCTCTGTATGTTAAAATCTGCACCTGGAAATGTCCATGCTGCAGGTTGAAAACATTTCTTCAGAGGTTTGCAAAGACATGGCAAAAGGATAGGGTATTGGTAATAAAAGATCTGCCAATATCTAATAAACTCATGGAACAGGCTGATAGCCTAAATGGTCTCCTCCTGTTCCTCTATTCCTGTGCAATCAATTGTAAAAATAAAAATCATTATCCTACGCGGCAACATTTGTAATTGTCAATATAGCAAAATGAGTTCTTACCATCACTTAAACCTGACTGCAATGACATCAGTTGCTCCATTAAAATGGAGTCATGCTCATTATCTACTCACCAATGGAAGGATATGCTGACCATATGTAGTTCCTCTTACAAAACCTCTTATCATACATGATATTTCCAAAACATGGTGGTTCAAAAGTGAAATATATAGAAATGAATGATGAGCCCACAATAAGAATACTTCAGTTTTGCTTTTAATTTACTTGTGTTAGTGTTTATCCAGTGCCTTGGGACGTCCTTCCGACATGAAAGGCGCTCTATAAATGTAATTTTGCTGTTGTTGTTTTTCAGTCTCAATCCAGTTCTTTGTACTGAATAGTTAAAAGCATCTGTTTGTGTTTATTTAAAAAACAATTTTTTTCTGCACCATTGTGTTGGCTATTACTGTATTTCTTAAAATGTTTCTTTAACCAGTGCAATCTGGACTGCTGTTAGGCTTTTGCACTGGGATCTTGTGTCCCAGACATACAATAAGTCTGTGTTACTGGTAGTACATGTAAGACGTAGGCTACATGATACCATGTCTCTGTGAGACAATATACAAATATGAATCAACAGATTGTGATTTAAAATAAGCACACAGAGATAGAACTTGGATGGTTTTAAAAGTAAGGACGAAGATCTTGAACTCAATCCTCTGGGTGATGGGCTGCCAGACGAGGATGGGGGTGATAGGCCCAGCGCAGGAGCGAACACAAGCTGCAGAATTCTGAATGGTCTGCAGCTTGTGAAGGAAAGAGTTGGGAAATCCAGCAAGCAGAGAGTTGGCTTAGTCAAGCCAGGATGTGAGAAAAGCATGGAGTCTTGGTGGGAGAAGAGGTCTTTTAACAGTAGGGGCAGAGGCAGAGAAAGTTGCAGAGATACAGAAAAGCTGAACAGGTCAAGGCATGGATGTGGGGTTTTAAAGGACAGTTGAGATGAGGAGGCACTGACATAAGCCAAGCAAGAAGTTCTCTGCCATGTCAACATTCAACTGGAGAAAATTAGCTCTCATCCAAAACTCCCCATCAGCCAACTCAGACCTGCTGCGCATCCTCCACCCTTTCTTTCTCCACTACCATTGGTAGTTGAGCCTTCAGCAACTACATCCATAATCCATAATATATAAATGTAAGTTTGAATTGATTTGATTGATTGAACCTCTGGAACTCCCTCCCCCTATCCCTCTACTTGTTCCTTCCATCAGTTCTTAAATCCAGCCATTGTTTCTCCTCACCCAACACTGCCTGCTCTGAAGGAAGTTTCTTCCCCGCACTTCCTGACCCCTCTCCCAGTTCCATCAACCTTTTCCCTGTGATGTTCTCACCTATACATGCACCCAAGCACCTCTACTCTCAGGACCCCCACCTCTCACCACAGACACTCACTGAGCTGGTGGCACACTAGGTCTGTATTTTCTCCTTTGGTTGAGAGCTCTTGGGCGGCTCAGGACGGTGTAGGCATCACAGTTGTCCTCACTTGGTGGCAAAACAGTCGTCATGCTGCGGCTTCCCTCAGAGAGATTGTGTACCCTTCCGCCTGTTCTCGCGTCTTTAACTTTGCCCGTCTCTGTGATACTATCTGTGCCTTTGTATGTGGATATCTCTATCTGTACAGGAGCTTCTCTCTATCTGACTGAGAACCTGTGTATCAGTGTCTGTCTGTGCCTTTATGTGTGTGCATCGATGTCTTTTTGTAAGTGTGTCAGTATGTGTGGCTCTCTATGCATCTCTTTCTGAGCCCGGTTCACTGTACAGCTCTTTCTCACTGTAACTTGCTCTGTAACACTAACTTGCTCTGTGTCACTTAGCAATTCCCTCACTTTCTTTATGATTGACTCTTTCTGTTACTAAGTCTCTCTGTGACTTAAAACTCCGCATGTGACTCGTTTACCACTCTACGTCCTCCCGACATGAAAGGCGCTCTATAAATGTAATTTGTTGTTGTAGTTGTTGTTATGTGTGGGACTCTAATACTCTGTGTGTATGACTCTAACACACACACACCCTCTCTCTCTGATTGATCTCTGTGACTGTTAACTCTTCCTGTAACTCTTAACACTCTCTCCTGTGTGATTCTAACGCTCTCTCCTCCCTGTGACTCTAAAACTCTCTCTGTTTTTGACTCTATCACTCTCTCCCTATCTGTGACTCTAACACTCTGTCCGAAGGGTGGCGGCCGAGGCAGGGCGGGTGACTGGGTGACTGACTCCACCCACCGCGGCGCCCCACCGGCACCCGCCCTGCCTCGGCGCCCCCCCCACCCCCCTTTCGGTGTGGAGTAAGGAAAATTGCCCAAGGTTTCGCCCTGACCTGCCTGGATTCAAATACATGTCTGACGCTTGTAAGGTGAGTGCTCTACAACAACAACAACTTTGATTTATATAGCATCCTCCACACCGGACGGCATCTCAGAGAGCTTCACAATAGCAGATCCCGGGACTGAGCCAGGGGCAGGGGTAGAAAAGTGACCAAAGACGCGGTCAAGGAGAAAGGTCTTCAGCTGGGACCTGAAACTGAGAAAAGAGGGGGCGAGGCGAAGGTAGTGAGGAAGGGAATTCCAGAGCCTCGGGGCATAGTGGCTGAAGGCCCGGCCGCTGAGGGAGGAGCGGAGGATTCGGGGGACATGGAGGAGACCAGACCCTGTGGAGTGAAGCCAACGGGAGCTGGTTTGAGGAGAGAGGAGGTCAGAGAGGTAGTGGGGTGCAGAGGAGTGGAGGGATTTGAAAACAAGGGTGAGTATCTTGAAGTCAATCCTCTCAGGGATAGGGAGCCAGTGAAGTCTGGCAAGGACTGGGGTAATGGGGGAGCGAAGTTTGGTGCGGGTGAGTATGCAGGCGGCAGAGTTTTGGATGAGTTGGATTTTATGGATTGTGGTGGAGGGAAGACTGACGAGGAGGGCATTGGAATAGTCGTGAGGTGACGAAGGTGTTGACCAGGGTTTCAGCGGCTTTTGGGGTGAGGTATTGCCGGAGATCGGTGATCCGTCGGAGGTAGAAGAAGGCGGTGCTGGTGAGGGACTGGATGTGGGGGAGGAAGGACAGTTGGGGGTTGAACCTAATGCCAAGGTTGCGCACAGAGTTTCAGGGGCAGACCAGGAAGGTGGAGGAGGTGAGAGCCATGTGAATGGAGACGTTGACGAGAGCCAAAGAGTATGGCCTCTGTCTTGTCAACATTCAGCTGCAAGAAATTTGCGTTGATCCAGCCCCTGTTGTCTGATAGACAGAACATCGGGGGACTGGGGGTCACAAAGTGAAGTGGAGAAATAGAGTTGGGTGTCATCCGTGTACATGTGGAAGTGTGCCCCATGTCTACGGATGACATCCCCAAGAGGGAGCGTATAGATGAGGAAGAGGAGGGGACCAAGGATGGATCCCTGGGGTACCCCACAGGTAACTGGGTAGGAGCGGAAGGAAAAGCCATTTGTGGAGATGTACTGCTGACAGTTTGTGAGGTAGGACTCGAACCACTGAGCTACAGAACTCCATTTGAATGCCATTCCTGAAGCCTTATATTGATAATACACTGCAGAAATCGATGAGTTAGCTGCGAGGGTAGAAAATCAGGATTATCATCAGAACAAAAATGGAATTTTTTATACATAAAGTTGTTAGAATGTTGAATAATGGCTCCACAGAAATCATTGCTGAAATTGAGTCCCTAAAAACATTTGAAAAGAAATTGGATGCAATCCCACGGAAATATTTGTATTAAAGGGTGTAGGAAAAGATTATTATTATTAGGAAAAGAGCAAAGGAAAGGGATCAGATTCGATATTTAGAGCATTGGAGAGAAAAGCTGGTACTAGTACTGTACAGATAAATATTAATCATTACATTTAATATAGCCCCTTTCATGTTAGGAGGACACCAAAAACACTCCATAGGATATACTGTGAAGTGTGGTGACTGTCTATTTTTATAGGCAACTGACTCAAAATTCATCCAATTAATGACTTCTGTGCTGTCAATTTTGCACGACTATATTAAAGTGTATGAAATGTATTAAAATGTACGCCCAGTAATCGAAATGTGTTTGACTATTTACCTTGAGTTAAGTACTGTATTCATGCTTATATTCCACATTTAGCACCAAGATCTTGGAAACAGGCATTGATGTTAGCCTATTAATAGCCCAGCGATTTTCATGTGACTCTGAGCATCTTTCATATCAAGGCAAAGTTTTCAGATGGAAGTAGTGTACCATAAAATTATGAAGTGCTGTTTGGCAAAAACTAAAGCTGCTTCTAGCTGGAAGGATAATAATAATACTTGCATTTGAGGTAGCACTTTTCACGTTTTCTAGACGTCTCACAGAATATACTGTCAAGTGAATTGAGTGTACTTTTTGTGGGCAAAATGTAGCAGCCAATTGCGCACAGCAGTGTCCCACAAACAGTTGTGGATTGAAATGACCAACTTTATTGTGTATTTTTTTTGGGAGGGATTGTTATTAGGCGAGCGGAGTAAGGAAACTTGCCCAAAATTTTGCCCTGACCTGCCTGGATTCGAACACAGGTCTCACGCTTGTGAAGCGAATGCTCTAACCACTGAGCTACACGACTCTACTGGGGGTGGGGGGGGTGTGGGGGGGGGAAACATATCAAAGAACCACATCAAAGGACTTGCCCCTTGAATGGGTAAAATTAAACTGAGCTGCTCATACACATCCGCGGCTGATAAAAGGCACATGGAATAGACCGTCAACCCCTTTGACATATGTGTGGGGGAAATAATAGTTTTATTTAGTGGGAATCAGAATATCCAGCAGATGGTGTCTATTTTTCAAGTACTTCTGCACCAAGTGACTGCTGAATGGAATTGACTGACGGCATGGGCACAATGGCAGGCCTGACCTTCGCTAATGTTTTCCTGTGGATGATGAAACAGGATTTAAGGAAGTTGGAATTGCTCTAAAAGGAATAAAATACATCCATGGCAGGGCTATGAGCATGACATTATAGAGCATTCCATCACGAGAGCTGGTGCCCATTAATCACCTTCAGTTCTGTCAAAGGCACATGACTCAGATCCACAAAACTCAATCAATCCTCCAACTGTAGTGACTTCTAACAGCCCCACACCACATTCCACACATAGTTACCTCCACCCCAGCGCTAAGGCTACTTTTGGCATTACCCAGACTGAATCCCCTCCTCCCCTCCTAACTTCAGAGTTTCTCTTCGTGTTGGAAAGACTTATTCTTTTCTGGAGAGGAGAGACAAGAAAAATGCTGTCTTTAGTTTGGCACGGCAAAGAGGCGTTAGAGCATGTGGGGGATCTAATTCAGCACAGTATCAATTACACGCGTTAGCAAGATCTCTGCAATCCCATTGATTGTCTGTCTAAGTGTGTTTCTTTTAGCAAAGCACATTAAAGATGTAGCATTCTGAGGGAGTCAATGGGCATTCCTGAATGTGTTATTTTAGTACATCTTGGAAATATGGATTTTGGTGGGCTGCAGGATTAGAACATCATCTATTCCCCCTCCCGCACCCTTCCTCCCCCAACACCGCCACACACATACACCCACCCACACATACACTCCATTGGAATCTCGGTTCCAAACCAGGCCACCCACGCAGTTAGCGTGAAACTTTCCTCTCACTCCCTGACATCTGCTAAAAACGGAAAGATGGAACGCGGAATGACTTTGGCCCACTTTCCAAATAGTCAAGATTATTGGACCACCAAACTGGCCCTAGTCCAGGACTCATTGTCGCCACTTCAGCGAGGTTTTGGCAGGAGGATATGGGAAATGGAAATATTACTTTGATTACGGTGCGGAGGGGTGGTCGGAGTTGATGAGGATTCATGGCAAGAATGATGCAGATGGAGTTTTTTGTTTCGTATGACTCACACTCTTCCAGATCTGGATAAAAGCGCTTGTTCTTTTGATTTACATTTTTCCTGGCAATATTGTGCGCAGTCAAACATAGATGTTATGGTACAAACTCTTCAAAACACGATTCAGATACACTATACACTTCCACAAACAGCCGTGGATCGTAATGAAAAAATTTTAAAACTTTTTTTAGGTATTATTATTTGGCGTGTGGAGTAAGGAAACTTGCCCAAGGTTTCATCCTGACCTTGCCTGGATTTGAACACGTCTCACGCTTGAGAGGCGAGTGCTCTAACCACTGACCTACAGGACTCCACACTTGCCAAGATGTAGAGGTAGCTAATACAGTAAAAGCCGATTGATCCGTGACTCTATCAACTGGAACTCCGTAAAACCGGTACATCAAAAAAAATGTCGCCATACGATTAATCAAATGTTATCCACCACAGTCGGGGTGGCGCATTTAATGAATTGATTGTGGCACGAGAGTACTGTACAGATATGTTGGCTTGCCGCAAGTAGAGCCTTAAAGTCACGCTGCCGTTTTTTTCCCTTGCCTGGTTTCCGCCATTGCAGAAGTTATCGATAGACTGTACACCTCTACCCCAGCATCATGGCTTCAAACCAGGCATCTACCAGCAAAGGTGATTTTTAGGTGAATTTTTAGATGAATAACAAAGGTCTGTTATTATTTAATCTATTATTAACATGGTATGTGTCAAAACAAGTTCATTTTTTTGTGTTGGGTTTTTGGCGTCGGATCCAACCGAATATCCAGCATGCCGTTTAATCTGCATTGGCCAGGTCTCGCAGTTGCCAGATAAACGGCTTTTACTGTATTGATCTTTTTATTGGATTTCACACAGAGCTTGAGTTTCTGACCCTTTCCTCATCTTTTACAATCCTAATTGAGTGGACTTTGAAGACCCCAAAGCAAAAGCTAAAGCCTTCAATAGAAAAAATTAATTGAATAATTTTTCACTGAAAAAGCATCAGCCGACTGCTTTATGCTATACTGGTGCCCGTCAAAGGCTTAAATATCAAATGACAGGAGCTGGTACAGACGGATATATGCCATTTACCACAAGCTCATCAAATGATGGCTTCAATTATGTTTCAGATGTTCACATATGTCTGTGCGGTTCATTCGTTTATCGGTAATAATATGTGTTTTATAACTGGAAACACCTGTACAAATAGAGCAATGTAATAACTTTCAATTAGCCATTTAAGTCATCAGCCAATAAATAAAAGAATGTTTCGAATTTCATGCCCCCGCTGTCTCACCGCAGTTGCTTGCTAATAATGGGGCTGTGTTACCACTCAGCAGCGGAAAAAAAATCTCATACTTTTACTGTGACTGGGGAGTTCGATCAGCGTAGAGCATGTGGAAAGAATGATCGTCCTATGTGGCAGTTGACTTGGGTTTTTATCAATTCCGTTTAATGAATTTTAATGGACGGAGGTTCCATTTAGCACCAGTTTCCAATCACAGCCGACTTTTCAAATCATGTCAATCAGGTGACAAAACAGTGAATCTCAGAGTACCGTAAGCCATTATACATGAGCATGTGTAGTTAGTGTGAGGGTGGCTGGGTGTGTGGGGGAAACAGAAGATAGAATAGGAGTCCTGGAACTCAGTGGTTAGAGCGCTCGCCTTACAAATGTGAAACCTGTGTCAGGGCGAAAACTTGGGCAAGTTTCCTTACTCCACATACCGAATAATAATCCCTCAAAAAAAAACAATAATAAAATTGTTCATTTTCGATCTATAACTGTTTGTGGGACACTGCTGTGTGCAATTGGCTGCTGCATTTCACCCACATATATACAGTCAACTCACTTTACAGTATATTCTGTGAAGCGCTTTGAGACATCTAGAAGATGTGAAACACACTGTATCAAATGCAAGGATTATTATTATAAAATTGTCATAGCAAGGTCACGCATATGACTTGGAATTGCTTGGAGTCCTGTAGCTCAGTTGTTTGGAGCACTTGACTCACAAGCGAGAGACCTGGGTTTGGTTCCCAGAAGGGCAAAACCTTGGACAAGTTTCCTTACTCCACACGCCTAACTGTAATCCCTCAAAAAAATAATAAATTGGTCACTTCATTCCATGACTGTTTGTGGGACATTGGTGTTGACTGCCACGTTTCGCCCACATATTGTACAGTCAGTTCACTTTACAATATATTCTGTGAAGCACATTGAGACGTCTAGAAGACATTTTTTAAAAAGCGCTACATCAAATGCAAGTATTATTATTATCACTTGAAGACCAGCCTTTCATGGCCTTGGGACAGAATTAGTAAGATAAAAACCAAGGAGCATGGAAAATATTCCACGCTGACTTGATTGCCAACTTGATCCACACTCAACTTTGTTTGCAAGGGGTTATATTTCACAAGGATATTTCCCTTCATGCAGAATCATTCACCACAGTTCCTCTGTTTCACGACCATTGACTTGCCAAACTGTGAACACTTGTAGGATGTGCTGTGGTGATTCAGTGTGTTGATCTGTTAAAATGCCGTGAATTGGGAAGCGGGGAAAATCAACACATTTTGTACGGGATCCTACTTTTTGTATTTTTCGGAGAAAAGTAAGAAATTATCGCACGTTAACAAAAGACTTCTTTGTGGTCAGTGTGGCAAGACCCAGCTTGAAGCTGACATCTGGAACAGGGCTCTGCGTACTTGGCGACATAGCGTCCCGTTCTTAGAAACGTTGTGATTACTCGCAGTGTTGAGAAGTGCCAAGAGCTTGCTGTCAACGCAAATTGTACCCTCCAACCTCAGAACAAGACCTGAACTAATACACCAGGCAATAAGCCTAAGGACCACATCCCATAAATTTATTCCGAGCAGCTAAGTAGTTTAACTCTGCATAAATAAACAACAGATGTAAAAGTTGATGTAAAGATTATATTTACTGGAACTTCTGAACACTTTTATTTGTTTCCTCGAGGTAATTGTATGTATGAAAATTCTTGGCTGACTTCATCTGGTAGATTTCTCTCCAGGATATTAAAACTGAATTACATCTCAGCCCAAGTCAGAATGTAATACGTTCCTGTAGTTTATCCACAGCAGGTGTTGAAAAATGGTTAAGACTCAATGGGGGAGAGGGGGTGGGATAGGAGTGAATTTATTTTATATTTAGAAATCCATGCAAATGGATAAAGACCACAGCGCAAGGCACAAGAGACTGAAAAGAGGAGAGAGTATGAGATACGTTAAGATGTAGTGGTAAAGTGATACTAAACTTTGGTTTCAAAACCTAGGAGGAACCTCGGAAAGATAGTCTGAGGGAGATAAGGATCTCCATAATCTTGAGGTGCTGGGAAAGAACATGTCAGAGTAATAAGAATCTTTGTATTTGATATCATGCCTTCTCACACCATCAAAATGTCTGTCAGTACTTCACAGCATAGGATTTACTGTGTTGAGTAGAGATGGTCCATTTTGTAGCTGAATGAGAACAACCATGAACTGAATGACTAATATTATCTGGGGGATTGTTGGCTAGGAAACCGAAAGAAACTCCCTTTGCTTGACAAACAGTATCATAGGACTTTTAACATAATAATAATAATCCTTAAATTTGATATAGCGCGTTTCACGTCTTCTAGATGTCTCAAAGCTCGTCACAGAATATAGTGTGAGGTGAATTGACTGTATATTTGTGGGTGAAATGCGGCAGCCAATAGCGCACAGCAGTGTCCCCACAAACAGTCGTGGATTGAAATAACCAATTTATTATAGTTTTTATTTTTGTTTTTATTTTTGAAGGATTATTATTAATTATTCTTAACAATAAACATTGAATGCATTTGCTCCTCGCTTATAATAAGATCAACAAGAAGCAATAGTTTATAATTTTCTCAAAGCAACTTAAATTTCAACCAACTTATTATTATTAGCACTGAACCAGAAAGGAACTGAGAAAAGATCGAGGGTAAATAGTAAAAAGTAAAGAAAGGAATGTCTGAGGGGAAGAGGGATAGATATATATATACAGTATATAGATAAACTAATGCCTCATTGGTAGGGTGGGGATGGGAGGAGAAGAAGCGTGTTCAATACCCGGAATTGAGAAGAATTTATTTGTCTATTATTCCGACGTCCAGTGAATGATGTGTCAGGTCTTTGGTCACCTCGTGGAGATGGAAGGGAAAAACCAATTGCTGAAGGTGTAATGGAAAATATATTTGGTCTAACTGATTCCATGTGTGAATTCCTGGCAGGCCAGTGGGGAATTTAGATGTGAATCCTGGCAATGTAGTAAAGAATGCAAGTGGACTTAGGTGATCCAGTGGAGGGGGATGGAAGAAAAGGGATGTGTATACAATCCTGACATAAAGACAGTGACATGCGGTAATCAAAAGAGATTGTTAATCCTGGTTGGTTAGGGATGTTCTCCTCTTTGGAAAGATGCCCAAGGATCTCTGGAACAGACAGCCCAGAAACTCAGGCCTCTGTCGACAGCATTCACTGAGAACCGTGATTAAAGGTTAGCCAAAACTACGCATGGCATAGGTTTCTCCAAACACTTTCAACAGGACTAAAGCAAGTTCTGTTCAGGACACAGATCCATAAACGGTCTCGCATTACAAATTAAAGACGTTACACAAAACTCATGGGTGAAGTAACTGCAATAAATGATAACAGGACGCACTATAAAACATAATGATTCCGCGCTACTTTGTTGATGTAATTATATTTATTAACGGTATCTTAAACAGGATATCCCAGTTAAGCGTGAAAGCTCACTTACAACGGAACCTTGCCAAAACAAGCACTTAAAACAGGCTTTCTTTTTTCTGTTCAACAGAGAAATGTGTAAAAGCTCCATTTAAATTAGTCGAAGTGAAGTTATAATTGGGTTTATGGAGTGCTAAGATTTTTTAAATAATGTATAAAACAATGCTAATACCCTTCAGTTAAAGCAGCAGACAACTGAATTTCATTACATCAATCCACGACTGTTTGTGGGACACTGCTGTGAACAATTGGCTGCCACGTTTCACCCACAAAATATACAGTACAGAATTTACAGTATATTGTGTTTCTTTGAGACATCTTGAAGGCGCGATGAGGCACTTATACAAATGCAAGGATTAATATTATTAAGGAGGTATTTAAAGTGTTTAAAGATAGGTCAAAGCCACTTTTGTTAAAACTATCCTATTACGTTAAATTAAACCACTCTTAACACATTTGGTTTGCAACTGAAACATAGAATTACAAATCTGCATGGCACTAAACCTGACCATTTGGTCCAAATAGTCCTAGTCAGTGTTATACTCTTTGCAGAGTCCTGTAATGATAATAATAATAATACTAATAATAATCTTTGCATTTGATATAGCACTTTTTACATCTTCTAGATATCTATAGACTGTAGTTTAGTAGTTAGAGCACTCGGCTTACAACAACAACAAAATTACATTTATATAGAGCTCTTCACATCGGGAGGACGTCCCAGGCGCTGAACAGTCAGGTAGGAACCAGAGCAGGGGGGGAGAGGTCGGGGTAGGGGGAAGGAGAGTAGGAGAATTGACTGTATATTTGTGGGCAAAACGTGGCAGCCAAATTGCACACAGCAGTGTCCCACAAACAGTGGAAGTGGGGTTAGGGGAGAAAGGGGGAAAAGAGGATAATAATAATAATAATAATAATAATAATCCTTGCATTTGATATAGCGCTTTCCACATTTTATCAACGTCCCAAAGCACTTCACAGAATATACTATAAAGTGAATTGACTGTATATATTTGTGGGCGAATCGCGGCAGCCAATTGCGCACAGCAGTGTCCCACACACAGTCATGGATTGAAATGACCAATTTTATTATTGTGATTTTTTTGGAGGGATTATTATTAGGTGTGTGGAGTAAGGAAACTTGCCCAAGGTTTCGCCCTGACCTGCCTGGATTCGAACACAGGTCTCCCCAGCTTGGTTTCCCCAGCTTGCAAGACAAGTGCTCTAACCACTGAGCCACAGGAGCTCCACGAAGGGGGGAGAAGGAGGGAAAGGTGGGGTGGGTTAAAGTCAGTGAGCAAAAGGGGGGGAGAAAGTGGGGGAAGGGGGAAGAGGGAGGGAAATGTGGGGATGGGGAGAAATCTGGGTTCAATTCTAGGCAGGGCAAAACCTTGGGCAAGTTTCCTTACTCTACAAGCACGCCTCAAAAAATCCAATAATAAATTGGTCATTTCATCCCACGACTGTTTGTGAGACACTGCTATGTGCACAATTCGCTCACAAATATACAGTCAATTCACTTTATAGTATACTCTGTGAAGTGCTTTGAGACATCTAGAAAACGTGAAAAGCGTGATATCAAATGTAAGGATTATTATTATAGCAGTGATGACTATTCCTTTTGGTCAGACAACAAAATGAATTTTCGTGATAGAATATTTCTTGGTTTCATAGAATCATAGAATTTGACAGCACAAAAGGAGGCTATTGGGCCCATCGAGTCTGTGCTGGCTCTTTGAAAAGAGCTATTCAAAGTCAATCCCACCCCCCAGCTCTCTCTCTTCATAACCATCCAATTTATGCCATAAATCATTCCAATAAGAAATATTCGATCAAGAGAAACCCAGAATCGCTACCGATTGAGCACAGACTTATCTAGACTTGGGCAAATGTTCAGGTAGGGTGGGGTGGGGGCGAGTGTGGCGATGTACTTCTCGACAGCCTCACGGACCATAATATATCCACCACTTCGTGACAGCTTCCACCCATCTAAATTCCTTTTCTTTACCACCCCTTCCCCAGTCTCCGTTTCACTTTTATTCCCTTTTCCAACAACAACTTCGATTTATATAGTGCCCTTATACTGGATGGAGTCTCAGAGCGCTTCACAATAACGGATCCCGGGGGCGAGCCAGGAGCCCTGCCCCCCGGAAAAAGGTGACCGAAGGCGCAGTCGAAGAGAAAGGTCTTTAGCCGAGACCTGAGACTAGGAAGAGAGGGGGTGAGGTGAAGGGAGAGAGGAAGGGAGTTCCAGAACCTCGGGGCGTAGTGGCTGAAGGCACAGCTGCTGATGGTGGAGTGAAGGATTCAGGGGAGAAGGAGGAGGCCAGATCCGGTGGAGTGAAGGCAACGGGTGCTGTTTTGAGGAGAGATTAGGTCAGAGAGATAGGGAGGTGCAGAAGAGTGGAGAGATTTGAAGGCAAAGGTGAGGATCTTGAAATCGATCCTCTCCAGGACAGGGAGCCAATGAAGTCTGGCAAGGACTGGGGTAGCGGGGGAGCAAAGTTTGGTGCGGGTGCTTATACATGCTTTCGAAGTTCCTCTAAAATGCATCGTTCTATCAATTAGGAATTGCAGTTGGTTTGGGCGGCTGTTATTTTATCTGTTTGTGAAACAGACCAAAGAGACAAGTGATGAACAAATAATAGAGGAGTCCTGTAGCTCAGTGGAGGCCAGTAGTTCAGTGGTTAGAGCACTCATCTTGCAAGCAGGAGACCGAAGTTTGATTCCAGAAAAGGTCAGGGTGAAACCTTGGGCAGGTTTCCTTACTCCACACGCTAAATAATAATCTTTTTTAAAAAAATTACATTTTTAAAATTTCAATCCATAACTGTTTGTGGGACACTGCTGTGCACAATTGGATGCAGCGTTTCAGTCAAAATATACAGCCAATTTACTTTACAGTATATCCTGTGAGGCATTTTGAAATGCGTAGCAGATGTGAAAAGTGCGATATCAAATGCAGGGGTCATTATTATTATTAATTGTTTTCCTAGCAACTTTTCTTGCAACTGTTGTACAGTCTTGACGATCGCAGATATAATGTGAATTGGCTGGGCCCAGTCACAATGCTGGTTTCACTCACTTGTGTGTGTGGTACAAATCTCCAGTATCTCTTGCTAGAAAGTGTGAATTCGATCCTCTGGGGGATGGGGAGCCAATGGAGCCGGGCAAGGGTGGGAGTGATGTAGTCATGGAGCTTGGTGGGGATGAGGACACGAGCTGCAGAGTTATGGATGATCTGCACCTTGTTAAGGAAAGAACCAGGAAGGCCGATGAGGAGGGAGTTTCCATAGTCGATCCTTGATGTGTCAGACAAGGGTTTCGGCAGCCTGAAGGTTGGGGCAGTTGCGGAGTCTGGTGATGTTGTAGAGAGCCAGGCTTCTTCTTCTTCAATAATATCTACACTTTCCTGGCTTATCCTGGCTTCTTCTAAAGACAAGGAGGAGAGAAAACTTGGAAGGTGGAAGATAGCCAATGGAAAAATATAGTGCAACAAGATTGGACCACTTACACAGCAAAAAAAAATACTCTCATCAGATAAACTAAATCAAGGAGCTCAGATCAGCATTGAAAACCTGACATGACTCTTGTGATTTAATAATAATAATTATAAAAATAATCCCTGCATTTGGTATAGCGCTTTTCATGTCTTCTAAACATCTCAAAGCGCTTCACAAAATATACTGTAAAGTGAATTGACTGTATATTTGTGGGCGAAATGCGGCAGCAAATTGCACACAGCAGAGTCCCACAAACAGTCGTGGATTGAAATGACCAATTTATTAAAGTGTTTTTTGTTTGGAGGGATTATTATTAGGCGTGTGGAGTAAGGAAACTTGCCCAATGTTTCACCCTGACCTGGTCTCACGCTTGTAAGACGAGTGCTCTAAACACTGAGCTACAGGACTTATCAGCATTGTGAACCTGACATGACTCTTGTGCTCTACATTGGTTATCTGATGCCTTGCTTGGATGGGAGGAACTTTCAACTCACAATCTAGGTTGACATTCCAAGGCAATGCTGGGATTGTGCTACATTGTTGGCAGTATTGCCCCTTCGGATGAGATATTATATCGAGTCCTTGTTCAGGTAGATGTCCCATGCACTTATTCGAAAAGAGAAAGAGAGTTTCTCCCAGTGTCCTGGTCAAGAATTCTCTAGATAAATATATTTCACCCAGAAAATACTCACAGTCAGAGCACTACAGAGCTCCTGTAGCTCAGTGGAGTCCTGCAGTTCAGTAGTTAGAGCACTCGCCTTACAAGTGTGAGACTTGTGTTCCAATCCAGGCAGATCAGGGTTAAACCGTGGGCAAGTTTCCTTACTCCACACGCCTAATAATAATCTGTCCCCCAAAATACACAATAATAAAAATTGGTAATTTCAATCAATGACTGTTTTTGGGACGCTGCTGTATGCAATTGGCTGCTATGTTTCGCCCACAAATATACAGTCAAATTCCATTTACAGTTTATTCTGTGAAGCGCTTTGAGACGTCAATAAGATGTGAAAAGCGCTATATCAAAATGTAAGGTTTATTATAATTGTTACAAAATTGATCATTCACTCATGGCTGTTGATGAGACATTCCGGTGTGCAAATTTACACACAGAAATGTCCCATAAATAGCCATCAGTTTACGGGACATTAGTTTACAGTGGCACCTTCATTTACCAAACACACAGTCACAGCCTTCAGCGCCTTGGGACGTCGTCCCAAAGTGAAAGATGCTATACAAATGTAATTATTTGTTGTTGCTTCTGTTGTTCTGGCAAATCACGGGAAATGTCCTCTGATGTGACAAGGTGTTAAAACAAACGGAGGGATTATTGTAATTATGATTATTCATCTAAACCAGTCTTGCAATGTTGTGAACTATCCGTGAACCATTTTGAAGAGTTTGGATGTTTTATCACATACAAAGATTATTATTCCGGGCAGTGATGATCCAATTGTTGGTACATTTATCAACCTTGGTGGTTCAGTTATTTTCCCTGATAACAACAACAACAACAAAATTACATTTATTTAGCATCTTTCACGTGGGGAGAATGTCCCAAGTTAAAGTTTGAGAAAGTTACTAACAATCTGAGAATCAAACTTAGAAAGCACAAGCTCTGCTTTGATACATGGGAGTTACAAAAAAAAACTTACTTTCCAGATTAAAACAATTTAGCAGCATCATAATAATATTTAAATATTCATTTTACCCATTCTCTGCTTGTACCTCGATATGACATACCTCTGTTAAATTGCTGTGAATCTACAGTAACAAGTGTTGGACTATATGTATGCTTGCTATGTGCGGAGTGCTGTAGCTCAGTGGTTAGAGCATTCTCCTCACAAGCAAGAGACCTGGACTTGATCCCCACCAGGGCAAAACCTTGGGCAACTTTCCTTACGTCTAATAACAATTCCTATTTTTAAAAATTGGTCATTTCAATCCATGATTGTTTGTGGGACACTGCTGCGTTTCGCCCACAAATATGCAGTCAATTCACTTTACAGTGTCTACCTGTGAGACGTCCAGAAGACATGAAAAGCACTATATCAAATGCAAGGATTATTATTAGTTCCTTATAAGAGCCCTTGAAAAGAAACTTTGATACTTGAGGGACTTTAAAAAAAAATCACATACAATCTGCTGCACAACCACCAGATGGTGGTGGTAACCAGGTAGTAACAGGGCAACCAATTTTCTATCTGCCAGTGATATGTTGGCAGTACAGAAGGGGAATCACGCTCTACTTTCTGTGTGTGTTGAACACAAGCGGGTAGAATTGCTCAAGTTCCCCTCTACACAGATACAATGCAGATTGCCCATAACTATAAGATGAATAAAGCTGGAATGGATACAATAGTCACATTTCTAATAATACTTCTAGCAGGGAGCAGGTTTCCGTTAATTTGAGGTTGGGTTTGAAACGAAAATAGGACGCTTAAAATAAAAGTTGCTGGATGGGAGTCAGAGGCATAGTTCAGAAATTAAGACAGATCCCTCATGCTGCTCTCCATGTGGGTTTGCCAAGCTGTGTTTTGCAGTCATTTCACTTTACAGTACTGTATATTCTGTGAAGCACTTTGAGATGTCTAGAAGACGTGAAAAATGCTACATCAAATGCAAGGATTATTATTATACCTGTTACAGCATAAAAACTAGAGGGAACTTATATATTAAGGCTGACATTGAAGCTGGCTGATTTCAGCCAGTCTGCCCATTTTCTCTGGACAAATCTTTGTGGTATCTTTATTATATCCCCCAATTCTGTGTGAGTGTATGTTTGTCTACATTGTTTTGCAGCAGAAATTGGGGGGGCACAGAGGAGTTGATGCAACAGGGGATGAAACTGGCTGGAGATCTCTGTTTCCCAGTGAAATCAGTTTCCAATTTGACGAAGGAACTAGCAAACATTAAGCAGTTGTCGATACTGTGAACTGGGAACTGTTTCCCATTTCCTGATTCCTGAGTCGGGGGAATGGTTTCAAATGAGCTAAAAAACATAGACAAAATTGAACAGCCCAACACATTGGGAGAAGAGTTCTGTAGCTCAGTGGTTAGAGCGCTCGCCTTACAAGTGTGAGACCTGTGTTTGAATCCAACCAGGTCAGGGCGAAACCTTGGGCACGTTTCCTTACTCCACACGCCTAATAATAATCCGTCCAAAAACCCCCCAATAATAAAATTGGTCATTTCAATCCACGACTGTTTGTGGGACACTGCTGTGCGCAATTGGCTGCCACGTTTCGCCCACAAATATACAGTCAATTCACTTTACAGTATATTCTGTGAAGCGCTTTGAGACGTCTAGAAGACATGACAAGCTCTGTATGAAATACAAGGATTATTTCATGTTTTTCAGGAATATTCCAAAGTCCGGGCTTTTTTTACTTCTGTACAATGGTACAGAATCCCCAGGATCTCTCAATATGCTGATCGAGGGAATCCCAGACTTGCCTACAACGTTGTAAAGGTCATTGATGCCAGAAGGCTGCTTAGTTCTTAGAACTTCTTAGAAGTTCTGTGAGATGTTGCAGAACTTTGCCCACATATATACAGTCAATTTACTTTACAGTATATTCTGTGAAGTGCTTTGAGATGTCTAGAAGATGGGATAAGGCGCTATATCAAATACAAGGATTATTATTATTATTATTATTATCATTATTATTATTATTAGGGATCAATTGATACATCAATGGCAGCTGTAGAGATTCCAGAGTTCGGATTTTCCAAATGCAACTCTCAAACAGTTTGAAATATGTGATCCATGGAACACTCAGTGTGAGCTACACCAGCAAAGGTGTGAAGAGGAGGAGAGAAAACAAATAGAATCCATATAATGTGGCTCCAGTTTGAGGTGGTCATCAAATCTGTTCTCCTCCATAATATTAGCTACCTCTGTTACTACCTTACCCTCAGCCCAGCTGAAACTCCCATCCACAGCTTTATCACCTACAGACGTGATATCTGCATTGTTCTCCCCACTGGCTTTCTTACCTAAACCTCCATAAGATTCAGTTTATTCAGGACTCTGCAGCCCATTTATTTTCCCATATCAGCTTGTGCGAGCCAGTAAGCCCCCCACTCCCCCGCACCTCCAATCTCCTCACACTCCACTACCTCCCTATTCCTCACTGCATCACTTTTAAGATCTGTGTACTTTAACATTCAAATGCTTATGTGGAGCTCCTGTGGCTTAGTGGTTAGAGCACTTGTCTTGCAAGCTGGGGAGACTAAGGTGGGGAGACCAAACTCGGGAGACCTGTGTTCGAATCCAGGCAGGTCAGGGCGAAACCTTGGGCAAGTTTCCTTACTCCACGCGCCTTATAATAATCCCTCCAAAAAAAAACACAATAATAAAATTGGTCATTTCAATCCACGACTGGGTGTGGGACACTGCTGTGTGCAATTGGCTGCCGCGATTTGCCCACAAATATACAGTCAATTCACTTTACAGTATATTCCGTGAAGCGCTTTGGGACTTCGATAAGATGTGAAAAGCGCTATATCAAATGCAAGGATTGTTATTATTATTATTATGTGTCCATTCCCCACCCTACCTCAGTGATTTCTGCAGTCCCACTGTATGTCCGTTCCCTCCACTCCACTAACTCGGGCCTATCATGGCCCTCCATGACCTCGCCCCACCCTACCACTGTGACCTCCTAAACCCCTACTAACCTGCCCGCCCTCTCCGCTCAACAGGCTCTGGCCTGCTCCACGTCCCCTAGCCAACCCGCCCCACCATCGACGGGCGAGCCTTCAGCCACTCTACCCCCGACCTCTGGAACTTCGCCTCACCCCCTCCCTGGCCTCCTTCACATCCAGCCTCAAGACCCTCCTATTTCAATGGTGCCATCGGTCATGCCCCCTCACCTCCCTTCCCTCCACCCTCCCCGAGCCCGACCCCAGCTCGGGCCGGAAACAATGACAGTCCAGCACCTTGGGACGTCCTACCATCGTGAAAGGTGCTATACAAGTGTAATTTTGTTGTTGTTGCTAGGTGTTACCCTCCTCCACCCCCCACCTTTCTCCCCATCATTGGCAGCTGAACTTTCAGACACTTTTCCCCACTCAATAGACGTCTCTCTTCTCCTAATATTCCTTGGCCTCACTCCTGCTTCTCTACTTTCCAAACCCTTCAATGAACCTGCTTCCTGTGTTCCCTTGCTGTTGGCGCTGACATTGAAATTGCAAAATTGGCTGCCCCGTTTCATAGCATCAAATACTAGTTCATCATAAACATGTCCTCGTTCTTCACGTCAGTGGGATCTACGGTTCTCTGTTGACTCATGCCAGCGAATCTTAACTCATTATAATTCATGCTGCAAGCACGGAACAAAATATGCAGTAGCATTATTAGTTCATCTTAACCTCTTAAACTTAACCCAAGTTAATGTCACACTTTCATGTGTGTTTCAATCTATTCTCATCGATTCTTTGCATTACACATGAATAATTTGCTTTTACCCTGGTCCTCTGTGAAATAACCGCACATAAGTTTACTTTGTGTCAGGACACCTTGAGTTTTTTCTTCAGCAATTCAGAACACACAGCTGCTTTTTTTTTGACAATTCTTAATTTCAAATATATGAATATATTTTGAAACCAGCTTGCACAGTTTTTAAAAAAGCACCCAGACAAAGATGCATTTAAAAATAATCTTCAAAACCTGCCCACTCAAATGCAGAGGAAAGAGTCAAAAGTCTAAACTCAAGAATGTTATTTCTTGCATTTAATTTAGTCCATTTGTGCTGCCCGTAGGTAGGGAGACAGCACTGGTCAAAGTGTCTAACAACATTCTAAACATTTGCAATCAGGGCATCCTTCAAGTCATGCCTCAAGACCCTCCTCTTTGACGGTCCCATCGGTCACTCCAAATCTCCCCCTTTCCCTCCACCCTCCCTGTCCCCAGCTCCTGACATGAAATGCGCTATGCAAGTGTAATTTTGTTGTTGTTGTTCATTTGGGGAATGGGTTGCTCAGTATTTCAGGTAGATTTGTGAGTTGGCAACATTGGTAACAGTTTAATAAATAAAATATGGGCTTGTCTGATTTCAAAAAAACACAAAATTGTGTTTCTGGTGCCCTGAATATTACAGTATAAATAATAATAATTCTTGCATTTGATACAGTGTGTTTCCACGTCTTCGATACATCTCCAAATGCTTCACAGAATATACTGTAAGGTGAATTGACCGTATATTTTGTGGGCAAAATGCGGCAGCCAATTGTGCACAGCAGTGTCTGTTCCACAAACAGTCGTGGATTTAGTGACCAAATTATTTTAATTTATTTTTGAAGGATTTAATACTCTTGGAAAAGCGTTCCACTAATTGACTAACAACTGGGTTCCTACTTGCTGCTCGGTAAATAGAGCCCTGTGGTGAGAGTAAGGAAACTTTCCCAAAGTTTTCCGACCTGCCTGGAATCGAACCCAGCTCCTCCCGCTGGCGACGCACATGCTCTAACCACTGAGCTACTAGACTCCATGCTGTTGCTGTCTTGTCGCTGGTAGCTGAAATATTAGGTGAACTCCATTTCAGTTGCTTGATGTTGTGGTTGCACGAGTATAGTGGTTAGAAACAATAACAAGGGCACCCTGACCTTAAAGAGGAGACGCAGTGGAAGAGACCGTGTGTTGCAGAGATAAACTGAGTAATACATCACTATCTCTGTTGGTTCAGATTGAGACTGAAGAGTAGGTACAGCATCCCTCTGTCATCTTGCTCTGTGAAGTCCCACAGAACCATAGGAAAATCTCGACCTTTATGTTAACATATCCTGTCAATATTTGTAATTCAACAGAACATTTAGGCCTGTTTAAATATATGTGTTTAAAATATAATTGCTTTTTAATCTGGCCTGTTTCTTCTCTGATCTGAGTCAACCGTACAGCAATGGCAATGTTCGGCTCCTTTCCTCCCAGAGTATAATAAAGTTAATGCTATTTTCAATTTTCTGGCAGTGGAACACTCCAAATGCCCTAAAGTTACAAGACTGATTTTTATTTATTCACATCCCATTTTCCCTTTCTCCTATTGTAACTGCTCCTTTCCCCTCATTAAACTTTCTGCGGGAATGGAGCTACCTACAAGATCCATGAAACTTGACAATATTCTTACAGGGTTCTTATAGTCCTTGATTTTTCTGATTTATAACGCACGAGAGTCATACTGAATCTCAATGGTTTTTTTTTTACAGTGAGTCAGTGGGCGGAGAGGTGGGGGGTGGCGGGGTGGGAGGGGAATGGGACTTAGCTGAAATGTTAAGTTGTACGGTTTGCATTCATCATGCTACAAGTTTGATTTTTCTTTATTGTGAAGTTTGTGCTCCATGTAACATTCTGCAGGGGGAGAGTGTCAAACTGTCTCCAAGTGTTTCACAGGGAATTACTTTCAAGTGCACTGATTGCATTTTATAGGCAAAAGCAGCAACCATTTTGCCCGAGGCAAGGTCCCACCAACACTCACAGGGTGAATGACCAATTGGATGCCTTTAATGGGAGCGAGTCAGTCTAGGGATTGTTTAGGCCTGATTACTTACCCTCCCCTAAAGACTAAGTTGTTTAGTAAAACTGAATAAATGTGGGGGAAAGGGGAATTGAAATTTGTGTGTGAGTACGGGAGGGGCGAGGGGTGGAAATTAAATGAGTTTGTGATTTCTGCGGAAAGAAAGCTGAATGAGTCTGAGTGTGTTGTCAATTAGTGTACTTGTTCAGAGAGATCGACGAAAGGAAATAAAACACAATAAACAGATTGGGGAGTTGGTCTCCGCTGGGATTCCCAACTCAAAGTGTACAAATGCTCCAAGTCCTGTTCTCCAGGAAAACTTTGTTCCCTCCTTCCCTCCCTCCAAAAAAGTTGGCTGATTTTTGCTCATTTTTTCCTCTAGTAGCAAGTAGTTTTTATCTCAGTCCGAGTGACCACGAGAGGGCATCACAGCCTGTTTTCACACCAAATCCAGGAACACTTACCATCAGAAGGAAAGGGGTTGGTTGGTTGATTGTGGGGTTTTTGGATAGGACCCAGAGGTGATAACACTGTCTGATTTTTCTCCTCCTAACCCTAAGGCCAATTGTACATAAGAATATGAGAACGTAAGCAGGAGTAGGCCATTCGGCTACTCGAGCCTGCCCCGCCATTTAATAAAATCATGGCTGATCTTCCAACGTAATTCCACTTACCTGCCCTAACCCCACATCCTTTAATCCCTTCAGCTTTTAAAAAAATCTATCGATCTCAGTCTTCAATATGTTCAAAGACTGAGCATCCACAGCGTTCTGGAGTAGAGCATTCCATAAATTCACTAGCCTCTGAGTGAATATATATCTACAGTTTATACAGTATACATATATAATCCTTGTATTTTGATATAGTGCTTTTCATGTCTTCTAGACATCTCAAGGGCTTCACAGAATGTACTGCAAAGTGAATTGACTGTATATTTATGGGCAAAACGTGGCAGCCAATTGCGCACAGCAGCGTCCCCACAAACAGTCGGTGGATTGAAATAACCAATTTTTAATTTTTGGGGGGAGGGATTATTATTAGGCATGTGGAGTAAGAAAATTTGCCCAAGGTTTCTCCCTGACCTTCCTGGATTCGAACCCAGGTCTCACTCTTGTAAGATGAGTGCTCTAATCACTGAGCTGCAGGACTCCACGACTGAAGAAACGTTTTGATTTGTAGAATCAGTTGTAGATCTTTTCTCAATACGTATCTAAAACCAGTTAGTGCAGCCTGGATTTGGAACCTGGCTGAACTTTTTGGCCTGTTTGCTTCAGATACTCAACAGGTAAACTCACTCTGAGGTTACCTATCGAATACTTGAGGCACACAGACCAGGGGGAAACTGTAAAATGTTTATTCAAAAGAAAGCAAAGTAACTAGGTGCAGGGTTATTATTTTCCACATTGAAAGGCTGTGCTGTTTGTACAGCAATTCTTGGGTCATTTATTGAGTGTCAGAATATTTTTTTTTAAACTGTGAGCGAAACGCGTGATTGGCAGAATGAAAGGTCATTTCCTGCTGCGCCGCTGAACTGTAAAAATAACAAGAAAGAACAGGTAAATCTTTCTATTATAGTGGGGGGGTGGGGGTGGAGAGGTGGCAGAGAGGAGAGGAGGCGGGAGAGGTGTGGAGAGAAGAGTTAGGTGAGGGGAATTTCTAACCGGTTTTATATCAGCATTTTGTTGTTAAATGGAAAGTTAAATTAAACATGAACATCAATGTATCCATGTATGTGTGCATTTGTGTATGTCTGGTTTTTTTCTTGTGTATACATAGCTGTTTGTGGGAGATTGCTGTGCGCAAATTAGTTGCGCACACTCACAAAACACACAGTCACTTCACATTACAGTATTTCCTGTGAAGTGCTTTAGTCATCCTTTTGATGTGAAAGATGCTAAACCAAATGTAATAATAATAAATAATAATCCTAGCATTTGATATAGCGCTTTTCATGTCTTCCAGACGTCTCAAAGCTCTTTACAGAATGTACTGTAAAGTATATTTGCAGGTGAAACGCGGCAGCCAATTGCACACAGCGGTGTCCCATAAACAGTCATGGATTGAGTGACCAATTTACTATAGTTTTTTTATGACGGATTATTATTAGGTGTGTGGAGAAAGGAAACTTGCCCAAGGTTTCGCCCTGATCTGCCTGGATTTGAAACACAGGTCTCATGCTTGTAAGGCGAGTGCTCTAACTACTGAGCTACAGGACTCCACAAATTCTTATTATTATTATTATTATGTGTGTGTGCATGTGCATATACAGTAAATGTGCTCGCCACGACACTTGACAATAATGACTATAAATTGCTTTAAGACATTTCAACATATAAGGTGCTTGTTCAAGGGGACGTTACAGATCATATGGCACTCTTCAAAAAGAGAAGGTGTTTCTACTGGTATCCTGGCCAACAATCCCCCAAATTAAAATTGGTCATTCACTTCATGGCTGTTTGTGGGACATTGCCATACGCAAACTGCGGCGTATACCAACAAAATCCAAAGTCAACAAAGTCACTATACATTGAAATAAATATCGTACAATATATAGTTACATAGGGCTTCTCACATCAGGAAGATATTTCGAAGGAGTTTACACAGCTAAATCCGTGAAGCGCTTTGAGATGTCCTCCTAACTGAAAGGCGTAACATTGAAATGCAAGGGTTATTATTATTTGTTATCAAATGTGAGCTTTTCTATAAGTTCCTCTTGCCCTTAAGCATAGTGTCTGTGCCCTTGTGTATTTATGAGAGGTTTCACGATTGGAAGCGTCCATGGTTGAAAGCACCTATACTTAGCAGCAGAAATTTTTCGGGACATTAAAGCGTAGGAAGGAAAAACAGGAGTGTGCTTATAAAGAAGTTCCCCGCTCGCCTCACAAAGCTCACGTTAAAACCATGTGCAGATTTTTTATTGTTTGTACCGATGCCCAGCTGCTGTTTAGCTTCACTATTCACACATTTCGGAATCTCTCAATCCGGGAGGAGAACAAGCAAACCCTGGAATATTCTGCTACACTCTCGCAAATTCAAGAGCCTCTGTTTACCCCAATCTGGATTGGGTGGGAGCTGGAGTGACAATGGAATAGCTGAGGTCTTGGATAAAGTCACCAGGATATTGCGATGACCGCCTGCCCTCTTGACAAGCATTGGCTTTGTAGAATAAGGTTAGGTTTAGAAAAAAAGCTCTGGTCATATACTGTAGTAACCCCAGGCTCAAGTAGACAAACTCCACCTAGGATATTTTTGCTGACATCAACCAACATCCTTGTCAATATGCGCAAATTATTGTTCAGTCCAAAATAATGCACTGAATTACCTTCCATCATTGCCTCCTTCTCTCCTTCTCTCTCTAACTCTCCAGAGTACTCAAAACAGCTTAAAGCTTGAGGCCCACCAACAACAACTGGCCTACATCTAAAATGCGAGCTCTCGTTGCTACTCTATAGTTTCTCTGTGTCGGGGATGAGACATTGAGAAAAAGATTGGTTCAACTCCAAGGACAATGGGAGATATGTGTATCACTGCGATATGGATATATTTGGAGTGGAGTCCTATAGCTCAGTGGTTAGAGCACTTGCCTTACAAGCGTGAGACCTGTGTTTCGAATCCAGGCAGGTCAGGGTGAAACTTTGGGCAAGTTTCCTTACTCCACATGCCTAATAATAATCCCTAAAAAAAAAAACAATGATAAAAAAAATTGGTCATTTCAATCCATGACTGTTTGTGAGTATGTTGCTGTATGCAATTGGCTGCTGCGTTTCGCCCACAACTATACAGTCAATTCACTTTACAGTATCTTCTGTGAAGCGCTTTGAGACATCTAGAAGACGTGAAAAGCACTATATCAAATGCAAGGATTATTATCATTATTATTATTATTAAATGCTTGTTGTAAGGTTCCACTGCAGATGGTTGGGCTGGAGAGAGACACACAAACATGGTTTCCTTGTTCTTCCACCTTCTGCTTCATTATTATTTGCAGGACTGGGCAACAGCCCTTCAGACTTTGCATCAATATGTTTTTATAATCATCATTCGGCAAACACTTTGTACCCCGGGACGCAATTTGCTGACACCTGTCAGAAGAATTGCTTTTCTGTGCATCGCAGCTTGAAGAGGTATACCAGTGAAAGCACCTCTACTCACACTGAGATTATACAATATAATAACAATATTCCTTGTGTTTTCATATAGTGCCTTATCACGTCTCCTCGATGTCTCAAAGCACTTCACAGAATACATTGTAAAGCAAATTGACTGTAGACTCCTAGTTTCAGGATTCGGTTAAAGACCTTTCTTATCGACCAAGCCTTCAGTCACCTTTATCCCCCTTCCCTTAGCTCGGGCCCAGAATCCTTTATTGTTAAGAGCTCTGGGATGCTGTCCGGCATGGAGAGCGCTATATAAATCAAAGTTGTTGTTGTTATGTTTGTGAGCAAAACACAGCAGCCAATAACCTGCTGGACAAACGGTGTGATGGCTCCTCACAATGCCATCCGATATTTGTAGAATCCTGTAGCTCAGTGGTTAGAGCGCTCGCCTTACAAACGTGAGACCTGTGTTCGAATCCAGGCAGGTCAGGGCGAAACCTTGGGCAAGTTTCCTTATGCCTAATAATAATCCCTGAAAAAATATTAAAAATTGGTCATTTCAATCCGCAACTGTTTGTGGAACACTGCTGTGCACAATTGGCTGCCGCATTTCGCACACAAATATACAGTCAATTCACTTTACAGTATATTCTGTGAAGCAATTTGAGACGTCTAGAAGACATGAAAAGCGCTATATCAAATGCAAGGATTATTATTATTATATCCTGACTCACCGTTATGCCTCTGATCTCTGTGTTTCTGACCCAGGACAGCCACACAAAAATAAAAAAAGCGACCCTTTGTACAGTACTGTGTTGGTATTTTAATGAAATGTGGCCAGGTGAAGAGAAACACAAGTCATTTTGACCCAGTAATGGTTAACCAGTAGCTGATGTTAGGAAGTGTTTGGTGAACTTAAACAGGCAGACTCTTGGCAAAATATGTATTTTCCCCGCACGCAGCAGCGTTCACACAGAGGCTGCTAGTCAACTTCAGCAAAGCAGCAATAAACACACAGGACTGATGCTCACTCCCCACCCATCCCCACAGTTGCATGCTGTTCCTTGAGACTCTTCCATGTGAAAATGTACAGCCATTTGCAGTTTGATATAAGTGATGCGTTTTTACTAAATTGTTTTGTGTGTACTCCTTCAACCAATTGGGACTCCAGGTGCCCTTAGTGGAGGAAATGACCATTTTTTTTTAGGAAGGAGATCAGATGCCATGTTATTTATTCTTCATGTATTTTTATATATCCCACAGTCCCTCTGCCTCACCCCCTCCCTGGCCTCCTTGAAGTCCCGCTTCAAGATTCTCCTCTTCGATTATGCCATCGGTCATCCCCAAATCCCCTCCTTTTCCCTCCGATCTCGATCCCAGTTTGGGTCTGAAACAATGACTGACCAGCACCTTGAGACTTCTTCCTGACATGAAAGGTACTATACAAGTGTAATTTTGTTGTTGTTCTTGATAATGAGGATACACAGATTGAGCACAGACACCAGGAAGTATTTCCTTACATTGAGGGGTAATTGAAGGCTGGAACTGGTGATGAGGAAAGGTCGTTGTAGTCTGGGTGCTACATTCAGTTTAGAAACAAGAATGTCTGTGCTAGAGTTTCCTTCCACAACCCTGAACCAGAATTCTCTTACCCTTAAATAATCCTTACATTTGATGTAGCACTTTTTCATGTCTTCTAGACATCTCAAAGCGCTTCACAGAATATACTGTAAAGTGAATCGACTGTATATTTTGTGTGCGAAACGCGGCAGCCAATGCCCTGTTGAGCAATCTATGTGATGTCTCATTTGTGTAATAATTATTTTTATGGTCTGAAAGCGTGTTCTTTCCTCCACCCATTCTCACCTTATCCCCCTGGAGGCTCATGTCACCAGTCATCTCATTTCTGCTGGTGTCCATCCAGGCCAACAATCCCCCACCTAAAAATTAGTCATTCACTTTGCAGATGTATATGGGGTCTTGCTGCGTGCAAATTGGCTGCATCATTTGCCTGAGTACACAGTCATTATACTGACAGCAATACCCTATGAAGGGCTTTGAGATGCGTTGACATTAAAGAAATAAAATAATTCTTATTTTTGCTAGAGTTCCTGAATTGGGATTCAGAGTTCAGAGTTTCTGATAAAGGGATTAAAGCGTATGGGGATAAGGCAGGTAGCTGGAGTTAGAATGGAATATCAGCCATGATTGAATGGCAGGGCAGGCTCGAAGGGCCGAATGGCCTACTCCTGCTCCTACGTCTTATGTTCTTATGTTCACGATGCAGTAGCTAAAGGCAAGGTTAGCAAATAGAGCGGAGCTTATAGAAATATATAACCCTTTAAATAGGATTGAGGGAATAAACCTGGAACAGTACTTTTAGATATGCGGAGACAGTAGAACACAGGTCACAGGTTCACAGGTTGTAAAGGGCAAATTCAGGACAGACACAGCATTTCGCCTACAAAACGAAAGTCAATTACGTAATCAGAGGGGAGGTGAGGAGAAATTTTTTAACTCAGCGAGTCGTTCGAATCTGGAATGCATTGTCTGAAAAGGTGGTGGAGGCCGATTCAATAACGACTTTTAAAAAGAGAGGTAGACATTTATTTGGGGAGAATGGGTTTGCACGGTTGTAGGGAGAGAGCTGGGGAGTGGGATTAAATTGCTCTTTTTAAAGAGCCGGCACAGACTCGATGGGCCGAATGGCCTCCTTTGTGCCGTAAGATTCTATGATTCTATGAATTCACTTTACAGTATGTTCAGTGAAGCACTTTGAGTCATCTTGAAGACCTGATAAGGCACAATATCAAATGCCAGGATTATTATCATTATTTCTTTACGCAGAGAAATAATTAGTGAGTGTGTGGAATAGGTTGCCAAAAAGTATGGTTGAGGCCAGGACACTGGGCTGCTTTAAGAAACAGCTTCTTCATCTTAAATAGAGAATGATGGCAAAGGTATTCTGGAGGAATCCTGTGATTCCATGGGGAAAAAAAAGACTGAAACAAGGATACAAGACCTGAAATTGAACACAATCTTAACCTTTAAGTTCAATGCCTTAAACTGAAAGGTGATGTGTAATTTTGAAAACTATCAACAGTCTTCATTTGTTGCACTTTTATAAATAAAAATGCAGAAACTGGATTCCAAAATTAAGACACAATTTCAGATCTTTCCGAGATCGTACACATTTTCAGGCATGGTCTTCAGGCTAAGACCATGAGATAGATGTCTGTAGCCTTAGAAATCTTAATTGTATAACACATGAAGATTGTGTTTATTGTAACTGAAAGTGTTGATCAGTCCGCCCCCCCCACCCCCCCGCCACCCCATTACCCCCTACTCTCACGCACGCAATTCAGAATAAGAAATCCAAGATAATTAATATCAGCACCTCACATATTTCAGTCACAAATAGAACTTCAGTTACCCCCTTTTGCAGTGCTGACAGGCAAAGGGCAATTTTATGCAGTGGTGAAAGTTCATGAATGTTTATTCCCCACCAGTGCCTTCCAGAAACGGAAGGTGGTTGAGTGGATTCTAAGATGCTGGTTGGGTGGCCGAGAGCCTCAAATCGTGACTAAAACCCTTCCCAAATTAGAGAAAATTGGAGATCTTCAGCCCTGATTCTCACGGAGTTGACTGTTGGTTTATAAGGTGATGGATTTACTCCAAGTCCTTGATTTCGTACGCTGGAGGTCGAGTCCACTGACTCAATGTCGCTAACCTTGACATTAATAATAATAATAATACTCCCTGCATTTGATTATAGCGCTTTTCACGTCTTCTAGATGTCTCAAAGCGCTCGAGAATAGTATTGCGCAGAGTAGGGGAGGCATCTCCACCAATACATTGTAAATGTCTAAATCTATCACTGCTTGTTGGCCCTGAATGCTTGAATTATCTTCCTGGGAGCCAGTCTAATCTCTTGAACTAGCCTCAGCATCGCTGGACAAGGGAAGAGAAAAATCATCCAAGGAGCCAACACTGGATTACTTCCCTGTATTGCCTGTAATAATAATAATCATAATAACAATCCTTGCATTTGATATAGAGTCTTATCACGACTTCCAGATGCCTCAAAGTGTTTCACTGAATGTCCTGTAAGGTGAATTGACTGTATATTTGTGGGCGAAACGTGGCAGCCAACTGTGCACCGCAGCGTCCCACAAACAGTCGTAGGTTGATTGACCAATGTATTATTGCTTTTTTTTCCTTGAGGGATTATTATCAGGCATGTGTGTGGAGTAAGGAAACTTGCCCATGGTTTTGCCCTGACGGGAATCAAACCCAGGTCCCTCACTTGCAAATCAAGTGCTCTAACCACTGAGCTACAGGACTCCATACCTACTGCCTACTGCAAAATGTAAATGCAGACAGAGGACAGAGTTGACCTTGGCTTTGAAATCTCTTCTCCCTCCTTCCCTTGCACCTCCTTCACTCGCTCCCTTCCACCCATGGCCATGTTACCACGTTCCCCCTCCTCCCGCACCCTCCCAACTTCACACGACCTGGTAAGCTATGGGCACATTTCCTGTCATTGCTCAAGGTACAACTTATAATGTGAAGAATAGGAGAATTATCAGCCTTGATAAAGTATGGGAGCGTTGTCGTTGCATATGAAACTGTAGCCCAACGGGAGTTTCTGCCCTAAGGAGAGTGTGTATGTGTGTGTGTGTGTGTGTGTGGTGGTGGGATGGGGTGGGGAGATTGCTGTGTGGAGTGGGGAAGAGAGGAGAGAAGAGAATTAGAAAATTAAGCTGCGCATTTCAGTTTGGAAACTTGGAGGGATCCGCTGCTGGAGCACACTTGAAAGTTTGTTCTGAAAGAGTCTGCTTATAGAATAGAAGCTGTAACTAAAACCACAGTGTTGTGCTTTGGAATGTACACAAAAGTTCAGTCAACAACCGGGCAGAAATCCTGGCTGCTGCCTTCGGGCGCAAACGCTGCAATGCTTTCAGCTATTCATACAAAAAAAGGATATGTATTGATATGGTTGGGTGAGTAGACAGAGTGCGCTGAACAGGAACTTGGGTTTGGGCATAGGCTTCGGACCCTTTTACTTTCTGTTTATTGATACAGCTGAAAAATGGTGGGGTTTATTTAGAAATGCGATTAATAAAACGACAGTTAATATATATATATATATAAATATATATATTTTCTCTCCACAAATCTTTCAGTCACTCGACTCAAGATTCGCAAGTACATCATTACCGTGGGTGTATTTTGATTAGTGAGTGGTGGTTCTGCAGTGCAGACTTGACCTCCCAACTCCTTTCAAGACATAGAGCAGGGGTAGGGGGGAAGAAAAATCAGTGCTATGTATTTGTCCAATCGGGCAATTTATTTGATTTTACTCAGGAAAGTCCCCTCAGTGTCGGAGCATAAATAATGGACATTACACACAATGAACAAATGAAGTATTGCAGTGGAAAGGTAGGGTGGGGGCCAGAGTCAGACTGAAACCGGTCGAACTGGAGCTGCAGTATCTGAAAGAAAACACTCAGGAACTCAATCAGTGGGGCACCTAATAGCGCACAGGGTACAGGCGGAGGAAAGGAAGGGGCATTAAGAGAATCTGAAAAGTATCTCTGTAATGGAATCCCACAAAGATGCCTTTCCCCTTTACTCCTTATATTTTCAGAACATCCTGTGCAATGCTTTGGGATGTGCCCCCCAATGTGAAAAGCACTCTATTAAATAAATGTGAAGATTATTATTGATAATGATTGTTATTGTCATTTTTTTAAATTAAAATGAATTAATAATAATAATCCATGCATTTGATACAGCGCTTTTCATATCGGGAGGACGTCTCAAAGTGCTTCACAGAACAAACAAATAAATAAATAAATAGATAAATAAATCACAATAAAGTGATTTGACTGTACATATGTGGGCGAAATTATGCTTTTCTTATTATATTATGCTATTCAACAACAACAACTTGGATTTATATAGCGGCCTCCAGGCCAGATGGCGTCTCAGAGTGCTTCACAATAACGGATCCCGGGACCGAGCCAGGCGGAGGGGGAAAAAGGTGACCAAAAGCGCAGTCGAAGGGAAAGGTCTTTAGCTGTGACCTGAAAATAGGAACAACAACAAAATAACAAAAACAACAAAATTGCACTTATACAGCGCCTTTCACGTGGGGAGGACTTCCCAAAGTGCTGAACAGTCTGGTCGGGACCCGAGGGGGGTGGGGGAAGAGAGGGTGAAGGGAGTGAAGAAGGCAAGAGAGGGGGCGAGGAGGCTATTCAGTGAGGTGTCTTAGATGTAGTACACCCAGCCCTGGTGTATTAATGCTATTGGTGTTGCTGCGTTGGATTGACATATTTATTTCATACGTGCGAAAAATTCTAAACCAAAAGTCACCCAAATAGTAACTTTCTCTTTCTCTATTGCTTTATTGCCCTCTAAAGTCTCACTGTAAATTCTGCCCAGTGATGCTATGGTGATGCGTGGAGGTGATTGTGCTGTAATGTAGCACGCGTGAATGAAAAGAGAATTCAGGGGAGGGGAGCTGGGAGAGGGAGGGGGAACAAGAAAGAGGATTAGGAGTGCGCGGAAGCTCATATGGAGAATAAACATGGACTAGTTGGACTGACTGGATCGATTGCATGCCGTAACATTCTGCGGTGACTCTATGAACCTGCTTCCAGTTGGATTATTATCCTAAACGGCTGAGAGATTTCGTCGGCGCAGTCACACCACTGCAGGAAGCTCGCCGGTCAATGTATGCAATGGTCAAACTCCAACAATACCCCAAATGCTCATTCAGATACCCAACCCCCCCGCCGCCCTCCCTCGCCCTCCAGCCACGACTCTCGTATGCCAGTAGCTAAAAATGTCCAGAATCAATTGCATGTCTCCTTGGGAGAGAGTGTGCAATCCATTCCAGAGAACACTGAAATGCCTCAAGGTGCTTCACAGGGAATTGCTGTAATTGCTTCAACAACAACAACTTGGATTTATATAGCTCCCTCCACACCTAACGGAGTCTCAGAGAGCTTTGAGATACTACCTTGTGTGAAGAGCGTTATAAATACAAGTTGTCGTTCTTGTTGCTGTAAAGCATGGTGACTGTGCTTTTGTAGGAAAATAACACAGTCTAAATTTGTGCTCCATAATGTGCCACAAACAGGCACCTATCACTGATCAAGCTTTTTCTCCTAATAATAATAATCCTTGCATTTGATATAGCGCTTTTCACATCTTCCTTTCATCTCAAAGCGCTTCATGGAATATACTGTAAAGTGAATTGACTGTATATTTATGGGCGAATCACGGCAGCCAATTGCGCACAGCAGTGTCCCACAAACAGTCATGGATCTTTTGGAGAGGGATTTTTATTAGGCGTGTGGAGTAAGGAAACTTGCCCAAGGTTTCACCCTGACCTGCCTGGTTTTGAACACAGGTCTCACACTTGTAAGGCGAGTGCTCTAAACACTGAGCTACAAAATCTCTCATCACCGCACTGCTATCCCAATTCTGGATATCCTCTGTCCATGAGAACAAACGGCAGAAACCATTTGAGTGGTAAATTGACACTGCAACATTCGCTTACCATAGCAGACTTTTACACTGGTGAGTGTTGGGATCTGGTCACAATGAGGAGTCCTGGCCTTGATATTAAAGCTTGTCAGGGTCCTGTCAAGAACACACTCAAATGGCGATATCTTCTCCTTAAGTGCTGCCCTGGTGGCTCCAATATACTTTGGTTTTGATCAGTGGTATGTGATTCAATTGCTCTGAGATCTGATATGGAGCTCTGAAGCTGAGTTCTTGGTCTTTTTCAAGTAGACTAACCTTTTAAAGTATCTTTAGTGTGTGCTGGCAGCCATCGGTGACATAAGACTTGAAGTGGCTATGTACGTTGTCTCATTTGCTAATCTGACACTCTGAGTAAAATAGACGGAGGTCTCTATTGAGGGGTTAATTCTCATGTTAACATTATTTTATGGTGACTGTTTATGAGACACTACTGTGATCAATTGGCAGCCGCATTTCGCCCACAAATATACAGTCAATACACTTTACAGTATATTCTGTGGAGCGCTTTGAGATGTGTAGAAGACGTGAAAAGCGCTGTATCAAATGCAAGGATTATTATTATTATGCTATGTTCACTCTATCTCTGGTGAGTGTTTGGCGAACCAGATCAGAGTTCCTAAACAAAAACAGAAGTTGCTGGGGAAACTCAGCAGGTCAGGCAGCATCCATGGAGAAAGGAAAGTGAGTCAACGTTTCGGGTCCACGACCCTTCGTCAGAACTTGGAGGCTGCCTGACCTGCTGAGTTTTCCCAGCAGGTTTTTGTTTCAGATTTCCAGCATCTGTAGTATTTTGTGTTTTGTCAGAGTTCCTAATGCTGGGGGAGGAAATATGTTTTCTACTTTTACCAGCCGGTGGAGTCAAAATTGCAGCATTCATAATAAACACATTCCTTTCCTTCTTTAAGAAACAAGATGAGAATGTGTTTTGAAATAAGCCTCTCCGGACTTCTGAATCTCCTGTTGTACATTGCGCGTGTAAAATTATATCAGCATTAAAATAAGAGGTGACAGTGTCTCTCTCCTGGGAAATGCTTTCCTCCTTTTAGACCTGCATCTTTATTCTCCCCTTGAGGTAAGGTAAGAAGGAGTTATAAAGCCTCTAACCTATTTGTTAAATACTTTCCATCCGGGATTGATTCCACAAGATGACAAGACCATAAGATTGGTGTGAATGAATGCAGATGGCCTTTTAGCTCCTTTGATCTCCTCTCACATCCCAATGCGCTGGAAAGTCATTGTTTCAGACCTGAGCTAGGGACAGGAAGGGTGGAGGGAAAGGTGGGGAATTGGAGTGATCGATGGGACAGTGGAAGAGGAGGGTCTGGATTGAAATGACTGTTTTATTATTGTGTTTTTTTTGGGGGGGATTATTATTAGGTGTGTGTTGTAAGGAAACTTGCCCAGGGTTTTGCCCTGACCTGGAATCAAACCCAGATCTCTTGCTTGCAAGGCGAGTGCTCTAACCGCTGACTACAGTACTCCACAATAGCACTGAGCTACAGGATTCCACTATCAAATCTTCCTCTATTACAGAATAAACTGCAGCTGTAACTGTTCCCCAAGATGTGTCCTCTGTGTTTCCAGTGATTTGGGCATCTCATGTTTATAATATAATAATAATTACCAAACTGCTAAATTTATTACCAAATTTAATAACATTATCAAACTGTGGTAATGGCTTTGGATCATAAAATGACATGGAGGCTCTGTAAGTTCTGCAGGTCTTATCTACTCTCATTGGTCTAATTTAGACACTGATAACTTTTTGTAGACAGGGTACAAAGCTTTTTCCAAGACAAATTGGATCCAAGCCTTGATAAGGATGGATTTAGATGAACATTTGCTGGCATATATTCATTCTGTTAAGGGCAGGAATGGTGTTGCAGGTCAAAGGACATCCTTTCTCACATTTAGCAATCTTGCCTTCCTGTTTTCTGCCATAGTTATCACAACTGTTTGCTTTTTGTGCTTTGAACTTATGACTGGCTCGGCAAAGCAGTCAGCATTATGGCAAGAAACTTCATTCTAAAATGAACAGTAAATATCATAAATATTTTGAAGTTCATTAGCATTAGAGTTTGGATTCACCAGATGTTTAGGTTAAATATCCTGGCGTTTGATGTTGTGACTTTTATGTTGGATGGATGTCTCAAATGCTTTACAGGATATGCTATAAAGTTTTCTTTGGGGATGGGGAATTGTTAGCCAGTAAACTGGGAGAAACACCCTTCTCTTTTTGAACTTGTGATCTTTAACTCCTGCTGAACTGACAGGCGGGACTCAGTTTAATAATAATAATAATAATCTTTGCATTTGAGATAGCACTTTTCACATCTTCGAGACGTCTCAAAGCGCTTCATGGAATATAGCGTAAAGTGCGTTGACTGTATATTTGTGGGAGAAATGTGGCAGCCAATTGCGCACAGCAGTGTCCCACAAACAGTTGTGGATTGAAATTACCAATTTTATTATTGTGATTTTTTTTGGAGGTATTATTATTAGGCGTGTAGAGTAATGAAACTTGCTCAAGGTTTCGCCCTGACCTGCCTGGATTAGAATACAGGTCTCACGCTTGTAAGGCGAGTGCTCTAACCACTGAGCTACAGGACTCCACGCTGGGACATCCGAAGGATGACATCTCAAACAATGCAACAAAACCCTCCCCCACCAACCATCCCCATCTCAGCACTGCATTGGAGTTCCAGAATAGGCTTGTGAATTTAAGTCCTTCTGTGGTGCTTGATTCCAAAGCCTTCTGACAGAAGCAAGAATGTGACCCAGGTTGATGTCATAATGCAATATACTCCAGCAAAGCGTCAACAGAGGAAAGACCAGATGAAATCTAATAAGACATAAATGAAACATTTCAAAATATTTGCACTCAATAATTATCACATATTTTCATAAGACAGTGCAACAGTTTAGAGTAAGTGTTCAGCCAATTTTATACCCTAATGAAATTATAGTTCGGTATCATATGGATGGAAGATGAAGAACCAATTTGGTTCCATGTCAGCGAAATTTAATGTTCAATTATGTCAACATCCTGAAGTCAACCAACAGGTATTGTTCTCTGTAACATTAGAATAACATTCTTTGCATTTGATATAGTGCCTTGTCACATTGAAACATCTCAAAGCACTTCACAAAGGTTTCTGTAGTGAGTGCAACTGTAAGCAAACACAGTAGCTGCAGCACACAGCAATGTTGCCTTAGACAGCCGCAAAGTGAGTATTTTATTCTCGATGATTATTGCCCAGGACACCAGAAAGAAACACCCTTCTTTTTTCAAATGGGATCGTTAAAGTGCATCTTAACAGGTAGATAGAGTGTGGAGTCCTGTAGTTCAGTGGTTACAGCACTCGCCTTGCAAGCGAGAGACCTGGGTTTGATTCCCGGCAGGGTGAAACCTTGGGCAACTTTCCTTACTTCACACACCTGATAATAATCCCTTGAAAAAAAACAATAAATATATGGACATTTCAATCCACAACTGTTTGTGGGACATTGCTGTGCGCAATTGGTTGCCCTATTTCATCCACAAATATACAGTCAATTCACTTTACACATTATATTCTGTGAAGCGCTTTGAGACTTCACAGAATAGAAGGTGTGAAAAGCACAGTATCAAATGCAAGGATTATTATTGCAAGGATGATTAGATGACATCTCAGTTTGTCATCTCATCCAAAGGACAATAAGACAAATAAATAGCTTTGACACAAACAGTCTTATCAAATGACGGTGTTTGCCAGACACAGAAAGGCTTGTCTTCTACTTCAAGAACAACTTAGGTGACATCTGTCACATAGGAGAGTGTCGCAAAGCAGAGATGGAGTGGAAATCTGTAGTGGGTGTGAGATGGAGGGAGACCAGAGGTGGCTGAAAGTTGCAGTCAGAGATAGGCTTATATATGTGTTTGAAAGCAGTGAGTTGGAGGCATTTAGGGAGCGAGTTCCAGAGAGTAGAGGCAAAGTGGCTGAAAGCTTATCCACAAATGGCGGGGCAGAGGACATGGAGAAGGCCAGGGATGACAGAGCGAAGGGGGCGGTGAAGGAGTTAGACCACAGGAAGTCACGGAGAGAGGGTGGAGCAAAGAGACAGATTGCTACGGATCTCAGGCTCAATTCTTCAAGCACCCCACTAAAGGTTTTCTGTCCCTCCACTTGCTTTCTCTACAAAACACTTTTGCAAAACAGATCAAGCAGGAGAGACTCAGAAATTTCATATCTTTGCACAGCAGTTTGTGCAAAGTTTGCTGTGTCTGCATACCCACAGATCACTTACGCATTGGTCAATTTCCTCAAGTCTGACAACAGAAAGCGAGATAAGGCTCCTTGACAAAGGTAGTTTGGTTTTAAAACTCGTAGCCTCTATACAGTCTAATCTTGATGCAGAAGGGAAATAAATAACCAGGATCTATGTTTTAACAAGAGGCAGTGATACAATCGTTCAAACTACCGTTGCACGGAAGTCTGCCGTAAAATGAAATACCAGCACATGACGAATAACTTAAAACCAGTAAAGATCAAAACATTCTGCTTATCTAGACACAGAGACATTGTGTCTCAGACAGAAGGCGACATCAATTCACAGCTTGTTAGCGTGATGAGGCTGAATGTACATGTCAGCTGTGTGTGTGTGTGTGTTTGGTCAGAGCAATCACCTTCCAAGCGAGATACCTGGGTTCGATTCCAGGCTGGTCAGGGCGAAATCTTGAGCAAGTTTCCTTACTCCACACGCCTAATAATAATCCCTCAAAAATAAATATTATAATAAATTGGTCATTTCAATCCATGACCGTTTGTGGGACACTGATGTGCGTAATTGGTTGCCAAGTTTCATCCACATTTATCCAGTCAATTCACTTTACAGTATATTCTGTGAAGCGCTTTGAGACGTTCAGAAGACATGAAAAGCGCTATATCAAATGCAAGGATTATTATTATTATCATTGATTACTTGAATACGATCTGAAACTCCTTTTCCTTTTCATTAGTATTCACCTGGTTTAATATCTCATCTTAAAGACAGCGCCTCTGACAACGCAACACTGCTCTAACACTGCAGTGGCTTATCAGCCGAGACTAGGAGCTCAAAATACTGTTGTGAGTCTTGAACCCGCAACTTATTAAGACCATTGTTTTAAAATTTGAAAGATTGTGTAGAATTTTGTAAAAACTAATTTCAATTTATTCACTCTTAATTTGGAAGCTGGTTCTTCAAAAGATTTGCAAAAAAAATACTAAGCTAAACTGTGATTGAATTGAGGCATTTTCCAAAATTCTACTGAATCCTAAACTTTTGGACGTGTTTTAAGATCAGGAGGAATCTTTGGACTTCAGGCTTGTACCAAAGGGAACTGGCACCCGTACAAATTGCACAGCAGCAAAGGTCAGGGTTTCAACTGGGTGGCGGTGGGGTGGGCTGGGGGGTGGGGGGGTGGGGAGGTGAACTGAAACAAAACGTGAGCATTGGATTTCTGCTTTACATGTGAAAAAAATGTTCTGGCATCCTTCAGGATCTTGCAGAGTAATGATTCCTTTGTTCTCTCGCAGGAACGCCAGGAACACATTGTACAAGGAAAGTGAAAATGAAGTGGGTGCGGAACAGGATAGATAACAAGGGCTGGGAAGCTGCTGATCATCTAGATATTTCTGTAGGGCCTCACTGACAGTGATACACAGCAGGTTGCCATCCCAGGCCAAGTCACTCATTAGCAGGGATATCACCTTGCCAAACAAGACGATATCCCTTTGGGAAAAAAATCCTCTCAAATCCTCGGGCTGTGTCAGAAGGGAATAATTCACTGGCCAGGCTTCAGGGTCAGTTCTCTGGAGCCTTGGAGTTGAAGTGATAATGTGACATTATCACTGCTTGTAAATGTGCTTTGTCAGTAGCCCCTGGTTATCTGTCATTAAACACCGCTGTGAAGCTTCCCCCTTTGTCAAGTCGGTTGCCTATTGCTCATTTTAATGTTTTAAAGTTACAATTGGTGTAATTCCAAGCAAGAACTCATTACCTCAGTTAACCCAAGGCTGGTGGCGGTCAGTGATTATCTAACCTGTGGTTTAACCTTTGCTGTTTATAGTAGGAGAAGCTGATAATTTACCAGCGATGGCTTTTACCACATAATTGTAGAGCATTTGTATACACAAGGGATTTAGATCCCATTTGGGTGGAAACAAATTGGTTTGAGTTATCTTCATCCCGAAAGCTGAACATGACTGTCCTCACGAATTAGACTGTTAAGAATATTTTGCAATCGAGTAAATTCAGCTGCACAGTGTTTTGGGCAAACACTGATAGCTTGTTCGTGTTTGTTAATGTGCAGCTTTCATATGACTCGAGAGTGTCAGCTCTTAATAATAAGCTCTTGCACTTGTTTGTTGTAAACTGAGTAAATTATATAGTAGAGCAAATATCTGAGAACACGACTTTCTAGGTTTGTCAACAGAGGAGTATTCATGCATTACTACAAAGCGATGCTCTGTTTTTTGAGAAAGTAAAACCAGATCTTTCTAATGACTTGTACACTCATGTAAAGAGCCTCTTAACTATCTGTATGCTTTCTCACTGCAGTGCAGAAAAGGCTCCTGCCTTAGAAATTACACTTCACAGTCTACTTACTCCACACGTCTAATAATAATCCCAATTTTATCTGGTGAACCAACTGAAAGTCACACCGACTGGAACTCATGAGCAGAGAGAACAAAGATGAACATTGAGCCACAGAAGGGTTTAAGTCACATCACCTCTTTTAGTGATTTGAACTCGTTTGTGTATTACATCTGCATCTTCGCAATCTATAGCATTGAAGGATCATTAAGCAGCAGAAACAACTAAATAATCTGTTGACCTGTAGGTAGAAAATAGGTGGCAGTGTTAGCTTTCAGCTGCCCCGCACGTAGAAAGCATTTCTTGTGCATTTCAGAAATTGATCTGTGTCCAATGTTCCTGAGGGCAAGCTTACAATTAGTGGGTTTCATGGGGGAAACAGTAAATACAAGTTAACATTCAAGCAAAGCAAATAGCAAACCGGGGGAGAGGGGGGATGGTTTGTTAAGAATAATCCTTGAATTTGTTGTAGCGCTTTTCACATCTTCCAGACATCTCAAAGCGCTTCACAGAATATATTGTAAAGTGAATTGACTTTATATACCTGGGTGAAACACATCAGCCAATTGGGCACAGCAGTGTCCTACAAACAGTCGTGGATTGAAATGACCAATTTTATTATTGTGGTTTTTTTTGGACAGATTATTATTAGGCGTGTGGAGTAAGGAAACGTGCCCAAGGTTTCGCCCTGACCTTCCTGGATTCGAACACAGGTCTCACACATGTAAGGCGAGTGCTCTAACCACTGAGCTACAGAACTCCGATGGAGGGAAGGGGCATGGGGAGGTGGGAGGAAATTGAAATGAAAATTTTCCATTGCTTCCACCTAACTACAGTGATCAAGAGATCTGGGACTAATTAAATGCATGAGCCAAGGAGTGTGAGATGTATTTTTATTTAAATTGATGTAAAGTATCTGAAGTGTAATGATGGGATTCATCCTATGATGATGAGATTTAGATTTTCAGGCACAAAATATCAAACTCCACAACCAATCATGCAGTAAGGAAACCTGCATTACAGCAAGGCTTGTAATTATGGGTTGGCCTGCACACTGCAGTTCATTATAAATACAATTGTATTATAAAGCTGTATAAGCGCTTTGAGATGTCTAGAAGACATGAAAAGCGCTATATCAAAGAATTATTATTATTATCATGAACTCTTGAATTTGTGATGTGGACATACATTTGTATAAAGTACATACCATCGGTGGCTGGGCTTTCAGCCTCTCCGCCCCCACACTCTGGAACTCTATCCCGCAATCCCTTCGCCTCGCTTCCTCCCTTTCCTCCTTCAAGGCCGGTCTCAAGACCTTCCTCTTCAACCATGCCTTCTGCTGCCCTCCTAACTCTCCCCCCTTTCCTACTCTCTGTCCCTCTGCCCCTAACCCGACGCTTCCCCCTTGCTCGGGTCCTGACCTGACTGTTCAGCGCCTTGGGACGTCCTCCCGACGTGAAAGGCGCATTATAAATGCAATTTTGTTGTTGTTGTTGTTGTAAAGTAATAGATCGCAATTATTTCAGTTAGTCAGCACCATGGAATGTCCTCCCGATGTGAAAGGCACCTTTAAATATACATATATATGTACAGGTAGACCCCGCTTAATGTCGTACTTTGGTTCTTGAAAAGTGCGATTTTAAGTGAAATGACGTTAAACGAATACATTGTTCCCATAAGAATGAATGTAAAAACTGGAGTTAAGTTCCTTTGGACATTTTTTGTTCAAATGTTCTAAAAAAAACATTATACTCGCCTTTGCCATAGAGACTGCCTGCCTGGCTCACTCACTTGCTGCCGGTCTCACTCGCTGCTGGCCTGGCTCACTCCCAGGTCCCAGCCATCATGCCCCCTTTCCACCCGCTGGCGAACGACGTAACAGCGAAAGTCGCAACGTTAAATGAATATATGTTCCCAATGTATCAGCAACGTAATAACAAAAAAACTTTAACCGAGGTGACGTTAAACGGCGTCTACCTGTATAAAAATGTAATTTTATTGTTGTTGTTTATTCTGTTTCTCTGAAAAGCCACATTAGGAAGCACCACCATATTTGGGGAACTCTTTGATCCTCCCAATTCGGATCTTGGATAAGTCAGAGAGTTGGATGTATGCCCAACACTATTCCATGAGGTAGCCAGCAATGTGCTTGTTACAGGATCACCAGGGAGAAAATTGATGCATATCTAACCATCTGCCATGAAGAACTGGGCATGGGATATTGGACCACCCTGGAAACAAATATTTTATTAAAAAAGCAAACAAGTTCCCTTTGGAAGGTTCCTTTATTTTATTTGCTATTATATGGCTTAGCAAGATCTTTAGATCTGGCCAACAAATTGTCTGCGTGCCTATGCAGACAAGCGTGAGCCCGTGAAAAGGTCCAGGTCGGGACTCGAGTAAGTGAAAGTGGCAGAGTAGGGGGGAGGGGAGGGAGAGAGTTGGGAGGGGAGGGAGAGCGTTGGAAGGGCAGCAGAAGGCACGATCGAAGAGGAGGGTGTTGAGACCAGCCTTGAAGGAAGCAAGGGAGGAAGCGAGGTGAAGGGACTGTGGGATAGTTCCAGAGTGTGGGGGTAGAGAGGCTGAAAGCCTATCCACTGTTTGGAAGGCAGACAAGAAGGGAGTGGGTATAGTCGGGCGAGGAACATGGAGCAGACCGGAGCCCGCTAAACTGAGGGGGTGGGCAGGTTCATAGGGAGACAGCAGGTCAGAGAGATCTGTAAACACAACAACAAAAAATCAGTTGTGTCTTGAAGGAGACCAGAGAGGGAGTAAGGTGATGAGACTGCGGAATAGACTTCCAAAGGGTGGAGACAGAGAGGCCAAAGGCCCAATCGCCGATTGTGGGAGCCTGCTGAGTGGAGGGAGTGGACAGATTGATATGGGGGTTAACAGGTCACAGAGATAGGAGAGAGCAAAGCCAGGGAGGGCTTTTAAGGCAAGAAATAGGATTTTGAACATTATCCTCTGAGGGGGAATCGGGAGTCAGTGGAGCCATGTAAGGGTAGGGTTGATAGGGTCATGGAGCTTGGTGCAGGAGAGGACACAAGCTGTAAAGTTCTGGGTGATCTACAGCTCATGGAGAGAAGAGCAGGGAGATGGCATATAGGTGGATGAGGGTTTCAGCGGCCTGAGGGATGGGGCAATGGTGGAATTGGGTGATGTTGCGGAGGTGGGGGAAGCAGAGCGGTTTATGGCATAGATGTGGGGTAGAAAGGACAGTTGAAATTGTTCTTGGTGAAAGTCAAACAAGACGCCAAGTTTCCTGACTAGCTGTGAGATGGAGTGGACAGCCATGGATGGTGATGCTGTCAGCACCTGAGGTGTGGAGGCGCTGACAGGAGCCAATCAGGAGGGCCATGGTCTTGTTGATGTTCAACTGTAGAAAGTTAGCTCTCATCTAGGACTTGACGTCTGACAGATATTCTGTCAGGAAAGCAGTGGTCCTGGAATCGAGGGTAGAGGCAGAGAAATAGAGTTCGGTGTCATCCCCACACATGTGGATGTTGACCCCATGTCTGCGGATGATGTCACCAAGGAGGAGCATTTAGATGCTGAAGAGGCAAGGATCAAGGGCAGAGCCCAGAGGAACGCAAGATGAGACAGTGCAGGGGCGGGAGGAGAAGCCATTTGTGGAAACAAAGTGGGGATGGTGTGAAATGCAGGACCTGAATCAGTCAAGGACAAGACCAGGAAGATTGAGTAGAGGCTGTGGAGGAGGATAGAGTAATCAACAGTGTCAAAGGCAGCAGGGAGGTCAGGGATGATGGGGAGACGGAGGGAGCCCTGGGAGCTTTTGAAAAATCATTCGCAAGATGTTTTGCAAAGATTGGCAAAGGGGATGTTTTTGGTATTCGCAAACAGAACTTCCTGTTAGTGCTTCGCATCCTGCTTGCGAATATCGCAAATTAGACCTCCTGGGAGTATTAATTTAAACCACATTTATAAAACTGGGAACAACATTGTGAAAGATGAGTTTTGCCATGTGCCTTGACATTAATCAAATGACCTTCGTTAATGGCCAGAATGCCTTCATGTTGATCCCTGGCTTAAAATTTGCAGTCACCAAATACTGTATTTGTTTTAAGAGTTGAATCTTTTTTTGTGTTATCATGAACTAGGGACCTTCCCTGAGCCTGCTAAAAAGAAAGACATATTTTAACCAGCTAAAATAAATTAATGTCCTGGTTTGGCAGCTATACGTAAATCAATTGAGTGGTCTGATGGCACACAAGGAATGTTTAGGCAGCTGCTTCTTAACAAGTCTCACTACTGATAAACATATTAGAGCTAAACAAAGGGATTTCCTGACTAAACAGTGGATGTGGAGCAGTGGTTGACTCTTTGAAAATGCACATTTCATTGTGCTGACGATTGGATTACAAAACATTTAATGAGATTAAGGGGAAATAGATTCCAGGAAAGGATGACAACAAATGCAGCAAGTTTTCAGTTTTGAACTGTTTATTGAGATAATCGTAGACCGGGGGCAGATGTAACAACGCCAATGCTAATATTTAGAATTTGAGTACAAGATCCAGTAAATTCCCTCTTGTTTTATCGTCCAGAAACAAAATTTACACAAGGATTTTAACAGAATGTAACTCTCTGACAATGGCATATTTCCACCAGTACAATAAAGGAGCGGATGCATGAATAATGATGTAGAGAGGAAAGTTACAGACTCCAGCTATAAAACCACACAAATTGAGTCAGTCTCTTCATGTGGGTTGAAATTCCACCTGGGTCTCAATTTATTTAATTAATGCGGCAGTCATACAATATGCAGAGTTTGTCAATTTCTTAAATAGACTTTCATTTCAAAGGTGTTTTTCTGTAAATTCTTTAAAAAGATCTATAGCAAATAGGCTTAAAATTTAAGAGTAAATTAAACGATTTGCCAAATTCAACACCCTGGAAAATGCTATGTTAATGAAGGAAATTTAGATCTAATGCATGCTTTTACCCAATGGCTGTTTGCGGAACACTGCTGTGTGCAGATTAGCTGCTGTTACAAAATACACAATTATTGCAGTTGAGAATAAATCATAATAATAATCATTGCATTTGATATAGCAGTTTTCATGTCTTCTAGATGTCTCAAAGCGCTTCACAGAATATATTGTAAAGTGAATTGATTGTATATTTGTCGGCAAAACACGGCAGCCAGTTGCACAGATCAGTGTCCCACAAACAGTCGTAGATTGAAATGACAATTTTTTTTATTTTTTTTTACGGAATATTATCAGGCGTGTGGAGTAAATCATATGAATCTCTTTGAGATATCTCAAAGATATGCTAAGGCACTAAGTCAAATGCAAGGCTTATTATTATTATTATTAGTAGTATTATTAGATATAAAGATAATACAGTCACTCAGACTCAAACAATAGGCACCACAGTTACCCAACTCCAGCTACAGATATTACAGTTACACAGAGTCCATCTATAGATAATACCACAACACAAATCCAGCCATACACACCACAGTTACATGCCTCTAACTATAGACACTATAGTTAGTTATCCAATTCACGCTATGCAGTTGTAGCCATAAGCGATAACTGCATATTATAGTCATTTTAATTCACATAGTGCAAAGCACTGTTTAAGAAAAAATATAATGTGATGATGCTAAAAGTGGCAAAGAACAAAAACAATAAGGGAATATTGACTATTTCACCGCGATTGAATGGCAGAATTAATAATTTCAAAACTAACCAGTGTCCAAGTGAATAAACATTTTGAAGGCTAAGGTTGTACTGATTTCAACCAAATCACTTTACAACCTTCCTTACCAGCTATTTTCACAGGCGTAGATGCATTGAGTCAATAAAAAATATCCCCAAAGTACATATACTATTGTTTTTAGAAATCTCTGCTCCCACTGTTTGATGGAAATGGGTAACTGGTATGCATGCTTTTGGATTTCTCAAACTACTTCCAGAAAGACAAAGGAAACTACTAGTAAGCAATTTGACGATGCTCTGAATGTGAAGTTCTTCTATCTAGCTGTGCTCCTCATTTTACGAGTCTTCAAGCTCATAAAATTGACTTAATTGCGAAACTATTTGAAGGGTTCTTCTGTGGAACCCAGCAATGCACATCTCTTACGAGAAGAAGCCAAAACCTGGTGTCAGTCAGTTAAGGGAAATCTGTTTCTGCGTGTCTGCTCTTCAAGATTAATGCTTTTCCACTTGGTTTGTTGGCAGACTGATTTGAAACAGTCATTTATTTTTGTCACGGAGAAGTTAGTATTTAAAGCCCCTTATGATACTAGTTACATTCCTTTTAATCATTTTAATTAAAAAAAACAACACCCATATCTGCAGTGTTAATGCAAAGAATGTGAAGGTTCAATCTCACTAACTGTGCATTCTGCTGTTTAACAACCTATAGGTGTTGTCTCAATAAATGTGGCTTGACATTGTTGCTTCATAAAAAGTCATGGTATGTGGAGACAGGAATAATCTTTTGCAGTTTTTAACTCCCTGGACCTGGTAAAGATTTACAAAAGAATGCAGTTTGTTTTCCTGAGATGGCTGTCTACTTTCTGAGAGTCTTACTTCTCAGCTCTCTCAAGTGCTGTGTTACTGTTTCACTGCCCCCTCGGTTTGCACAGCCTGTGAGAGTTTCCAGACCATAGTGACAAATAGCAGAGAACTACTGTGGGTGGTTATTTGGGGAAGATGGGTTTGTGGGGTTATGGGGTGAGAGAGAGCCGGGGAGTGGGATTGACTTTAAATAGCTCTTTTCAAAGAGCCGGCACAGCCTCGATGGGCCAAATGGCCTCCTTTTGTGCTATAAAGTCCTGTAGCTCAGTGGTTAGAGCACTCGCCTTACAAGCGTGAGACCTGTGTTTGAATCCAGGCAAGTCTGGGCGAAACCTTGGGCAGGTTTCCTTCATCCACATGCCTACTAATAATCCCTCAAAGAAAACAATAATAATAAAATTGGTCATTTCAATCCATGACTGTTTGTGGGACACTGCTGTGCGCAATTGGCTGCCACTTTTCGCCCACAAATATACAGTCAATTCACTTTACATTCTGTGAAGCACTTTGAGACGTCTAGAAGACATGAAAAGCGCTATATCAAAATGCACGGATTATTATTATATATTATCTTTCGTGCAGGGGAGATGTGGCTAAGAGAGAATCAATACATGATGTGACCCATGAACTTTAGCTTTCCTGCCTGTTATTGAGATATTTGCTGCTAAGGATACAATGATAACCCTATCACCAACATGAGCTTCTTTGCCCACAAGTACACCTTCCCTACAGTTGACAGAATTGCTATACTGGTGATGTGCATTGAGATGATGTTTCGACATGAATACACTGTAGTAGTAAATGTAGGTAAATGTCACAGTATAGTTGGCGTATATATTTACTGTTACTCCAGGCTTTTTCAATTCACAGCTGTTTGTGGGGATGCTGGATTATTATTATTAAAGATGCTCTATCAAATGCCAGGATAAAAGGAAAGGCAGGGTGAGCATCCTCAAGACCACACGTAAGAGATTTTGAGTGATTTCATCCTTCCAGAAGCCAACGTTCCAAGGAAACGACATTGGACCGGAGAGCTAAGGCTTTGTGCCAGCATGCACGGCAAGGCCGCAAGCTCAGCCTTCAATAGTGAGTGGTCTTTGGTGTCAGATTCAAAACAGCGTTGCGATTATAACCGGGAATTTGAAAGCAAACGAGTAAATCATTTGCAGTCAGGTTTGGCCAGCTGAACTACAATATTGGCTGATCTGAAACTGATTGGTGGTGGGGAGGGTTCATCATGCCCTCTGAACCCTCACTGACTCCGACACTGCTTCCTGCTATCTGTCTATTTCAGTAATTAGTTACCCTCTGTTTAAAGAAACACTTCCTGTGTCTGTCCTAAAATTGTCCTTTACATCTCTACACCAGTGCTCCTACACTTAGGGTTAGGCATAACTGAAGGGTTTGTTCCAGGTTTCATTTCTAGATAAGGGCTGGGAAAAGTTGAAGTTTGATTATTCCTCCTCCCATGTAAAGTTCTTGTCTCCTGAATTCGTGGACTGGGAGTGTCTCCATTGGCCAATAAGCCACTAAACCGTGGATTCTACAGAACTGTTTGGTTATAAGACTCGATAAATTTCAAAGGATAAAATATAAAGCCAGGCACACAGGCAAATACCTTCCTACAATGTTTAAGTCTAGGGAACTATGCAGCAAATTTCTCTTTCCTTTCATTCAATTGAAACAAATGGGTGAGGAGGGGAAACAGACAATTGCCTTTAAAGAAGTTATCAACAACCACAAACAACAAAATTACATTTATAGAGTGCCTTTCACATCACGAGGATGTCCCAGTTATCAGGATTAATAAATGAACTAAAACTTTATATTGAATCTACATTAGCAAGAGACCCATAGATAGTGCATCAGGGTTTTAATATATCAGAGAGAGAGAGAAAGAGAGAGTTATAGGAAGGAGTTAGTGTCCATAATATATTGTATTTCACTTTCCTGCTTATGTACACAGCATTGATATGTAACTGATATATAATCAGGAGGATTTTTACGTAATTTGTCATCAATGCTGCTTTTGATTTACTTACATCAAGAATCAAAGGCCTCTTCATAATCCAGGGTTTGGGCCTGACTAGTAGTGGATATAGAGGGAGGTTTCCCAATAGTTGCTTTAGTGTTATTTTACATCCCAAGAGTTGAGCTACAAGACATTACTGTGTAACGAAAAGCTTATGAAAACATTGATTCATGCAGAACCAATGCAACCATAGTCACTGGAAGACCAACAATGCCAACTGGGGTGGATTATTCCTTTTGAACATAATGCCTTGCCCAATGGTGAAGTCCATTCATTAATTAAATCATTTTCATGTAAGAATGTGGTTGAAGAAAGCAAATGCCATTGACATTTGATACTCTCAACACAGGTTCTGAAGCATATCCTGGCACATCAGCCATGGCCTTTGTTTTGATGGTTACGGGCAGTGCTCAAGATATTTTGTTTCCTAAGTGATGAAAACCTGTGTGTTTATTTGCATCAGCCCCACTGGGGAAAACTGGTAGCCAGTCATGAAAATATACAGTGCAGAGCCTACTGGCGTCTGGCCTGAAACACAGACAAAAAAAAAAGAAAGCTAAAGTTAAGATAACAAAGTGTGAATATTGACTCTGCCCTTGTCCAACAATTTTTTTTCCACTGCACATTGATCTCATTAAGTGAATGATTCACTGGAATTTTCTCCCGTTGATAGAAAATGATTGTCTTTTCTGTTAACCTCAGGCATCGAAGGCCTGGAGTTTTTCAGTTAGGCCCTTGATGCTAAACTGATATTTAACACAGTCACTTGTTTGTGTCACCTTAGGCTATGCATTTTTCTACTCTTTAAACCAGTCCGGAGTGCTTGCCTCCGTTTCTGGTTGAAGTTGGAGATGGAGTCCTAGATCCTGATCAATGATTCTTTTTTTAAAATCTTTGACAGAGCTCTGATCACTACCCACCCAAATAGAGATGTTTCCTGTCCTTTTATCACCAGCAGTTAGGTGTACACAGGCCACAGGCGCTTCTGTGCCTGAGAAATGAATTGAAAACAATATATAATATCATAATTTAATCTGTAAATTCACGACCGTTTGTGGGACAACTCTGTGCGTAATTGGCTGCCGCGCTTTGCCACAAAATAAACGATCTCAAAGTTGTGATAGGGGTGTTGAATCAAATGCAAGGTTCATTGTTATTATTTGAAGAAAGGTCCCACATTGTAATCACTTTGGGTGTGTGTGTATGTGTGTGTGTGAGGGCATGAAAGGATTCAATTTCAATGTTACCAGTGCTTGTTCAGTCATTAACAGCAGATTTGTTTTGTGTTTTACCGATGGATAACAAAATTCACCTGAGCAAGCTTTGACAGAGTTTTTTTTCAGTACCAATTCCCTTTCCCTCCCTTCCCTCCACTCTCCCCATTCCCCGATCCCAGCTAGGGTCTGAAACACTAACTGTCCAGTGCCTTGGGATGTGCTCCCGATGTGAAAGGCGCTAAACAAATGTCATTGTGTTGCTGTTGTTATTACTTGATTTATTTTCTTTTGAGGTCTCTCTCCACAGTCACTTCTGGCAATTTATTTTAATGCAATTTATTGGCGATGTGCACAACAAAAAAGAACCAGACTGGCCAGCGTTGTCTAACAAGTTAGATAAAATAATACAAAATGTCAATTGCCTTCAATTCTGTACTTACCAAAATGCTGTAATTCACCAAAGGTTGTACTTTGGCATCCCTCCCAACGTCTCTGTCTAACTATCAATTCATTTCATTATTTTAAATGAAACCATCCCTTAACTCCTCTGCTGTAAGGGACACAACCACAGTCTACCTAGCCTCTCATCATAGCATTGGACTTGATAATCACAAGACTAGTATCCTTATTTCACATGGCTAATAATAATCCCTCAAAAAACAATAATAAAATTGGACATTTCAATCCATGACTTTGTGGGACACTGCTGTGCACAATTGGCTGCTGCGTTTCATCCACAAATATGCAGTCAGTATATTTACAATATATTGTGTGAAGCACTTTGAGACGTCTAGAAGACGTGAAAAGTGCTATATCAAAATGCAAGGATTATTATTATAATAAGATTACAGTGATGGCAGTGAGATACCAGCTTTACTCTTTGTTTTTTTGAGCTAAGCTTTTTTTGGTCTCACGTTTAACTGAACACTTCACTAACCGACACTCCAGTGTTAATCAACACATCACACATTACAATTTGCACCTCATAATGGGATTTCAAGCTACATGTGTTGTGTTTACTGTTAGTTTCTCCCAGTGTCTGAGTCAGCAATCTCCCCGTTATAATTGATCATTCAATTTTGTGGCTGTTTGTGGGAAATTGCTGCACTCAAATTAACTACAAAATGCAGTCACCACACCATACGGTAAATCCTGTGAAGTGCTTTGAGACGTCCTCCTGACATGAAAGGCTTTATACACGTAACAATGGTTTTTCATTTCTTCACTGATAAACCTATTAATTGTAACACTGATTAAGACTTTCTGAAGATATAACAAAAGAGCTGTCGTAGAATCCAATTCTGTGCAATCAGCACTTCAAAAGAATTTCAGGCTTGTATATAAAATTGGGATAATAATACTAACTAATAATAATAATAGTAATAATCCTTACAGTGCCTTTCATGCCTAGAATCAAAGCATTTCTCTGGATATACAGTAAAACGCAATGACTGTTCTGTGGGCAATAGTGTTCTCAGATGCATCAGAGAGTCGGGAATCAGCTTTCATTTGCATTCATGTACAGTATTTGAATACATTGTTAAGAGGCTGAGATAAAGTTCTTTGGAAGCAGATAATAATAATAATCCTTGTATTTGATATAGCGTTTTTCACGACTTCTAAACATAATATACTGCACAGATTATACTATAAAGTGAATGGACTGTATATTTATGAGCGAAACACGGCAGCCAATTGCGCACAGCAGTGTCCCACAAATATTTGTGGATTGAAATGACCAATTTTTATTTGGAGGGATTATTATCAGGCGTGTGGAGCAAGAAAACTTGCTCAAGGTTTCGCCCCGACCTGCCTGGAATTGAATCCAAGCTTCTCACTTGAGGTGCATGACTCCACAAAATCATCCCATTGTACCTGTAATTTTCAAGGACTTGTTCAAGAAATATATTCTCTTCCCTCTCACTATATATACAGTTATGTAGAAAGACCTAGGAATTTGTGTTTTCTGGTAACCAGCATTGTTAGTAAATGTTGTTCAGCTTCAAATGGATAACAGGCTGGCTCCCTTGCACACATGTGTGATTTGAGAAGCAGGGAAAGATTTAACTGGAATATCATGGCTTGTGTATAATACATAACGGGTTTCAATGGAAATCTCCACGTATTATGAGTTTGTTTTAACACTATGTTAAATAAATCCCTCCAATCTGTCAGTGCTGTTAAAACAAATAGCCACTTGGCTTGCAGTCTGAGTGTGGGAATGAAGCTTGGCTTGTTTATATATTTCTTTTAATTTCCTATTCCAGATCTCGAAGCATTTCAACAGGTCTGTATTCTGTGGTTTATTGGTTGGGCAGATCATTACATTCCAACGCCTCCTTTGTTTCAACCCATTGCCCAGTGAAGTGTCGACTGGAGTTGAGCAACAGATACACTTCAAGCATTTCCTAATCACTTGCCGTGGTCGCGGTCGAAGCACAGGAGAAATGAAAAGGGCCTGAGCAGGTGCTTGGAATAACCAATTACTTCCTAATTACTTCCGCAATGTTTCCCCCCCACACCCTCACCCCAACCTCCGTCCCCCCCCCCCCCCCCGCCCCCCTACCCCCACCTCCTATCTCTAATCGTGAGAACCTGGCAAACACTAACTCAACTATGTGCTCTCAAGACACTCCTTTTACACTGCTGGGGCTTGACATTGCTCATGGTCTGAGCCTTGAGACCATTGTCTTTAACATTTAATGCAGAAGTTGGAAAATTCTTAAATTACACCTTAATTTAGACGTTCATTTTTGACAATTTCTGTTTGGAAATGGGGCAAATACAGTGCGTGGATTATTTCTGAATCAAAGCATTTCCCCCCATTCCGCCCCCCCCAAAAAACAAAAGCTATTGAAAAGGATATCTCGGAAACGGCTTCTAAATTAGAACCTAAATTTAAGAATTTTTCCAAATTCTTTCATTTTAAAACATTCCTGGGCCTTAATCTGAGCGATTGGCTGCTGCGATATGAAAAGCGCTATATTAACTGCAAGGATTATTATTGTTATTATTACTTGCATCACACGTCTGATCTCAAAGGTGGTAGTAATAATAAGAATAATAGAAATTACAGTTGAGAAGGAAGCCATCCATCTCACTGAGCTCCAATTAACATTAGTGTACATCTAATATACTGTACATTTGAGATGTAGGGGAGAAGTTTCATCTAGGTTAAAATTTACTCCATTTATGGAGCATTGACAGCGTCCAGAATTTGGCAAAATGTTGATTTCACCCTTAACTTTCAAGCTGATTTCCTGCACTTCTTCAATTAAACTTAGAAAACAAAATTGGCTTCAAAATTAAGTTTCTACCTAAGATTTTGCCAAATTCTGGATACTTTACACAAATAGAGTTGATCTAGATCCTGGTGGAACTTTGTCTTTACCTTTGTGCTATCACAAATGTGGTTCACTCCAACCTCTGTTTTATAATCTTAAAATGAATCTTAAAAATAATCTTAAACTAGTTAAAAGTAATAAATAATAATCCTTGCATTTGATACAGCATTTTTCATGTCTTCTAGACAGATGTCTCAAAGCACTACACAGAATATACTGTAAAGTGAATTGACTGTATATTTGTGGGCGTAACGCGGCAGCCAATTGTGCACAGCAGTGTCCCACAAACAGTCGTGGATTGGAATTACAAAATGTTATTATTTGTTTTGTTTTGGACAGATTATTATCAGGCGTGTGTGTGTGGAGTAAGGGAACTTGCGCAAGGTTTCGCCCCGATCTTGCCTGGATTCGTAAGACGAGTGCTCTAACCACTGCTACAGGACTACTGCATCGATTGAACAACTTTGCATCGATATAGCTCTCTTCACAAAGCTTAATCTCTCAGAGTCTTCACAGTGGTGGGGTCAGACTCTAAGAGCAGAGACGAAAGGAGAGGTGATCCTAAGCGTGATCGAAGAAGTAGATTTTAAGGTGGGATTTAAAAACAGTTAGATAGGGGGGTTGCGGTGGAGGAATAGAGGTAAAGAGGTCCAGAGGTTAGGCATAAAGTGACTGAGAGCTTGTCCACTAATGATGGTGCAGAGAGAATTAAGGATACAGTTACGCTTCAGGATAATTTGAGGCTCATGCTAACCGATTGGAGAGTATGGACAGAGGAGTGAGTTAAGGAATGATCAGAGAAATAGAGAGGTACTAGGGTAGAAAGTATTGAAATATTGAAGAGGGTGATGGATGAATATGTGGTGAGAGAGGCATCAAAGGGCATGGAAATGGTATTTATTTGTCACCAACCTTTGTGTTAGATTCTGTACCTTTCAGAGCTACAGTATTTAGACATCAATGTTTGAAACTTTTTTTGGAATATGGAGTCCTGCAGCTCAGTGGTTAGAGCACTTACAAGCATGAGACCTGTGCTCGAATTTACGACAGTCCACGACTTTTTGTAACAGCTCAGATTTTACAAAGAGCTTGTCCACTAATGATGCTGCTGTGCGCAATTGGCTGCTGCGTTTCGCCCACAAATATAGTCAATTCACTTTACAATATATTCTGTGAAGCGCTTTGAGAAGGTTAGTGAAAAATGCTATGCCAAATGCAAGGATTATTATCATTATGGTAACTCAAGGAGAGCAATCCAGGAGTTACTTGAAAACTGAAGTGGAAAACTACATAGCAGCCAACAAGGGAAGGCTGGTCACGGTTTGTAAGCAAATGGTGGGAGAAGTTAAACCACAATTTGACTGACAAGCTCGGGAACAGTCAATGAAATGTTATAGCCTGCTGGCAAGATATAATAAACGGAGAAATGTATTCACTTCAGTCATTGATTTGGATGCAGGTTTTATTTGGGCTTCTGGATCTCATCTTAACATTATTGTTGTGTTTTTCAGCAAGCCCATAAATTTGTTTTATCTGGGCGGAATCAGTCGGATTGGTATTTCAACGGCTCACAATGGCACGCCAAGTCTATTGAGAGGAAAGCACACCATTTAATTCAGGCTGTAAGCCCGGCTTTATCTTCAAAGCTCCACTGCGATTCAAGGTAGGCAGTAAAATCTGATAAGCCCTTCCTTTGGGTGCCCACCATGTAGATAACTCACGAGAGCTGTTACAGCTTGTCCACGCTTTCTGGTTGGTCCAGCCTGGTTCCAGTCTTCAGAGGCCAAATTCACTACGTGGTTAAAATCAAACTGACTGTCATAAATTCTTTTATTTTTGGCTTTTTAAAAAAAGATTTTCTTTGTAGTTACCATCCCCCATGCTTCCTTTCTTCCTCTTCCCCCCGCCCAATCCCACCCCTCTCCCCCCACACCACCCACCCACCCCCAACGCAGGCCCGCCTCCCATTCTATTAGTGTACAATTCTACAAGCACTCAGTTCCTGCCTTTTTCCTTAACTCCAACATCCTGTGGCCGACTATTTCATGCTGTAGATGGAAATATTTTATCAGAACGACAGATAAGAATAATAATAATCCTTGCATTTCGTATAACATTCTTCTAGACATCTCAAAGCGCTTCACAGAATATACTGTAAAGTGAATTGACCGTATATTTTTCGGTGAAACACGCTAGCCAATTGTGCACAGCGGATATCCCCAAAAACAGTCACGGATTAAAATGACCAACTTATTATTTGTTCTCTTGGAGATTATTATCGGGTGTGTGTGTGGAGTTAACAAAACTTGGCAAATATCAAGAATAGACCCCGACCACAACAAACAAATAATACTCTGATACTCTTCCCTTCAGAACGATCCGGAAGCTATATGAAAGTGTGAGGGTTTGGAGGATGAGTAGAAAGAGAGAGAGAGAGACAGGGTGATCAGATGGTGATGGAGCAATGTGGCTTCAGTTATCCTGGTTCCATGGGAAATGGACTTCAAGTGGCCTTGGTCAACAATACAGAATGTAATGCGAGATTAATATCTTGGAGGTCTACCAGATCGCCTTTGAAGTCAGGTAAACATTTCACAGAATATTTTCTTCTTGGACACATTAGCTTCGTTTGATCACCTTCTCCTGGAAATGATCGAGGCAATCTCTATGTAATGCAGTCCTGCAGCTCAGTGGCTGAAGCACTCGCCTCAGAAGTGAGAGACCTGGGTTCAATTCCAGGCAGGGAGAAACCTTGGGCAAGTTTCCTTACTCCACACACCTAATAATAATCCCTTAAAAATAAACCACAATAATAGTTTGAGACACTGCTGTGCACAATTGGCTGCTGCATTTCGCCCACAAATATACAGTCAATTCACTTTACAGTATATTCTGTGAAGAAGCACTTTGAAACGTCTGGAAGACGTGAAAAGCGCTATATCAAATGCAAGGATTATTATTATGCATGGATTGTTGCAAGCAACAGGCTCCATCCAGTGAATTGTCTTGTCTCAGTCTGTACTTTATAACATCCCAGTATAAACCTTTGGCTACATTTGGCAGACGGAGATTTGAAAATATCCGGGATATATTATAATAGCGACAGATAAAAGGAAATGATTTAAAGGCTGTAATGTAATCGTAGGGTTCAGGTGACATTATAAACTGCTCAAACTTTGCTCGTGATTTAAGACGTCATCTGAACTCCTCGATTCGATTACAACCTTGTAACCGTTCCCTGCTCTCTTTTGTTCCATACATAGCGCTGTCTGTTAGTGATTACTCTGGTTCTACATTGAATCATCTTAGAAGCATCGTAAGGTGAGGAATTCAAGATAAAACCTGCAGACTGCATATACGTATCTATTATATCTCTGCAGCATTTTACAGTTGACATTGAACTGACTGTCTGCGTTACCATTACGTGGCTTCTAAGGTGAGGTGTCAAAATAGCAGCTAAAATAATACGGCCACAGGGTTAAAGAGCAAACACAGAACAGTTTAGTGACTCGAAGGTTATTAAATCACTTTCCAATGCTTCGATAGTCCCGTGGTTGTACTCTATTCATTTAAATTCCGCTGAAATAACTGCAAAGGAAATGAGCTTAAAATGTTACTTCGCCTGCTAAATGTTATGGACACATTACATTCATCACAGCTTCTGCAAATTCACATGCTCCCAGTAACACTCTCAGTTCACATAATCTTTGCTATCTCCCGGTTAGCTGAGAAGCACTGCGTGTTGATTAGTCCTCACACTACAATAGCTACTTGTGTGAATGTACTTTGATGAGGCAGGAATCAATTACAGTCATTTTTCCCCGCACTGAATAAATATTTGGACACTGTCTGCAAACGCTGATTCAATGCAGAGCCAAACTAGAGAAGTCACATGCAGTCAAGACATTTTAACCTCCAGAAGCTGACACTTTTTTGTGTCTTGGGAGAATGTGGAGATGTTTATTCCAGCAGTCAGAATGAAAGAAGACTTCTTGCCAGCCGAGGCCACAGAGAACAGGCTTGTTATGACAGAACCAGGCAGACTTTTGGAATGGAGTGGTGGAAGAGGGGGGTCGGGGGGCGGGGTGGGGTGGGGGGCTGGGGGTAGAAAAAAAAACTCAGTATTTGTACCACAACTTTAATGGAATGTTTGTCAACTGGCAAATGCATTGACGAATCCCGAATCAAAACACATTTGCGCTTGTGGCTTCAACTGTGCAATGATCGCACAAAGAGATTCTGACAGAGAACAAAATGGGTTTCCACATCAATCAATAAAACAAATAAACAATTCCTGTGTTAGACATAGAGTCTTATCATGCATGTCGATACATCTCAAAGAGCATCACAGAGTTTTTCTGCAACGTGTAATGATTGTGTATTTTGCAGGCAGACACAGCGGTCAATTTGTGTGCAGGCACATCCCGCGATGAGCCGGGAAATGAATAATTGTTCCTTTTAACTGGAGGAATTGTTGGCTGGGACACCTGGAGAAATTGAAACTCTCACAGTATCCCAATGCGCACCATGGCTTTTGCCAACCAGCGACTAAACGCTTTAGGATCAGGGAAGCAGGGAATGTATGTATGTGGAACTCTCAATAGTTTGTTTGGATGCTCTCGAGCATGGGTGATGGGTTTCCCAATATTTCCGTCTGCGGTTGATCAAACGCAATACATTTTTATTTGATCAGATGTGAAATCCTAATAATAATCCGCCCCCCAAAAACACAATAATAAAACTGGTTATTTCAATCCACGACTGTGTGTGGGACACTGCTGTGCGCAATTGGCTGCCAAGTTTCGCCCACAAATATATAGTCAATTCATTTTACAATATATTCTGTGAAGCGCTTTGAGACGTCAATAAGATGTGAAAAGCGCTGTATCAAATGCAAGGATTACTATATATTATTATACATATATCCAAGATGCTTAGATATATTTTCTGGCTAATCCCTCTATCCCCACAGTGGAAATCTTACTCCACTCAACTCCATGTCTCCATTGCAGCATCCAGAATAGCTACACTGTGTAGAGTACTGGGCTCGCAAGCAAGACCTGGGTTCTCATTTGCTACTCAATGCGAACACAGAACTAAAATATTCAGCCTATGAATCATTCATAATGCATCATTACTGTGCTCTACAGCGGTTTGTTATAACGCCTCATGTGTGTACATTGGCAAACGGGGTGAGTGTCAGAGAGCCTGAAGAATGCGCCCAGCCCCCACACTATGACTTCTTGCCCCTGGAGGGAAGAAGAAGCATCTTATTTGCTGATTGTTCCTAAAAACAAATGAAACACTCTTTTTTTGTGCATGTTTGATTCACTTGAAAAATATTTAAATGTTTTGCAAGCAAAACATCTCTTCCATTTGGGGGTGGAAATATATATATATTTATAAATATAGCTATAGATATAGATATATATATATATATAATATATATATATTTTTTCAAAACTCTTGGAAACCTTTTTGAAAACCTGTCTGCCGGTACTCTGTTGTAGGATGTGGGAAGGATTTTCACTTGGTCTGAGACCTGTGATTTGGCAACACTCCATAAGCACTCATGAGTTCCTCTGTTCAGAGAGAAATCCGAACATTATTTTAAAAAAATTAAATCAGATGTGTAACCTGAGAATTATCAAACTATTCTGCTAATCTTCCTGATCGCACAATGGAAATCATGTGCCGACTCTCTCATCCCACCTCAATGATCTGTACCATGCTGAGCAAATCATAGCAAGTAAAGCCCAGTCACCATATTTGAAAGCTACCTCCAGGTCACCCTGGCCCCAGCAGACTTGCTGTTCCTTGTGTCTGCAGATCTCTATTAAAGCCTTGACCCACTGTGAGATGTTGATGAGGCTGGGTTCAATACTATTCCCCCTCCTTTTATCTTCCCTTCCATTCAAAGGACGTAAGTAAATTATTATTTATTAAGACGTTAGAGTCCTGCAGCTCAGTGATTAGAGCACTCGCCCCTCCAGCAAGAGACCTGCATTCAGATCCCGGCAGGACGAAACGTTGGGTAAGTTTCCTTACTCCAAACGCCTCTGTTTTCCTAGCAGTAAGTAGGAATCTGGTTGTTAGTCAATTGGCAGATGACTTTTCCGCGGGTAGTAATTCCTTCCAAAAAAAAATCGGTCACTTCAATCCATGACTGTTTGTGGGACACTGTGATGAGGCGCAATTGGCTGCCTCGTTTTGCCCACAAAATATACAGTCAATTCACTTTAAAGTATATTATGCAAATCCATTTGAGACATCTCAAAGACTTGTTAAGGCGCTAGATCAAATCAAATGCAAAGATGATTATTATTATTATCCCAGCATGCATAAAGCAAATGAGAGGACCCAAGGAATGTAGAACTATCACTACCAGTCCAATCGTTCTCTTTTCACTCTTGCAGTGCTAAAAAAAGCAAAGTTTTTGGTCAGACTGGATAGGATACAAAAAAATGGTTGTTAATATTTGGGTAGATGATTCTCTTGCATCACCCATGTGCTGCCATTTCTCTGATTCGCTCTCTCTTGCATGAGATATGCTCTCTCACAACATTTTGTGCACTGCTGTGATTGCTTTTCTTCCGTGGTTTCATTTTGTCCCTCACAAGTTCTGAGTGCAACATCCTGTGCACCGTTCCTCCTCCCACTAGCCTTGCTGTGTGGAAATCAAGATTCGATGCCCTCCAGATGTAAGGCACTCTTTCCCTAGACATCAAGATTGTGGGAATTTTATGCCTTCCTCAGCCTTCCCTTCTTCCTACAATCTACATTGTCTTTAATATCCATGTTTGGTATCAAACCAGCTAAATCCTACATTATGTGTACACAATCACTGTACTTTGCAGAGTCCCGTAGCTCAGTGGTTGGAGCCCTCGTCTTAGAAGCGAGAGACCTGGGTTCAATTCCACGCAGGGGGTAAAACCCTGGGCAAGTTTCCTCACTCCACATGCCTAACAACAATCGCTCAAAAAAAAATCATAAATTGGTAATTTCAATCCACAACTGTTTGTGCGGACACTGCTGTGCGCAATTGGCTGCCGCTTTTTTCCCCACAAATAAATAGTAACTTTATAGTAAATTGTGTGAAGTGCTTTGAGACATCTAGAAGATGTGAAAAAGGCTATATCAAATGCTAGGATTATTATTATTATTTCCTGATTAACACATCTTTTCTCCTATTCTGATCATGGGCCTGAGACTTGACGTTCGTTGTCATAATTTTTCCATTAAAAAAGTTATTGCTTAAAGGGTTATCTGTGCGTTCCAGCTACCTAACAGTGTCAGGTCGAGTTAACCCCTCGTTGGAACCAATGCAAGGGTTCGATTGGATTTTTTCTTTGAAATATTAAATTAAATCTGAGGGCTTCAGCGTATAAATATTTACAAATTAAAGCCGTTCATCCAAACTCGGATTGTCTGAACAGGCTGGTTTATTCAAAGCATCTGGATCTCACGACATGTTCCGTGTACAGAATTATTTCCTTGTGTTGGTTACACAAGTTTCAGCATTGGGTCAATGGGTTGAAATCTATGACATTCAATTACCTTGTGGCAATGATCACAGAGAGGCATTTATCAAATGTGCCAATTTCACCCTAATATTGTTCAGTGAGATATGGCATTGGATTTAATGGGAGTTATCCCCAGTTATCCCCATAATTCACTTATCTAACCAGACCTATGTCCTAAGCCAGAGTGCCTATCAGTGTTCAGTAAAAAAAATCCTAAACAAAGATCTATGATTGACCTTGCCGCATCAGCCTTTAATGAAATTTCCCAAAGGAGTTTAAGGTGCTGCAATTAACTGCACTAAATTGGTATTCACATGATGGAATTAGCAGCATCCATCTCTAGTTGTTGTTTGTTGGTACAGTGGCTGTACAATCAGCCATGTACCAACAAACAATCAAGGTCAGCAGTTCATCTATTGCCATCATCCCATCAGCAACCAAAAATCTGTGGCGTCTTTTGGCCATTCTCCTTTTCCCTCTTGTCTTGAGGGGAATGGAAAGCTTCCGGGTCCAGACTCCAAAAAAAAATGGTCAGCTCAAAGGATTTTATTGGACACAGCCTATTTTCTTGCATCTGATCAACACTAATTGCTCTTACTCACCATTCTGTTCTTGCTTCGCACAGAACGATGAGAAAGTTTTGCAGTAATTGCTGTGAAATGCTTTGGCTTTTGTTGGAGGCCACCGCACTCATCTGGACAAGACAATAAGCTCCCCCCGCAGCCCATTCAGCCAGCTTTTCCTTTTCTTATAATGTTTCACAGGTTTGCTTCATTTGCAATTCAGTCTTGACACAAGAGACCCCGGCTGGGGTCAAACAGGATCAATTGTCCCACAGGATTTACCAAAGGATTTCAAGCTATAAGGCATCTAAAGCCTAAAATTCCTCTGAGTCGTAACCTGTAAGAACATTTTGTCTTACAATTTAAGATTATTCGGAATTACAGAAAATTCTTAAACCCAGCCTTGATTAAGAAGCAGATTCCTTTTTTTGGGAAAAATAAACCCCAAACTGGTAGCTTTCAGGTATAAGGTTGAAGAATTTTTACACAACTCTGCACAGTCTTAAACTTAAAGACAATTTACGGGCTAGGACACAGTAGAATTTCAGGCCCAAAGGTCGTGTATTGACGCATCGTATCGAAAAGCTTCTTGGGATTAAAATGTGAAGCTTGTATCACGGGGAACATAGGAAAAACAAGTAGCCAGGGTTCACCCACCAGGGATCACAAGACTTCAATGTAGGGTTTCTTTCAAAGCCCATTGATCCTTTAATCACCTAAGGATTTCACTCCCCCTCAGTCTGTGAGTACACAAAATTTGTGCAGAGCATTTTGATGTATTGCCTGTGGGGTCTGGAATTTCCCAACCCTCACCACCTACCCCTCTCTCTCCCACTGCCCACCCTCCTTATAGTCACATTATCACCTCACAACCCACAAATAAGACTTTGAGCTCACAGTCCAGGTTAACACACAAGTACAGTATTGGGGGGAGCGCTACAGAGTCAGCCAGCTGTGTGATGCCCTTGGAAGAAACATTACACCAAAATTACATCTGTTTGTTCGATTGTGTATTAAAGATCCCATCTCACAATTTGAAAACGGAAGAGCATTTCATCTGGTGTCCAGATTAACAATCCATCAGATAAATTGGTCATACATTTCATGGCTGTTTGTAGCAAGCCTCATTCATGTCTGTTTGCCCACACATTTACATTTGGCAGCAATCATATGTTATATATATATATATAAATATAGGTAACACACATATACATATAAGTAATATATATACTGTACATGGATAATATATATATTTATACATAGGTAATATATATATATAGTACATATATAGGTAGTGCTTAAAGGTGGTTTGATGTTATATGCTACATTAAATGCCAGAATTATTAAGAAATACAGCATCAAAGCGCTGAAATTTATCACAATATCATTATTAGTCTTAAGACCTTACACTGAAAATTTCAGATAGTAGGATTTTGGAATGGTCTTAAATTCAACTCCTGATTTCTGCTGCATTCGACACAGTCGATCACACCATCCTCCTCCAACGTCTTTCCTCCCACCTCAACCTTCAAGGCACAGTCCTTGACTGGTTCCATTCCTACCTGACCCACCGCCTACATTTTGTATCTTCCAACGGTTTCTCCTCAAACCCCCGCACAGTTTCTCACGGCGTCCCCCAGGGCTCTGTCCTCGGCCCCCTCCTTTTCACCATATACATGCTCCCTCTGGGCGATGTCATCCGCAAACATGGGGTAAATTTCCACATGTATGCTGACGACACCCAACTGTACCTTTCCACCTCATCCCTCAACCCCCAGACCATCGATGTTCTGACAGCATGTCTGTCCGACATCGAGTCCTGGACGAGGGACAACTTCCTCCAATTGAACGTGAGCAAGACCGAGGCCCTCCTGATCGGCTCAAGTCAGCGCCTCCGCACATCGGGCGCTGCCAGCCTCAACATCCAAGGCTGTACTCTCCACCTCACAAAGCCAGTCAGGAACCTCGGCATCACAATCGACCATAAACTCTCCTTCCTCCCCCACATCCGTGCCTTGACCGGCACCGCTTATTTCCACCTGCGCAACATTGCCAGGCTCCACAATTATCTCACCCCCCACGCTGCCGAAACACTAGTGCACGCATACATCACCTCACGGCTGGACTACGGTAACTCTCTCCTCGTCGGTCTCCCCAGCTCCTCCATTCACAGGCTGCAAGTCATCCAAAACTGCAGCCCGTGTACTATCCCGCACCTGCCTCCGTGACCACATAACCCCCACCCTCGCCCGTCTCCACTGGCTCCCCATCCTCCAGAGGATCTAGTGCAAGATCCTTGTCCTCACCTTCAAGGCCTTACACGGCCTTGCCCCGCCCTATTTATCCAACTTACTCTCCCCCTATAAGCCCACCTGGACCCTCCGTTCAGCAGGTCTTGGCCTGCTGCAAGCCCCCCGCCCGAACCGCCCCACCATCGGAGCCAGGCCTTCAGTTTCTCCGCTCCCACCCTGTGGAATTCCATCCCCCAATCCCTCTGCCTTGTTTCTTCCCTTTCCTCTTTCAAGGCCGGTTTGAAGACTTTCCTCTTCGACCGTGCCTTTTGTTCCCCCCCCGAACTTTTTGACCTCCCCTATGTGTTTCACCCCTTCCCAAACACTCTCCTCCCAGCTCGGGTCACACGCCTCTTGTGCAGCGCTTTGGGATGTCCTCCCGACGTGAAAGGCGCTTTATAAGTTTAAATTGTTATTGTTGTTGTTGAGAAGCTAAAGGGATGCACATCTGCCACTGACTCTGGAAATGGCGTTCGCCGTGTCTCCCTAGCCTGTCTGTACAGGAAAGGGATGTGTTTCTAAAACATTTTATTTAGCTATGTACAAATACTCGCCAGACTGAGGAGGAGAAGGAGTTGCAAGACTGCAAAATTAAGTCATGATTTGCGAGTTGCTACCAAAGTACAGAGGAATCCATCCCACAGTCTGAACAGAGCGGAATGCACAGCACCAGAAGCCTTGGGGAAACACAGTTCCAGCTGGAATATAAACATGACACAACACATTAAATCACACCACATCACAGCAACACGCCAGCCACTAGCTTGGTTTACTCGGCACTCAGTCTGTCAGAGTTCCCGGGTCTATAACAGGCTCGAAAGCAAACACTAATCTTGGCAAATTGAGTTCTAATAACTCCAAGGGTTGACAATTACTCTCAAATTGTGAGATGGGGTCTGTGATTTCCCAAAATATTGATAAGAATTGGAATAGCAAAAGCTGACTCCTGAGAATGGTCTTCATTTCTGGAATACAATGGAAAGCTACCAGCATCAGTTATGTGACCTGTAGATTCTATGTAGAATAATACTACTACTACTAATAATAATAATAATAACCCCTGTATTTGATATAGTGCCTTGTTGCATCTTCGAGACGTCTCAAAGCGTTTCGCAGAATATACAGTAAAGAATCAACTGTTCATTTTGTGGGCAACACGCAGCAGCCAATTGTGCATAGGTTTCGCCCTGATCTGCCTGGATTCGTCCCAGGTCTCAGGCTTGTAAGGCAAGTGCACTAACCACTGAGCTACAGGAGCTCCACATATAAAAGACCCCGTGGTACTATTCAAAAAGAAAATAGTGTCACGGTGTCATACGAATCGGACAGCATGGAAGAAAGCTATTTGATCCATCATATCTGGCCCCAATATCTGTAAGAGGAAAAACATATATAAAAAAAACTTCCAGTCTTTCATTCCTAGCGGTCAATTTTTTATTAATCAGGTCACTTTGACGTGAGGTAGTCCAGCTCAGGAACTAAAGTTGGCATACCTGCATGTTGGCATCACGGTCATCCAGATTTCTTAATTAGAAATTGTGTAAGATCTGCTGTGATGTTGAACCCCAAATTCACAATGGAGCACTCATATGGGTTGATAGACTATTCACCACTTCTGGATCTGCAAGTCTCACTTTTATGCTAGACAGTAACATTATTAATTGAACTACTGGGGTGGGAGGAGGTGAGGGAACCTGGACTAAAATAGTCTCGGAACAATCTGAAAGATTCTCTCCTTTGTGTCTTTTTACTCCATACCTCCATGCTGTGATTTCCAAAGTAAAGAAATAAATGAAACTGAATATATAGTCCGCCTATTCAGATGTATAAAATAATAATCCCTGCATTTTATATAGTGCTTTTCACATCTTATCGACGTCTCAAAGCACTTCACAGAATATAGATTGAAAAGACCAATTTTATCATTGTATTTTTCGTAAGTTGAGTGCTCTAACGACTGAGCTACAGGACTCCACAATTCAAGGGTTAAAAAAACACACGAGTTGTGAGAAGTATCAGCTTTGCCGATCACTTAGAGGTTTCCCAAGCAATTGGCAAAGAATCGCACACACCTTAATTGTTCCAAGTTCATCCAATGTTACAGGAGAGTTGAATAACAACTGGAGAGAAGTCATTACCATCATTGCTCCTTTCCTGGCTTTGTAAAATAACACTGATTGAACTCATGTAGAGATGAGGTTGCCAATAATGTATCCATTGGCATTGGGTGAACCACAAAGGCTTTTTCCATTCAATCAATGTGCAGCTGGCAAATGAACAGTCTGATACAGGATCTGGAATCAACATGTAACTCTTCCAACCTTATCCCCTTGTCCATTGCCTGCAGCGCTTTATTGCTTCAAATGACTCCAAGGCTGCTTGTAACTCAATCATGTTATTCATAAGCTTGTTACACAATCCACAAGTGCCAACAGAACATTGGTACCAACAGAAAATACATGATGTGCCCTCCTTGCCACAATGTCAATGCATTGATCTAACAATAATAACACTTGCATTTGATATAGAGCCTTATCACCTCTTCGAGACGTCTCAAAGGGCTTCACAGAATATTCCGTAAAGTGAATTGACTGTATATTTGTGGGCAAAACGCGGCAGCCAATTGCGCACAGCAGTATCCCACAAAGGATGGAAAAATTACCCATTTATTATTTATTTTTCTTGAGGGATTATTATCAGGCACGTGGAGTAAGGAAACTTCCCCAAGGTTTCGTGCCCTGATGGGAATCGAACTCATGTCTCTTGCTTGTAAGACGAGTGTTCTAACCACAGAGTTGCAGAACTCTATACATTTGTGTACACACATTACATTGTATCTTTTAAAATAATTATGTTTCATGTACTTGCACAGCCTATCCATTATTGTTATTGCTGTGTTTTTTTCTTATTTGTGCTCGGAATAGTGTATTTTCTTTTCACGGCCCTTAACTTTGTCCTGAATCCCAACTTTGATCTGATCGGATTGCCCTAAACAGTAAAACATCACAAGCCTTCTTCATCTGAACCTCTCTTGGGGATTCAATGACATTTCAGTGCCTGTGAAATGCCACTTCCTTGTGTGTGTTTTTTGGAGCCAGGGCTCTCAGGTTCCTGATCTGGATTACTGGCTAGTTTGTTCCTTATTGGGAATGAGTTTCTGATTTCCTGCTTGTTAAGCATTTGAACTGTTTACCATGGCTGAACTTTGATCTTTGATGCCTGCAGCTGAACGCATTTAACTTGTAAAATCTTTAACCTCATTGACTGATCGATGCTGTTGTTGTCTGGCAGGCACTCTTGTTCAGTAAAGACAGTAAAATTGAATCACATTCTGCATTACATTCTGAGCAGATTGCCATTGTGGTTGGTTACAGATCCCTGAGACAAACGCAATTGGCTTCAAACACCTTTAATTTGATTTACAATGAATAATGGAGTTGGGTGCAAATAATAATAATTCTTGAATTTAATATAGTGCTTTTCCACATCTTATTAACATTTCAAAGCGCTTCACAGAATACACTGTAAAGTGAATTGACTGTATATTTGTGGGCGAAACGCGGCAGCCAATTGCGCACAGCAGTGTCCCACAAACAGTCGTGGATTGAAATTAGCAATTTATTATTGTTCTTTTAGGGATTATTATCAGGTATGTGAAGTAAATCATGTGATATTTCAAAGATATGATAAGTCAAATGCAAGGATTATTATTATTATATATAAAGATAATACAGTCACTCAGACTCAAACAATAGGCACCATAGTTACCCAACTCCAGCTACAGATACTACAGTTACACAGAGTCCATCTATAGATAATACCACCACACAAATCCAGCCATACACACCACAGTTACATGTCTCCAACTATAGACACTATAGTTAGTTACCCAATTCACACTATGCAGTTGTAGCCATAAGCGATAACTGCATATTATAGTCATTTAAATTCACATAGTGCAAGACACTGTTTAAGAAAAAATATGATGTGATGATGCTAAAAGTGGCAAAGAACAAAAACAACAAGGGAATATTGATTATTTCACCTCGATTGAATGGCAGAATGAATAATTCTGCCTTACAAACGTGAGACGTGTGTTTCAAATCCAGGCAGGTCAGGGCAAAATCTTGGGCAAGTTTCTTTACTCCACACTCCACATGCCTAATAATAATCTGCCCCCCAAAAAACAATAATAAGACTGGTTATTTCAATCCGCGACTGTTTGTAGGACACTGCTGTGTGCTAATTGGCTGCCGCGTTTCACCCATAAATATACAGTCAATTCACTTTACAGTATATTTTGTGAAGCATTTAGAGACCACTAGAAGACGTGAAAAGTGCTATATTATTATTACATCAGATCCCTTTTGTTTCAAATAAAAAAAACACTTTCACCTTTTGTCTGCCCATCCCCAATGTTTCTCCTTAGGAACGGCACTATATGAATACAAGTTGGCATTATTGAAGTACTTGTCAGCTTTGTGTCAGTGCAATTTGCTGTTTACCTGCAAAGTACATAGTCAGTATATCCTGCAAAGTGCTTTCCATTGTCCTCCCCATGTGAAAGACACTGTGTCAAAGGCAGGAATAGACATACGGAAGAAGCCCACTGGCTCCCAGCGTGTCCTTACAAGCTTATTATAATTCTTTTCAATAATATAAGTTGTTCTTGTCCTGTTTCATGAATCACAAGATCACAAGGTGGGTTTGAACGAAGAAGATCTTTTGACCCATCTGATCGTATCCCTCCAGAATCCCCACCCTATCGTCCTGCCATTTCGCCTTACTGCATCCCATGGCATACAGATTACTTTGTCGTTTGTTACTGATTTGGGAGAAGAGAAGAATTTGGGAGCAGGATGGGAGATCGGAAGGTTGGAGGGAGGTGATTGAAGATGCAGTCAAAAAGGTAAGTTTTACATGGGTTTTGAAAGCAGACAGGAATGATGCGAGGCAGAGAGATGTGGAGAGAAGATTACACAAAGTGAGGACAAAGTGGGGCTGATAGCTCCCCTGCCGATGATGGGGCAGAGGGGATGCTGGATGAATAATATAATAATAATAATTATTGCATTTGATACAGTGCTTTTCACGTCATTTTTTTAGATGTCTTAAAGCACTTCACAAAATATACAGTAAGTTGAATTGACTGTATATTTGTGGGTGAAATGCGACAGCCAATTGCGCAGAGCAGTGTCCCACAAACAGTCGTGGTCTGAAATGACCAATTTTGTTTTCTATAATTATTATTAGGCGTGTGGAGTAATGAAACTTGCCCAAAGTTTCGCCCAGCCTGGAATTGAATCTAGGTCTCTCGCTGGTAAGGTGAGTGCTCTAACCAGTAAGCTACAGGACTCCACATTCAACAACAACAACAAAATTGCACTTATCGAGTGCCTTTCACGTCGGGAGGATGTCCCAAAGCGCTGAACAGTCTGGTCGGGATCCGAGCGGGGGTGCGGTGGGGAGGGTCGGGGTAGGGGGAAGGAGGCAGTAGGAGGCAGGGGATCACAGAGTTAGGGTGCTGTTAGCGTACAAAAGTATTTGAAGATCAGAAATGTCAGGATGCCTCTGATAACAATATAAACACAAAGCTGATTGTTATAGAGGCAGCCATATGGTTTGTCTGGCAGCTGGCTTACACTCAATCTTTAAAGGACAGGCACAGATAGGTACTTTTTTCCACTGAAGGTAATCAACAGCTGGAAGTAGTTGCCAATGAGGGTTACTGAGGTCAGTGCATTTAAGAAAAAGCTTAATACCGTAAGACTGTAGGACTGTAGGGTGTTCTGGAAAGATGAGATCAAATGGGCCAAAGGGCCTTCTTTATCCTAACATATCTCTTGCGATTTCTTGTACATTCCAACGCAAGGCTGACTTAGTGACACTTCTATGCATGCCATCTCTCGATGGACCTTGATGCAACCTGCAGCAACTTATCACGAGAGGTGGCTTTTCATCATACAGTTTTGTGTGTCTTTTGCCACATCTGGCCATCCGCATTGTCTCGAGGAAGTGAACAGATATTTCCTTGCACTGCAATAAACGGCAGAAAATCTCCTCGCTCGCTTTCTCTTGACAGCCCCACATTCCCTCTGTAAAAGCTGTGAAAGCACGACCCACTTGAATCGGATGGTAATTTTAAAAATCTCAGGATTTTTTTGTTGAAATCCACATTATAAACAGATGCCAGGCAACAACTGGAAAGGTTCACGAGTCATTTCATTATAATGTGTGAGTCTGTCTCACAGGGACTCGGGGTAATGCAGAATGGGGAACATCTGGATATTGACTCTTTCCTGCTCATGATTAATGCATTCTTGACCAATCTTGCCAGTTTGTCATTTGTGGGTTCTGTGATTTTTTTTGTGGGGGTGGGTGGGGGGAATTATTGCTCCATTCTGCTCCATTGTGTGAAAATGTTGCATCTACTGAATGGTTGATGTGTGCCTTCCATAGAAATCCAAGCCATTCTGCATAGGTGTAAGACGCAGTAAGCATGCAGCAAACAAAGGGGGGCAATTTGGCCCATTGTGCCTTTGCTGGAGCTCTGTAAGAGCCATCTGGTTAGTTCCACTCCTCTGTGCCCCCGCCCCCACCCCCACCTCCCCCACCCCCCCAACCATAATCTTTTCAATATTTACTTTACAGATGTTTGGCCAATTCTCTTTTAAAAGTTCCGATAGACTACTTCAACCATGGATTCAGGTGGAACATTTCATGTTCCAACAATCTTCACTGTAAAACAATATTCTCCAAACCCCTGCGTTGGTCTGCAGATGTTCTTAAAGAGCCACTCCTTTTCAAAAAAGGAATTCGATATACTGTATTACTACTACTACTACTAATAATAATAATCCTTGCATTTGATATAGCGCTTTTCACGTCTTCTATTGCTTCAAAGAATATACTGTAAAGTGAATTGACTGTACATTTGTGGGAGAAGCACGGCAGCCTATTGTGCACAGCAGTGTCCCACAAACAGTCATGGTTGAAATGACCAATTAATTCTTGTTTTTTGGGGGGTGGAATCAGGCATGTGGAGTAAGAAACTTGCCCAAGGTTTCGCCCTGACTTGCCTAGAATTGAACCCAGAACCCCGCTTGTAAGGCGAGTGCTCTAACCACTGAGCTACACGACTAAGTAGTAACTGTGGTTATATAGGGGATCACGGCAGTCATTTTGCACACACCAATATCTCACAAACAGCAATGAAGGGAGTTATCAATTTTACCGTGACTTTTGTTAACCAGGGTACTGGTTGAAACTCTCTTCTCATTATGAATAGGGCCATGGCATCTTTAACATCTATCTCAACAGGCTGGTTGAACTTCTCATCCAAAGAACAGAACCTCTAACAATGTGATACCCTCTATCACTACACAGTCATGTCATCTTAGACTGTGTTCGAAGGGTCAGCCTTTTCGAACAGAGTTGAGGAAACACTTCTTCACTCAGAGGATGCTCAGTCCTTGAACATATTCAAGACTGAGATTCATAGATTTCTAATGGAAAAAGGGGTTAAAGGATATGGGGAGAAGGCGGGCAGATGGAGTTAGATTAGAAGATCAGACATGATGTTATTGAATGGCAGGGCAGGCTCGAGGGGCCGAATAACCTACTTCTGCTCCTGATTCCCATGAAGTTCTGACATGGGGCTACTGAATAAACAGGAGACATAACCATGGGGATGTATCAATGAACACATCACACATCATAATTTTCACTCCTCCATGTACAAAAGACAATGAGATGCTTCACAGTATCTAACCTCTCATAATACCATAGTATCTAAAAGTGGCTTCAGAATGAAGTGCTTCACAATAACGGATCCTGGGGCCAAGCCAGGGGGAGGGGGAAAAAATTTACCAAAAGCACGGTCGAAAAGAAAGGTCTTTAGCCATGACCTGAAAATGGGAAAAGCAGAGGTGAGGCATAGGGAGTGAGAAAGGGAGTTCCAGAGCCTCGGGGTGAAGTGGTTGAAGGCACGGCAGCCGACGGTGGAACGGAGGATTCGGGGGACAAGGAGGAGGCCAGACCTAGTAGAGCAATACAAGAACAAAGGGATTTGGAGGACGATGCTGAAGTCAATGGTTGATCTTTTCCAGACGTGTAGAAAAAATATCCAACAATACACATATAAATAGAGGTAGACCCCACTTAACGTAATAGTTTGGTTCTTGCAAAGTGCGACTTTAAGCGAAACAACGTTAAGCGAATACATGTTTCCCATAAGAATGAATGTAAAACTGGAGTTAGGTTCTTTTGGACATTTTTCGTCAAAATATTCTTAAAAGTACCATTATACTCGCTCCCTGACTGCCTGCCCGGCTCACTCACTTGCTACCGGCTGGCTCGCTCTCTCGCTGCCAGCCTGGCTCACTCCCAGGTCCTAGCGCAGTCGTGCCCCCTTTCTATGCGCTGGCAAACGACGTAATAGCAAATGTTGTTAAATGAATATATGTTCCCAATGTATCAGAAATGTAATAACGAAAAAACGTTAACCGAGGTGATGTTAAGTGGAGTCTACCTGTAAGCTTCAAACTAAACAAAAACCCTGCTAAGAGATATGGTGGATTCCTGCTTTCAACTATCAACTCAATAAAACTCACTAATGCTTCTACTTCAACTGTGTCATATGGTTAGTATCTTTATTATTTCTAACTTTTATCAAAATAGAATGTAACAATAGGTCTCTACTTAATGTCTAGATCTTATTTTATTAGTGCATCCTGCTCCCAAGATGATCAACCACAACAACAACAATTTACATTTATAGAGCGCCTTTCACGTCGGGAGGACGTCCCAAGGCGCTGAACAGGAGGCGTGTGACCCGAGCTGGGAGGGGAGTGTTTGGGAAGGGGTGAAACACGAAGGGGAGGTAAAAGAGTTCGAGGTGGAACAAAAGGCACGATCGAAGAGGAAAGTCTTCAAACCGGCCTTGAAAGAGGAAAGGGAAGAGACGAAACGGAGGGATTGAGGGATGGCATTCCACAAGGTGGGAGCGGAGAAACTGAAGGCCCGGCCTCCGATGGTGGGGCGGTTCGGGCGGGGGGCTTGGAGCAGGCCAAGACCTGTTGAACGGAGGGTCCGGGTGGGCGTGTAGGGGGAGAGTAGATCGGTTAAGTAGGATGGGGCAAGGCCATGTAAGGCCTTGTAGGTGAGGACGAGGATCTTAAACTCGATCCTCTGGAGGATGGGGAGCCAGTGGAGACGGGCGAGGGTGGGGGTTATGTGGTCACGGAGGCGGGTGCGGGATAGTACACGGGCTGCAGAGTTTTGGATGGCCTGCAGCCTATGAATGGAGGAACTGGGGAGGCCGACTAGGAGAGAATTTCCGTAGTCCAGCCGTGAGGTGATGTATGCATGCACGAGTGTATGCATAACGATCAGATGTTAAACTGTGCTGTGTCCCCGTTTGAATACCGCTTTTCTTGAATTATTTTGGGGGTCCGAGTGTCTGACACATGCGGAAACCTATCACCATTCTTAAAGAGTATCCAAACCAAACTGAGAAGTCTACACGTTTCACCTATGCATAGAAATTCCAGAGATAGAATCAATGGTGGTCTAAATGTCTAGCAATTATGCAGTGAAATGGGGGAGTGATTTGTCAGGGGTGCAAATTAATAGGGGTGTGGGAGAGGGGTGGGGTGGAGGGGAGGATTGGGGAAAATTGTTAAAAAGCATTAAATAAATATCCAGGCATTTAAAAACTTTGTCGAGCTTAAATGGAACTTCTGAACTAGGCTGACACTCTAATATAATAGTGGTAGTGAGGTGGTGCTTCAATGTCAGTGATGAGGGTCTTAGGATGAAAAAAAACACAATAATTAATTGGTCATTTCAATTCACGACTGTTTGTGTGGATGCTACTGTGCACAATTGGCTGCTGCATTTCACTCACTAATATACATTCACTTTACAGTATATTCTGAGGAGCTTTGAGATTTCTAGAAGACGTGAAATCCAAGGATTATTATTATTATTAGACCTTAAATTCAGCTCTTTTCTTCCCGTTCTTCAAAGTGGATGTTAAGATTCCATGACAAAGCAACCCTTTCTGAAAGTTAGAGTTTTAAGTTTTTTTTTCTTCACAATCTATTTAATACTTTCTCATGTTTAGTTTCCTTTTCCTTATCCAATCTCCTCCATAGGTTGCAAGGTTGTTTCCTTGCAACCTCCTATAAAGGTAAAATCTTTATCGATACCTTTTGGAATTAAAGGCCTCAAACCATCTCCTAACGTAACTCAATCTTAATTAGAACTTCAAGTTTGTAGAACTCCTTGCCTCCCTCAGTTGTCTTTTCCTGCTGTCCTTTAGCTTTTAATTTGCAGGCTAACTTTTGTTGTAAGCTGCAAGCTTTTTTTAAAGCCACCACTTAACCACTGTTCGCCCACAAAATATAGTCTTTAACGGCCTATTCTGTGAAGAGATTTGGGACATCCTCGTAAGGTGAAAGATACTAGACCAAATGTAAGGATAATCAATATACTGTAATAACTTGGTGACTTAAACTTCTGACTCCTATTCTTTTTAGCTTTGCTGATGTCAAACATTGTGGACCACAACCTTTCCACCAAAATTTCACAATAACAATTCAGGAAACACAACCAAGCAAATCATTTGAAGTCTGCTGCAATTTCAGAGTACAAGATGGGCTCAAAAGATGGCTTTCATAGCCTCAAAATGCGTGGCATCATTTAGAAACAATCTTTTATGGCTGGAATTGTTAGGATGCATTTGTTTTCACTGTGCGTAAAGAACGGAGACAAATTGGAAAAGGATGGCAGCGTAACTTAATAGAAAGAAGGTTGCAGATAATTTGTGGTCAGGATAATTTGTCTGTTTGCTCCCAAACACCTTCATGTGCGTTGCTATGTTACAGAAGACTGGTGCTGTGTCATTGCTTTAGCACACTAGTATCTTTAGTCGCAGGGCAGAGGTCAGGGCCCAGAGGAATTTGACAGCCACATGCAGTAAATTACCAGACCGGTCTTTGATGAATGCTTTCTGAAACTCCAGTTACTCATTGTGGTTCAAGGATAAATCAGAGACGTCCATATGGGATATGTGATTCATTGAAAGACAGTATGCCAGTAAACAGGTTCTGGGATCCATGCCTTTAGTCTTGTTCCATATATAAACTCCCATTGACAGTCCTCCTGTTTTCTCTTTCTCACTGCAATCCCAATTAGAGAAACAAAAATTAACAAAGTTTCATCTCCATTCAAGGCAGAAATACAACCACAGAGCTATCCAGTGATCTCTTTCTGTTCCTACATAGTGGAGTGCGCCAAAACCCAATGCTGACCGATGTTTTAAAATCTCGCTTGTTTATTATTTCAAAATCACTTGTAACATAAAAACCAAGAGTGAAAATTCAAATACATTCCAGGATTACAAGCAGTGGAGCTCAATGTAAAGACAGCTTCAAAACACACAGTGCATATTACAGTATTCACAGAAACAAAGTGGGGTAGAAATGCTGTGATGTACGGTATCTAATGTGCGGTAAGACGTGCTACATTATTTGGTCATATCCTCCCTCCCGCTGCTAGGAATCAGGCTTCGCCTCTGTTGAGTGCTCCAAGGCGCTGCTTCTGCATGAAAGGTGCCATATATTGTAAACACAAGATGTTGTTGTTGGAGTGTAAACCAGAGTGAAAATCATTACCTAACATCAAAAATCCCTCTGCACAGTTAGTGTGTGTGTGTGTATTTGGGATATGGTCATTGCGTCCAATCATTGAAGAAGGACCATTGAAGAATGAAATGGCTAAGGTGTTTCAGGGCTTTTGTCAGACAGACACCTGAATTTATGTTATTCTGAGAGGGCAGAAACGCCAGAGAAATTGGAAAAATTATATCTGTTGAAGAAAATTCAACAGAGAGGATTTTGAAAGATTCGACTACAGTTTTTTTTAATTGCTTTTAAATTTAAAGGGATGAATTTACATATGCTTACAAACACATATCATTGAGCCTCATTGAGTCTTCTTTCTTTCTAGCTCCCAACCATTTCTAGCCTGACTCAGTCCATCTGCAATCCATGTGAGAGGGAAGAAGAGTCGGATCATGCAGGTGTTTGTCTACAGTACTTTACTACATTCAACACAATCATTTACCTTGCCCTCTGAGATGCCTTGAATCAGTTCTAGTGGTTGATGTAGTGTTACAATACAATGTAATTGCAGGACGACATCTCAAAGTGCTTTAATAATAATAATCATAGAAATCTTTGCATTTGATATAGCTTCTTAACACGCCTTCAATGCATCTCAAAGCGATTCATAGAATAATCTGTAAAGTGAATTGACTGTATATTTTGTGGGCGAAAGGTGGCAGGCAATTGTGCACAGCAGCGTCCCATGAACAGTCGTGGATTGAGAGAAGAAATATTATTATTTCTTAAAGAATTACTAACTCTGGAAAAGCACTCTGCCAATCGACTAAGAACTGGGATACTTACTAGCTCCCAACCATTTCTACTTACTGCTAGGTAAACAGAGGCCTATGGAATAATCTTGCTCAAGATTTCGCCTTGCCTGGGAATTGAATCCAGGTTCTCTCTAGCTTGCGAAGTGAGTGCTATAACCACTAAGCGACCCCACTTTGAGACCATGGACCATGTATATCTCTAATTCCTCCTCTGTTTTGCCAGGTGGGGACTTTATGAGGAGGAGGAGGTGGGGGGAAGAGGACAAGGACACCTCCATTCTTCTTATTAACAACAACAACAATATTACTTTTGTAGCGCGCCTTTCACATCGGGAGGACATCCAAGGCGCTGATCAGTCAGGGGTCAGGACTCAAGCACAAGGGAGGGGTTGGGATGGGATGAGGGGGGGCAGACAGGTAGGAGGGAGGCTGATGTCAAGCTGCTTGTTTGCTGAGAAATATATCATTGGAGAAATCACAGAAATATAAAGCAAGATACACGTTCATATCTTGGATTGGAAGAACAACAGCAACAACATATAAACTCAGATTTATATAGCGCCCTCCATGCCGGACGGCGTCTCAGAGCACTTTGCAACAACAGATCTCGGGACCGAGCCAGGGGCAGAGGTAGAAAGGTGACTAAAGGCACAGTCGAAGAGAAAGGTCTTCAGCTCTGATCTGAAACTGGGTAGAGAGGGGACGAGCCAAAGGGAGTGAAGAAGGGAGTTCCAGAGCCTCGGGACGTAGTGGCTGAAGGTATGGCCGCCAAGGGTGGAATGGAGGATTCGGGGGACATGGAGGAAGCCAGGCCCGGTGGAGCGAAAGCAACGGGTGCTGGTTTGAGGAGAGAGGAGGTCGGAGAGGTAGGAGGATGCAGAGGAGTGGAGGGATTTGAAAACAAGGGAGAGGATCTTGAAATCGAAAGAAGATGTCAGCTGGCAGTAAACAGTCTCCACTCGTGGAATTGGGTTGTTTTTGACACCAGTGGCAGAGGCAGACGCCTACGGCTTGCTTTCCTTTGTTAGTGCTTCCTTTCCTCGCACATATCTAATAATAAATAATAATAATCCTTGCATTTGATTTCACGTCTTCTAGACGTTTCCAAGAGCTTCACAGAATATACTGTAAAGTGAATTGACTGTATATTTGTGGACGAAAGGCGCCAGTCAATTGTGCACAGCAGTGTCACACAAACAGCTGTGAATTGAAAAATGACCAATTTTATTATTGTAGTTTTTTTGGGAGAGTTTATTATTAGGCTTGTGGAGTAAGGAAACGTACCCAAGGTTTTGCCCTGACTTGCCTGGATTTGAACACAGGTCTCACGCTTGTAAGGCGAGTGCTCTAACCACTGAGCTACAGTACTCCATCTCACCTCTAGCCATCGATAGCAGTTTATGGCAAGATTCTGGTGTGAGCAGCTTTGTTCTTCCAAGTACAATGGGTCTCCCACACAGTGCATAAACTCCATTTTTGGAGTTTCATTTTTGCCAGCTTCTCAACAGACTTGAGAGGTGTGCTGCGGATTTCATGGTAGGAAATAATTTTTTTTGTCTTTGATTTCTGCCATCAGTTTAATGTGGGAGCCCATCACTGCAATCGGATCAGAGCCTCATAGAAATAGGAGATCATGCAGCCAATCTCTGGTACTGGCTTCTCCACTGGAGCCAATGTACTCTAATCCTAGTTCAATACTCTCGTTTCCTCTTCGTATACATTTCCAATTCCGAGACAGCAGTTCAAGAGAGTTATTAACAACGACCGAATGTCACTTCAAATTACCAGTTGGCTCTAGATTTTTAAACCTGAATGGGTTATCATGCACCACTCCTCTATGTGAAGAATATATGAAGAATAGTCTTTGCATTTAGAATAGTGCCTTTCATTTAAGGAAGATGTCCCACAGCACTTCACAGCATAGATGTTGTGTGTTTTGTGGGTGAATAGCAGCCTGTTTGCCCAGCAATATCCCCCAAACAAACATGACCTGAATAACCTAACCTTATTTGGGGGATTGGTGGCCAGGACAACAGGAGAAACTCCATTTTCCCCCCCAACATTGTGCCATGAGATCTTTTACATCCACAAGAGCAGAAATGTAGAAACATCGAAACAGGAGTAGGCGATTCAGTCACATTCTATAGGTCATGCCTGATATGGACCTCAACTCCAATTACCCACCTTTGCCCCATATCCCTTGATACCCTGACCTAACAAATATCTATTCACCTTGATCTTGAAACATTGAATGAATCCAGCAGCCACAGCCTTATAACAATAATAATCCTTGCATTTGATATAGCGCTTTTCACATCTTCTAAACATCTCAAAGCACTTCACAGAATATACTGTAAAGTGAATTGACTACATAATTGTGGGAGAAATGCGGTAGCCAATTGTGCACAGCAGTGTCCCGCAAACAGTCGTGGATTGAAATGACCAATTTTATTGTTGTGTTTTTTTTTGGAGGGATTACTACAGTATTATCTTAATTTGGTTTCCTAGTGATGTTCCAACTTATCTTGATTAACAAACAATCTTATGGGAGAGTTAGAATTCCAGATTTCCACTACCCTTTCAGTGAAAAACTGCCTCCTAGTTTCACTCGTAAATGGCCTAGCTCTAATTTGAAGATTACGCCTAGCAGACGTAGCTAGAAGTTACACTGGGTCATTAACCACATGGTAAGTAGAAATGATATTGGGTTAGTGTTGGATTCCCTTACCAGAGTTAACAGTTTCTGTGTATCTGTCGAATCTCTTTACTATTTAAAGAAAACCTCAATTAGATCACCCTCAATCTTCTAAACTCAAGGGAACGCAGACTAGGTTTAAGCACACTACTAGCCTCATAATTTAACCCCAAACTAGATGCAGTGCTCCAGTTGGGGTCTGACTAGAAAGACAGGCCCTCGCTTTAACGTCTCATCTGAAGGACAGCACCTCCAACAAACGCAGCACTTCCTCAGCACTACTGTGAGTCCTAACGTAGCACTTGACACCCACCCCACCCAACGTTCAGAGGTGAGAGTGGTACCAACTCAGCCAGACTAACACACCTTAAACAGAACTATAGAAAAAAAGTTTCAAAATTAAAAAGATTTGTATGATCTCGAATTTTAAGACAAGGGGGTCTTCAGACTATGATTGTGAATGCTTTGGGGACCTTGGACGCCCACCCTTCAGACAGAGATGAATGAACAGCAATCAGGTATAGGACATTACTTCACCTTAACCCAGGCGGAAAGAGTCAGGGGCTGAGACCAGTTGGATATTATTTCTATCACCTAACCTGAAATCAGACTAGACCAAGGATCAAACTTGGGACCTTACTGATGTATGATTCAGTTTCACACAGCGTAGTGGCATTTCCAAAGGAATGAAGGATGTTCCCTCTCTTGTATAAGAATTGAATCCATCTGTTCTCTCTTGGCTAGGATTCAAACCTTTCAAATGCTATGTCTCAGAGAAGAAAAAAAAACAATCTAATTTAGTGTTGCTGCTGCCTCCTGAAAGAAACCAGCCCAGTGATCTTACAGAGGTCTCTGAAATGTGCGAAGTATTTTCCCACTGTGGTATTCGAATCCCGGTGGAATCTGTAAGAAATCAGAGCAACATGTCAAACAAAAGTGTCTGTGAAGAAAATATTCAGTGTTTGTAACACAAAAACATATAAATTTACTTTAATTGGTGTCAGAGTCGTGAAGACATGTGATGCAATCACCTAGGCAATAGTGTGCCTCGCTATCCTTGCTTTGGATTAATGATGGAACACTTCATAACCCACAATATAATCATTAACAAAACATGCAATTGATATAGCACCAGGAGGATGTCTCAAAGCATGTCACAGTGCAATGTAAAGTGGAGTGACTATCTTTTGCAGGCCAAGACAGCAGGCAGTTTGTAATATAGAATTGTTCCACGAACAGCTATATGAAGTACATGAATAATCCATTTTAATTGGAGGATTTAGTTGGGCCAGGGACACTGGGAGAAACTTCCTTCACTTTACAAATAGTGCCATAAGATCTTTAATATCCACTTGAACAGTTAGTTGGGATCTGTTGGATGAGATGGGTTTGACATCTCATCCACCAGTGCAGCACATCACCAGCACTGCTTTGGATTACAGTATCAGTTTAGACTATATGAGTTCCAAGTCCCAACATAGGACTTTGAACCCAAGACTTAGAGGCAAGAATGCAATCGATTGAGCCAAATGAACACACGCACACACACACACGCACACACACACACACGCACACACACACACACACACGCACACACACACACACACACGCACACACACACACACACACGCACACACACACACACACACGCACACACACACGCACACACACACACACACACGCACACACACGCACACACACACGCACACACACACACACACACGCACACACACACACACACACGCACACACACATGCACGTTGGCGCAAATGCTGAAGTGCGGTAATTTTTTTGCTTCCTCCTGAAGTGAAAGTTATTCTGTTGTTGTTGCCTATTGCCAACTTCTTACACATGGTTCGAAAGACCTTGGTTCTCCAACAGCCAATGTCCCCAGTAACCACCGAAAACATGTTGGGAGCGCAATTATTGGTGACTGGTCGGTTTCACGCACAGAATTATCCTGACAGTGCTGGAAAACAGCCACACTGCAACTTGCTGTGGTATAAAGCAGGGTCTTGTTTTATGGACCCCAACCACTGGGTTACAACAGGGGGTCGGACTGTATTAATAGGACTGACTGAGAGCCGCAGAAGTAAACTTTGAAAAATTACTATATTGCAGAATGAAAAAAAAACAGTTGAATTGTTATTATTGCTTGAATGCCAAAACGCAGAGCCCCGAGTCCAACAGCTTCAGTGCTGCCTCAAACATTCTCTTGTTTTAATTTTTTTTATTATTTCATGTGGATTCAGATTACTTTCAAAGAGCGCTTCTCAAGCAGTGCTGAAGGAAAACATAACATTGCTTACACATGTCCAGCCTAGCAGATGAGGGCTGCCAATGCTGAAGATTGGAACAGTTTGCATGTAACAATACTGACGGCCATTTCTGAGCCAGCCTTTCAACTGATATTTGGACCGGGCGTTTGCCCCAGCAGGCAGGTTTGTCTGCGTCAACTACACCTTTCACTACTTCCACTTTTTTTAAAAAAAGATAGCATTTCAGTTAGTACCTTCCCCTCTTCTGCCCGCCCCCTTCGTTCAGCAGGCTCCGCTCTGCTCCATGTTTCACACCCGACCTGCTCTACCATTGGCGGATGGGCTTTCAGCCTCTCTGCCCCCCATACCCTGGAACTCCATCCTACAGTCTCTTCACCTCGCTTCTTCCCTTACCTGCTTCAAGGCCGGTCTCAAGACCCTGCTTTTCGATTGTGCCTTCTGCCACCCTGCCACCTATCTCCCTCCCCTCCTATCTCTCTCCCTCCCATCCACCCTGCCCCTCCGCATGCTTGGGTCCCAACCCCTGACTATTCAGTGCCTTGGGACATCTCCCCGACGTGAAGGGCGCTCTACAAATGCAAATTTGTTGTTTTTCTGATATTGGTTGATCGACCGCTCGCTCCTTTTGAGCATTCAACCACTGTGCTTTTCCCTTGTCCTCTGGAAATCTTCAAAGACCAGTTTGCTTTGCAATCTCCCACCTGCCTCAAAGAATGCTGTTTTCAATGCACTGGGCTTGAAATTCTACCTATTCTTACCCAGTCAGAGCATCACTTTTGGGTCTTAAAATATACGATCACTCCCAATGTCAGGAAACGTTTAAAATTCATTCTTAATTTGCAAGTTGGTTGTTTTAAGCTCTGTGGAAAACCAGCTTTTAAATTAACATCCGTGGAAAAACTGCTTTCAAATTACATCTAGGTTTTCCACAATTTCACAAGATTTTAAATGCTAAAAAAAAAACAGTCTTACAAGGTGGAATTTAGACCTTGTACCATCTCTTTGGTCATGCCTTTTATCCACATGTTTAAATCTCCACTATGTTTGTCAAGTTATTTGAGCATTTTTTTTAAACATTGAAAGACACAGTGAACAGATTTGTGCTTAGCCTACCATTTCTGTACCCCACCACTGAGGTCATTTTTTAATCAGCAGACGGCATAGCATTTAAAGATTGTTCCATTATTCTGCATTAATCCCAAAGGTTTCAAACATTTGTATTTGATATTTTTAGTGTCTCTTACACAGGATAAACAGACCAGAGAGATGAGGTCTTACTGTTCCCAGCTCTGACTCTCACAAAGCGGAAAATAAAATCCATAAATTGCTAAATACTCAGGAGGATTTTTCCATGAGAAACACATTGATTGTGGCAGGCAAATTCAGAGCTGAACTCATCCTAACTCACTTCTTTGGATTAAAAAAAATCAAAGATAAAGCAATAAGATAAAAAACGTAATTGGAAGTTTGCTGCGATGGATATTGTGTGGGTGGTTGATTAAGAGGCCCATAACTCACTGGTTACGCAAGGTTAAGTGCTGAGTTCAGTTAGAAGGCTTTCCTCATTGTACAAGAATGTCTATAATATACCTCAACTCATTGGCCCTATACTTGGTTTGTTGTGTTGAGCTCTGAGCATTGTTTGGGTCAGGTTTGAGATGTCATGCATGCCATGTACCACAGACCATTAAGTGATAATTTACTTGACAATTGTTTCTGCTTTTCATTTCAGTGATTTAGCACTTGGCTAGTCCTTGAACATGTTTCCCCCATTGAGCGCACAGGTCCAAAGGCATGAAACAATTGAGGCAAAGACATTAATTTAGTAAATTGCCCTATGTAATTTTCTCTTCCTTTTGCTAATTTGGTTGCTGTGACTGGTTCCGTACAGCATCACATTGCTGCACACAATAGTATGCAAGTTTAGCTTCATGGAAATCTCGTCCTCTGATGACCTAGTTACAGAAATTTACAGCCATTCATTCTTAAAAAAAATCTGTACTGGCTCTCAGACCTGCACTTCCAATTCCACTGCCCTATCGCCAAACACCTTCAAATCTCAAGATATCTAGACTGCACACACTGAATCGTGGAAGGCTCTTCCTGTTGGTAGAGAGATCCATTACAAGGGAGCATAGTCTTAGAATCAGGACTAAGACAGTTAGAACTAAAATCTAGAAGCATATCTTCACACAGCGCCGTGAGGTGTTCTGCCACAGAAAATCATATGGTACTGTAGTGGAAGAACCAATAGGTATGATTAAAAGAGAGATAGACAATATCTGGGTAGTAGAGTATTAGTGAGTATGGATAAAGAACAGGGCATTAGAAATAAAAGATCTGCAAATAACTTGATGAAACAGGCTGGATGGCCATTGTTTCCTGATTTCCTGTTTCCTTTGAATGTTGTATGTTCGAATCCTGTGTTGAATGATTATATACTGTATTCTTAAACCTAAAACTATTAATAATAATAATCCTTGCATTTGATATAGCGCTTTTCACATCTTCTAGACATCTCAAAGTGCTTCACAGAATATACTGTAAAGTGAATTGACTGTATATATGTGGGCAAAATGTGGCAGCCAATTGGGCACAGCAATGTTCCCACAAACAGTCATGGATTGAAATGACCAATTTTATTTTTGTGTTTTTTTTGGAGGGATTATTATCAGGCATAAGGAAACTTACCCAAGTAAGGAAACTTACCCAAGGTTTCGTCCTAACTGACCTGCCCGGATTCGAACACAGGTCTCATACTTGTAAGGCAAGTGCTCTAACCACTGAGCTACCGGACTCTTATTACGTAAGAGTCTCTGGTGGGTTTCTGTAGGACTTGGAGGCCATTCAATTACCACAAGGCTATTTGGCTTAAAATAGACTGAGCACCCGTGCAGCAACAACACAACAACTACAACAACAACAACAATAAATTACATTTCAGATTTACAAAATGCCATTACATTTTGGAGAACACTCTAGTGCAGTCTTCTGTTAATAACATCTTTTCCTCATGCAGTTAAGAGCCATTTGGGAGATGGCAATGGTGATGTCATGCTGTTCGAAGCTAAAAACTTTCCATTCCCAGACCCTCACAAAGCATCACCTTTATTGAAACAAAACGGTTAGTGTCTCAGTGGCCTGACTTTGCACTCAGAAGCATATAGATTTGAGTTTCCAAACCAGCTGTCACCTCAATCTACCCGCCACAGCTCTGATGAATTTACCGTATATCTCCGCGTATAAGGCGCACCCGCGTATAAGGCGCACCCCCCGTTTTTGACCTTTTCTTGGTGAAAAAAACGGGAAGCATTTTCAATGATATTGCCGGCAGAAGGGAGGAGAGACAGGTAGGTAGGGAGAGAGAGAGGCAGGCAGCCAGGCAGCCAGGGAGGGAGAGAGGGACGCAGGGAGAGAGAGAGGGAGGGAGGCAGGCCGGCAGCCAGGGAGAGAGAAAGGGAGAGAGGCAGGCCGGCAGCCAGGGAGAGAGAGAGAGGGAGAGAGGCAGGCCGGCAGCCCAGGAGAGAGGCAGGGAGAGAGGCAGGCAGACACGCAGGCAGGCAGGGAGAGAGGGAGGGAGAGCGGCAGGGAGAGAGGCAGGCAGACTGGGTTCGGCAGAAGGTAAGCACAGCACTGAAGTCCGCTGCTGCTGCCGCCGCCCGGGCGGCCGAGGCCGAAGCCCCGTCACCCGCTCCCCCCAACCCCCGCCGGACACTGACCAAACCCCGGCTGACAGCGCGCCGGCCGCCCCTCCTGTTTACTGTATTTCCGAGGCTCAAAATCTCTTGTATCTGCGTATAGGGCGCACCCCCAACTTTCGAGATCTTCCGACCTGAAAAAAAGTGCGCCTTATACGCGGAGATATACGGTACTCAGTTCTTGAACGAGACATTCAGTTTAACGCTTCCTATCTTAAAGCAAACTCGAATGCCGTTTCCTCGTTGTGTGCTTATGCGCGTTGTGGCTTGCGACAGAGCAAACACTGAACACTGTGAGAGTTATTTTTCTGTGCGTATGTTGCATTTGAAAATCTGAAAAGTGCCACCTAGCTAAGGGCAGGAATGTGTAACGCTCCTGTTTTTTTTGTTGTTGCAAACACTTTTACGGTGCGTTCTCATTTATTTGCGCTTTGGGACGTTGATAAGATGTGAAAAACGCTATATCAAATGCAAGGATTATTATTAATATTATTTATTTCCGCAGGCAACAATTAGCCACAAATACCCAATCCCAGGTATGCAATTCCTATCCCAAATGTATACTGATAAGGATGTTTGAACCAAGCTGACAGCATCTTACAAGAGATAAAGAGTGAGGTGAGGTATAGTCTGCAATTCTCTTGCTTGGGAGTGATTTTGCTGCTACTGTTGACAAGCTGTCTGTGCAGGTTTTATATGCCTGGAGATTTATAGTCAATACGAAAAACTAATCTCTGGCGCTAAGTAGCTTGAAAGGCTTTCATGTGGAAGGCCAACAATAAAGGATGAGTGCAGTAAATTAGACTATTCACTCCTCTCCATCCTAGTGTGTGATGATACTATTGGATCCATTTCTTCATGTAGTGTGGTTTCATTTTCAGATCAGTTCCCCCCAAAATCTTTGTAGATTGAAACAACAACCACAACAAAATTACACTTGTGTAGCGCCTTTCACATCCGGAGGATGTCCCATGGAGTTGGATAGTCAGTGTTTCAGATCTGAAACAGGTCGGGGATGGGGAGGGGGGAGGGAAAGGGAGGGATTTGGATTCGGGATTTGAGGAGGTTCTTGAGGCGGGACTTGAAGGAGGCCAGGGAGGGGGCAGAGTGGCTGAAGACTCGCCCACCAATGGTGGGGTGGGTGGATCGGGGGATGTGGAGCAGGCTGGAGCCTGCTGAGCAGAGGGGGCGGGCAGGTTGGTAGGGGGTTAGGAGGTCGCAGATGTAGGGTCAGGCGAGGCCATTGAGGGCTTTGAATGTGAGGACCAACCCATGAAAAACCCATTCTGGCAATAAAATGGAGGACAAACAAACACAAATGTATGGCTAGTTCTGACGAAGGGTTGTAGAAGGGTTGTAGACCCGAAATGTTGACTCTTTTTCCTTTCTCCATGGATGCTGCCTGATCTGCTGAGTTTCCCCAGCAACTTTTGTTTTGTTTCAGATTCTCAGCATCTGTAGTATTTTGTGTTTTGACAATGTATGGCTATGTTTGTATCCTTGGAGGAACTCAAGTGAAAAGTTTAATTGATGTTTAGGCGAATATGATGAAGTACATTTTCCTAGGTGGCAGCCTGGCTCAGTTGATTGCATACTCTCACCACTGGTACAGATGGTTGTGGGTTCAAACCTTAGATCAGGCTGAGCTCAGAAACATTCCAACAGCAACAACAAAATTACATTTATAGAGCGCCGTTCACGTCGGGAGGTCCAGAGCTGTGGAGGAGCATCGCGCTGTCGGAGGAAAGATTGTCTTTCTATGGAGTTGTGAAACCGAGGCCTTCAGCCTGTTGGGATGTCCTCCCGACATGAAAGGCGCTCTATAAATGTAATTTTGTTGTGTTCTTCTTCTTCAGGGAGACGCTAACGGGTTTCACGATATGTTTCAAAAAGAGAAAGGAGTTTCTCCTCGTGTCCTGGACAAAAATCTTCCAGATAAAAGTGGTCATTTGCTTCACGGCTGCTCGTGGGACAAAATCAATCATTCAACTTGAAAAGTTACTGAAAGATGCTTTGAGACATTGCGACATGATAAAAGACCGTAATGATACACCGTCTTTTAGATTTTTATTTCCCCCATTTCTGTTTTGCATAGTCCTAATCCTTCCTTGGGACGTCCTCTGGACGTGAAAGGTGCTCTATAAATGTAATTTTGTTATTGTTGTTGTTGTTGGTGTTCCTCCCCCACATACACTGTTCCCCAGCCAGCAGACATTTTCCTCTTGGAAGAAAAGCACTGCCTCACCTGGAGGTGCCACATCCACAAAGTGCCTGGTATTGGGGGTTGTGGCAATGCTACAACAAATTACACTTGTACAATGCCCTTCGCCTCATAAAGACATCCCAAGGAGCTGTGGCAAAGGTAGTGAAAAAGGAGTTTCTCCTGCTGTCCTGGACAAACATCCCCCAAGTCCTCCTACCTCTCTGCCTTCTCCTCTCTCCTCCATCCCGGAAGCCTGCCACACCAGCCATGCTCAGCCAGACACTGACAAAATTCATTGCGTCTGTGACTGGTGATTTGAGTGACTGGAACCCTGGGAACGAACCTGTAATTAGCCGTTTGGGAAGCCCTCACTTACACTGTTGGCCACTCCCCATGGTTGTTTTTAATCCAAGTCATTTCAAGAAAACATTTGCATGTAATTTTCTGCCAACAGGAAATCTGAACGCCATCTTTGAGCATGTGGAATTATGTATTTTGTAATATATTTAATTGTGGACTGGTTAAAAACACAGTAGGGATTCATATCAACAATGAGATGGTGTCTTTAAGTCTACACTGTACAATTTTTCTGCGCTGAATTGGAGTCATTGTTATGCTCACATTTATACATTTAATTACCGAACCTTCCATTCTGACCCTTAGTGACATGTACTTAAGAAGCAATCCCTCTGCCTCACCGCCTCTCTAGACTCCTTCAAGTCCCGCCTCAAGACCCTCCTCTTCGACCATGCCATCGATCAGCCCCTTTCCCCTCCCTTACCTTTACCTTCCTTGATCCCAACCCCAGCTAGGGTCTGAATCACTGACTGACCAGCGCCTTGGGACATCCTCCCACAGCGAAAGGCACAATACACATGTCATTTTGTTGTTGTTGATACTACTTAATTAATTCTGTGGTCTTATTTCACTGTCAATCCTTCTCTGTCTCATTTGTTCCTTTTCTCTCTCTCTCTCTCTCTTTCTCCATCTCTCTCTTTCACTCATCAGATGGACTCAAACCTGTAATTATTTGGTTAGTAAGCCAGCACTGTATCACTTACATTGCTTGCCTTCTCTCAACAATTATTTTTTAATTCATCGCGGTTTAGAAAACCTTTGTATCCAATTCTGACCTCACAACTGGCTGGGCTACAGAGAATGTGGGACAAGCATTGAGTGTAATAGAAAATCTTTTATACACTCTCACTTCCACTCACCCTGCACATACATCAAGCAACTGCAACTGAAACTAGCAATTCCTTTAATCATGGCTTTATAATAGAATTTTTCAGAAAAAAATACAGCGATATGCCCCTCTGTGTTTCACTCACATAAATCACAATCTCTCTCATATATACACTTCAGGCAAATAACCAAAATGATACCCCTTAAGACCTCAAAATTTCAGAACATGGAAAAATTCATACATTTAATCTTAATTTGTAACATGGTTTTCTATGGTGCCGAAGTAGGAACGGCTTCCGAATTAAGATTGAATTTAGGTACTTTCCATCATTCTGTGTGATCTTAAATTTTAAGACAAAATATGAGAGCTGTAGCTCAGTAGTTATGGCAGTAACTATGGCTCAGTAATGGCGGAGTCGGGAAATGTTGCGGAGGTGGAGAAAGGCAGAGCGAGTCATTGCTTGAATGTAAGGGAGGAAAGACAGTTGAGGGTCGAACCTAGGTTCCCGACTGGCTTGGTGAGGCAGGGTGAAACCTCGGGCAAGTTTCCTTACTCCATACGCCACACTTATATAGAGATTCTCCACATCGGGAGAACATCTCAAAGAGCTTCACAGAGCCCAAGCTGGAGGTAGGGGGAGATGAGAAAGGTGGGGAGGAGGGGGTGCTGAGAAAGTTGAGGAGGAGAGGAAAAGGTGGCCAAAAGTGCAGTCAATAAGAAAGGTCTTACAGCCTTTAAAGATAGGGAGGGGGATACGGAGGGACTCTGGGATGGATTTCTAGACAGTGGAGGCAGAGTGGCTGTTAACTAGACAAACAGGGGATCTGAATGATTGTATGTTTAGAGTCCTGCAGTCCCCTCCTGCTTCACCCCATCTCTCTCCACCATCAAGACCTACCTCAAGACCCTCCTCTTCGACTACACTTTTGATCGACCTCCTTTCCCCCCTGCCCTCCACCCTCCCAATTCCCTATCCCCAGCTTGTGTCCGAAATACTGTCTGTCCGGTGATCTTGGGACTTCCTCCTAGTGTGAAAGGCGCTGTACAAGGTAATTGTGTTGTTGTTGTAATAGAGGCCTTGCTGACATCGCCAACTTGTATCAAGGTGAATCTTGAGAAGCTGATCTTCTCAACATGAAGGAGGCAACAACAACTCTCATTTATATTGCGGCTACACGCGAGATAGGGTCTCGGAGCACTTGAAGTCAAGAGGCAGGAGGACGAGACTAAAGTAAAGTGGATGCTGACTTACTGAAAGATTCGAGAGGTAGATAAAAACAGGGTGAAATCCCGATCAAAACTTTAGAAAGAAAGACAAAATGGTAACATTAAGATTAAGGTATATATATTTTTTCTAACCTCATCCCAGATGCCTGAGGCATTCATCTTAAAATGAGATTGAGCGCAATTGTATAAAAACTTTTTTTAATTCAGTCAGAATTTGGAGACTTTTTTTTTCAGTCTGTAAAAAGAGCAATTTATAAACTACAGACTGAAATTTAAGAAATTTATATAATTCTGGTCCGTCCTAAATTTTAAGACAAAGGACTCTAAAACGCCAAGATTACGTGAAATTGTGGGCCTCAGGCTATCAATACTCTACAGAGAGAAAGCATGAAATACAAGGAGAGGCAACAAAAATAAGTGAAATGAGAGCAAGAGAGAGCGAAGCCAAGAATATTGTGTTCCATGCTTGCTGCTTCGATCTCTGGTATAAAATATGACTATGGAGAACTTAAAGCTTGTTTCCTGTCTGTCAATACAGCGTTGATGAGCTCCCCGCATGTCAGCAGGGATTTTATACTTGCAAAGGGGTTGGTTCTCTGACGAAGATCTATAAATACCATTGACTGTTTCCATTGAAATACATAAGAGCATAGGTTTCAGGTGCATTAATGTCCTGCCAATATATCAGTAGCTTGTGAAAATTTTTAACATGGCTGATTTTCAAAAAAAGGTCATTCAAATCTGGCCACGTCCTAAACCATTGTCGACCGTATCGGGCACCCAGTGCAATACTCCGCAAAGCTAAGTTCTCAGACCAGCGGTGGCCAACCTCTTTTGGGTTGGCCAACAAAATAATCATAGAAATAACAAAACAACATAGATTTAAGACATAAATCAAGAAACATTCAATCAAGAAACATTTATTTTGTTGGCCATCACTGCGTCAGTCCCCAGTCATGGGGAAAATAATCAAATTTGGCGATCTGTCACAGTTCCTACTTACTAGTGGAACTCTGCTACCAGGAAGGGGAAGAGAAAGCGCCCTGTATAAACCAGTTATAATTTTCAGCTCATAGACTCGATCATGAAAAGAGTTCTGTCTTCACCAAGAAATGTTTGACAAACCTTTGTTTGTCTCTCACGAATGATCACAGGATAAGGTTTGCATGAAGATCTCATCCTTGCAGAATCCCTACTCAATCGTCTTTCTATTCAAGCTTCAGGCTGCTTGTTAGATGAATCGGTCTTCTTCCAGCTGTCAGTACCCTCTGTGTAAAGAAATGCTTTCTGCTGCCGAACCTTAAATTTACCCTTCACTTGTACAGTATTAGAATAATAATAATCCTTGCATTTGATATAGCGCCTTATCACATCTTCTAGACGTTTCAAAGGGCTTTATAGAATATACTGTAAAGTGAATTGACTGTATATTTGTCAGCAAGATGCGCACAGCAGTGCCCCACAACAGAGTTTTGCAGTGAAAGAGAAAACAATGGCAAGGGCACAGTTTCATGTGATCAATGACATCCGTGGCCTCCAGGACAAAATGACTCCCCTTGTGGGTAGTGCAAAGGTATAGGGCCTTGGCTGTGTTCTTCAGAAAATGCCATTTGTCACTTTCCACAAACTTCTAACTCTTAACAAATTGTGCAAAAGTTCTCAGTCAAACCACGTCTCTCAATGCGGCACACCATGCTGTCAACTGTTTAACATCTGAATTTTATTTTCATATCTCCCTATTTCACATTTTGGCAGACTCTTGGCCTAGCTAAACGTTTTGCTCTTGTCCACCAAAAATTGTGTTGAAAAGTCATCGCTACATAGGAATTTAAGTGGGAAAAGAAAAACTACTGTTATGGTACATCTGGTGCACACTAATGCAGAAAGGACGCCACACTGATCTATTTAGTCTTCTGTCACTAGGGGGTCAACGAGTTGGAGCAAACTGTCCGTACTGACAGCCTCTGCTCACACTCACAACCTCTGGTCACAATCACACTCACACCCTCATCCTCCTCACAGCCTGCAACTCAGACTCACCACTTCTGCTCACATTCACAATCTGAACATGAACCAGTTCAAAAGAGTGTGGATCCTATGGGCTGCTGCATTTTGCCCATAAAATATACAGTATATTTTACAGTGTATCCAGTGCAGCGTTTTGAAACGTCTCGAAGACGTGATGAGGTGCTGTATCAAATGCAAGGATTATTATTATTATATTATTATTATCCTAGGAGGAAGGGAAGACTGCGGGAGATAAGGGGTTCTGCTGGCTTGAGGTCCTGAGAAAGAATGCATCAGAGCAGGAGGCATTGCAATCAGTTTCAATCTCAACACAGTAAAGATTTTGGGAGGAGGAGAGAGAGGTGATGGATGTGTGTGTGTCTGGGGACTCGCAAAGGAACAAGAGAGGAAAGTTCAGGAAAAGCGATGGGCATAACAGATAAAAGAGCGAGAAAAGGTTTTGAAAAGGAAATGAAACGTACTTTTGTGAAGGGTTGTAATCTGTAGTCTAATAATAATAAATAATAACAGTATTCCCTAATAAGGAATCAGGGCTCATTTGTCTTGCGTCAGGCAAATTGGGACTCACAGTAAGCAAAAGTACGACCTGTGGGAATTCCTCTGTGATGCCATCTGCATCTGTGGTGGAGCAGGAATTCTAATGGGATTCCAACAACAATTTTGATTTATATAGCGCCCTCCACACCAGGCAGCGTCTCAGAGCGCTTCACGATAGGAGCCCGGAGCCAAGCCAAGTGTGGGGGGATAAAGGTGACCAAAAGCGCGGTCGAAAAGAAAAGTCTTTAGGCGCGACCTGAAAATGGGAAAGGAGAGGGCGAGGCGAAGGAAGTGAGGGAGGGAGTTCCAGAGCCCTCGGGCATAGTGGCTGAAGGAGCAGGATTCGAGTGACAAAGAGGAGGCCAGACCCAGGAGAGTGAAGGCAACAGGTACTTGTTAAGGAATCCTGTTACAATAAAATGCGAATTAGGCCCAACAGAATATATATGAGAGATAAAATGCTGCTCTGTGCATTTTTGGAGTGGCTTCTCTATCAGTGAGGAAGCCATAAACAATGGTTTTATACCAGAGATACATTGCAGAGTTCTCAGAACATGGACTACTGCAAGTCAGGAATTAATGGCATTGTTCCGAAGTCAGCACCCAAGCAGTTAAGGTATAGTATAAAAGTTTGGTTGTAATTTATGAAGGCTGAAGTATAAACAGAAGTGATTTCAGTGAAAACTTGTTTATAGTGAGCTGGTGCAGCTCAGCAGCAGATTATGATGTGCTGACATGTTCTGCCTGAAGGGTTGATAGTCCTCAGTCACAAACTGGGTAATAATTAATGTGCATCTGGGTTTAAATTATAAACAAGTCCGATGTTTATGGAATAACCTAAACGTTCCTTTGAAGTAAGGTTTGAGATCCAAGAGTGTTTAACTATTAAGACATTCGAGCAAAAAGGTCTAGAAAAAAAGATGCCTGGAGCATCAATTACACCCACACCCCTCCACAAGCAGTCGAGGAGATATTTTAGGACAAGGCACAAACACTACTCTTCAATTTGCTGTAATTACGTTGTTACAAGAATGCTTTTCAGGAACATTGTGAACTTGCCCTGAGGAGTCACCTTGGTTCTCCATTACATAATAATAGTAATAATCCTTGCATTCGATATAGCACTTTTCACGTCTTCCAGACGTCTCAAAGCACTTACACAGAATATAGTGTAAAGTGAATTGATTGTATATTTGCGGGTGAAACACGGCAGCCAATTGTGAAAAGCAGTGTCGCCACAAACAGTCGTGGATTGAAATGACCAATTTATTATTGCATTTTACTCCACATGTGCATGCAATTTTCACACAGATGAACTGCAGCCTCTTATTTTTTAAAATAAATATCTAGTTATAAACGGAGCTCGTCATTCTGATTTAACTAGAACTGAGTCTATGTAACACTCCCACCCCCCCCCCCACCTCCCCCCCCACCCCCCCCCCCCCTGAGGGGGGGAGGGGAGGTGGGGTGGGGGGGGAGTGTTACAGCTTGTTAGATCACTGAACGTTAAACCTCTGCAAGCTAGCTTCAAACCCTACACAGAATCAATTTCAGGTCAGTGGTCCGACTGCAGTGGAGCTTTGTGAGGGAAATTAGTTTGGAATAGCTTTGATCTCAGTTCCGGTGGATGGGAATCACAGAATACCCTGAAACACTGCACCAAAATGACTAGAAAAATAAGCAAGTGAAATTAATATTCCACCGCTCTCTCATAAAAATTGTGCAATTTAATTAATAATAATTATTAAGAGTTCTGTAGCTCAGCGGTTAGAGCACCCGTCTCGCAAACAAAAGACGTGGGTTAGATTCCTGACATTTGCAAAACCTTGGGCAACTTTCCCTACTCCAAATAATAGATAATAATAATAATAATAGATAATAATCCCGCAAGAATAAAAAACAATAATAAAATTGGTCACTTCATTCCACGACTGTTTGTGGGACGCTGCTGTACGCAAATACTGTACATTCAGTGAAACGCTTTGAGACATCCCGAGGACGGGAAAAGCGCTATATCAAATGCAAGCATTATTATTATTCATATTCCTTTGCCTTCAATGCCTTCTTATTGCATCACAACACACTGCAAAGTGTTTTCTGTAAAAGTTTTGTTCGGGCATTTTTGAGGTAGGTGAACTCAGAAGCTGGTTTGTGCACGCACAGTAATGTCTCACAAGCAGCCACTGTAGTCACGGCCAATGTTTTAAATGTGGGGGATTGTTGGCTCAGAGACCAGGAGAAACTCCCTTTTCTTTTAGTTGATATCCATGGGATTGTTTAACATCCATCAAACAAGCCAGACAGGACTTAGATTTAACAAATCATTTGAAGGATGGCACAATGCAGCATTCTGCCAACACTATGCTGGAGTGTCAGCCTAGATTAATGAGTTTAAAGCTTCCGACCCGAGGCTTGAACCCACAACTATCTGACTCACAGGTGAGAGTACTGCAAACTCAAGACAGGCCGACCAACCTACCACTCAGCCAGACCAGCAAACCCATTCACACAAGGAATGGGTTACAGAAAGCCTCATATTTTACCTGAATAAATAATTGTGAAGGCAGAAGATTCTAAACAAATGTTACCAGGAAAGAATAGTTGGGATTGGAGTTCACAAAATCAGAGGCATTTTTCAATCCATGCCTTGTATAAAATGACTTTTTTTTAAACAAAATTCACCTGCAAAATACACAGTCAATTCACATTACAGTATATTGTGTGAAGTGCTTTGAGACGTCTCAAAAACATGGTAAGACGCCATATCAAAACACAAGGATTATTATTATCTTGTTATTATTATATAATGTTAATGAATGCTTTACTTTAAAATTATGCAGTGTTGCACCTGTCCACTGGAGGGTGTGGATGGGAGTGTCATTCTGTTGGGAGCATGGAGAGTCCATACTACCAAAAATAGCGTATACAGGTACGGAGATACGGCACTGCTGGTGTGTGAGAGTTTATGTGGCAGATGAAAATGGGCACCCATGAGATTACATGATAAGAGCTTCCGGAATGCACTCACTATTGCCAAGGGGCAGTAATGCCAGACATAGCCTCCAGATCTTCTACCTCCCTGAGATCCCAAATTCTCCGTCGTCTTGATCGTAAGGCAATTGTCTTACAGTTTAAGGTGGGGTAGAATTTTGTCTTAAATTCACCCCCAATTTGGAAGCCAGCAGTCTGCACTTATTTCAAGAACCTAAGTGGTATTATAGATGTATTTAAAGAGAAGCTAGAAACACACACAATGGGAAGGGAATAGAAAGGTATTGGAGGCAGTAAGGAGTGGAGACTTGTGCGGGTTAGCATGGACTGTGCTGTACAGTCTATGTAAATTGATGTAAGATGTGCAATCCATTATTGGGGACTATTACTCAGAATAATCTCTGCATTTGAGATAGTGCCAATAATGTCTCAAAGCATTTGACAGGTAATTGGTGTCAAGTTTAGTGACTGAATTTGCAGACAAATGTGGCACTACAAGGTCCCACAAACAGCAATGTGATATGTCCAATTTATCTGGAAAATTGTTGGCTGAGACACCAAGGGGACTTTAATTTCCCCTTCCCCCCCCCCTCCCCCACCACCCTCAGTCGTGCCACCCTATACGTAAACTAAACGTCTTACTTGAGCATACAACGTTCTGACTCAAAGGCGAGAAGCTACCAACGGAGCCTCGGTTTTGTGAGAATTAGACATGGGTATGGATTTGCAGTTTCGGAATGCTGGATTTAACAGTTTTCATTCAGCTGGAGTGAACTTAATGGACTTTGTCTTTCATTCAGTCTGCAGACTTATAATTTAGCTGCCTCTTAGAAATCGGTGGACAACTCCTTGTGGATATTGGATGGAGTCCTTTACCACTGCTGTTTTCCATTAAGTTTAGAGCTGTAACCCTGTGCCATATCCCACACTCCTTCGTGGTTGGCAGACCCCACTCTCATATTAAGTAACAAAGGAGGCATTTGCTTTAATGCAATATCCTTGGCTCTTCTGATCCCTGTGTTTTGATAGCCGCCAAGTTGCACTTTGTAAATGTGGCTCTGAATTCTATTTTGTTTTGGCCTGGCGGGGGAGTTCACGAGAAAACTGTCACGTTTTCAGCTCCGTTCCAGCTTCAGGAAGACTTGAAACCTCTCCTCTCCTCCACATGTGTTGAGTGGGACCTGGTTTCCGACTGCTCCCTGCTCCCCAGAACAAAATTCACATGAATCTTGATAACCCACCAATGTCTAATTTGCGAGCTGCTCCCAGCTGAAATATGAATAAACGAGTTAGCACTGTCCAAATGCTGGGATCACTCGTTAGCTGCCATGTTGGAGAAGGGATCACTCATTTCCACCGGGTTGGACAGAGTGAAAGGTTGGCTCCCTCGCTGCTTGCTGGTTCAAATAATTTGTTAATCGCTTTGAAAGGACCAAGCACAATGAGGCTGATTTATTACAGGTCTTTGATTGCATTAGGCATGGGTGGATTCCTAGGTCATCTCTTTATCTTGTCCTCCTCACACAGAGAGTTTGCTAATCACTGCTGTTTCTCTTTAAATCTGAAGCGGAGCCAACAGGTCATCTATGCCCTGTGAGTGACTTCAGCTACTGGTAACAAACGCACGACTGAGCTATCCCAGGATTAAGTAATAAATCCTCTGTCGCCGCTTATTTAGGTTTGAAAGGAAGGGAAAAAATTGTTCAGAATTGAAAAGAATTCTGTATAACAGCAGCCTTAGGAACATAGGAAATTGTAATGTGATAATCAGGAGGGATTTCGATTTGCCCAAACTAAACGTGGTCAAATAGGGAGAGTTGGAAGCGACGAACAAAAATTAGAAACTTCATTGAGGTGATAATAATAACAATAATCCTTGCATTTAAAAAAACACTTTTTAGGTCTTCTAGACCAGCGGTTCTCAACCAGGTGTACATGTACCCCAGTGGGTACAAAATTACTTGATTTATTTAGCTCTCTTATTTCGAGTTTTATACCCTTCCAAGTTGTATATTTAATTGTTATTCCCCTTGTTTTGTATGTGATAGCTTTTTTGTTACACAGTATAAGAAAAGCTTGGTCATAAAATGCAAGTGGAATGAGGGTGATGGTGTTTGTGTGTGTGTGTATATTACTGAAAAAGGTTGAGAACCACTGGTCTAGACAACCCAAAGCGACTCACAGAATATATGACCAAATTATTATTGGGTTTTTTTGGATTCGAACACAGGTCTCACCCTGGTAAGGCGATGGCTCTTAACCATTGAGCTACAGGACTCCATGATGGAAGGATGCTAGGTGGGTTTGTGGGGGCATTGTTGTGTGCAAATTGACTACCGCCTTCACTTACAAAATACAGTGGTCATATCTTACAGTATCCTGTGAAGAGCTTTGAGATGTCCTCCTGAGTTGAAAGGTGCTTTTTCAAATGTAAGGATTCTTATTACTGTATTAGACTCTGAAAGGATGAGATCAAATGAGCCAAGGGGTTTTCTTCAACTGAACTTCTCTTCTTAGATAAAATCTTGTGACTCTTGCGTCCTTGGAGAAATCACTGATGACGCCATGGGTATTTTTGACATTAGTCACAGAATAGTCACATTTGGAGAAGGCTCTTGAGTGATTGTGGAGTCCTGTAGCTCAGTGTTAGAGGCACTCGCCTTACAAGTGAGAGACTTGGGTTCAGTTCCAGGCAGGTCAGGGCGAAACCTTGGGCAACTTTCCTTATGCCACACGCCTAATAATAATCCCTACAATTTTTTTTTTTAAATTGGTCATTTCAATCCATGACTGTTTGTGGGACACTGCTGTGCGCAATTGGCTGCCATGTTTGCCCACAAGTATACAGTCAATTTACCTTACAGTATGTTCTGTGAAGCGCTTGTAGACGTCTAGAAGACGTGAAAAGTGTTATATCAAATGCAAGGATTATTATTATTATTATCACAACATCAAGCTGCTTTGTTCTGACCTCCAACTACCGTGCTTGGTAACCAATGAGAACTCAACAACAACAATATTTGTGAAGAACCTTTCATGTCGGGAGGGCGTCCCAAGGCACTGAACAGTCGGGGGTCAGGACCCGAGCATGGAGTGGACAGTTCGGGGCAGGGAGGTAGGGGGCAGCTGAAGGCACGGTCGAAAAGGAGGGTCTTCAGTCGGGCCATGAAGGAGGCAAGGGAGGGAGCGAGGTGAAGGGATTGTGGGTTGGAGTTCGGAAGGCTGGGCGCGGAGAGGTTGAACCACATCATTCCTGAAGTCTGATATCTCTGAGATGTTAACACTGCTGATTACATTACGGGTACTTTTGCAGAGGTTTATCATTGGTAATGTTGCGAGAGCGCTTTTTCGATGCCATTGACTGTTGCATATGGAGTAATGCACAGAAGCAGATAGTCTATTATATTTAGTGTTGAACAGTCGACCAGAACTGATCAGTAATCGGAAAGCGAATGAATAGTTAGGCTCCAGTGATCATTGCATAACTTGATTTGATTCTGTGTTAAAAACTGAGACTAAAAGTTATAATGTAGAAATTCGGGAATGTAAGACTATGGAACATTGTGATTGCTTCAGGCAGAATGAAACAGGCAGCAGAACTAAAAAATAAAACAATTGAGAAATCACAGGTTTACTTTAAAAAAAAACAGACCATCTTAAGAGAGAAGGAAAGAAAATACATTCCTCTATGGGGGGTGGGGGGGGGGGGGGTGGGATGGGGGGAAAGAGCAGGAGAAAGATTTGGTAAATGTCAAAGTCAATATAAAGACAAAGATATATTTTTAAAATATATCAATGAATAAAAAGGAGTCGGAGCTCTGAGGCTTGTATAAAAATGTAACCGAAGAAGTAATAGGAAAATATATTGCATATAGCAGCTAGCCAGACCCAAAGGCATTTTTTTTATATAGCTATGTGAGTAATAGGCATGATATGGAGGAGCAGAAAGGTTTTGCTGAGGGACAGGTTAAGAACTGATATGATGATCAGGCAGTGGTAAAATCATTTACTTTTCCCAAACAAACTAACTATGATCAAATTTGAGAGACACCTTTTTTGGTTGAGGGATTTTGAGCACAATTAGATAATTGCCCGGAAACCCTTAAGAGTATCCAGTTCTACTGAATACTTATTACTAACCTGGCTGAGGAGGAAAAAAGCCTTTTGGTGGGGAGCACGACCTGGACATGATCGCAAGAGCACAAAGATAACGAAGGAAGCTTCAACCCATTTAATCTCAACTGTCCAGAAAACCCATTCTACCATCTTCCCAGCACAATAATAATTACGTATTGCATTTGATAGAGCACTTTTCACATCTTCTAGACATCTCAAGGCGCTTTACAGAGTATACTGTAAAGTGAATTGACTGTATATTTGTGGGCGAAAGGCAGCAGCCAATTTGCGCACAGCAGAGTCCAACAAGCAGTCGTGGAATGAAATGACCAATTTTATTATTGTGGTTTTTTTTGGGTGGGATTATTATTCGGCATGTGGAGTAAGGAAACTTACCCAAGGTTCCGCCTTGCCTGGATTCGAACACAGCTCTCACGCATGTAAGGCGAGTGCTCTAACCACTGAGCTATAGGACTCCACTTAAAATATCAAGACATGTGTTACTTACATGTCCTGGCTGCAACTACTGTTCCTGATAACATATTCCAGCTATTAATTACCCCCACTGTTTAGTGAGACACTTCCTTAAATTGCCCTTCACAACTCTGAACATGTGCATTCTTGTCATGGTGTCACTCATATCAGAAAGTTTTTTTGGTTCTACCTTTAAAGGTCATCTCATCAAACATCTATGATCACTTCCAATTTGCAGTTCGGCTGAGGGTTCAATTCCCCATGACTTGATGGGGCCTGAAATACTGGGAATTTTCGCCTAGAAGTATACAGTCAATTCACTTTACAGTATCATTTGTGAAGCACTTTGAGACATCTAGAAGACGTGAAAATCGCTATTTTAAAAGCAAGGTTTATTATTATTATTATTAACCAATTAACAAAAGCATTTCCAAATACTGTATAGCAAATATTTGCACTTATTAAAGATTGGTGGAGGGGGCACAGGAGGAGAAAAAAAAAAACCTCAGTTTATAATTATTCCGTAAAAGAGTTTATCAACTGAAACTAACATATTTTGTTGGTTTCACTGAGTTAGAAGCTGGGGAGAGTTTCATGGGAATGTCTTTGCAATGTGGTCTATGCCTCTGTGGGTTTGTTAGCCTGAGTGATGGCTGAACGATTGCTGACCTTAGAGGTGTTTAATGGAGCTGCACAGTGATGTGTGTCAAAATAACGTCTCCCGTTTGTTTCTTGAGATTGAACTGCAGAAGACTGACGATGTCAAGATGGAATATTACACCAACTGGAGCTTCACCATTTTAAATTAATCACATTTTTACAGTACTTGTTAGTTTTCAGTCTAGAAAAGAGATGTCTCAGAATGAACCGTGTAAAAGTTATACAGATGCTAAAAGGAAGTCAATCCAGACACCATTTTCAGATAATAATACTGTAATAAAATAATTTAAAAAAAAAGTCTCAAAGGACTTCACAGGAATAACAACAACAAAATTACATTTAAAGAGCACCTTTCACATCGGGAGGATGTCCCAAGGTACTGCACATGATCGAACTGGAGGGTCTTGAGACTGGCCTTAAAGGAGGTAATGGAGGAAGCGAGGCAAAGGGACTGTGAGATAGCGTTCCAGAGTGTGGGGTACAGAGGCTGAAAGCCCGGCGGGTCTGGTGGGAGACATGGAGCAGACCGGAGCCCGCTGAACAGAGGAAATACTTTAAAGTGAATTGAGTGTATATTTTGTGGGCGAAACATGGCAGCCAATTGCACACAGCAGTGTCCCACAAACACTCATGGATTGAGTGACCACATTATTATTATTTTGCTTTTTTTATTTCAAAATAAGAGCATTCTTCCAATGTATCTCTTTTGATCTGTGTTGGCTCAGAAAAATAAATTGAGATTTACGAATACATTATGTAACACACAGTGACATACATATCTTTAATGACCTATAAGTATGAAGGACACTAGTATTTATAAAATGAAGGCAAAAGGTGGAAATGATCCACGAAATGAACTTATGAAGAGGCTTTCTTGGTGGCTCAGTTGGTAAATGCGCAGCGATGTGTCATACAAATTAAGAAAATACCACAAGTTTGAACCTATGTCTTAGCATGACTTTGTTAAACATTGCTGTGTGCAAATTGGCTGCCACATTTATCCATGAAACACTGTCTCTCCACAGTATATCATAGAATCATAGAATCATAGAATGTTATGGCACAGAAGGAGGCCATTTGGCCCATCGAGTCTGTGCCGGCTCTTTGACCAAGCAAGTCATTTTCATTAACCCCAATCACCAGCTTTCTCTCCATAACCCTGCAAACCTGTCTTCCCCAGATACCTATCTAGTTCTCTCTTAAAAGCTGCTATCGAATCGGACCTCACTACCCTTTCAGGCAGATCATTCCAAATTCGAACAACTCGCTGAGTAAAAAAAATTATTCTAACCTCCCCTCCCCTCTGCTTCTTTTGGTAGAAATCTTAAGACTGTGACCACGACACCTACCAGCAGAAACAGCTTTTCCCTATCTAGCCTGTCAAAACCTTTCATGATCTTGAAGACCTCTATCAGGTCCCCACGTAACCTTCTCTGCTCTAATGGGAAAAGTCCTAACTTCTCCAGCCTGTCCTCATACCCCATTCCTGGTATCATTCTCGTGAATCTCCTCTGCACCCTTTCCAGTGCCTTAATGTCCTTCCTGAAGTAAGGTGCCCAGAACTGGACGCAGTAATCCAGTTGAGGCCTAACCAGTGTTTTGTATCCATCCATCCATCCATCTGCTTCCATCTATCTTCTATACACACACACTAATAAAACGACAATGTCTGTCTGAGCTTCAAGAAGGGTCTCAATAACTGATTGACGTAGAGACAAGATTTGAAACTCATCATAAATGTCTTGTAACTGGGAGTTACGTGGGCATATTTACTTTCGGGTATCTCCTATTGTTCATGAGTTATTTTCAGTTTTGAATTTTTTAGCTGCAGTTTGCACCCGGTAGCCGCAAGTCAAAGTGGAGCTGTTGTGTCCTGCGTCACATGGCACGCACATAGCCAAGTGATGGGAACAAAATAAAGAACACAGACAAAGCTAAGCCACGGCAACAGCAGCAAAAAAAATTTAAGTCTTAATTTTAAGCCGAGTCTTCCCAGATGGACTGTGGATAAAGATGAAATGTCTGTCTGTGTGTCTGTCTATCTGTGTGACAATCTACATTCCATATTGCATCATTGGTTGCAAGAGAAGCTACAACAGGTACAGCTATCACCAAATGAAAGGATATGATAATGATAAGGTCTGTACTGCGTTAGCTGGGGTGATGGTAAGAGATTATTTTTTGCAGGTCTGGGAATAGAAGCATGGGCAGATATGTGATCTACTACATCCTCCTGAGGAATTTGCAGTTTTTATTCTGAATTTCATTTTCAAAGATTAGATTTTTGAAGGCCGTTTCCTGTTTGAGCTCACCAAGGGATAGCTCGTGTTCTCTTCGGATACCCGTTGCGCATTCAAAACCTTCCCTGGCTTGCAGATCTTGGCCAGGAGCATTGGACATTTCAAAAATACATGCAGACCCAGGGAGAAACGAACATTGTTCTCCTTTGTGCAAGCTAACCTGTAAATACTTGAGCATGGTGTGCAGGCTGAAAAGGAAACAAGGCCAACTGAAGGGAATGTGTGTAAAGATGCTAATCGCATGACGGTAATCTTTATTGCTAGGCTCGGTGTGTCACGCTTGGGGGTTTGTTTACCTACGCGCTTATCTGCGCTGCTTGTCGACATCTACAAGACAACGCGGATGTATGTGGCTGGGCTTTGGAGCACTCGGTGGATTAGCTGTCATGGTAGCAAGCTAGGAGGTCAAAAATGTGAGCGAGAGAACTGCAGGTCCAATTGGCAAAGTTACAATTCTAGTAGATCGCCCACAGTGAGGACGTCTTGCACAAATGCTGACTGTACTGGAATAGTTTGGGATTCCAATTCACTGCTTGCTTTTGGCAATAATTGCTCACAACTTGTTATTTCAGCAGTAACAGTGCCTAACATTAATAGCGCGCTGATTAGTACAGTTTGCTACTAGCAAATAAAACAAGTTAAGTGGCCCGATGGTGATAGTAACATTTAAATTTTAAGACCTGGATTCATATCTGGTCCAGATTGATAATAATCATAATCCTTCCATTTGATATAGCTCCTTATCACATCTTTGAGACGTCTCAAAACACATCCCAAAATATACTGTGAGGTGAATTGACTGGGCGAAACGCAGCAGCCAATTTTGCAAAGGAGTATCCCACAAACAGCTGTGGAATGATAAATGAAGGTATTGCCACTAGAAAAGCTATCCACTAATCGACTAAAAACCGAGTTCCTACTTACTGCCAGGTAAACAGAGGAGTTTTGAGAAAGGAAACTTGCCTCCAGGTCTTCCTCTTGTGAGGTGAGTTCTCTTACCACTAACCTACAGGACTCCATTGAGAGGGTGAAAGTCTGTAAAAAATAATCCTTGCATTTGATATAGTGCTCTTCACATCTTCTAGACATCTCAAAGAGCACCACAGAATATACTGTAAAGTGAATTGACTGTATATTTGGGGGCATATCGCAGCAGCCAATTGCGCACAGCAGTGTCCCACAAACAGTCATGGACTAAAATGACCAATTTTACTATTGTGGTTTTTTTGGAAAGATTATTATCAGGCGTGTGGAGTAAGGAAACTTGCCCAAGGTTTTGCCCTGACCTGCCTGGATTTGAACACAGATCTCATACTTGTAAGGCAAGTTCTCTAACCACTGAGTTACAGGACTCCACATATGTACAAAGGTGATCGTATTGGAATACAGACTGAATTAGAAACAGATTTGCTGACATATATGACTAGGATTTGACTTATAGCCTTATATGACTAGGATTTGGGGATAATCATGACTCGGTTTCTGGGTGGTAGAGGAAGGGAGGTGGGGGGGTGCGGAACAGGATCAGTGGATGTAAGAATGTTGAATGAAATTCCACTGAATGAGAATTTTCTTGGAGTGCCACTCACTTCAGGATATCTTCCTTCATCATTCCTCCATCCTCGCCCCAGTTTGGTAGCTTTATGGCAAAGACATGGGTCTTAGATTAGGAAGATCAGAATGGATCCTATATTGAAACAGAAGAAGAAAGGCTGCTCAGGTCTCCCTGAAAAAGAAACAGAACCAAAAAAAGCACAAGAGATTAGATTGCTTTTTCAGAGAATGCCCTTTGGTGGTCTAGTACACATTTACACGTTTCTAGCTGAAATAATGGTCTTTACCAGCTAACCCCTTCAAATCAAATAATAATCCTTACATTTGACACCGAGATTTTCACCTCAGGAAGACATCTCAAAGCACTTCAAAGGACATCAGTTATAATAATAATAGTAATAATAATCCTTGCATTTGATATAGCATTTTTCACATCTTCTAGATGTCTCAAAGCGCTTCATAGAATATACTGTAAAGTGAATTGATTATATTTTGTGGGCAAAACGCGGCAGCCAATTACGCACAGCAGTGTCCCCACAAACACTCGTGGATTCAAAAATGACTGATGTATTATTTTCCTGCAAAGAAACACTGGTGGATGCTAAGCGCTGGCCTCAGATGGCACCCATGAAACGGAGTATCACCTCAGGGCTGTTCTGATGTCACAGATACTGGAGAGAGAAACCGCAAATTCTGGAGAAATTGTTCGATTACACGTGACTCCAAGGATACCCTCAGTCATCTCGTTCATGTGACTGATTATTACTTATGTATTGTCTAAGAAACAACAGTATTGGCAGTGGATTCAACTATGGACAGTGTCACAATCAAACTCAACCCAGTCCTCATGTAATGTATAGACTCACACACCTTCCAGGAAGTAATAGATTAGTGGATAGGAATCAACAGCAGCAATGCTTAATGGTTTTCCCCGAACTATCCCAGAGGGCACTGAGGGTAACTGTAGACTCCCAGCCTGACATAATCTACCATAAAAGAAAGACTCTTGCGCTTGTTATAGTGCCTTATCACATCTTTGAGACATCTCAACAGTTTCACAGAATATACTGTAAAGTGAATTGACTATATGGATAAAATGCTGCAGCCAATTGCACACAGTAGTGTGCCACAAATGGTCGTGGATTGAAGTGACCAATTTATTTTAAAAATGTGGAAGAAATTATTACGCGCAGAAAAACCATCCATCAATCGACTCACAACTGAGTTCCTATTTACTGCAAGGTAAACAGAGGCATGTGGAGTAAGGAAACTTGTTCAATACTCCACCCTGCCTGGAATCGAACCCAGGTCTCTTGCTTGGAGGTCAAAAATGTGTGCAAGAGATTTGCAGGTCCAAACACTGAGCTGCAGGACTAGCTTTTGATGACTTACGAAGATAAATAAATCCGATGGCACTCATAGCGTTTTAACACATCTTCTAGACGTCTCAAAGAGTTTAACAAAACATTCTGTAAAGTGAATTGACTGTATATTTGTGAGTGCAGCCAGTTGCACACAGCAGTGTCCCACAAACAGTCATGGATTCAAATGTCCAATTTTTTTTTGAAGGGATTAATATCAGATGCATGTAGTAAGGAAACTTGTCCTGCCTGGAATCCAACCCAAGTCACTCGCTTGTAAGGCGAGGACTCTAACTGCTGAGCTACAGGATTCCACATCCACTGTACAGTGCAATGACTGTATTTGGTAGGTGAATCTCCAACTCTGTATGTTATATTGTTGCATTAACCTAGTTTGATGCGATATGCAATGCGTTAGCTTATCAAACCGCTCAGGAGAAGGGGGAATAATAAGTAGTGCGGCATTAAGGCTGGTTCAATTTTAATGGGTTTCTATTTCGTTACAGAAAACAAAGCTACCATTATAGATCGGGTAAATCTAGTGAAATGAAGGGCACAGCCCTGGAGGTTCTGAACAAAGGATCCAGTGTTCGAAACAAATGGTTTATGTAAATTTTATATAGACCAGATTGGTGAATATCCTGGAAAAGTCAGGTCGATTGATCTTTTAATAGTCCTCTCTGTTTTCCCAACAAGTGTGGAGATCACACATTTTATTTTGTGTTAAAATGGTGTCTTCATTTTGTCATCATTAATGATAATATACATATATACAGTGAATTAATTTTACAGTATATTCTGTGAAGCGCTGTGAGATGTTGATAAGATGTGAAAAAGCGCTATATCAAATGCAAGGATTATTATTATTATATTATTATTAAAAAATGCCAGAGGAAACCTTGAACTTTGAAGAGGTTTGGGAACAATTAGCACTGAAACTCACCCCTAGGCAAACATGCAAAACTGTGCAAATAAATAGATGAAGGAAAATGTGCAATATTCCTTAACATATTCCTAAACTTAAATATCGTATTTTATACCTGTTCTTATAATTATAAATTTTAATAATAATCCTTGCATTTGAGATAGTGCTTTACACGTCTTCTAGATGTCTCAAAGAATTTACTGTAAAGTGAATTGACTGTATATTTGTAGGCAAAAAGTGGCAGCCAATTGTGCACAGCAGTGTCCCACAAACAGTTGCATAATTTATTGTTACTTTTTTTTGAGGGAATATTATCAGGCGTGTGGAGGAAGGAAACTTGTCCAAAGTTTCACTCTGACCTGCTTGGATTTGAACTCAGGTCTCTCGCTTTCAAGGCGAGTGCTCTAACCACTGCGCTACAAGACTCCAATTTAGACAGGTATGTGAAAGTTAGAGGTTTGATGGGGTATTGGGGTAGGACAGAGCAATGGAATTGAAAGTACAGCTTGCTCTGAGAGCCAGTGTAGACTCAATGGGCTGAATGGCCTTCTTCTGTGCCACAAATTACTATGACATTTGATAAGTTGCCATATAAAAGGTTGATCCAAAAAAAAAGGGGCCATCGAATTTTGGGGAATATATTAGCATAGATTGAAGAATGGCTCATGGGAAAAAAACAGAGAGTAGAGAAAAACGGGTCCTTCTCAGATTGGCAGGATGTGACTAGTGGTGTGCCACAAGGATCAATGCTTGGGCCTCAACTATTTACAATCTGTATCAATGATCTAGATGAGGACATCAAACTTAAAATATCCCAATTCGCAGATGACACTAAACTAGGAGGGAGAGTAAACACCGAGGATACATTTAAAATAGTGCAACGCGATATAGATAGGCTAGGTGAGTGGGCAAGTAGGTGGCAGATGAAGTTTAAGTAGGGAAGTGTGAAGCCATCCACCTATGTAGTAAAAACAGTAGAGCAGATTATTTTTCAGAAGGGGAGAGACTAGATAGTGTTAGCATTCAGAGGGACTTGGGTGTCCTTGTACACCAGTCACAAAAGGTTAGTTTGCAGGTACAGCAAGCAACTAGGAAGGCTAACGGTATGTTGGCGTTCGTTACAAAAGGGTTAGAATATAAGAGTAGGGAAGTCTTGCTGCAACTGTATGGGGCCCCGGTGAGGCCATACCTAAAGTATTGTATGCAGTTTTGGTCTCCTTATTTAAGAAAGGACATACTCGTCTTGGAGGGGTACAGCGTAGATTCACTAGGTTGGTACCTGAGATGAGGGGTATGATCTATGAGGATTGGTTGAGCAATCTAGGTCTATATTCTCTAGAATATAAAAGAATTAGAATATAAAATAATTTCTATAAGATAAGAATCTTATAGAAACCTATAAGATTATTAAGGGGCATGACAGAATAGATAATAGGAGACTTTCCCCTGGTTGGTGAATATATAGCCAGAGGTCACAGCCTTAAAATTAGGGTTCAACCCTTTCACTGAGTTGAGGAAAAACTTCTTCACTCAGAGGGTAGTGAATCTATGGAATTCTCTACCTCAAAGGGCTGTAGATGCTCAGTCCTTGAACATATTGAAGACTGAGATTGATAGATTTCTTGTGGATAAAGGGATTAAGGGATATGGGGATAAGGTGGAGTTAGATCAGCCATGATCTTATTGAATGGCGGGGCAGGCTAGAGAGGCCGAATGGCCTACTCCTGCTCCTAATTCTTATGTTCTTATGACGGTGGACAACCAACCATTTGTGTGTGCAGGACATGAGGAGCTGGGATTTGTTAGCTAACGTCCAGGCTTCTCATTTCAAACAGTCTTATGGTATCTTTGACGTCTACCTGGAATCGGTAGACGGTGCCTTGGTATCTTTCATGTCTCAAATCCTTGTAGAGTGTCATCAAAGCCAGTGTCTGATTCATTTTGGCTGCAATTGGCCACATTGTTAAGACAATGGCACATTCGTTGATTGGAGCCAAACATTCTCTGTTTATTTACAATACAACCACAAGGCAGGAAAGACTCTCCCTTCTTTAACCTCAACAATAACACGTTGTAACCCTACCCCCAATAAAACACAGAAGTGCCAATTATACTATTTTCTCTGCCAAATCATTGTCGCAATAACTGTAAGGCAGATTGCCAGTCACTTGAATTAAGGGCTAGCTTTGTTTTGTGGGTCCACACTCACAAGACGTTGAACCCGACCCCAAACTCTTATGCCAGCAAAGAGAGGGGGGGTGAGGGGAGAAAGACTGGATCTGCACTTGAATTTGAACCAAATTCTGTAGCAAACAGGCTGGCCTGCTAATGCACTGAACCATCTAGTCTGGAAGATTGTCACTCTTGAGGAATAGAGTACTGTCACCCACTGCTTGTTTTACACATGTATTCCATCCATAAATCACCAGGAACTCCTTGTTAACTGGCATCCTGCCATTCTTTATATATATATACATCTGTATACACACACACAAATCAGAGTGCTATGTGCGCAGAAATGATTTTTAAAAATCCTTCAGTTCAAACTAATTCAAATAATAAAGATATTTTCTCAGGCCAGTCAGGAAGAACAAAGCTTCCTTTTTCGCACAGTCCAGTTTAGTTTGTTTTTCACTCTTCCTTCATGAAAGAATTACGTCAATTTTCCGCTGGTACCTGCTTGCAGAAAATAATTTGAAGAGATTTTTAAAAAATAATATATATATATATTACCAGGAACCAGGCCAGATGTATGTGGTACATGAAAGGGGATATTGTGCAGATGGGGATTTGTAATAATTTTTTGATTACGGCATATGTAAAGGAACATTATTATAAACCACAAGAAAGAAATGGGATCACAAGGTCCTTTTATTAAAGTTACAAATGTTGAAAGAAATTTTTATTTTTTAATTTTAAGCAAAGTACAAGCCTTTGAGCTCTCGTTGCAATTGTTCCACTATTAAAATGATGATACATCTCAGGTTTGCATTTATTAAAAAAAAGTATTTAAAAAGTAGTAAAATAACCTTGTAATAAAACTTTCTTTCAGTTTGTTGATTGATATCTTGCGTTAAATTACATTTGAAATACTTTCACTAATGGCAATGTGCCAGAATTGGAGACTTCTCAGATTACCAATATGTTGTCGGAGGTGCCGTCTTTTGGGTGAGATGTTAAACGAAGGTCCTACATGATAGTTTACAAGCTTGACAAAGCTTCCATATTTCAAAAGGGAGTTTCTTCCAGTGTCCTCATTAAAATAAAACATAAGATGAATTGGTGGCTCATATTAAGGATATTTATGCATCCTTGTTGATGTGTTTGCCAATAGAAACAGCCATTGATCGTAATTACATGTGAAGCACTTTTGAGATGTTTTGATACAAGATGCTGTTAAAAAAATAAAGACTTTTGGTTGGCCTTTGGGAAAGTCCCATGGGTTAAGACAGTGCTATAAAACCCAAAGCTCATCAGATAGACACGTCATGTCTGACAAATTCATGTGAACCTCTTCGCAGAAACTCTGGAGTGAGGCCCGTCAACATTGGCTTCATTGCTTCTCTTGATACTGCACAGATTCATTCCTATTTTCAATCCTTTCAACAAAGCCTCTTCCCCATATATTGAAAATAAGACATCAGGCTCAAATGATGTATTTCAATCCTCTCACTGCTCAAAGGTTCCCCAGATACTGAGTGAATGTACTGTGTGATTTAATAAATGTGAAGTTTCTCTCGATGTCGGACTTGAAGTGATAGTTTCTATCACTACTTTCTGTTTACCTATAAAATACCCTTTGTGGCTTTCCAAATTGGCAGCTGAACACAGCCGCCTGTAGCAAAAAAAAACTGTTACTGCAAATATTCTGCTTCTAGCATCACACATCACTGGAGGAATTCAGGATGGACATTAAAGATCATGAGTCTTGACATTTTTCATTTGGACGCTGCTGTGTGCAAGGGACTGCTGCGTTTCGCCCACAGTCTATTCACTTTAAATTCAATGAAGTGCTTTGAGACAGGTCGACAATGTGACAAGACTCTATATCAAATGTAAGTATGATTATTATTATCTTCAGTAGAGTATTTGACTGCGGAGCAGTGGGAAGGGAGTGTTGATCCACTTGCAGGTCTCTGGATCTAAACATTCCATCTGATCATACTCTGTTCAGATGATGTTGTCTTACAATTGAAGTTTGCTCAAAACTGTGAAAAAATGTGCAAATAATTTTTATGTCGTACCCTCACTCAGTCCTTGATACAGTATATCCTGTAAAGCACTTTGAGACATCCTGCCGACAATTACTATTACTATTTTGTACTCGCATCTCTCCGAGTCCTGCTACATGTTTGAACATTCACTGCACCAGATCTGCCACAGCTGCTAAATAGAGGAACACCTGAGTTTTACCCCCTCTCTCATTGACTGAGATCTTACCAGTTTAACAAGAACACACACAGACACACACACTAACTCATTCACAAACACACACTAACTAGCTGATTGTAGCTTCACCAAGTTTAATACATTTTTTTTTCAAATTAAAAAAAATAAATAATTGTTTCCTAAAAATATATACACAGACACACACACACCAAAATTTTTAAAAACATATATTAAAGCTAAAAAGCATTGTGACAGATGTCATCCACATGCATCGACACTGCTTTCACTGAAAGCAAATAACAGACAAACTTTGTCTATCACAATAACATTAATTTAAAGATACAACCAATCAGTTGGGACTCCCAGTTGGGTTTGAAGCATGTTTGCAGTTATCTCTTAAACAGTGCTTAAATGTTACTAATTAACATGAAAGGCATCAAAATTGTGTCTGTTTGTATAGAAAATCCATGTCTCTGGCAGGAGCTTAGTGAACACCAGGGTTTTAGTTTCTAATCTAGAGATTCCCACACATGGAAACCTAGACTCAGGCCCCTCAAAACTCAGTCACAGATGTTCAGAGGAAATTCCACCTAGCCCTATCCCGCAAGTCTAAGACTATTTAAAAAAAAAGATTCAAGGTCGTGCAGAATTGTGCCTTAATTCAGAAGTCACTTTTCTTCAGCACTTGAAAAGAACTTGTTTCAAATTTAAGACAGAAGTTAAGAACTTTCCACAATTCTGCACAATCTTAAATTTTAAGGCAAAATGTTCTTACAGCAAAGGATGAGGAGGATTTTCTGTATACCCGTGTATGGGAGTTAGAATGACAATGGGCATTGTTGTATTATTGAAATGCATTCCCTTGCCCTCTCCCACCTCAAGCCCTGAGAACCACGATGGTGGTAACCTGAGAGCAAAGAAGTGTTTGCTCAAAGTGAGTTTGCATCAACCGGGAGGAACGAGGTAATGGGTTGGGGAAGTAAAAGGGCAGATAGAGAACCTGATCCAGGGAGATAACTACATTAGGAAAGAATGAAGACCAACAGAAAAGAATATCAAAGTTCCTTTCTGAGAATTAAAATATCTAAAAGTTCATCCGTGTTTATGTTTCAACAGAGCCTGAACAATGCCAGCTATGTTGACGGGTTCACATTTAAAATGCCTGGGCCCAACCAGCAACTGGCTTGGTTGGGGCTCAGGCAGTGTTCTGCCTCGCTTGGCAGACTGAGCTGAGGCTTATATTTCCCTCAGTTTGAACAAAGACCCCAGTAAGATCAGGAGTTAAGCAAACATTTTAGAGTTGAAGCAAACATTTTAAGCCATCACATTTCCATTTGGATTCATCTTTGCGCTCCCACTTCGCCACCCCCATCTCCTTCTGCATCCTCCCACACCTTTCCCTCCCATCCTCTCTCTCACCCACCCATCCCCTCCCCACCACCCACTATCCCCCAATCCGGTTGAATTGCACATTTGTCACTGGCGTTCTGGTTATCCTGATTGGAATTCCGCCCTTTCCTTCTGAACTCCGAAGAATCCCAGATAGCCCCAAAACTTGAGTCAGGTCCAATGGGGTCAGTCCGACAGCCCTTCAGGCTGGAACCAACCAGAGCTATTGCAGACCCAAACTGCCGAGTCTCGACACTGGCTTGGTATCAGTCAGTCATTCTGACGTAGGTTATCTTGCCTTCATCAGGCACAATGTGATTCGAGCTGGCCTTGAAGAAGGCAAGCTGGCGGCCTGCGAACGGAAAAGAGGAAAGGATTACAACAACAAAAACAATAACAACAAAATAATATTTGTAGAGCGCCTTTCACATCGGGAGGACGTTCCAAGGCGCTGAACAGTCAGGGGTCAGGACCCGAGCATGGAGGAGGCGAGGGAGAATCAATAATCTGGAGCCATTTTCTCTTCTGACACCAAGCCAAGACTGAAAAGAGTCTAAACATAATAGCCACACAGGCACTCAGAACAGGCTACTCTGGACAGCGATCAGGAAATGGTGAAAATTTGGTCAATCATTTAACCTTTCTCCCAATGATGGTGTGAGGCCAGTTGGTAGGTTCTAACTGTTGCCCCAGCCGAGATTAGCCCACACCAGGATTCACATCTCTGGTTTAAGACAGCTGTGTGAAGCTGAGTGTTGCACTAGTTGCTGGCTGTCACCACCAAAGGCACTGGCAAAGCACGTTTTCTGTTGTCTTAAGCGGGATTTCACTGAAAATGAGGCAGAGTGATTCTGAACTGCTGGAGACCACTTTGTGCTGCTTTCAATATATAGAGTCAGTAGTTAGAGCACTCGCCTTAGAAGCGTGAGACCTGTGTTCAAATCCAGGCAGATCAGGGAGAAACCTTGGGTAATTTTCCTTACTCCACACGCCTAATAATAATCTGTCAAAAAAAACCTATAATAAATTGATCAATTCATTCCACAACTGTTTGTGGGACATCGCTGTGCACAATTGGCTGCCCCATTTCATCCACAAATACAGTATAGTCAATTCACTTTACAGTATATTCTGTGAAGCGCTTTGAGACATCTAGAAGATGTGAAAAAGCTCTATATCAAATGCAAGGATTATTATTATTAGTTATATATATATAAAAGCCCAAATGGAACCTAAGTAGTGAGTAACTCTTAGTCAAAAGTGTTATATGTGGCTCTTTCAAAATCGTACTTTTATAACAGAATAATGTGCTGAGTGACGGAGCTGAGTATTTATTATTGCCTCTTACGCTGTACACCCTTCGGTGGGTCAGTTACAGAGTTAATTAAGGTCGTCTTTCAGTAAGACGTCATCTGCAGATTTCATCAGTGGCTCTGTGTGGGCTGATGCTGGCTGGGATCTCATTCATATCCCCCAGCAGCTGGCCTCCATCCCAGCTCTACCCTGATAGTCATATTTCGTGTTTGTGCCAAGATAGGGGTAGGCAATATAAACCAGTGGTTCATTCAGTTCACCTGCAGTATGGTGCTATTGTCCAAGCGATTTAATGACCACCATCTCTCCCTTCTCCATGGAATTACTCAATAGAAATTACTGCAATTTTTCTTTTTTAATTAAAAAAAACTCTGCCCATGACAAACAAGATTTCTTTTAAAATTCTCAAAAATGTTGTAAAAGCTTGCATGACTTACATTTTTTTTTTAAAAAAAGGCTTCCCCTCGTGACCTGGTCATTTAAAGTCTTAGTTACCCACTGAGCCAGATAGATCAAAATGTTGCAGGTATGTGATGTGGCTTTTGGCCACTAAAACTTACCTCAGTGTCTCTGGGATAGAGAAGGAAAAAAAACTGCCAGGTTATCAGCTATCCAGTGCATCCACATATATGGTGTGCATAAGATCGCATTGGTTGGTTGGGCGTGGGTTAATAGCCTGCTGTGATTTAATGTCTGGATGCACATGTGAAAAAAAAAGGCCACCCAGTGAGAAACAGGGATGAGGGCTGTGGTGTGGGCTGCAATTGCCCACCCAACTACTTCTAGTACAAATCGGAGTCTGCAGGTTTCTAGATGTATCCTCGGAAACACTTCCAAGACTTTTAACATTCTAGGTGCTACATTAATAATCATTATTATTATAATAATGATAATAATCCTCGCATTTGATTTCTAGATGTCTCAAAGCGCTTCACAGAATATACTGTAAAGTGAATTGACTACATCTTGTGGGCGAAACTCGGCAGCCAATTGCGCACAGCAGTGTCCCACAAACAGTCGTGGATTGAGTGACATATTTATTATTATTTATTTACTTGGGGGAAGGATTATTATCAGGCATTGTGTGGAGTCAGGAAACTTGCCCAAGGTTTCGCCCTGACCTGCCTGGAATTGAACCCAGGTTTCTAATTTGTAAGGTGAGTGCTCTAACTGCTATGAAAGCATCATTGCAATGTTCTTGAACTCTTCCGTTAGGCTGGTATGTTGAGCGTTTGGACAAAAAGGCTTTTATTTTTAAAAAATGGCAGTGACCCAGTATTTCAAAACACGTTTTAACAATGTTCTTTAAGCAAGAAACACAATGTGTTTAGAAATGTCAGAATTTCTCTCCCTCCCTCTCTCCAAACTGTCTGGAGTTGAAGCCTGGCTCACCTGTCCAGGTAGTCTGATTAGTCAGCACAAAGGCACGACACTGAGAGTGACTGTCACAGATCTCCATGGCTTCGTTGAGGTCGTAGACAGAGAGCAAACACCCGTCATGGTGATATGACGGCCAGCACCTGTAATTCTCCTCCCGCACAGAGACATCGTGCAGCTGCTTGTATTCTGCAAGACCAGAGAGAGACACAAGGTGATTTTATCTCCTCAAAATACATGAAAATCCCAAATGTAAAAGTCTATGGGAACAAAGCAGGGGAGTGAAGCTAAATTTACCCTAAAATACACAATCATTACACGTGATACCAATTTCCTATGAAGCACTTTGAGACTTTTGATGCTGTAGTCTGTGTGTGTGTGTGTGTGTGTGTGTGTGTGTGTGTGGTTTGTGGTGTGTGTGTGACAGATTGGCACAAAAGCAACAACAGTCGTCAGTCCTATGCAATGCTGAGTGTGCTGCATTGTCAGAAGTACCATCCATCGAGTAAGACATTAAAGCAAAGCCCCCTCTGTCTGTTACGGTAGACATTAAAGATTCCATTGAGAAGGACATTCACTTCATAGATGTTTGTAGGATGTTGCTGTGTGCAAATTGGTTGGTGTATTCACCCAGAAAACACAGTCACTGCCCTTTACAGTATATCTTATGAAGGGCTTTGTGACATTCTCATGCGGAGGCACTATACCAAATATAAGGATTTACTTATTACCGTGATAGTCAAACATTTGCTGCTCATGGCACTACCGAGCGGGCAGCGAAACATTCGCACTAGTCTAGTTAAGCCTGTATTTGATTGGTAGTTCGCTACCAGGTTTTTCTAGAGTGAATATTTCTGGATATATTGCATAAATCAAGGAATGTTCCATCGAGAGCAGTTATTTTGTTGGATGCAAAAGGTTCAGTCACTATTCAATGCTATAAATTTGCAGTGTTTGACTTTTTTGTAAAAAAAACTTTTTGACACAAGCGTGAAATTGCACTAAAGTCATTTCAAAATAAACACGTTTAAACTGTGTTTCTGAACTGGGGAACAATAAAAACCACTGAGATTTCTCACTATAAGTTGTTATTAATGTGGTACAGAACAATGTACATCCCGTAAGGAGGCGATGAAGAACAAAAATTGGTACATGGGATTTTTTTGGGGGGGGGAAAGTGGATTATTTTGTCTAGAAGATGTGAAAAGCACCATATCAAATGCAAGGATTATTACTATTCTTATTATTATTGTTGCATAAAACATGGAAGAAGAAGCAGTAAGGCCCACTTTGGGCCTCAAGCCAGCTCCACCCAGTATGATTAAAAAAAGCACTTTATCCAATCTACATTAAGACCTGAAATTCTCAGCCTGGAAGACCATTTGTCACAACATGTGGCAGACTGGGACGGTGTACCAATGCTCACTGTCAAAGTTCAACACATGAAGGATAGCCACTTTGATGCAGTACCAGATGGCAGCTGATGCTGTGAGCTGCACTTGAGCATAAGTGAGCTCTCTGAGAGGGAAGGGGGAAAAACTCAGGGGGAGGGCGGGGAGAGGAAAGACACATCCTGAGACTGATGATATTTTTCACAGTGATACACTTCACTGGAGCTTTGGCTCCCACATAAACTGGAGCCCAGAGAGATGATGGGTTGGGTTAATTGTAAACAGATGAAATTGACATATTGCAACGTTAAAGCACCACATTTGAAGTGCTCTGTACGAGGTCTCCATTTTCAGCTCTCTCGGAAGGCACAGCCTTTGGCAAACCCCCAGCTTGCATGCCACGTGCAACTTGGATGCACAAGTGGCTAAGAGATTTCCTGGAGTGAGACGGGACCAGTCACTTTGGCAGATGTTCCGTTGCCTGGGTAACTGGGGCCAAAGTGGGATTCAAACAATTAGTTTACAGATGAACATGAAAAAGCACGAGACCAAAAAAATGGGAAAATGTTGGCACTGTTAATCAATTTGAACACTGAAGCTCATTAAGAAGTATTTCCTCTTCTACGAGAGGATAATGAACTGCACATTCCCCACACGAGTCTTAGACATTGCATAATTTGTATGCTGGACTAGTCACTGACAACCCTCAACTGCTATCTCTGCTTAGTGTGCGAGCCTATATGGTACATGTAACACAATATATATTACACACACATATACATATATGTATAATGTTAATTCCGCTGCATCCTTATATAGCATATATCGGCCAAAAGAGTCCTGTAACTCAGTGGTTAGAGCACCTGCCTTGCAAGTGAGAGACCTGGGTTCAATTCCAGGCAGGTCAAGGTGAAACCTTGGACAAGTTTTCTTACTCCATACGCCTAATAATAATTCCTCAAAAAGAATCAATAATAAATTGGTCATTTCATTCCACGACTGTTTGTGGGACACTGCTGTCCGCAATTGGCTGCTGCGTTTCGCCCACAAATATACAATCAATTCACTTTACAGTATATTCTGTGAATCGCTTTGAAGACATGAAAAGCACTATATCAAATGCAAAGATTATTATTATATATATGATATATTATATATGTTATATATAATGTACAAATATCATACAGTACATATATGTTGGGGTTCAGTGGAATTTTAAGTTTATGTTTCAAGTCTAAAAAAAATAAAGATGCTGATCTATCAAGCCTCCGAATAAAGAATTGATTATTCACTTTATGGTTGTTTGTAGGATATTGCTGTGGGCAAAATTGGATTGTCACATTCACTTAGAAAATATACCATCACTGAACTTTATCATCTATCTTGTGAAGCGTTCTCCTGACGTGAAGACAGTATTATCAAATGCAAGGATTAGTAGTAGGTGAGAGCTCCATAAGCAACAGCACCCATGTGGCCATTCTTCATGTCTGAGCCAAGACAACATATTTGTTGCCAGACTGGATTCCCCAGACAAACCCCATCCTCTCCTCATTCAATACCCGCATGCATAGCGACAGGGTAACTGGTCAGGAAGACCATTTCCTCTCTTCCCAGTCCAGTGGCAAAAGGCCAAATTGAGCCTCCCCCACCTCCTGCCTGGCCTGAGATCAGCCATCTTACTAGAGGCCAGGGATTCTATCCCTGACTTAACTGATCTGTGTGACTCAGCTCCAAACTCAAGTCGTACCAACCGAGCCAACGGTAAAGCTGGTGCAGTTCATTTTCAAAGTGGGTTTAATATCTTATGCATCATGTAGCCCAGCTAGACACACAGATTTCCAAGATACAATAATGTGCTGATGATACAAACAGTTGCTTATGGAGCAGGCAGCTAAACACTCACAAGACACATATCTCACAAATTCAAGTACTTTTACATCAGTTATCCACTGTGTACAGGCCGTGTAAAGCAAGGCACCTAGCTTGCAATGCACCGTCCCTACACACTCATGAAGCACTTTGAGGCATTTGGACATTATAATAATAATGATCATAATAATCATTACATTTTGATATAGCGCTTTTCACGTCTTCTAGACGTCCCAAAGCACTTCACAGATTACACTGTAAAGTGAATTGACTGTATATATTTGTGAGTGAAACGCGGCAGCCAATTGCGCACAGCAGCGTCCCATAAACAGTCATGGATTGAAATGACCAATTTTATTATTGTTTTTTTTTAAGGGATTATTATTAGGCATGTGGAGTAAGGAAACTTGCCCAAGGTTTCGCCCTGACCTGGTCTAACTGAGCTACAGAACTCCACATAAACACTGTATTAAATACAGGGATTAATATCAATATTAGAGGTCCCGTCTGCCTGTTCAGATGGGTGCTAAAGATCCCATGGCACTATTTGAAAAGTGAAGAAACTTTCTCCTGGTCCCCTGGTCATTCACTCCATGGCAGGTAATTTCTGTACAGCTGCCATGTTTACCTACAAATATAGAGTCACTACTGACAGTAAAGCCTGTGAAGCGTTTTGAAATGGTTTTAACAATTTGATGATGCACTACATCAAATGCAAAGTTTATGATTATTACTGTTATTATTATTTTCAGTGCCTTGGGACGTCCTCCTGACATGAAAAGCGCAATACAAGTGTAATTTTGTTGTTGTGGTTATTTACTGACAAGAAGCCCCCCCACATCCCTGTGGAGAGAGACTTTTTAAAGATCATTCATCAGGCTCTTTGAAGGGGACAAAAAAGGGTACTGGAGCTTACTCAGAGAGAAAGGAAAAAAAAACTTCCTCCCTTTGCTAAACCTTCCCACCCACCTACCCACTCACCTGTCTTAGTAGGGACTCAGTCAATATCCAAGATTCGGAGCATTGTGGGCAACACCCTATCTAGTATGTTGCTTGCCAGAGAATTATACAAAAGGTTAAATACAAACAGTTAAGAAATAGTATCAATTAGATACCACAACTCCACTTCCCATGCTCCATATGGTACACTTTATGGGAAGTCCTCCCGACATGAAAGGCACTCTAAAAATGTAATTTTGTTGTTGTTGATTTAACCTGGTCTGGTGATCAAGTGGTTAAACGTGTCAGTAACTGGCTTTTTATTTTAACTCTTCCCAAACGGTTGCCATTGGGTCTCTCAGCCATCTCAAAATGTTGGAAGAGAAGTGGGGTGGGGGGTGAGGGTAAAAAAAAAAGGCATCAACTACAACTTCAAAAGTCCCTTTGTGTTTCCACTGCACAAAGCTCTATCTATTAAATCTACAGAAAAGGCCGACCTACGTTTGAAAAAAAGATGTTGCAGATAAATTTGGTCCCACAAATTCAATATCCATTACCCTGTGAAGTGCTCGCTTCTGGTCTACCGAGTTCTCACAGAAAGAATGCTTTTTTTTTAATAAGCGGCATCCATTCAACTCAACTATTTCTTCATCAAATCCCAAACACTGAATGTGATTGTTGCCGCCGGGACTGGACAGACGTGGCCTGCCCCTCCCCTCCCCCCTTCCCCCGAGTCCGAAACACCAGCCATTCTGTGTGTTTTTTTTCTTCTTCTTCTCCTCCATCGAACACGAAGGATAAAGAGGCTTTTAATTAACAAAACTTTCCTTGCTCCGTTTGACAAATAAAAAAGCTTTCTTGATGGGCTGCTAAGAAAGGAGTATGTGAAGCATGTCCGTCTGACTCTCGCCGAGAGCTGCCCTGGTCTGCCCCGCACCCCACCCTTGGCTGCCGTTCAGTCTTGCTTTCTTTCATGAACTCTCTCTATTCTGTATGGGTCAAAGAGGTGGTGGTGGTGGTGGTGGGGGAGGAGGAGAAAATTGTCCTGTTTCTTAACTCCCCAGCTGCCTCTTAGCTTTTAAGCTAATCCGTGTGGCTGCAAATTAAAATAATCACTAATGAAGATTTTTTTTTTCTTTTGCAGCTGTGTGCACAGTCTGCACCTTTTAACCTCTTCCATGGATTTTCCATCGTTGGTAGAAAAAATACATCTTCGGCATTGCAGTAAAGCCTGCTTGCTCCACCAAGAGTATTTCAAATATACAGTAACTAGTACTTTAAGATTAGCTAGTAATAATAATAATAATCCTTGCATTTGATATAGCTCTTTTCACATCTTCTAGACGCCTCGAAATGCTTCACAGAATATACTGTAAAGTGAATTGACTGTATATTTGTGGGCAAAAACGTGGCAGTCAATTGCGCACAGCAGCCTCCACACAAATAGTATGGTACTTTAGAATGTGGGAGGCTGCAGCACCAACTAAGAAATGAAAAGGTTCACTCATGTCTATTCAATCAATAATTCCTAGGCCTGCACTTCCAACATCAATCACCCCAGAAGATCAAATACATCTTGCCTGTAAGTATGATGTACCGTTGGTCCATTAGGGCTGCTAAAAGCCTCTTAAACTCCACTATGCTTCAGGCTAGCCACTGTCACTCTTCCCAGGTAACAACAGCTTGGAATGAAGAATGCTCCTCGGTCCATTTGGTGACATTCAATCTTGACCTGTGTCACCTTTCCCAGTTGTCCATTCCAGCTACATTTGTTTAAAAAAATTGCCCTGGTGTCTGTCCTACAATTACCACTCTGAGTTCTGAATCTGTGCTCTCTCGTCTTGTCAAAGTGTTGCTTTATACAATTATAAAGTTCCTTCCAAATGCCTCAAAGAGATAACAAACAAAAAGACTGTGCTTTAGAGCCATCCGAAAATTGTGTATTTCGTGGCAACATAATTTTTTTTGCTATAGCTGCTGATAAACTATCAAGTATTTAGATTTGTCAGAGGCAGTTTGAGATCGTTTTTGAGAGCAAGTGTGTTGGCCACAGACCAAAATCAATGTGAAACAGCCATTACAGGTTAAAATTCAATTTAAAAACAGTCCCTACTATTCAACTAATGTCAATAAGGAGCTGAATGACACTTCTCTTTTTTACCCCTAGGAATGTTATTAGGAATCCTCATTGGAGCAAGGCAGCACAACCTGGTACTGTCCCATTATACTGCTCCACAAGCAGGTAGTGAATCACAGCTTGTAATATAACTGCAGTATCACAGCAAGCAACCAGCTCTCCAGAGGATAGGTAACCTTACTAGCCTTCAGCATGTACTTCCTCATTGTTTGAATCCCTCTATGCCAACACCCAGTGGTGGATGCCTTAACGTATCCACTTCAACAAATTTAAAGATAAAGCACCAGAGAAAAGAGATCAGACATATTTTCTTTAAAAATGTATCTTTCATGTGATTGCAGTGCAATTTAGATCCCGGTTTCCCCAGTTGTCTGCAGTACAATACAACAACAACAAATTGTATTTATATTGCTCCTTTCACGTCTGGAGGACATCCTCAGGTGTGGATTGGCCAGGGTTTGCATCTGAACTGGGCATTGGAGCCAAAGGAGTTGGATGTGGGGTTGGGGGAAAAAAATGACTGAATGAGCAGTGAAAGAGTATGGCCTTGAAATGGATCTTGAAGGAGGCATGGGAAATGGGCGAGGCAAAGGGACTCTGAAGGAGTTCCAAAGTGTAGAGGGAGAACAGCTGAAGCATACCAATGCCTACTGAGAATGGGCAGGTTGCTAGGGTCAACACAGTACAACTTGCATTTACAATAATAATAATTCCTCCAAAAAAACACAATAATAAATTGGTCATTTCAATCCACGACTGTGTGTGGGACACTGCTGTGCGCAATTGGCTGCCGCGATTCGCCCACAAATATATACAGTCAATTCACTTTACAGTATATTCTGTGAAGCGCTTTGGGACGTTGATAAGATGTGGAAAGCGCTATATCAAAATGCAAGGATTACAACACCTTTCACATCCGGAGAACGTCCCAAAGTGCTTAACAGTACAGGCTGGACAGCCAAGGGTTGGGAGCCAACGGGAAGGGAAAGATGACCGAAACCATAGTCAGAGATGTACACCTTGAGATGGATCTGGGATAATGTTGGGGAGGCAGCGAGTTGGAGGGATGGTGGTGCAATAGAGAATGCAGACTTTCACTCAAAGGAATTGGCAGAACACAACCTTCATTACTTGAACATTAACTGTAGCCCCTACCGAATGCTGGCATGTGGGCTCTCCTTCCCTCTCTAACCCTCTCCTCTCACACTTTCACCCAAACTCCCATTCCTCTCACACTCTCTCTCTCACACTCTCTCTCTCTTCTTTCAGTTCCCTCCCTTCACCTCTCCTCTCTCTTCCCATCTTCTCCCCTCTTCCAAATGCCGTGATTGAAAGATGGATTATGGCTTTATTAAGAATGAGCTGCAAGAAAGGAGACAGATGGCAAATTTGCTTTAATCCAATCCAGCGCTGGTTTGCCCACATCTGATTAAGACTCTGTTTGATCTTTGAAAAATATTAATTTTGAAATGTTAAAAAACAAAGCTGTTTCATAAGCTGGAACCGAGCTAAAAATGCTTCAAAATTCAGAGAAATGCAAGTTTTCGAGTGAAGAGAAGCACTTAATGTACAATCTTGGTTCCAATTTATCCACAAAAAACATACAGTCTCTCCACTTTATAGGAATTAGCCTAAGAAGTTCCTTGAGACACCATTATGACATGAAAGGCACTATTCTAAATCTAAGGATTATTATTTGTAGTAGCACTATTAAAAATAATAATATTTCCATTTCATTTACCTTTTTCACATCTTTTAGACGCTTCATAGATTATACTGTAAAGTGAATTAACTGTATATTTGTGAGCAAAACGTGGCAGCCAATCGTAATGGTGACCGATGGGACCATCGAAGAGGAGGGTCTTGAGGCGGGACTTGAAGGAGGCCAGGGAGGGGGCGAGGCAGAGCGACTGCAGGATGGAGTTCCAGAGGTTGGGGGCAGAGTGGCTGAAGGCTCACCCGCCGATGGTGGGGTGGGTGGGTCGGGGGACATGGAACAGGCTGGAGCCTGCTGAGCGGAGGAGGCGAGCAGGTTGGAAGGGGGTTAGAAGGTTGCAGAGGTAGGGTGGGGCGAAGCCGTGGAGGGCTTTGAAGGTGAGGACCATGATCTTGAATTGGATCCTCTGGGTGATGGATCAATGTCGCCTGTGAGCACTGACCAGCGATGCTCTCAGAGTGTGCACCAAATGTCCAATTCACGTAGAAACTCCCAGCCCACATTCAACCAGCTGTGGTGAACTCTTACCCACCCTCAGCTTACAGATACCCCACTGTTTTAAAACAGCTAAATCTTACTGAGGCTCACTCCAATTCAGCACTGCGTTCCTGCCAAGAGAGAGGCCTTTACCCAAACAGTTTCAATAAAATCGAAAGCCTCGCAGTAGTAAATCATAGTACAAAAGGCAAGGTTATGGGTGATTTACACACTAATGGTCTTTTAAAGCAATAAATATATGTCCTTTACCAGGTAAAGGCTGCAATAAATTCGCACGTTTTCATTTCCCACAGTGTATTTATACTCCCACAGATGTTTACAATGGGAAATCACATCTGAGGGTTTAATCAGAAATTTCTGAGAAAATCATTTAAATTGTTTTTTGCACTGATATAAAAATATAACAGCCTCACAGTCAGAGTTGTCCCTGTCATTGCTGCAGCTGAACATCAGTAGTTTTTGGTAAGATTTGTATTTTTTTTAATTGACAGTTAATCAACTCTTTTGATGAGTCCCTCTATCCAGATCTAGCAATTCCCAGACTGTTTAAGCGGTTCCAGTAGAAATGTTCTCCAACAGAAAGTCCTGGAGATGTTGTCATTTCCTGTAGCTGAGTGGTTAAACCTTTTGCCTTATAAGCATGAGACCTGTATTCGAATCTTGGTCGGGACGCAACCTTGGGCAAGTTTCCTGACTCCACACGCCTGATAATAATCTTTCTAAAAACTACAATAAAATTGGTCATTTCAATCCATCACTGTTTGTGGGACCTCAATTGGGTGCCACGTTTCGCCCACAAATATACAGTCAATTCACTTTACAGTATATTCTGTGAAGCGCTTTGAGACGTCTAGAAGACGTGAAAAGCGCTATATCAAAAATGCAAGGATTATTATATTATATATTATCTGGGCGCTTCCTGGCATTCAGCTTTCTCCTCGCACTTTGAAGTTTTTTTTTACAAATGACAGATATTATACAAAGAAGAAGCTTATCAAAGGCCTCATTAAAACATTCTGCACAGTTAAAAGACTTAAGTGTTTCCTTTTTTTTTACATTGTTCTGCCGTATGGAAGAGGTGAGAGAGAAAGACCTAGGTTCTGCCTCTCCCTCACTCACACTAAAATCCAGCTAGATCCAGACGATCAATAGTGGGAGGGGGGGAAATGCAATCCTGTGAGCTGTATTTCCAGCTAAGTGTAAAGCCAGTACTGGTATTCACCATCTCTTTTGGGCCCTGGCTTTATTCAGTGATGAAAAATTTCAAGTGACTGTAATAATAATAATAATACTTGCATTTGTTAGAGCACCTTATCATGTCTTCTAGACATCTCAAAGTGCTTCACAGAATACACTGTAAAGTGAATTGATTATATATTTGTGGACGAAATACAACACCCAATTGCGCACAGCTGTGTCCTACAAACAGCCGTGGATTGAAATGACAAATTTTATTATTGTATTTTTTGGAGAGATTATTATCAGGTGTGTGGAGTCAGGAAACTTGCCCAAGGTTTCACCCTGACCTGCCGGAAATCAAACTCAGGTCCCTCACTTGTAAGGCAAGTGCACCACTTATAAATAATCAGTGAATGCAAAATGATCTGTTCGGGTTAACCCAAGAGTAGCTTTGGCAAAACCACCTCACTGGCAATCTAACGAAAATGGAACAGGCGCAAATCAGTAGCATTAACTGAAGTTATATAAACTCTGATTCCACAATCCATGTACCTCCCATCCACCTATCTCCACTCCAAAGCCTCCAGGGCTAAACAGCAAGAGAATTTTAATGCAGTGTAATTAGTGTGTTTGCGATTAAAAACAACGCCCAAAGCCAAACCAAAGCAGTGTCCTAATGGCCAGTGTTTCTGTGGCTAGAGTCGGGCTGGGCATATGCGGGGGTGGGAATCTCTCAGTCATTTGAATGAAACCACCCTTAAGTGGCACCCAAGGCTCTAGGATTTATTTGTCCCTGATAGGATTTAAGCTCACCATTTCAGATCTGAGTGGTAAAGCAAAGAGAGAGAGAGAACAAGGACAAAAAACAATACCCTGTGTTTGAAGAGCAGCAAATGAAGTCTCACAGAAGGTGATCTCCCGTTCTCTGCTGATAAAGAAACTAAGTGAAACGTGTTCCGTTGGTTCCTTAAAATTTGTTTTTTCCCCTCTGGGCTGCTCTTCATTAAAAACTGTCTCTTCTGTATCAAAATAGAATGGTTATAATGTTTTTATTTGATATACCACCTTTCATGTCAGGAGGACGTCTCAATGCGCATCGCAGGACTATAGCATAAAGTGGAATGACTGTATTTTGTGTGTGAACGTAGCATTCATTTTGCCCACAGCAGTGCCCCACAGTCATAAAGTAAATACTATAATAATAATCCTTGCATTTGATACAGCGCTTTTCATGGCTTTTAGACGTCTCATAGCTCTTTACATAATATACTGTAAAGTGAATTGACTGAACATGGGACAAAACACGGCAGCTAATTGCGCACAGCAGTATCCCCACAAACAGTCATTGATTGAAATGACCAATTTATTATTAGGTTTTTTTTGAGGGATTATTATCAGGTGTGTGGAGTAAAGAAACGTGCCCAAGGTTTCACCCTGCCGGGAATCAAACCCAGATCTCTCACTTGTAAGGCGAGTGCTTTACCAGTAGATATCAATAGACTCAATAATACAAACTTGCATTTATACCTTTCCACGTTAAAATAGAAGCCTCAAATTGCTCAGAAAAGTATCATTTATTAGAAATGAAAGTGAATGTTGTTATTTATGGGAAATTAGAGGCACAAATATTTATCTGTGCTTTTTAGGTTAAGGCACAACAACTCCCCTGGATAAAATGGCTCATTTACTTCATGGCTGTTTGTGGGACATTGTTGTGTGAAAATTGGCTTCTAAAATTACAAAGTACCAGTCACTACACTTCAAAGTATAAATCGTGAAGCATTTTGTGATACTGACAAATTGTTAATGCCCTATCTCAAATGAAAGTCATTTTTTTAAATTCTTACTATTAGAAGGGACAATCAAAAGCAAGTTTCTAGGCTTGTATGTAGTATTAACAGCAGAGCAGTTCATCGACATTCATCTGAATCACCAAGCAGATAGTGCGTAAATGAGTCACACAACTTCTTTCAAGAAAAGAACCAGACAGATGCTGTTAGGAATTAATATCACGGGATACAATATTTTGCTTGCGACAAAATTGTTTGGGACATGACACGTCGATCGACTGCTGATTTTCCATCAAAACCAGGATCGACCACCTCTAGTCAAACTGCAACGCTTCCCGGCACTTTTTCGCCACAAAGGAACGCTTGTCGCATTAATTGCATTGACAGGTATCATTCGACGGAGCTCGTGATGGATACCACAGGATTAGAAAATGGCCGGAACACCAGTGCTGCTGATCACTGCGCCAGTCCTGTCCTGGAGCAAGGTAATCGGAGAGCGTCCCGGGTCGACCCAGATACTTTTGACAGTGAATGACTTCTCTGTGCTTTTCACCTCCTGCCTTGAGCTCCGCAATCTATCATCATCGCCAGTCTCCTCCTGCTATACAGCAGCAGTCAAGCAGCAACGAGCGGTAGCCAATTTCAAATCAAAGCATTGCCAATCAGCCAGAAAGGCTGCACAGTGCGACTGCAGTGGGCCTGCAGGATAACAAGCGCAAACCCTCTCCAGCATTGTCCTGGCCAACAATCCTCTAAATAAAATTGGTCACTCAATCCATGTCGATCTGTGGGGCAATTCTGTGCCCCAAATTGGCTGCTGCGTTCACCTACAAATCACAGACACTCCACTTTACCTCATGTCTTGTGAAGTGCTTTGGTTTGTCCTCCCGACGTATAAAGTTCTGTACCAAACGCAAGGATTATCACTATTATTTTTGCCACCCAGCTTCAGCATGTTTTGAATGGATATTTTAACTTTCTCGTTCCTGTACAGTCCTGTAGCTCAGTGGTTAGAGCACTCACCTGGCAAGTGAGAGACCTGGGTTCGATTCCTGGCAGGGTGATACCTTGGGCAAGTTTCTTTACTCCACACGTCTGATAATAATAATATTTTGGGCACTCAATCCACAACTGTTTGTGGGACCCCGCTGTGTGCGATTGGTTGTCGTATTTCACCCACAAATGTACAGTCAATTCACTTTACAGTATGTTCTGCGAAGGGATTTGAAACATCTAGAAAATGTGAAAAGCGCTATACCAAATGCGAGGATTATTATTATTATTATTACTACAGTACCTAGCATTCACTGTAAACACCAGAAGCGGTTTAAGCAGTGATGTGTGCTGTTGAATGCCTTTTTTTCAAAAAAAGCATAACATGGTTTCTAAGTTTAGGACACAAACCATTGGTTAGAATGGAGGCGCCTGTATTTTGATATCTCAAAGAAGGAACAATATGTCTTGCAATCAAAGTGTGTGAAGCTGAATCATACAATACATAGAGGCTCCCTTACCCGAAACCGAGCCTCTTGTGACATTCTGTAGGTACAAGCCACTCTTGAATAGGTACAGAACTTTCTCCAGCTGAGCCAGTGTCTCGTCTATCCCCCAGTGTAACTCTCCTGCAAAGCAAGCAAATGATCATTTGCATTCCTTAGAAGACGTTAAAGTTGAACCACACAATTAAGCAAATGTCTTGCCAAATGCTCCAGTGTACTGTACAAGCCGGGGGTGCTACAAAATGAGCTCCCATCACATATTCTGAAATGTGTGCCTCCTATGTGTGGATTCCTATCAGTTGTGTGCCTCCTGTAGTTTATCCTCCTGTAGCGGTTCAAAACGGGCAACTTTTTTGGAGTCCTGCAGCTCAGTCGTTAGAGCACTCGCCTTACAAGCGAGAGACCTGGGTTCGATTCCAGACTGGTTCGGGGCGAAACCTAGGGTAAGTTTCTTTACATGTCTGATAATAATTCCTCCTCCCAAATTTTTTTAAAAAATTGGTTATTTCAATCCACGACTGTTTGCGGGACACTGATGTGCGCAATTGGGACACTGCTGTGTGCAATTAGCTGCCGTGTTTCACCCACATATATATAGTCAATTCACTTTACAGTACTGTATATGCTGTGAAGAGCTTTGAGACAACAGCACAATTACACTTGTAAAGCGCCTTTCATGTCAGGAGGACGTCCCAAGGCAATGGAGACGTCTGAAAGGCGCTATATCAAATGCTAGTATTATTAGTATTATTATTATTACTAGTGAAAAGGTGCCATACAAGTGCAGGTTTTATGGGAATTCACGCACACAAAAAAAAGTATTTGTTCCACTTTACAGTATAGCACATTGGGACACGCTATGGGACATGAAAGCCACGACACCAGGTGTAGGGATGGTTATTAGAAGTTATGTTGCGTGTCCCCATGGAGGCTGGGCGCTTGCCGGTGTAAAAGGCATATCATAGGACCAGTCAATAGGATCAATCACATGTAACTCACAGCATCACACTGCAATGCCACGTCACCAGAGGCTGAGAGTGGATCTTCTGCTTATCCCCAACCGAACTAGTCCCCACGATACCGGTTTATCTTGGACCCCCACCCACCCCCTCCTCAACTGTGAGAATTTTGGCTGGAGGAGTTAAGTCCATGCCTTCACCTCCAAGTATCATTGACCAGTCAGTCTTGGCAAAACAGTCAACATCACCAGCATGCCTGCATCCGGCGCTATTTTTAGATGATATTCATTTCATAAAGGACAGAGTCAATAGAGTGATTAAGATAGTAAACTAGAGCCCTCAATTCCACCCAGTCTTAGAGACAATGGCTAGGTGGAATTATGAATCTCACACACTCTAGGCGTAAGCGCACACACGTACATACACACTACAATGTTGACGAATGTTGTCCCAGTAGTTACTAGTGATATTTTTAATCTTTGTACCAAAGTAGATGATACTGGATTGTAAATCTATAACAGCTGGTTTATGTTAATCCCCCTCACCCCCTCCTCTTCGCTCCCCACATACACTGATTTCCCCCTATACGTCTCTGAAAGAGCCCTGTGACCATACAAAGCCATCATCAGGCAGGAGAGAAGGTCAGCCTGGCGTCAGTACATCAATAAAATTATGTTGGCATAGCGCCTTTCACATCGGGAGGACATCCCAGGCACTGGGACACTAGGACTGTCAATGTCACTCTGCCCAGCTGACAGGGAGTTTGCACTTGAACTAATGTGAGCTGTAAATCACAGCTTTATGCTCATTCTTCCAATAATAATAATAATAATCCTTGCATTTGATATAGCTTCAGGTAGCTTTTCACATCTTCTCGATGTCTCAAAGCATTTCACTGAATATACTGTAAAGTGAATTGACTGTATATTTGTTGGCGAAATGTAGCAGCCAATTGCGCACAGCAGTGTCGCACAAACAGTCATGGATTGAGTGACCAAATACTATTTTTTTTCTTGAGGGATTATTATCAGGCATGTGGAGTAAGGAAACCTGCCCAAGGTTTCACCCTGACTTGCTGGAAATCGAACCCAGGTCTCTTGCTTGCGAGGCGAGTGCTCTAACCCTTGAGCTACGGACTCCACAATGGCACCCCATCTAAAAACACATCTGAAATCAATGGTCATTCAATTGACCTAAGTCTGGACTGACATTAATTAGAGGTGGCAGTGTTTTCCATCATTACCACAAAACCACAGTGGGAGGTTGACAAGCTGGCAACCCGCTGATGGTTCCACAGGGATACACTGAACAAGTTTCCACAAAGTGTATTCCGATGACAAGGTATTGTTTGTCATACCAAGATGCCGATAAGCATAAAGACTATATCTAATATGCTGGATTCTATTGGCTGAATGGCCCATTTCCAAATAGGTCAAGATTGTACAGGTAGCAAGTTGCATATTTTTGTCATTTGATCACTTTGGCACTTAACGCAACATCGAATAAGAACAAATAATTATGAGGTTGGCTATTTTACTGTAATTAAAACAGGATCTAAGCCTGTAGGATTACATAAAGCCATCCAAGCTCCCATTTTCTTCCAGAATACTTTGCAATTCCATCTAGTCTTAGTCTGTAAGATTTAAGGTGATCCATAACATATTCGCCCACAAATATACAGTCAATTCACTTTTACAGCACATTTTGTGAAGCTCTTTAGAAGTCTAGAAGACATGGAAAGTGCTATATCAAAATTAACTGTGGATAAATATAAACTCATTTTTTATTTTGAAGCCGATTTACTGCAAATCTGATCCATGCAAAGGTCTGCTATTGCGCAATACAGTATTGTGCACTCAGCGGTTTGAATCTCGCTGACAGATGAAGCATTTTGAGATGCCTCGAAGACTTAACAAGGCGCTAAACCAAGTGCAAGGATTATTATGATGCCATTTTGTCTATTTACAGACAGCTCTAGTACATGTCTCCCTGTTATTATGGAACGTTTACATTAAGAACTGCCCTCCCTTGGAGGCTGCAACTGCACTGACTTTGAGGAGCGCGAGGCTGCCCTGCCCCAGGGAATGTGATTGCTTTGCTTGTTAGGGACTGTAATCACCCTACATTTTAGGAGAGTAACTAACCTGAATCTGAGGAGTAGGTATAACCAGGCCCTCTCAGAGGTTCAGTGAGGCTCGGGCGGAAAAAAATGACGTCTAAGTTCCAAATTATGGCCTCGCCATATTTAATAACTACAATATTAGGAAATTATAATTTATTTATTTTTAAAGACGAACCTAATAAAAATGTGTAAAAAACATGTCAAAATGTTAAATCTTATTTATAAACATAAAAACAACAAGTCACAAAATTTAACGAATGCTAAAAAAAATTCATGTGTCTAAATTTGAGGCCCCCTTTGAGCTTGAGGCCCAGACCAAATAGTCCTCCTGGCCTCCTCTCGGATTGGTCCTGGGTGTAACTGCGCTGTCTCTTGATTGATTCCTGTTTGTGCAACCTCTAGTTTCAACAGGAGTAAGATAAGGGAATCAATAACACAGTGCGAATGAGAGTAAACCTTCAAACAGTATTACTGTATCGTTAAAGCCCTTCAATCGGAAACTCTCCTGATTTGCTCACATCAGCGCCTCCGCACCTCAGGCACTGACTAAATCAGCGTTCAAGGCTGCTCTATCCACCTCTCGAAGCCAATCAGGAATCTGGGCATTTTGTTCGAGCCGGAGCTATCCTTCCTCCCCCACATCTGCTCCATGACTGGCACAGCCTTCCATCACCTCCGCAATATTGCAAGACTCCGCCACTACCTCACCCTGCCACGCCGCCAAAACCCTCGTCCACGCCTTTAACACTTCCAGGCTCGACTACGGGAACTCTCTCCTTGTCGGCCTCCCCAGCTCCTCCCTTCACAGGCTACAGATCATTCAGAACTCTGCAGCTTGTGTACTCTCCCGTACCAGGCTTCACAACCACATCACTCCCACCTTCACCCGTTTCCACTGGCTCCCTGTCACTCAGAGGATAAAATTCAAGATCCTTGTCCTCACTTTCAAGGCCATTCACGGCCTTGCCCCCGCCTATCTCTCTGGCCTACTGTCTCCCTATCAGCCTGCCCACACCCTCCATTCAGCAGACTCAGGCCTGCTCCGCGTCCACCGCCCTAACCACCCAACCATCGGCGGCCGGGCTTTCAGCCTCTCTGCTCCCACACTGTGGAACTCCATCCCACAGCCCCTGCACCTTGCTTCCTCCCTTTCCTCCTTCAAGGCTGGTCTCAAGACCTTCCTCTTCGACCGCGCCTTCGGCTGCCCCACTAACTCTTCCCCCTCTGCCACTCTTCTTCTCCTTTCCCCTATTTCGACCCTCCCCGCCACCCACCCCCACCACCCCTCGCTTGGGTCCCAACCAGACTGTTCAGCGCTTTGGGACGTCCTCCCAACGTGAAAGGCACTATATAAGTGCAATTTTGTTGTTGTTGTTGTAATCACCAACCAATTCTGCTTGTGCACTTCGATCGCGCAATGGGCTTCTGCTGCTTTGATATTCTTCAGGTCACAATATCAAACTGGGACAAAGTCATCAAACAAACAGCAGGAATAGATGTGACTGTAATCACCCTACATTTATATTCTCTAGTCTAGAATATAGAAGAATTAGAGGTGATCTTATAAAAACCTATAAGATTATTAAGGGTCATGATAGAGTAGACAGTGCGAGACTGTTTCCCCTGGTTGGAGAATCCATAACTAGGAGTCACAGTTTTAAGATTAAGGGTAAGCCTTTTCGCACAGAGTTGAGGAAACGGAGAGTGGTGAATTTATGGTATTCTCTTCCCCAAAAGGCTGTAGATGCTCAGGCCTTGAACATATTCAAGACTTAAATTGATAGATTTCTTATGGATAAAGGATTAAGGGATATGGGGATAAGGCAGGCAGATGGAGTTAGATTAGAAGAACAGTGATGAAATGAATGGCAGGTCAGGCGCGAGGGGCCGAATGACCTACTCCTGCTCCTTATTTGTATGTTCCTATCACTGTAGCCAATACAGTATTCATTCAAATAAATGGTTTGCTCAAAGCATATTCAGTGAAGTACTGTAGTTTATGGGACAACCTCATTTATTCAATGTACTTAACCTAGTTGTGAGGGTTAGATGTGTCATTTTGGCTCAGTTGGTGGCACTCCGTCTGCTGTGTCAAGATGGTGAGTTCAAGTTTCACATGAGCTCATACAGTAGTATAGGCTGACACACTGGGTGGGGCAGTACTTAAGGAACGCTACACTGTTGACTTGTTGTCCTTCAGATGACTTCAAACCTGCTTGCTAAATAATAAAAATAATCCTTGCATTTGATGTAGCACTTTTCATGTCTTCTAGATGTCACAAAGCACTTCGCAGAATAAACTGTAAAGAGAATTGATTGTATATATTTGTGGGTGAAACACGGCAGCCAATTGCACACAGCAGTATACCACAAACAGTCGTGGATTGAAATGACCAACTTTTTTTTTTTTTTGTAGGGATTATTGTTAGGTATGTGGAGTAAGGAAACTTGCCCCTAGGTTTCGTCCCGACCTGCCTGGATTTGAACACAGGTCCCACTCTTGTAAGGCGAGTTCTCTTACCACTGAGCTACAGGACTCCACACAATGTAGACACTGTGATCACTTCAATGACACCGTTCCGAAAGAGAAGCAAGTTTCTCCAGATGTCCGACGGCCGATAAATAAATCAGTGATCTAGCATTGTGTTGAAAATTTGTTTCCTGAGCTAAGCAACATACACTGAAACATTCCGCAAGAGGAAAGGCCACACTGATTTAACATTTCCGTCTCATACCTGTAGCATTCACCACCGTGTCCAGTAGCGACCTGAGGCTCGGGGGAGCACTGTGCGGCAAGAGGTAAGTGAAGAAGAATCTGTAGAGGAAAAGAGGAGCGAGAAGCATTAAGGCACTTGTCTTTTTTTTCTAAAGCAGATAGAGCATTTATTAAAATTCTATCATTTCCCTCTCTCCAAGCCTTGGGCGATTCCCTGCCTGAAAGACGTGCAGGCTTCCTGCTCTAGTCATCTGGAGTCCTGTAGCTCGTGGTTAGAGCACTCACCTTACAAGCGAGAGACCTGTGTTCAAATCCAGGTAGGTCAGGGCAAAACCTTGGGGAAGTTTCCTTACTCCACAAGCCTGATAATAATCCCTCCAAAAAAAACAATAATAAATTGGTCATTTCAATCCATGACTGTTTGTGGGGACGCTGCTGTGTTTCGCCCACAAGTATACAGTATACACTTGACAGCGTATTCTGTGAAGCGCTTTGAAACGTCTAGAAGACATGAAAAACGCTATATCAAATGCAATGATTATTACTATTATTATTATTATCTGCTCGTGCCACAACAAGTCAGTTCTTAGCACTAATGATTCCTGAGTATTTGATCTAAAGCCAGGGGAAAGTACCAGGTAAACCACCTCATCAAAGAAGCTTCAAACTAATCACAGACGCAAGATTATAGGTTTTTTTAAAGAAAAAAAGCGATCACCAGTTCAAAAGCTATTCTTCCATAAACATCCTGTTGACTGTACTTCAAAACCTGAGATGCCTGTTGAATTTCTTTAGAAACTGTTCAACTGTTATCTGCAATATACTGTTAATCGTATATGAACTATGTTTGAGTTGCCTTGGAAAGCAACATAACAATAATAATAATTCTTGCCATTTGATATCCAGCGCTTTTCACGTCTCACAAACTATCTTGGGTTGAAACAACCAATTTATTATTGTTTTTATTTTGAGGGATTATTATCAGATTTGTGGAGTAAGGAAACTTGCCCAAAGTTTCACCCTGCCTGGAATTGAACCCAGGTCTCTCGCTTGACAGGCGAGTGCTCTAACCACTGAGCTACAGGACTCCACTACCTGTTTGACAATGGAATGTCAGAATTGAGGATATGTTATCTATGGGACACATTTCCAGGGACACCAGAATATGTTAAGCTATTGGACATTGCAACTTGAATGATTCCAGCGTTGTAAGAATAATAAGAAAAATTAAATCAAAACTTCTCAGTGGCCTAGGGATACAGGTAGTATCTGGAGCATTAAGACATACAGACCAGATGTTTGCTGGTTTGAATCCTAGTCTGTGCTGAGTTAGTTAATATCAGCAGGGATTAGCAGTAGAGGTGTTACAAATTCCCTCAGTGCCCTCTGGGTTAAGAGAGGGGGGAAAAACTAACTAGAAGTTGCATTCAAGGCTGATAGCCAGTGAGTCTGTTGAGGTGGATGTTGGGTTCAGTTGTGATGCCCTCTGCTGTGTAATAGAGTGGATACTTGGGGCAAGGTAACAGAGGACACTAGATGACGTGGAATTGAACCCTGGGAATGAATCAATTACCTCAGGAGAGGAGGTGCGGGAAATAAAATATTTGATAAGAAAACTTCAATAAGAAGATGACAGAATCTAGTGACTTTCTTTTTTTAAAACAAAAAGCAAAGCAGTTGAAAGCTTTTTCATGCAACGAAAAGAAGCGACTGCAATATAAAGCAAGAATACTTGTTCCTAATAATACTTGGATTTGATATACTGTATACAGAATATACTGTAAAGTGAATCGACTATATGTTTATGGGCAAAATGCAGCAGCCAATTGCAGACAGAGTGTCCCACAAACAGTCGTGGATTGAAGTGATCAAATTATTTTTCTTTTTAAAAGTATTATTATCCCTGGAAAAGCAATCCGCCAATCGACTGACAACCAGGTTCCTACTTACTGCAGGGTAAAGAGAATCCATGGAAAATGATTAACTTCAGGAGATATTTACATGTTACAAGCCTGAATCATATTCTGTTTATGCTACATTTTAGAGAAAGAAAAAAAGAAAATTCCAAACAGGAGATTGAAATGTGAAATACGGACTGTTTCCAGTGACAACACTTTGGAACACTGCCTCTGCTTTCACTTGTGTCTCCGTGGAATTCAGATTATTTTGATTAATTTAATTCAAAATATATTGGCAAGTGACAGCTTCAGCATCGTGTGTTTTTAAAAAGGAATTAGAATTCCGAGGGTTGTAGGTTTGAGTTAGCTGCTCTTGGTTGAGGGACCACAATCGGCCTCAGGAATTTTGGACAAAGGAGGTGGGGGGAAGGGAAAAAAATTCAGCCAAGGTTTTCTGCTCCCGAAAAATCCAGTGACTTTTCTTCACGTCCGCAAGGTGTGGATTTTTGGGGGAAGAACAGTTTGGGCCTCTCCTTTGATGGCCACTCTCTCCATTGTTGGAAAGTCTGCATAATCTCGCGTGAAGAATGGGCACTTGAGTATGGTATAAAGGAGGAGGGTGGCCATTAACCATTCCACCTTCACTACACATGCGCACACATTCCCTCATAATAATCCTTGCATTTGATATAGCGCTTTTCACATCTTCTAATTGTCTCAAAGCACTTCACAGAATATACTGTAAAGTGAATTAACTGTATATTTGTGGGCGAAATGCAGCAGCCAATTGCGCACAGCAGTGTCCCACAAACAGTCGTGGGTTGAAATGACCAATTTATTTTCAAGGGATTATTATCATTAGCAGGTGTGTGGAGTAAGAAAACTTGCCCAAGATTTCGCCTTGCCTGGCACTGAACCCAATTCTCTCATTTGGAAGACGAGTGCTCTAACCACTGAGCCGCAAATCGTGAGCTGTGTTTCTGGATTTACACACCACCCAGCCAATCTGAAAGGCATCTAAGGTGGGGGGACGTCAATTATAACTTCTCTCTCAGATCTAAATGGAACTTTTTAAATTCTGCGACAATTGGCTTTGGTCACTTGGGTTTAGGGGAGTGAAGCTATGACTCTTCAATCTTATTCACTGAGTCCAAGGATAAGATCAGATTCACCTATGATGGTTCTCCACATACTCTTTCACCACCCCAGATAGCCTAATAGAGAAAAAAAATTGCCGCTTCAGCAAATACTGGAGGGCATTCATACAACAACAACCACAAATTGTCTTTATATAGAGCCTTTCACATCAAGAGAATGGCCCTGCTTTTGGTTGGTTGGTTGTAGCTCAGTGGTTAGAGCATTCGCTTTACAAGTGTGAGATCTGTGTTTCGAATCCAGACGGGTCAGGTCAAAACCTTGAGCAAGTTTCCTTACTCCACACGCCTAATAATAATCCCTCCAAAAAAACAATAATAATTTGGTCATTTCAATTGGCCATTTTAAGATACAGCTGTGCGCAATTGGCTGCTGCGTTTCGCCCACAAATATACAGTCAATTCACTTTATAGTACTGTACTGTATATTCTATGAAGTGCTTTGAGACGTTTAGAAGACGTGAAAAGTGTTATCAAATGCAAGGATTATTATTATTAAATAAATAAATATTCTTGATGCAATATTTCTTGATTAATGCTATAACACAACAGCTCAGGCTCTCAGACTTTAAGAATTCTTCCCTATATGAAATGTGCCATATACATTTAAGTTGTTGGTGCTGTCATCGTGTAAGTTAGTTGCTCAATCCACGACTGATTGGGAGATACTAATGTGCTCAATCGGCTGCCCCATTTTGCTCGCAAAATACACAATCAATTAATTTCAGTGTATTCTGTGAAGAGCTTTGAAATGTCTTGAAGATGTGATAAGGTGATACATCAAATGTAATACAGGTAGACCTTGCTTAACGTTGCTTCGTTCAGCGTAGTTTCATTATTACTTTGCTGATACATAGGGGAAACCATATTTATTTAACGTCGCGACGTTCGCTATTACATGGTTTGCGTGGGTGGAACTGGACTACTTTGGATAGCTTAGGCGTACATAGACGCTGAACGTCCAGTATTCTTGAGCGGATTCGCTTAACTAAGTTTCGCTTAAAGTCGCACTTTTCACGAACACAACTGCGACGTTAAGCGAGGACTAAGTATATTATCATTATTATTATTATATTCAGAGATTTGCAGAAAATGCTGTGAAATTGGGTTCATGCCTAGTTATCCTGTTACTTCTCACCCTCCTCCTCCTCTACCACCCGATGAGTTTAATGCATGCTCAGCAAAGAGAGCACGATCCTCTCAACAGGGAATGAAGCTAACTGCGGCCGTGTATGTATGTGTAAAGAGTGAAATGTATTCAGGTTCAGATCCTTTTTTTTTTGTTTGTTGTCTCGACTATGCCTAAAGTGTGTAAAAACATTGGGATCAGTGCAGACTCCCTCTCTATTCATAGCTTGGCTTCCCTTGTCATAATAAAACACCAACGTGTGTACAGCAGATTGTATCATGTTTGGAAACCTTATCCCTTCTGAGAGGCACTGAATCAAGACAATTACACATGTTCTTTACAAAGTGGAACGCGGGTCCAAAGCAATTTTTTGCCCGGTGATGAAATTGAATGAAAGAGTCAGTCCCTGATGATGATAATAATAAGAATAAGAATAATCCTTGCATGTGATATTGCGCTTTTCACGTCTCCCAGAAGTCTCAAAGCGCTTCACAGAAAATACTGCAAAGTGAATTGACTGTATATTTGTGGGCGAAACACAGCAGCCAATTGTGCACAGTAGTGTCCCACAAACAGTAGTGGATTGAGTGACCAATTAATTATTGCGTTTTTTTGGAGGGATTTATTATCAGGAGTGTGAAGTAAGGAAACTTGACTGAGGTTTCGCCCTGCTGGGAATTGTACCCAGGTCTCTCGCTTGTAAGGCAAGTGAATGAATGGGGGTGGAGGGGGGTGGGTGGAGTTCTGGAGAGCTCTTCCCTCCAGTCCTGGCGTCAGCGCATTGATTACCTGTACGCGTTGTAGAGGTTCCGCTTCTCATTCATGTTGTGACACCTCCCTTCCGCCGAGCAGGCCAAGGTGAAGTTTCGGGCAGGGAATTCCAGGAAGCAGTCGGCGGGGCTCGAGCAGGGAGTCTCAACAGCGCTGGCGTCATCCAGGTCTGTCACTTTCAGCTCTCCGTCAACGATCACAAACTGGCGAGGGCGAAAGTCCAGCAACGTCACAGAGCCCAGAGGTGAGTGAGCCAGGTAGTGCAGGAGGTGGATCAAACTCAAACAGATCTGTAACAGACAGCAGCACCAAGTACAACTGATGATCATGATAAATAAATAATCCTTACATGTGGTGCAGCATCTTTCACGTCGGGGGGAATATCTCAATAATAATAATAATCCTTGCATTTGATATAGCACTTTTCACATCTTCGAGACGTCTCAAAGCGCTTCACGGAATATACAATATTGCAAAGTGAATTGACTGTATATTGTGGGCGAAATGCAGCAGCCAATTAATTGCGCACAGCAGTGTCCCCACAAACAGTCGTGGATTCCGTGACCCAATTTTTTTTGAGGGATTATATCTCAAAGCACTAAAATAATAAACTTTGCATTTGATATAGCGCTTTTCACGTCTCAAGCGCTTCACAGAATATACTGTAAAGTGAATTGGGTGTATATTTGTGGGTGAAACGCAGCAGCCAATTAATTGCGCACAGCAGTGTCCCACAAACATTCGTGGCCAAATTATTATTGTGTTTTTTGGGGAGGGATTATTATCAGGTATGTGGAGTAAGGAAACTTACCGAAAGTTTCGCCCTGCCGGGAATTGAACCCAGGTCTCTCTCTTGCAAGGCGAGTGCTCCAACCACTGAGCTACAAGACTTCACTATTAATGATCTCAATACACCATATGCTGTAAAGTAGTGTGATTGGGTATTTTGTAGGCGAACATCCAAAAAACGCTGTTATAAAGTATCTGTACACTGATATAATGTAATTTTTCAATAAGGTAAATAATAAGGTAAATTTTTGATACGGTAGATAGGAAGAAACTGTTTCCATCAGTATGTAAAACCTGAAACTGAAAGGCATAAATTATTTTTAAGTTCATTGCCAAAAAAAGAGGCAGAGTTTAGCAGCATTTTTCTGACGCAAATCATAAAAGAGCATTTTTAAATATTTGCAGACGGATGCTGTTAGCTTCGTCTAATTCCCTTCGGGACAGTGTACTCTGCACAAAGCCCATATTAAGCTGCTCAGCCAGCGAGGACAGGAGATGAAGGAAGAGATGGAATGCTTCATGGAAACCCAAAGTTCAAGCAGTGTTTATAAAGCTTTTAAAAGGGAATTGGAAAAATATTTGACAAAAAATATAAAAGGGATCTATGATTCTGTGATTCTATGAATCGGGAAACAAAACAAAAGTGGGACAAAATGGATTGCTCCTTCAAAGAGCCAACACAGGCTCAGTGAGCTGCATAGCTTCTTTCTATGCTGTAAAATTCTGCTCTACACAATATAGTCACTTCATTTTACAGTACATCTCATAAAGCACTTTGAGACGTCCTAACTTGGAAGATACTTCACCAAATGTAAAGATTTGGAGAGAGAGAATTGGAAGGGCAACAGAAGGCACAGTTGAAGAGGAGGGTCTTGAGACCAGCCTTGTAGGAGGCAAGGGAGGGAGCGAGGCGAAGAGACTGTGGGGTGGAGTTGGGGACAGAGAGGCTGAAAACTCATCCACCGATGGTAGGGCTGGTCGGGCGGGGGACATGGAGCAGACCGGAGCGCAACGAACGGGACGGGGAGGTTCATTAGGGGCCAACAGGTCAGAAAGGTGGTGGGGCAAGGCTGTGAATGGCCTTGAAAGTGATTACTATAATATACACAAACAGTCACTGAGTGAATGAAAGAGAGGAATCCAGTCTCACATAACTGAGTAATTCCACTAAATGCTGTCTTTAAATTCATTGAGAGGCAACTGTTAGCTGTTGTTTTATATTTACTTATTACAAAATAATAACTTCAATGACTTTTTTTAAATCGGAGCCTTGTAGAGTCAGGATGCTGCTATTTCTACATAAAAAAAAGATGGTGTACAATTAGTGCATCTCATAAATGTAATTCCAACACAAGGGGTTTTTGAAAAATGTTTATGGAAAATATTAAATGGGGAAGAATAAGAATGACTTTGGCATTTGATACAAGACCTACCACGCACGGCAAGAGGCGTCTCACAGGATTTACTGTACAGTGTAGTGACAGTGTATTTTGTAGGCAAGTGAGAAAATGAAGGGAGAGACACTGACAAACAGCAACTCGGGTTGGGAAACAGGTTTACGTTCTGTCTGACATGATTAACGTCTGCACTTGTGATGCCTAAAGAGGTCAAGCTTCACTGGTCTCAGCCATGCCTTCTGAGAAGAAACCCTCCCACGAACATCAGTTAGAGACTTCCTACACAATTCAAGAGGCACCCTGGCAATGTACTCAAGAATGTCCAATAATAGCATTGATTGAAATGTCTGCAAGCTACTTTCCTCATCAGGCGTGTTGAAGGCCAACATTGCAGAGAAAAGAAACTGGTGTGGGGGGCGACAACAATAACTGCATTGAAGAAACAAAACTCAACCATATCTGTGTTTTTTTCCAATGAAAAGGCCAAAGCAAATCCATTAGAACTAGGATCATGTACAGTGAATGGAAGCAAATTAGCAATTAGATCTTAAATGTATTTGCAACAACAACAACAAAAAATTACACTTGTACAGTGGCTTTCATGTCAGGAGGACATTTCCAAGACAGTCATTGTTTCAGACCCGAGCTGGGGTCGAGGAAGGAGATGGTGGAGAGAAACAGGTGGTGGGGGGGTTAGAACTCACTGATGGGACCATCGAAGAGGAGGGTCTCGAGGCGGGACTTGAAGGAGGCCAGGGACAAGGCGGGGGGACTGCGGGATGGAGTTCCAGAGGTTGGGGGCAGAGTGGCTAAATTTGCAGTTAATAATGGGACCTTCAATGCGTAATGTTGCAAGTGTCTTTCCGAACCAAAGCCCATAAAAGGAGAAATGTCCGTGGTGTGTCCCATTCTGGACGCTTTCCTACTACAAATGACGCTCTGAGCTTTTACCAGCAGGAAATACAGTAATTACAACTGTGCATCACAGCGCAAATCAAGAGGAAGGGAAGAGGGTTTCATTTCTAAATAATAATATAGCGGGAATTGCAGTGCTAAACCCAGGAATGCTAAAACAAACATAAAAAGGAGAGTGAGAGAGAGGGGGAGATTATTTTATTACGCTAAACCAGACGAAAAGCAATTTGGTTTAACCAACGGGCTTTGGACTAATTGGATAACATTAAAAGGCTGACTTGTTTACAAAGCAAGATTTCAAAATTCCATTGTGGAGGAAGGGAGGAGATAAAAGGTTAAAGAACTGAATTCTTTTGTAACTGAAACCTTTTCTTTTTCCATGCTTCAGAGCATGTTTTCTTTCTCTCCCCCCACCCACCCCACCCCCCTTTCCATTCAAAGCCCGAGAGACTCTCATTACTTACTCTGAATCTTTCCTCCCAAGAGGTCTGTAGAAGCTGAATCATCTCCAATGGGGTCCCAAGCTCTGTGATAGTGGTTAGCGTGTCTGAGATGTCATTACTGTCCTGGTAACAGTAACCATAGAGCTGCAGAAAGGAATGGCCGGGGAGGGGAAGGGAGGGAGGGAGGAAGGGAAGGAGGGAGGGAGACGAGGGTAAAAAGAAAAAAATATATATGTATATACATTGACACGTTTCATTCTTCAAACTAAAGTAGCTTAAGACATAGCATTCCACTTTAATAGCAAAACATAATAATAAATGAAAAATGTTCAACTGCATTATTTAACTAATAATAATCCTTTCATTTAATAGATTGTCTATAAAGTTGAGACATCTCAGAGTGCATCGTGCGTAATTACCTCACAAGTGAGCGACCTGGATTTCATTCCTAGCCAGGGTGAAACCCTGCGGAAGTTTTCTTACACCATACTAATAATCCCTCAAAAAAAACACAATAATAATTTAGTCACTTAATCCATGGCTGTTTGTGGGACACTGCTGTGCGCATTTGGCTGCCGCATTTCGCCCACATACATACAGTCATGCCAATGGAAAAAGCTATTTGGTGATACTAAAATGATTTGCTGTCCAATCTAACAACTCTGCAACTGTTTGGGATAACGACTCAACAACTTTGAGTCGTTGTTTCTCAACAACTTTTCTTTAATATTTTCAGATGATAAGTGATTTTGGGTGTTAAAACAATTTACACAAGAAAACTTTTGAATACTGTATATATTTTTTCCAAAATTTCAGAAGACATTTCCATTAAAAAATTGTCTGTCAACAGCATGGCCTAAATCAACGTACTGTTTGCAAGAACATGGCATTGGGTAAATAAATAGAAACATAGAAGCAAGAGTAGGCCATTCAGCCCCTCAAGTCGGTTCCGTCATTTTATAAGTTAATAATAATATTTAATAATAGCCCTTGCATTTGATATAGCACTTTTCACATCTTCTGGACTTCTCAAAAACGCTTCACAGAATATACTGTAAAGTGAATTGACTGTATATACGTGGGCGAAACACGGCAGCCAATTGGGCGCAGCAGTATCTCCACACACAGCCATGGATTGAAATGACCAATTTATGATTTTTTTATGGATTATTATTAGGCGTGTGGAGTAAGGAAACTTGCCCAACATTTCGCACCTGAACTGCCTAGAATTGAACCCAGGTCTCTCGCTTGTAAGGTGAGTGCTCTAACCATTGAGCTACAGGACTGTTATGTGTTGTTGTTGTTTTGATGATTTACATACATACAATTTTCTGCCTTTGCTCCATATCCCTCAATACCCTGACCTAACAAAGATCTCTCCACCTCAGTCTTAAAGATGTGAATGAATCCAGCATCCATAGTTATTTTGGGAAAAAAAGATTTCCACTACTCTTTGATTGTAAAAACAAATGCCTCCGAATTTCTCTCCTAAATGGACTAGCTTTAATTTTGAAGACAATGCCTCCACTTTATTCTGGATTTTCCCCAGCAGAGGAAATGATTTATCTGTATCTACCCCTATCGAACCCCTTTATTATTTTTTAAAAAACATCAAATAAGACAAGATGAGATGTTGCAAGGAAGAATTCACAGAAGTTCGATCTGCTTTCAGCCCTTTTTAAACAGGATTCTGCTCTTATTTAAAACCCCAATAAATGGCATCCCCTCGCTAAGAGTCCTGTAGCTCAGTGGTTAGAGCACTCGCCTTACAAGTGTGAGACCTGGGTTTGAATCCAGGCAGGTCAGGGCGAAACCTTGGTCAAGTTTCCTTACTTCACACGCCTAATAATAATTTCTCAAAAAAACACACAATAAATTGGTCATTTTTAATCCATGATTGTTTGTGGGGACACTGCTGTGCACAATTGGCTGCCGCGTTTTGCCCCCAAATGTACAGACAATTCACTTTACAGTATATTCTGTAAAGCACTTTGAGACGTCTAGAAATTGTGAAAAGCACTATGTCAGAAATTCTAAATTCACAGATTACAATCAAGTATACTTGCCATTTTGTTTAGTCACACAAGGCAATCGGCCCAAGAGACCACATTTAGATGATGGCAGCACAATTAAATGATTGACTTGGCCTTAGCACTGGCGACTGCCCTGTCTCCTGCCATCGTGGCAGGGAGAGAGATTGATTTGAGATGCTGGATCATTGCTAATGGATCACAGGGTTCCCCAGTAGAGCTGTGTTAAGATACCAGTCTGTGCAGCTGGGCTATTGCTGTAACTGCTCTAATTCAGAATAGGAAGGGATGGATTAAAAAGCAATTCGAATGACATGAGCCATGTATAAAACAGCGAGATGAACCACACTTTAATTTGACAGGCCAACAACTTCCTGATTTGAAAAATAAGTAACTTGCTGCATGTCCCCATGTTTTTATTTAATTATTATCCTCTTAAAACTACTCTCCTCATCGCTGGGATGCCCCTCTAATCTATAAAGTTGAGACAAAACGAAATTAAAAAAAAACGACATACAAAACTATGTTCATTTTGAGTAAACCAAGGCAAGCTTGGAGTACTGTAGCTCAGTGGTTAGAGCACTTGCCTTGCAAGCAGGAGACCAGGGTTCAATTCCAGGCAGGTCAGGCAAAATGTCGGGCAAGTTTCCTTACCCCACACGCCCGATAATAATCACTAAAAAAAACAATAATAAATTGGTCATTTCAATCTACGACTGTTTATGGAGATGCTGCTGTGCGCAATTGGCTGCCGCGATTCACCCACAAATATACAGTCAATTCACTTTACAGTACATTTTGTGAAGTGCTTTGAGACCTTTAGAAGATGTGAAAAGTGCTATATCAAATGCAAGGATTATTATTATTATAACTAACCAATTCTGGCTTTTCGAGACATTGGTTCCAGTCAAACTGCAGAGTTCAAGGGTGGTTGATGTTTATTTCCTATTTATACTCATTTTTAAATGGTAAGTAGTTCAGGGATCTGCCAATCTCTGCATACAAGAAGCAAGGTTCTACTTAAGGGCGTTGGTTTAAAATGCACACGCACACACACGATCATGAGATCAAAGGAGAACTGCAGATCAGTGCTCGAAGATTCTACACGGAAGGCGCTATATAAATGAAAGTTCTTGTTGTAGATCAAGAAGCTCCTTTGACCCATTTGATCTAGAAATACCAATCCTACCCTCTTCCCATATATCAAACCATCTGTTTAATATGACCTCCAGTTGTTTCCGATTACTGTTTGTGCAGAAACAGTATTTAGCCTTGTTCAAACCTTACGTCACAGTGTAAAAAAGCCACAGACTTCAATAGAAAGTTGCAGATTTAATTCCCGGCTGATCTTGAGTTAGCTGATCACAGTTTAGGCAGCAAATAGAGAAGCTATAGTTGATCTAAACGTCAATATTTTCCGCCGCTCCACCCACCTGCCCCACTCTGAGTGATGGAGGGGGAAAAAAACCCCACTATGAGTGATGGAGGGGGAAAACCCCCCACTATGAGTGATGGAGGGGGAAAAAAACCTCACTTGTAATAATAGTAATAATCCTGCATTTGATATAGCGCTTTTCACATCTTCTAGATGTCTCAAAGAGCTGCTCCAATTATATTGTAAAGTGAATTGACTGTATTTGTGGGCGAAACGCGGCAGCCAATTGCGCACAGCAGCGTCCCCACAAACAGTCGCGGATTGAAATGACCAATTTATTATTGTTTTTTTTGAGGAATTATTATCAGGCGTGTGGAGTAAGGAAACTGGCCCAAGGTTTCGCCCTGACCTGCCAGGAATTGAACCCAGGTCTCCCGCTGGTAAGGCGAGTGCTCTAACCACTGAGCTACATGGTTCCTGCCCTCGATTGACGCCCAGCAGCCCAGCCAGATTAGGTGCATGTGGGTGTCAAAAGGATCAAGCTTGTTTGTGATGCTTCCACAGTTGAATAGTTTAAGATCATGCATGTAGAATGACCACTTAGACAAGATACCTAAGAATGGATGTCTGACAGCTGCGGAACACTATTCAGGTGCCATTCATTTCAGGAGAGGAAATGGAAGAGAGAGAGAGAGAGAAAAATGAAGCGAACTCACAAAACTACCGAATTTACAATTTTCTTTTTTTTAAATTCTATAAGTGTCAATTATACAACAACAGTAACAAAATTACACTTTTATAGCGTCTTGCAGTCAGGTAACTGTAGTTACAGTGACACAAAGCAGAATCTCTGTTGGATCTGTAGGCGAGGGCGCAGTGCAATCTGTCACTACCCCTTGTCTCACCCCAAAAAAGCCTCCCTCATTCTTCTGTGATAGTGACCCAGCTGCCCCCGTTTCTCACAGCCAACAAGAAGGGGTCAGCCGGCCACACAAAGCGCGACAAGCTCATTCGGTCAAACACAAAGCAGAGACCTTATTAAGCCGTCATCAAGAAAGGTAACGACATGCAAGTACCACCGCCACCCCACCGCCACCTCCTCCCCACCACCACCCCCAATCAATGAATATGCGTGGATAATGGGGCCACTTCTGTTGTGTGAAATGAATGGTAAACAGTCACCAGCAAAGCAAATCCCAGAGAACTTGAGGCGTGCAGTTGTGCTGCCCTGTACTGAGCCATCAGCAGGAGCAGGGAGAGCTCCCATGTTGTTCCCACTGCACGAAACTGTGGAGTGTTTAAAACATTGGTTGTGTTTCGCCGAATTCCTGGCAGCTCACATCACTGTCCCGAGCAACTGCATTTGCATATAATGTAATAGCAAGAGAAGCTTTGCAAGAACCCAGTCTTCATATCGCTATACAGTACTCAGATTGTCAACAGAGGGACACCAATAATAATTATTAGTAGTAGTAGTAGTAGTATTATTGTTTTATATATAATAATCCTTGCATTTGATATGGCGCCTTATCACATCTTCGAGATGTCTCAAAGCGCTTGAATGGAACTCCCACAAGACAAGCAATAATACAATTGGTTGTTTCAATCCACTGCTGTGCACAACTGGCTGCCACGTTTCACCCTCAAAATATACAGTCAATTCACTTTACAGTATATTTTGTGAAACGCTTTGAGACGTTGAGAAGAAAAGTGCTGTAACAAATGCAAGGATTGTACTATTCTTGTAGTGACTGTGTTTCATGGGCCAATTGCACGCAGCGGTATCCCACAAACACTTGTGGATTGAGTGACCAAATTATTATTATTATTATTATTGGGAAAGTGATGTGTCAATCAACTAACAAGCAGGTACCCAGTTACTATTTGGTAAACAGGTGTGTATGTGGAGCAAGAATACTTGCCTAAGCTTTCTCTGTGCCCTGGAATTGAACCCATGTCCTTTCACTTGCTGCCGCGCTTCGCCCACAAATATATACAGATAATTCACTTTACAGTATATTCTGTGAAGCGCTTTGAGACGTCTAGAAGACGTGAAAACGCAATATCAAAATGCAAGGATTATTATTATTACAACATGCAGTCTCCCTTTAATTTGTTCACAATGTTGCTGCTCAAAAGGTTTGGGGTGGGTGGGTGGAAACAGAAGAGAACAAGAAATTGCAGAGAGTGAAGGGGCCATATGTCCCATCGTGTCAGTGGTGTTGCAAACCTCTGCAAATTGTTTGAAAGGTTTTTTTTAAATAGATAGAGTATAAAAAGAAAATGAACTCATTGGCTGTCAGCAGCTATTTGCAATGGCAGATTTTTCTAAAACGTGGAAATTGGAGGCAGACACAGAGCTGGCTCGATTCCTAAACAGCTTGGAAAAAAAAGCATGCGCATCCTATCAGTAGCAGTTTCAAGTTCCTACTCCAGCAGATGTTCTGTCTCGTATTGTGTAAACTTTCCTGCTACTTAAAAAAAAGAAACCCTGAGGTTTGGAATTAAAATGATAATAAATAATAAAAATAATAATAATACTTGCATTTGATATAGGGCTTTTCATATCTTCTAGACGTCTCAAAGCACTTCACAGAATATACTGTAAAGTGAATTGACTGTATATTTGTGGGTGAAATGTGGCAGACAATTGAGCACAGCAGTGTCCCACAAAAGTCGTGGATTGAAATGACCAATTTATTATTGTGGATTTTTTGGAGGGATTATTATTAGGAGTGTGAAGTAAGGAAACATGTCCAAGGTTTCGACCTGACCTGCCTGGATTCGAACACAGGTCTCAGGCTTGTAAGGCGAGTGCTCTAACCACTGAGCTACAGGTCTCCACCTCAGTTATAACCTACAATTTGCGTTTAAAACCTTCAACCAAGCTCTGACCTAATCTCTCTACAAACCTATCTTCCTCCAATCTCACCAGCCAGCACCACTGGCTCCCTGTCACCCGGTGGATCAACTTTAACAACCTCATCCTTGCTTTCTAATGTCTCCACATCTGTGCTCCTTCAATGTCTACCAACTCCTGTAATCCTCCCTCTCTGAATGCCTCCTGCACACTCCAACCCACCATCAGGGGATGAGTTTTTAGGCACTTTTTGTCTCTGCCCTTGGCTACTTTCTTGTGAAATTCCTCTGCCTCACTCCCCCCACTCTTTTTCTGCTTTTAAAACAAACTTTCTCTCTACCTCTCTCTCTCTCTTTCACTGCACCTTCATTCCCGGCAGGCGGGGCAAAACCTTGGGCAAGTTTCCTTATTCCACGCGCATGATAATTATCCCTCAAAAATATTTTTTTTTACTAATAAATTGGTCATTTGAATCCATAACTGTTTGTGGGACACTGCTGCTGCATTTCGCCCACAAATATGTACAGTGAATTCACTTTACAGCAATATTCTGAAGCACTTTGAGACGTCTAGAAGACATGAAAAGCGCAATATCAAATGCAAGAATTATTATTATTATTATACATTCCTATGTCTTTCCCAGCTTGGGAACCCATGCATTCTTTGTTTTGAGATATTCTTCCTATGTGAAAGGCGTTAAACAAGTAGAAATGATTAACGTTGTTGAATGATTGAAGAATTAGAATAAAGATAAAAATCTGCACGCGATTATTTTTGTGTATCTTCAGTTTTGCGAAACACAACCATTATTAAGTCATACAAGTTTTTTTTTAAAAACACTTTAAAATCTCTTATTTCTCAATTCATCTAACAAACTGTTCAAATGAGCATAATGTACCTGTAAGTAGGTAGATCTGTCGAAACACACTCGCAGTTATCAAAGCAATCAGAATACCACATCTGCAACCAAGCAGAGGGTCATTTTCTAAAGATTAACAATCATTTTAACCGGGTCCGGATGAAATACTGCAATACTGGTTTTGCTGGAATTATTTTGCTTCTTGAAGCTGTTTCACTCCTTTTCACATCTGCTCAGCTGCAGTGCGATGGTTTCACAGACACTCTCTGCCCTAAGATGCCACCACCTTCATTATTCATGTGCGACCCCAAGACAACCAGACTATTGCAGCAGGCTGGCTGACTCCTATCCTTGTCCAACATTCAAACAACCAAGTGACTGGTGGATAGCAATCACAAAGTGGCAATTTTCTCCTATCTTTAGCCTTCAAGATCATCTTAACCTCATGTTAAAATTTTAAATTGTGCAGAACCATACAAAATTCTTAAATTCAGCCTTACACGACTGTTTGTGGGGACACTGCTGTGCACATTCGGCTGCCGCGTTTCTCCCACAAATATACAGTCGATTCACTTTACAGTATATTCTGTGATGCGCTTTGAGGCTCTAGAAGACTGAAAAGTGCTATATCAAACGCAAGGATAATTATTATTTTGAAAGCTAGCTTTCCACACTACTTACAACAACATCAGCTAGCGCCCATCACACAGGGTAGTGTGTTGGGAGTGCTTCGTAGTAACAGAGCCTGATCCCAAGTGCGAAGGGGAATAAAATAAACAAACTAAAAAATAACCTGCTTCCAAAATATGAAATTTGCTCAATTCTGCACAGCTTTAAATTTTAAAACAAGTCTCAGAGGAAACAGAATTTTAAGCCTCACAACAACAATACAACAACATTACATTTATAGAGCGCCTTTCATGTCGGGAGGATGTCTCGACGCGACGACAAGGAAGCCTAGCTCATTTTCCTCTTGCCTAGTAAATGGCATTGTTCAAACGAACATTGTCGTGTTCTTACTGCCCCGCCAGGTAACAGAAGCCAGAGATTGAACCCAGGGAACCTTCCTGAATCCTGTTAACTGAGTTATTCCAATCACAGCCTTTCACGTCGGAATATTTCAGGATTTATTTCAAAAAGAAAAGGCATGATAAACTCGGAATCCCCTTCAGGCTATGGTTGTGGCAGTATAAACACTGGGGTTGGAGTTGAATGGAGTCCCAGAGACGACTTTTATATATACTTTTAAGCAAGGCGCCTCTATCCATCATTGTATTACAGTATTGCCCGTTTATGGTCAACAGGATTATTGGCCTTGGAGACTCATCCAATGACCCACCTGAAAAAAAGTGCAGGTGACGGGAATGAATGATTGCATGGGGCTGAGTACAACCACCACAACAAAATTATATTCATACAGCGCCTTTCATGTCGGGAGGACGTCCCAAGGCGCTGGGTACCTTCATCGACATTCGCTGTCTGGGCTCACAGGCTGGTTGCCAGCGGCTACACAACCGTAGCCACAAAGGAATCAACGCAAAGAGAGAGAGAGGGAGGAAAAAAAACACAGCCTGATGGGGAGTTGCCACCTGTCAGCACTGGAGCTCCACACACCCGTGCAATTCTGTTGTCAAGCCACCTCCCTTCAGCATCTGTCATTAACATGAGCAAGGCACAGACTGTCACAAACCTCTTTGTGGTGTGTTGTGTCTTAGAAACCATCCCACAATTTAACCAACGGGTCTGATTTACGATGGGAGGGAGACGGTCAGGGAGGTGGGGGGAACAGGTTATCAGTTAATAATTGACCATCGGGTCAGTGGGACGGCCCCAGTCTGTGCAAAATAGGAAAATTTGCCACATAATCATCCCCTGGGCTACAATCCTGCAGATGACTCAAACGGTCATTCACTTTGTGCCTGTTTGTAAGACTTTGTTGTGAAAAGAATTCTTATGGCAAAAACATACTTGAAACATGTAAAGGTTTCAGGAATTGAGTTGTAGGCATCATATCAAATGGCAGGATTATTGATTTTCATGATTAACTCCTGGTAGGTCAGTTCTATGAAATTTGTGTTGTTTGATTTTTTTCTGGAGGTTACGGGGGGTGGGGAGAGAAGGAGCATTAATTGTTTGCTTAACAACTTTTCGTTGATATTAAGTATACAGGAAATAAAAAAACATTTGTGTATATTTCGATGTCAAGGAGGTGGGAAAGGATACAAACAAATGATTGCGCGTGTTCACACCATAGCGATAATAATAATCCTTGCATTTGATGTAGCGCTTTTGATGTCTTCTAGACGTCTCAAAGTGCTTCACAGAATATACTGTAAAGTGAATAGACTGTATATTTGCAGGCAAAATACAGCCGCCAGTTGCGCCTAGCCCGCAAACAGTCATGGACTGAGTAATAACATTTTTTTTGTGGAGTGATTATTATTAGGCGTGTGGAGTAAGGAAACTTGCCCAAGGTTTCACCCTGACCTACTGGGAATCAAACCCAGGTCTCTCACTTGCAAGACGGGCGCTCTAACCACTGAGCTACAGGAGACTCCACATTAAGTCAGAGCCATCAGAGGTCACTCTCATTCGGAGAAAGCGATGATTGACCCTGCCTTTTGTTCATTTTGTTCATTCCCTTCACTCTGGGCACAGAGGGACTTTCAAGGGATTCTCTCAGTGTTTGGTGAGAGACGATTCATGCAGAGGGGAAAATGACAGGCAGTCGATCAGTGGAACCGTACCACCAAGCAAAAAGCAATCCCATTAAAGAGCATCTGTCGTCACATACATCTAATCACAGCTCCATCGCTCATTCTCCAGCTCAAATAAACCTAGTAGATGTGATTCAATGCCCTCGGCTTCTGTGCGCTCGCTGTGCTGTCTGTCTGTGCATTGAAAGCTTTCGACAGATTCGCAAACACAATTTAGAAACTATGGCTATTATTCCAAAGTAGTTGGCAAAGTTCAGAACATTTCTGCTAATTCTTGTCTTTTTATTACTGTCTTCCCTCTTGCCCCACGTATATTTTTTAAAAAACATAACATGTCATTTTATTTTTGTGAATCCTCGTTTCATTGAAAGTCCAACATTATCTTGTGTTTCAATATACAGTGCATGCAGACACAATATATATTTCATTTCTTTATATATATATATATAAATACACACACGTGTATAAATATAGAGACAAAACAGCACAGTCACATGCGTTGGATATAAATTGCTTGTTGGCTTTCAGAAAGCAATCAATTCACACGTCAGGAAGGGCTAATGAATTGCAAGTATTAACAGGCAGCTCGGAATAGATGTGACATGTTAATGCGTGGGTGAGGTTAAATCATTATAGATGTTTCTCATAAAGGTATATCTATACATAGTTAAAAAGAATACAAAACTAGGCATGCAAATTAATAACAATCGCTAAAAAAGCTTGCCCTTTAAATCAACAAGGAGAGTGGGTGGGGGGTGGCCAAGATACCAAATTGGCAATGTTCACCAGTGAAGAGATTTATTTACAGCTCTTCAAAAAAAAGATAAATCCCCAATTGACGGGGGGAATTCAGTTCCAACTACTTTAGTGTCTAAAAGGAAAGGGTGTGGATGAGGAGAGGGAGGGAGGGAGAGAGGGGAGGGAAACCCCGTCCAATTAAACTGGTTAGTGAAGCAAAAACAACTGTGACTACGTGGCAATTTATATCATAGGCAAAGTATGTAAGGGCATTAATGAAGAAGAGGAGGTAGCCAATGTGTAGGGACATGCTCACTTTAAGTGCAGCACAGGGAAAGCAACTTCCAGCGACTAAAGTCTTGGCCATAAATCAGTGATCCACATGGATTCCAACTCCTCGCCAACCTCGCCTCCCACCTTTATTAATCAAACAGCTCATTATGAAGCCTTTACCCTCTGTTGCCTCCCACCCCCACCACCACCCCACTCTGTAGGGATAACTGCATTCGCTGAACACAGTTTCCTTTCATATCTGCCACCTGCTCATGGCTGGAGTGCACTCCAACGGGAGAAAGCGGGGTGGGGTAGGAGTGAGTTGGTAAACATCATCATCACCCTTGCATTTCCTACAGCGCCTTGTCACGTCTTCGAAGCGTCTCAAAGCGCCTCACAGAATATACTGGAAAGTGAATTGACAGTACATTTTGTGGGCGAAAACACGGCAGGCAGTTGCACACACTCCCCATGGGTTGAAGTGACCCGAATGATCTATTTGTGTGTTTGTGAAGGGATTATTACCAGACGGAGAAGCTAACCCCCAATCGACTAACAACCAGGTTCCTAGTTACTGTTAGGTAAACAGAGGTGTGCGGCATACAGAAGTTTGCACAAAGTTTCGCCCTGCCCTGGAATCAAACCTAGGTCCTTTTGCTTGCGAGGCGAGCATTTTAACAACTAAGGATAGGGTGGGGTTGAGGTGGGGTGAGGGGAAACGCTGAGACTCAACCCTGTTTGAAGTGCACTATATAAATGCACGTTGTTGTTCTTCAGAGAGGAGCGAGAACAGGAAATCAGCCCCCTACCCACCCCCAACCTTAACAACAACAACATTACATTTATAGAACGCCTTTCACGTCGAGAGGAAGTCCCAAGGCACTGAAAGTCTCCCGATAACATGCAAATCGATGCACATTTGATTCTCCTTCCAAAGGATGGAATTTGCCCACAAATATACAGTCAAAATTCACTTTACAGTATATAATGTGAAGCGCTTTGAGACGTCTAGAAGACGTGAAAAGCTCTATATCAAAATGCAAGGATTATAATTCGAACTCCAATTTTGTCTGCGTTTTTTAAATGAATGGCAGAAAATAGATTAATAAAGGGAGGTTCTCTTAATAAGAAGATATATTGTTTGCATTATCAGGTAGTGACCATTTAAAATCTTTCTCGAATACTATCCTCTAACCATATTTCAAAATATGTTATCTATGCAAGGCAAAATTCATATTATTCATATGCACAGCTGCACAATACAACTTGACATACCGCTTTGTAAAAAGGAATCCCCATGAGCTGTGTATTTGAAACTATTTTAACTGTAAGTGTTTCCTGTAAGTTTGCATATTATATTCCCTGGATTTCATATTGTTTTTTTGTCTTCTATACCACCAGCAAAAGACAAATGGCAATAATAATCCTCACCTTAACGCCCTATTGAGGTGCCTCAAAGCACTTCACATAAATGTCACAAAGTGGATTGACTGTATTTTGTGGGCAAAATATAGCAGATCCAGTAACATTATTATTATTTAAAATCCTACAAGGTATAATTCACACTAAGTCAAAGCAAATGCTACATTTACTGAATTGCATCAACGTGACTGTTAAAGAAGCAAAATGTTTAAGCTAATAAGGAGCCAGCCTACAGTTAAACAGATTTACTTTGTGAACTGTGAGCTGTATTTGGCTAATTCCTCCCCGACAATATCACTGACACACTGCTGCTATAAAAACAATACATCATTATACAGTTCATATGCTGCTTCAAATTCAACATCTCAAAACAGCTCAACGGTTTGCTGTAAAGTACAGCCACTGTAATGCGCAGAGCAGTGTTCTGTAAAGGAACCCGGGGAATAAACTTTATCGTGGGGGAGGATGTTATAATCCTTGCATCTAATAAAAATCTGAAATTCAACTAAAGGCTAAATATCGATTTAGAAGAAGAAACAAAACCAAGTCATCACTAATCAGGTATGTGATTCAGTTAAAGGGATCAATATGTTAGTATACAATATCATATTTATGACATATTTGTTCAGACAGGCAATCCGTATTAACCTTATTTTTTAAAAAAATATACTGTGGACTGTGAAGCTTCTCGGACTATCCTCGTCTAGTGCCTTACTGCTCCTTAATAATAATAATAATAATCCTTGCATTTGATATCGTGCTTTTCACGTCTTTCGGACGTCTCAAAGAGTTTGCTTCACAGAGTGAGCTGTGAAGTGAATTGACTGTAAATCAGTGGGTGAAATATTCCTCGTCTTAAATGATATAATACTCTCTCTTGGCCACCGTGGTGATATAGAATGCAAACTGGAAGATATTTAGAGCAAGGAATCGCGTTTGGCTGGATAGAACAAGGCTGGTTTGATATAAAGCAGACTCAGGAGCCAACCCGCTCGACAATACAGAACATGCCTGTTATCTTACAAATTACACTTAAACCTGTCATCTGTCTGCGGACATCCCACAAAAAAAAACTTTTTTTTCCCTCCTTAACCCAAGAAAAATAGTAATCCTGGCTACCAAAATCTGAAAGATTGTGGATGAGGCACATTGTCAAAGTAGGGAACTAACTCAAATTTTTTTAATTAAAGTTATATTTTGATTTGGGGAAAAAAAAAGTTACTTTCTGGTTAAGAAGAACACTGCGCGCTTCTGGTAAATAGTTTGAATTCTGTCTATTTTCCATCAATTCGCTGTGTGAAAAAACACAAATCTATCTATCCTCGATTATTCACGGTATTGACTGAAATCCTATTCAAAACCGAGTGAAGAAAATACAAAGTCCTGGCTGTGTGAAGCAGGTCGGTTAATAATAAGAAGAATCATAATCCTTGCATTTGATATAGCGCTTTCCACGTCTTCTAGACGTCTCAAAGGGCTTAAAGGGCTGATTCCACAATTTAAAAAAAACTACACAAATCATTAGAAGTGAAAATATCCTGCCCTTGGATGGACACAGTGGGAAAGGAGTTCCCTGGATTTGTAATGAGCTTATTACTAACTAACCAGCCACAGGGAATTAACACTCCAGCAAACAGTCTGACAACACAATTTACTGTCTTATTTATCTGTGAGATCTACAAAAAGGGGGAACCAGGTTGATTCGTTTAACGTGTAAAATATGCAGTCATTCCCAGCCTGATTATATCTTGTGTCTATATCTATAAGCCTTTGTTTCAGGCTTTTATTAATTTAGTTTTGTCTGTGGGTTTGAACGTTACATGTTCTGCTATTTTTGTTAAGGTCAGGTTTATTACATTTCTGAGAAATGTGTTCTTTTCAAGCCCAAGCAATTATATTCCGAGCGTTCTGGTTGAAACTTTATTTCACCAAAAAAAAGTTAATATGCATTAACATTTGCAATTAAGCTGAAGATTTAAGCCATTCAATTATTATTTTGTATGTGTATGTGGTGGGGGAAGAGAAAGAGGCTTGGTATCCATTGATGGAAATAAATTAAACTAGACAGACATCCTTCAAAATTATTTGTTTGAAACTTTTCATGGTTGTAAAATGGGTGTGAAAAAAACACATCTAAAAAAAACTCACAAAATTAAAAAAATATTGCTCAAATTTTCAAGCAGAGCTCAATAATACAATCTATATCACACACAAATCCACACACACATACACACAACAACCTGTAATCGCACTGCCTTGGTTTATCATAAGAAAATATATATATTTTTAAATGGTAATTGAATTGACAAAATCTGACTCACTTTAGGTTTCAAAACTTTGGCCACAAATTGTAATTGAACAAGTTTTAGCACAAGTCACACTCCTTTAGAGGGGCGGGGGGTGGGGGGGGGGGGGGGGGGGATTATATCATCAACAGCCTTAATCATCTTTTATTTCTAAATCAAATTAATAAATAAATAAGTGTGGCAAATCGCTAGTTTCGTGGGGATTCATTTTTAACACTGATGGTCCCTCAGCCTTTCTCTCTCTCTCTCCCCCCACATCAACAAAAATTAATGGAATGGCTTAAATCTTTAGCTTAATTGCTAATTTGACTTCACATTAACCTAACCGAACAAACAGCAGATTACTGTGATACTACATTGGAGATAATTAAACTGTCCGAGGGGAAAACGAAAATAAATATTTGATTTGTTTTTTAAAAAAAGGCAAAAAAACGATTGTTTTTTTTGCAATAACCTGCCTGTCATACCATCCACACCGAGAGAAGGTCTGAGGATTGCTTCAGACTGTGTGTGGTTAGCAAGAAGCGATTTGCCTTTGAACAGCTGAGAAGATCATTTGTTAAAACACAACTCAACTTGCTATTCGACATATAATAAGAATAATATGTCATGCATAAATGTTCATTTCTGAACGTGTGTGTGTGTGTGGCATTGAAATAAACATTTTTAATAATAAATTCATGTTACTTTTGAATGAACGAATGAATGAATGAATCTTGTTCTTGTCCTTTGCCTTAGTAAGTGTGAGGCGAGTGTGTGAGAGAGTGAGTATGTGAGTGACATTGTGAGTGAAAGATTGAGAGTGAGGTGAGTGTGTGAGTGTGTGAGAGAGAGTGAGAAACTGACTGTGTACGTGTGTGAGACAGTGTGTGAGTGGTGAGTGAACGAGTGAGTGTGTGAGAGAGTGAGTATGTGAGTGACATTGTGAGTGAGTGAGGCGAGTGTGTGAATGAGTGTGTGTGAGAGAGAGAGTGAGTGAGTGAGTCCCAGTGAGTGAGTCCCAGTCAGTGAGTGAGTGACAGTGAGTGAGTGAGTGAGTGACAGTGAGTGAGTGAGTCCCAGTGAGTGAGTCCCAGTGAGTGAGTCCCAGTGAGTGAGTCCCAGTGAGTGAGTGAGTCCCAGTGAGTGAGTGAGTCCCAGTGAGTGAGTGAGTGAGTCCCAGTGAGTGAGTGAGTGACAGTGAGTGAGTGAGTCCCAGTGAGTGAGTGAGTTCCAGTGAGTGAGTGAGTGAGTGAGTCCCAGTGAGTGAGTGAGTGACAGTGAGTGAGTGAGTCCCAGTGAGTGAGTGAGTGAGTCCCAGTGAGTGAGTGAGTGAGTCCCAGTGAGTGAGTGAGTGACAGTGAGTGAGTGAGTCCCAGTGAGTCCCAGTGAGTGAGTGAGTGAGTGAGTGAGTGAGTGAGTGAGTGAGTGAGTGAGTGAGTGAGTGAGTGAGTGAGTGAGTGAGTGACAGTGAGTGAGTGAGTGAGTGAGTGAGTGAGTCCCAGTGAGTGAGTGAGTGAGTGAGTGAGTGAGTGAGTCCCAGTGAGTGAGTGAGTGAGTGAGTGAGTGAGTGAGTGAGTGAGTGACAGTGAGTGAGTGAGTGAGTGAGTGAGTGACAGTGAGTGAGTGAGTGAGTGAGTGAGTGAGTCCCAGTGAGTGAGTGAGTGAGTGAGTGACAGTGAGTGACAGTGAGTGAGTGAGTGACAGTGAGTGAGTGAGTCCCAGTGAGTGAGTGACAGTGAGTGAGTGACAGTGAGTGAGTGACAGTGAGTGAGTGAGTGAGTGAGTGAGTCCCAGTGAGTGAGTGAGTGAGTGACAGTGAGTGAGTGACAGTGAGTGAGTGAGTCCCAGTGAGTGAGTGAGTCCCAGTGAGTGACAGTGAGTGAGTGAGTGAGTGAGTGAGTGAGTGAGTGAGTGAGTGTCTCACCTTGAGGATGTTGGAGTGCTGTAGCCGCTGCAGGAGGGTCATCTCCTTGAGCAGTTTGTACCGGGCCAGCCTGTAGCAAGCCTCCCGCGCCCGGTACCGCTGGACGCAGTTTTCCATGTCGTGCCCGGCCAGGTCCACGGATTTCAGGGCCACAGAGAGCGTGCGGTTGAGGGCGGCTCTGTACACGGCCTTGGTGTAGCCGGAGCCCAGGTAGTGGACGCTGCTGGCGTTGTGGATCGCGGGGCAGCTCAGGGGCGGGCGGGGGAGCAACCGGGCGCCGTCTGGGTCACCGAGCGGCTTGTGTTTCTGAGACCCGGGGCTGCTGGGCGAGTCCCGGTCTTGTTGTCGCTGCTGGTGTCGCTGCTGGTGTCGCTGCTGGGGTTCCCGCTGTGATGCGGGCGGCGCCTGCGGACGCCCCGAGCTCTTGTGCGGCTCCAAGTCCATCAGCCGCCTCTCCGGGGGTCTGCTCAGCCTCCCGGCGGCCGGCCAGGTGACCAGCAGGTCCCGGTAGTGGATGACCTCTCGGTGCCTCTCTCTAATCTGCCTCAGCAGGTCGGGGTTGGTCGTCGGCTGGTGGAAGGCGAGCCAGGGAGCTCCAGTCTGCAGCCGCTGTGGCTCCACACTCTCCTGGTCTCCCCGGTGGTCTTGTTGCTCTTGTGTCTGCTGGTTTTGCTGTTGCTGCTGCTGTGGCTGCTGGTTTCCCTGGAGCCCTGGCTGCTGGTTTCCCTGGAGCCCAGGCTGCTGTGGCTGTAGCCCAGGCTGCTGTGGCTGTAGCCCAGGCTGCTGTGGCTGTAGCCCAGGCTGCTGTGGCTGTAGCCCAGGCTGCTGTGGCTGTAGCCCAGGCTGCTGGTTTCCCTGTAGCCCAGGCTGCAGGTTTTGCTGTTGCTGCTGGTTTCCCTGTAGCCCAGGCTGCTGGTTTCCCTGTAGCCGTGGCTGCTGGTGTGGCTGTAGCCGAGGCTGCAGGTTTTGCTGTTGCTGCTGGTTTCCCTGTAGCCCAGGCTGCTGGTTTCCCTGTAGCCCAGGCTGCTGGTTTCCCTGTAGCCCAGGCTGCTGGTTTCCCTGTAGCCCTGGCTGCTGGTTTCCCTGTAGCCTTTGCTGCCGTTGCTGATGATGATAATCGAAGCCAGGAACGAATAACAAATTCAGTAAAGTCCCCAGAAAGAACGAAAAGCAAACCCCAGCAGCGATGGCAATCTTCCTGCGCTTCATGTCGTTGTGAACCTGCGGGAATGGGAGGAGAGTGAGTGAGTGAGGGGCTGAAGAGAGAGAGAGAGAGATAGATGCTATACTGCACACACAACTCTCTCACACACAATATATATATACACACACACACCTCAGTATATATACACACACACACACACACACACACACAACTCAATACACACACACAAATTTTCTCTATATATATATATACACACACACACCAACACTCACAACTCTCACACACACATTTCTCTCTCTCACACACACAACTCAGTATACACACACACACAACTCTCTCACACATTTCTCTCTCTCACACACACACAACTCAGTATACACACACACACAACTCTCTCACACACATTTCTCTCTCTCACACACACAACTCTCTCTCTCACACACAACTCTCTCACACACATTTCTCTCTCTCACACACACAACTCTCTCTCTCACACACAACTCTCTCACACACATTTCTCTCTCACACACAACTCAGTATACACACACACAACTCTCTCTCTCTCACACAACTCAGTATACACACACACACAACTCTCTCACACACATTTTTCTCTCTCTCACACACAACTCAGTATACACACACACAACTCAGTATACACACACACAACTCTCTCTCTCTCACACACAACTCAGTATACACACACACAACTCAGTATACACACACAACTCACACACATTTCTCTCTCTCACACACGACTCAGTATACACACACACACAACTCAGTA